>CM026076.1:36229594-36912094 GCA_014839685.1 Anableps anableps
CTAAGTTGGTTCGAATCCTACCTAAAGAACAGGGATTTCTTTGTGTCAATAGGCAACTTCTTATCAGAACAGACAAAAGTCACATGTGGAGTACCCCAAGGTTCAATCCTGGGACCCCTCCTATTTAGTATCGACATGCCCCCTCTAGCTCGGATAATAACAAGTAATAACATTTGCTACCACAACTACACAGATGATACACAGCTCTATATCACAAAGTCACCAGGTGATTCCAAACCCATCCGAGCACTGAACAGATGTTTAGAACAAATCAGAGTGTGGTGGGCCAAAACTTTCTCCAGCTTAACAAAAATAAAACTGAAGTTATCTTTGGACCTAAAGAGGAATGATCTAGAGTCAGCGCGCAGCTTCAGTTATTATAACTAGAAACTAGTGATCAGGCCCAAAATCTGGGTGTAGTGATTGACTCAGACCTGAACTTTCAGAGACACATAAACACAGTTACAAAGGCGGCCTTCTATCACCTGGAGAACATTTCCAGGAGCAAAGGACTAATGTCTGAACAAGATCTAGAAAAACTCATCCATGTGTTTATCTTTAGTCGCTTTGATTACTGCAACAGCGTCTTCACAGGTCTGCCTAAAAGAATCAATGAGACAGCTGCAGCTGATCCAAAATGCTGCTGCTCGTGTTCTTACTAAAACCAGAAAGATAGAGCACATCACCCCAGTTCTAAAGTCCTTCAACTGGCTCCCTGTACCTCAGAAAATAGAAATAGAAATAAATAGAAATAAAATACTTCTGTTAGATTATAAATCACTGAACGGCTTAAAGACCTGTTGTCGTATCAACCTTCCAGACCACACTGGTTCTGGTTCTGGTCTGGTCTGTTCTGGTCTGCTCTGCATCCCCAGAACCAGAACCAAACATGGAGAAACAGCTTTCAGTTTTTATGTACCGGTAATCTGGAACAAACTCCCAATACACTGCAAAACAGCTGAAACACTGAGTTCCTTTAAAGCAAGGCTGAAAACCCACCTGTTTCGAGCTGCCTTTGATTAGTAGTCTGGACCATAAATCTGCAAACAAATCCGGGTAAGATCAGCTTGGTTTTCCAAAGGGTGGAAGTTTGAGTGTAAATCAGTTAAATAAAGTAAGTGGATCATTGATCGATGTTTTTGAACTATATTTGCTTGATGATCCCTATGATTTTGATGCATTGATATTTTCCCCGATGATTTTCATGTGTATTTGCAAGATAATTTTGATGATTTTGCTCGATGATTTTGATGTTTTTGATGATTTTGCTGTATACTTGATTGATATTTTTACGATGTGAAGCATTTTGAACTGCCTTGAAATGTGCTATACAAATAAACTTGACTTGACTGTTGAGATGTGTGGATTTTAAGGTTGAAGTCTATGCAATACTGCAATTCTGCAGGCAGTTGCATTCAAATACACACAGTCATGAATGATTTTATCTAAACTGACCATCTTGTACTACAAAACAAACCTGAATGGAGGATAAATGAGATGCCTGTCTGAATTTCAAGAACCAGATGACTCGTTGTTGGAAGGCGAGCCTGTGTGTGTGTGTGTTCCTTTATAAACTGACTGCGTTTCATTGTGGGCCCAGGGAAAAGTAAAGATGTAGACATCAACCTAACACTGTGAAGCTGACAGAATGAATGAATCACATATGAGAAAGGTGCTGATCAGCAGAAACGAATTGTAACTAAAATGTTACTAAATACATTTACACTAAATACATGATCAGAAAATCTTTCCTCTGATTGGTCATCTCTGCTTGGTGTAAGGACAATTTAGTCATCTGGCAGGAGGGCGTTGCCATCTGTTTTTGCCGTCTGTTCCTGCTGTGGCAGCTGAATTGAGACTGGCGTTCTAAGCAAAATTGACCACCAATTACTCTGCAAATCCTTCAAAACATCTAACCATACCCCTAACTCAGTGGTAAGCATTGTATATTTTTTGTTTATAGCAGCATTTAATTTAGTTTAGCTGTTTAAAATCTTTTGATTATGGCACTGCTGCCACGACCGCAAGACTCCACTGGAGGAAGGTCTGTTTTTTTTAACTTAAAATTTAATTTAACACTTTTAAGTAAATTGCACTTGAATAACATGCACTTTGATTAATTTGTAGAAATGTGCTCTTGCATTAGACTACTAAGCCATTTATTATTATTATTTATATACACACACATATACATATATACACACACATATATATATATATATATATATATATATATATATATATATATATATATATATATATCTCCACAAAGAACTCTCGAACAGGCTCTTGAATTTAATCCTTGAACTGAATAATCAATGCTCTGAATGTTTATTATTGGAATCGTTGAACTGTATGGCAAATGCTTTGAACTTAAATATATGATTTTGAGTGTATTCTTATTTATTTTTCCCTCTCCAGATTAATACATTCTTCAATTTTCTACCATTGCTTTGTTTTTGGTCATTCACATTCATCGGGCTCCAGAAAGAATTGTTCTTCTGCGTTCCAGTCAGTTGTGTTACCTTGCAATGCATTCTTATCATAGCCCAAATAAAATTTCTATTAATCTTGATAAATAACAGAAGTTGTTCACGTTACAGAATTCTAAATGTATAACATGCATTAATAAAAGCATTTTTATTATTCACATTGACAAAGATTCCAGCAACAGGTGCAAAGAAAGGTTTAGAAAAACTATGTTAAACTCAGCCTACTTAGTCACCTAAAGTCAGCCAGCTGCTGCTTTCTGTTACAGATGGGTTTTTTCTGCAGGAAACCAGGAAAGGAAGCTGAAATGCAGGAAGTACCTCTGCTGTCTGTGTGATGTTCTGTTCGATCAGCGAGTTGTCCTTCAATGCTAGCCTAAGACTGATAAGCATCAGCATTATGCCCACCAACTATGAAATGTTTGTGGAGTCTTGAATAGGAAGCTACATCTCTGCTGCTCCTTTACCGTTCCAGACTACCTGGATTTTTTCCAATGACTAATTCAGTGACTGGAACGTGCAATTCAGAAATAACTTATAAAAGGTACATGTGTTTTAGATGCCATCTTGTTTGAACATTACAGCATCTATGTAGAACCAAGTGTTGGCGCAAAAAACACAGACCAGAAACTCAGAAGCTGTTTGCTGCACTTTCAGGAAACATTCCCCTGGAAAAGTCCTGTTAATGACTGCAGCTGATCATCTGCCCGGACTCAGCCCAGACCTCTGTGATTAGGGATCATCTGTGATGGATGTGAATTCTGTGACATGTCTACTTCAAAGAAGTGCACAAGCTGTTCTACACCACATCAACTGCCCATGCTGAGAGGTTTTCTGACCCCTCTCTGCTCTAAAACTAGTTTTTCAGGTTAACCACAATGATGTGCTCTCAGATCTTGGTGACACTGGATGTTTTGAAAGTGATTCTATCCAGTACAACAAAAGTTGACAGTGGTCCTTTGGCAGTAGATCAGCAGTGGTGAGTTTGATATGTTTATCAATCTAAAGAGTAATCTGTCTGTGTTAATTATGTATGATGATATGAACACTGGCGGCTGTCCATCACCATGTTTTACCCAGCAGTTCTGCCCAGCTGTCAAGTCACCGCATTTCTATAGAGGTTTACAGCTGAACAGCAATAACCTCAAGGTGCATTTAAATGCACCTCATATGCATTACATGCTATATTTTAATTATGTATTTCTGAAATGCTCCTTCACCTGTATTTTTTACTGTTAAGGACTTTGTGACTGCAGTCTGAGAATGGTGCTATATATATAATTTTCTATTTACTGTTTACATTCATTTTCCTTGGTGCTGACTGGTTTTACCTCCAAGAGCAGCGATGAGACTATAGATGTTAGCGTATGCTATAGTGCTAACATGTATTAAGGCATATTAAGGTATACTTGGTGTTTGAACAATTAAAACGGCCAGCTTTAAGCGTTTTCAGAGGCAGTCTCAGGTATTCACAGGTTCTAGCCGTTTAGGGTGGCTGTTGTTCCCAACCCCAGAGAACACCAGGGGTCGGTCCATTGAAGAAAAAAGGAAGGAAAAATTTCTCATCAGACTATCAAAGCAGTTTCTGAATCCTTGTTGCCACTAACAGATAAATGATCCACACTGGGAACCAGTTTCATTAATGTTGTTGTTCTGCTCATAACCTGCCTTATGGTTTTCTTCATCTGCTGCGGGTTTAATGAGAGTATCATTGTCTCTGTCAGTCAGAACAGCCAGCGTGGGCCCAACCAGCTGCAGAGACCTTCCAGCAGACCCAAGTGAGCGCAGACAGATGAGGAAATATGTGGTCTTATATTTAACATCTACCTATTTAAACTGCCAAAATATTGGTCCACTCTTTCTGTAATTGCATTCTTTATGTATTTATATTGCTGTTAAGAGTTCATTTAATGGCCAAAACTGAATGTATTTTTTTTTTATAACATATTAAAAGATATACGTTTATAAAAATCTACAAAATCCTTTCCATCCATGTGAGACAAATTTGGGTGGTTGCTCAAACAAATGTTCTCAATCATTTCACCGTGGAAGACTTGGACTCATTCCCATGTCTCTAACATAACCCATGAACAAAGGTTATGTTAGAGACAAGCTAGTCCATTGAAGAAAACAAACCCACAGATAAAGAAATCCTTAATGCTACCCTCTGAATAACTGCAGCAAGTCCACTGCAGCATGGATGAGTGAAAGGCAACTGCATCAATTCAGGTCAGTTCCGAGTCAGATGATTCACAACTCCATTATGAAGACATAGATATGTCAAGATATTAATTAACAACAATCACCATATCTGACTTAATGAATGTAGTCACAGTTTGTGTGATCAGGTGCACACTGAAATGCAACATTTCCAGTTTGTGCTCCAAGCATTCGCTGACATGCTGTGGTGCTGATGTGTTCTCTACTTCATGATGACGATGATGATGATAATGCCAATATTAGCTGGTTAACACAAAATGATAGGAGCAACTATTTTGAAATGTCATTCAGAGCCTGTGTTTTATAGTGTCCAGTTTTATATGTAAATAATAAAGTTACATCTTATTCCAGATAGGGTTTTTAGTGAGTGCCAATAGGTTTTTCAACATATATTGCCATAATTAAAGACAAACCATCATAGGTTAATTTGAATAGACATTTTTTTTGTTTCAAATCTAACATTTACAACTGCTTTAAGTTTTTCCATCTCATTTATTTCCTGTTTGGATGATTGAGTGATTTTAGGCTCCAAGCCATTTATAGCCCAGTGGAAGATCCAGGCTCATGCAGTCGGAAATCTAAACATTCCCCTTTCATGCAACGTGAACCCACCAAGTGCAACAAGTGTTGGAACACAACAGGTCACCGAGCAGCATGTAGGTATGTGCACACATATCCCCTTCTCTGCCCCTTCAGTTAAGCTGTCAGCAGGCATCATCACTAAGGGCTGAAAATGAAATCGACAAGGCAGATGTGCAAACATGCCTGACACACTGCACCTCAGCACCCAAAACATTACACACCATGATTGAGTAATAATAAAAACCATGAAAAGCATACCACGATTCTCTAGATTCCTTGCTCTGCTATTTTGATAAAGTTTCCAGTTTTTATTGTTTGAAACTTAAAACCTTTTATTTCAAAATGCAAAAAGGTTTAGACAATATAAGGATATGTGCACGAGTCATGAAGCCATTTTTGTACAGCCTCCTGCAAGATTCATTCGTACATTTAATGATCATCTTTCAGCGGATAAATCCATGGAAGCATTGCTTGTAATAAACAAGCCCTGGTCTGGTTGAGCTCTACCTATACCACTAGCAAAAACCCTGATATAGTCACATGAGTTATGATGCAACTTGGCAACAGCAGAGTTCTCATGTTTTGTCTCTGCATTTCAGGCATGGCATACAGAAAAGATGGCTGCCTACATGTGACAGGGCCGATTTCCTCTACATCTGAAGATGGTGTCCTAACTGCAAGACTTTATTACATCCAGACTGCAGCCAGCATCACAGTAGGCAGGTCACAATGATGTGATAGTACCCTGTGTTTGTATGACCTTCAACCATTTGGTAGGAGCTCGTCTTGTAACCAGTGGGTTGCTCGTTTGAACCCCCGTTCCATCTGTCTCAGTCGTTGTGTCCTTGGGCAAGACACTTCACCCCCCTTGCCTGCTGATGGTGGTCAGTGGGCCTGGTGGCACCGATGCATGCGTGTGGTGGGTGAGAGTATGTGTACAAATAATTGCATTTGTGATGAGTGGGTGTATGTGAACGAATCTGTCACCTGGAAGTGCACAGCTGTTAAGAGTGGCGAGAAAGGTGGAAGGCCTGCAACCCACAGCACCCAAGACCAGCAAAGGACACGTGACTCAACACAGGCACCAGCCAGACAGGCCCTGTCGCAGAACAGCCATTCGCCCTTCACAGAGGTAGGCTGTCAGCGAAGCAAAGGAGCAGCAGCCCCCCAGTTCAAGAAGGGACAGGGTGAGATGCAGGGCATTGATCCCCCTCGACCCAGCCACACCGCCACCTCCCACCATGCAGGTACAACCCATGGGACCCCTGAGCCCCTGTGGCCCCAAACACACCCCTGTTGCCAAGACTGCCTTGTACCGCAGTCTCGGTGTACTTGTGAGGCACTGGGTACCATCGGGGGATGCTGTTTGTGCCTCACAATATAGTATCCCACCTGTGCCTGCAATGCCCATCGTCCCACAGGCCCTATTGAAGTGTGGTTTTGCATGCATTAGATTAGGGAGGAGGGGATGGGCACCAAGGCGCTGGAACGACCAAGGCCAGGGATCCCCAAAGACGCTGGGGGAGCCCACACAGAGTGGAAATCATTGCTAAATGAAAAAATAACCAGCAAGAATTCAAACACTACATCAATTCGGAGAGGTAAACGTTCTGTCCTGGAGGCAGCTGAAGGTTTTAGGTATTTGTCAGAACAGAAATGCAGATGTGTTAAATAAGGATTGACTGGTGCCAGATTCCAACATTACAACAGATAAAAATACTATGGTTTCACAATATGAACAAAATTTAAAACAAAAATTCATATATTATGATTAACTGCTTTTTAAATTATTCCATGCTGCTGCTAATGTGGATTATTTTAGTGAATGTTATCCAATGCAGTTACTATTTCGATACAAACACATATGGTGAGTGAATCTGTGTCAGTCACTCCATTTAAAATCAGTCAGCTGATTCATGAACTCATCACAATGATTAACCAGCTTTCTTCCAGCTAAAGATATTCTGCAAAAAATAAAAACAAAATAAAATACAAATATTTTTGAAGATTCAACCAGTATGTAGAATAAACACACTGAATTAGATATGAAATATTCTGTAAGGAGCAGAATGACACAAATGGATAATAACACTGGAAGAACAGGCTGTGCTGAAACAGCTAAATGAGAGAAAAACGCGGAGCGACTGTGTTCCAAGCAGCCAGAGAAGATTTCAGCCATCAAATCTATCAGCACTAGTTCATAATGAACAGGAAGGGGTGGGAGGATAATACTTGGGGAAAAAACTAGCCAGACAAACAAAAAGCTTGATAAAACTGGCTTGTCTTTATTGGGGAAATCCTAGCCTGCTGTAAACACTTTTCACTGCGAGTGTCTGAAACCGAACAGTGGTGTTAAGATGGAAGACAGAAAAATTAAAGTAATCCGAAATGGAAGAGTTAGCCAGGTTTGGAAAGACAAACCAAATGGAAAACGGCAGAGCACATTAGTAAAAATGCTATATTTTAAGGCAGATCCTTTCATCTGGGAATCATCAAGGGGGAACTGCAGTGAACGATGGTGAACTGACCTTTTGCAGATGGTATAATCTTTAATCCTTACTACGGAGTCCTGCTGAGGACATGCAGACTGGGGAGGCCTGATAAATCCGGCTCAAATGCCACTGTGAATCTGCATTTGTGTGCTTCTATGAACAAAAAAGGAATCCAGACACTTTGAAGTGGGTCCACTCAGAGAGGGCTGTGCTGAAGGCTAAAACACTTGAGTCCACAGATAGAAAGGTTCACATTCGTCACCGATAGAGAAGCTGCCTGCACCTTTACTTGAAGATGAGACAGCTTGGTTCGCTCACGTCTGACTTTGTTTCAGCCAAAAGACATAAAGCAAACGCTGTAGCAGTAGAGATGGGGCCATTTCAGCAAGTCAAACTCCAGACAAATGGAACGGATTTCCAGTTGGCGGCCATGTTTTACAGCAACATCCACCACATTAAACCAACACCTTCATGGAGACTGATGTGCTAAAAGATTTTTTTTAATTATAGTGACTATGGGGGGGAAACGTCAATTTACTATGTAACAGAAATGCAGAGTGAAGTTACCCTTATTGATGTGCTCTTTGTTAATGGTACGTCTCTGCTGTTTAACCTCGTTTGCTTTTTAAATTCTCTAACAGGAACCGATCTGATCCAATACCAGAACGAGAGCCGACACCATCTCATATCGGGCCGAGGCCACCGATCCAGACAGCGTCGTTTCCCCTGCGGTCATATGTTGACTGATTTTACTCTGTATGTTTATGCCTACAGCCAAAAACGTTACATTTACACAGTAGTCCCATAAACTATGTAGAATTGCTTTAAACGCATCAATAAATGTATATTTTAGATCTGGAACATTGCCTGAAGTTTAAGCACACAGTTGGAGCTGATTACAGAAGCAGGCTGTGACTGGGCAGACTGCTGCTGAACAATGAGCATCTTGCTGTGCGTCATCACCTTAATATTTATTTTAAGGGGAGATTTTTGTTGTTCTTTGTGCATTTAGAGCAGTTAAGAACTGAGAAGAAAACTCCAGAGTTCTACAGAGAAGAGTCAACAGGAAGAGCAACAAATACAGAAAGTTGCTTTCATTACTTTTAAACGTTCAATCTTTATCTCCATGGAACCTCAGGGATTAGGAAATGTTGGCAGATTTTGACAAAGGGCGGTAACAATTACAGCCTCCAGATTACACAAACAAGCTGCTGTTATTCAAGCTGTAATAATTATTAATAAAAGTTGTTCAAACTGTTTTTGACAATGTTTGACCAAAACAGGAAACTACTATTTTATTGAGCTGTTGGATGGGACTTCTCTCAATCTCCCGCATCAAACACTGAATAACTGAGGACCGACTACAGCAGAACGCTTGTTACCGAGGCTGAAGAATCTGCTGCTTGCTATGCGTTGAGCGTTCCTGGCTGATGCATTCAAAGACCAAGGGAAAAAACAAATCTGATATTTCAATGGCAAGTGAGAACAGCTGAAGGAACAGTTGGCCAGTTTCACTGACAGACTGAATGGTGTGCGTCACACATGAATAAACGTGATAAATTCTAGGTATGGTATGATATTGATGAGACCAAGTGTGAGGTCTTAAAGGGAATACTCAGAAGACAGAACAGAAACACTTGCAGAAGGCTGTGTCCACACTGGATCATAAGCTTTGGGAAGAGTCTGGGATGTATCTCAGGAAGATTCAACACAGTTAGGTGAAGTTCACATATTAAGATGTTTACCCATTAGAACCAAATAGGTTCTATGTATGTAGATATTACTGAATAGTAGAATCAGGGAGTTTCAATAATCAAGAATACTGACTGTGACAAACACTGTTTGCTTTCCCACATCATGTCATCTGAACCCCTGAATAATGTAAGAAAAAGCAAGTTTGATGTGAGAGCAAACTGCATAAATGACCTGACCATTTGAGTCTGCAGAGTAAAAACCAAGACAGAATACTGAAAAGATAAGACGTTTTAAAATGGCAGCTCCAGAGAGACATAAATGGCTTATGTGGTCTAGGAGCAGGTTGTGATATTTTATTGCCCCCTGCTGGACAAGTACTCAACTACTTCACACTTAAAAACACGGCATGTGAACCAGCACACGGTTATTATTGTTCTATTAAAATAATCTTTGAGCTTTTACAAATGTCAATGGAAGGTGTGCGGACAGCTCGGCGACGGCATTAGGTTGGATGAAGCCGCAGCCAGTAATTAGGCGTGACATTTTCCTCTGAAATGCTCATTAGTCACTTCCAAAGCAGCCTGGTGTGATGACTGTAATATCCCTAAATTGCAACAATTAGAAAGGTTTGCTGCAGGGGCCTGAAGATTTCCTTCGCTTCGCAAAATGTCAACAATGGAACAATCTGATCGATGCAAGGAAGATGAAAATGAGCTTTTATTAATGTGTCATTTGTCAACGTTTCCAATAAGCAGTATGTGATGAGTGAGTGTTTGTGCTCCACAGTTTTCCTACATTATAAGTTGTGTTTATTATTAAATTGGCATTTGTCTCAAACCAACCATAACACAATGGCCCACAGATGTCCATTCATCTCTACCTTTAGACAACTTAAAACAGCACAGCGCCATCTGCTGGTTGTCATAGGATTGATCCAAAGGGGCAAAAATAAGAATAGTGAACAATATGTTTGCAAAAAGGAAGCAATTATATCCCTTAAGATATTCCAGCACTGTGATTAACTTATTTCTGAGTATTTCATAGGGTGATATGTTGTTGGAAATGGAGCCATGAGCCTGTCCATTGATAGGAATTAATATTTATCCTAGAAGAGACGACCAATTCTGGCTCATGGGACATTTAAAAAGTGTCTGTAAAATGTTCAGCTACAACAGACACTGGTTACCTGTTCAGATGTCAGCCTACTTAAGGGGAGGAGGAAAGGGGGGGGGGATTTTCCATATGAAGTAATAATTGTAAGAAAAACAGAAAATCACTGGTGGAACAATTATTGGCACCCCTGCTGTTCGTACTTTGTCCAATCCTTAGCAAAGTCGACCCCCGTAGACTTGTGTAACATTTCCCAAGGCTGGAACAGACAGACAAAGAGATCCTTCATTTTTCCTGGATGGTTGTCCTAAATGCTGGGTCAGCTCTGATTCTCTCTCCTCTTCAACTCAGGCTTCTACAGGATTTAGGTCCAAGGACCGAAACAGTCATGAAAGACAGTAGATGTCGATGGGACTCATGAATTATTTCTGAGTTGATTCAGTTGTTTCAGATCATTATCCTGCCAACAGATCCAATGACAACCCATTTTCAGTTAAAGGCAGAGTTCATCAATACCTGCTGGTATTTCAAACCATTTAGGAAGCCCTGCTCTGCAACCAGGGTCCCAGAGCCTCTGGAACAGAAATAAGCCCTCAGCATCACAGACCCTCCACAGAACTCATCAGTGGGCATGTAGTGCTTTTCCTCAGATTCTTTCCTTGATTCCCACCTGGAGCGTTCGCAGTCAAAAGGTTCTATTTTAGTCTCATCTATCAAAAACCACAGTTTCAGTTTCAGTCCCAGTAAAACTGAGCAAACTGCCATGTTTGTGTTTGTGATGTTAGGTAATAAAAGGCTTTCGTCTGTTAACTTTTCCAAACAACCAGCTGGCATGTAGATGGGGTCTAATAGTTGTTAGAGGGCCTTGTTGACCTCCTGACCCTGATCCCAATCCTTGCTGCAGTTCTAACAGTGAGCTTTATGCGATAGATAAATGTGGGCCTTCATCCAGACTAGTCAATTCGGTTCAATAATACTGTATTGCTCCCAAAGGGAAATGAAATGTTGGTGTAACTCATATTATCCAAGGTTCTTCAAAGAGTTATTGAAGATTTTGATGGCTGTGGGCAAGAAGGATATCCTGTAGCGGTCTGTGTTACAGCAACCTGAAGAAGCCTCTGACTGAAGACACTGTCGTATGACAGTCTCATGAAGACAATGCTCAGGGTTGGTCACAATTTTCTTGATTTTATATCAAATCCTTTTTTGCATCATCATCTCCATGGTTCCACAGTCGTCTCCACAAGAGAAGCAGAACCAGCCTTCTTTATCTTTTAGTCACCAGTGGTTAAAAGATATGGTCCTCTTTGTCATATCATATTTCTACCCCAGGGAAACAGGAAGTCAAGGATTACCGACTAGAAGTTCCAAGAGCTCTGATCGACTTCAAAAGGTAAAGTATACATTAAAACATGCTTCAGTTACATTTATTTGGAGTAAATATTAGAAAAGATAACAATTGTGCCACTGATGATTGTGATAAAAACCATGATTTTTTTTTTAACATTTGATTTTTTTTTTCTGAATAAATGGAGCAATTATGCTATTTTAATATGAATTTATTCTAAAACATTACACACATTTTTACTAGAGATGCAAATAAATGTGGTCTTCTATACCCTTGAGCATTAATTTTGTTCTATATAAAAAAATGATATTATTAAAAATCAATAAAATAAATACAATAAATTAAAACAACAAAAAGACCCTGATGGGACTCAAACTGAACTTGAATTAAAAAGTAATGCAAAAAAGTGAATTTTTAGTTTAAAAACACTTGAAGGCAGGTTGTTCCAGAATCTAGTGGCTGCCACTGCACTACACTTTCTTTAACACCACCCTCGGCTGCACTAAAAGCATCTGGCCCATTGATCTCAGTGATGCTCTGGGGTTAGATGATTCCAGAAGTGAAATAAATGGGTGCAAATCCATTTGAACTTTAAAGGTAAAGGTACGCAGAAATAGGAGAATCTTTATGTTCTTCTTCTCCTCAAAGCTCATCTTCTCAGTTAACAGAGTGGAAAAAGGCTGTCAAGTATTCTCTTTTTTTTTTTTTTTTTTTTTTTTTTTAATCTAAGCACCTTAGCAAAAGGTCATTGGAAACTTGTTGAAAAAAATTGTATTGTACAGTGTTGTTTACTAGCTTCTTCTATCCTTGTCCATGAATGAGTCCAGAGCACCAGACAGGAAGTGAACAGGGGAGGATGGAAGGGAAAACAACCTACCTGTTTGATGGAGCTGCGCGTCTTCTCCTTCCACTGCTGGCTGCTCAGCTCGAGGGTGCAGTGAACATAGGTTTCTCTGTCATACGAGCCCAGGATGAACAGTCTGTAGGCACATGACACAGGAACAGTGAGAACTACAGCAGCTCTCTGGATAGGGAAATCTGTATGACTGAGGAAGGGCAAGGAAATGTCAGTCAACAGACTACACCAATGTAAACAGTTGGAAAATTGTTGTTTTGGACGGTGATTTTTTTTTTTTTTTTTTTTTTTTACCTAGTAGTGTGCTGCTAACCACAACCACAAGGTGGCAGTAATGTATCATGTAGTTTGCCATCTGCCCTGCAGTTGTGTAAAGCAACTTTATGAAAATAGACTACTGTCATCACCACACCTCATATGAAGTCAGCACTAATAAACCACATATTACAGTATAGTATAGGGACGGGACAGGCATAGCTAGGAGGGGTGAGGGAGGAGGCCAGTGAAAGAGGAGAGGAGATGATTATAATTATTAATAGATGAAGCTGATTCGATCAGTTGTGGTCTATAAAATACACTCATAGCAAACCCCATCTCTCTCTCTCTCTTATACAAACACCAACACAAAAACTCCCTCACACACCCTTCTAAGAAACAACAGGCTCTGGTTAATTAATAAAACTCTCTCAAACTGTCAACATTCAAGCTTTAGACCCTGAGGTATTTAAAGATGGACAGTCCTTAATGATGAGCTCCCTATATGCTTTAGGGTTTGAGGATGTAAAATTTATTCAGCTGCATCAAAAAAAACCTACAGTCACACAGGGTGTGAAGATGACAGAGAGAAGACCTCCTTACGGCTCTGGAGACATCGGATGACTTCAGAAGCACAGAATATTTGAATAAAGCCAGATGAACCTTTTCAGCTAGTGGGGCTGCTGTTTTTAACTAAAAAGGATGCCCAGTATTTAGGGAACACTTTGTCATCTGAGTAGAATTTCTGGTGAAAAATGATGTCACTGCTTAAAAATAACAACAGGTGTGTACAGTCCATAGTTTGAATGATTACTACACATCACCCAGACTGAAAACCCAACTGCATATTGCTTAATGGAGTTCTATTTACAGAACAGGACGGAATGAAACTACATGGGGAGATCCTGCTGTGTGGCAGGAGGGGAATCCTATATTTATTAGATGTTACCAACAAGTGGATAAATTTAGGCTCAAGATGTTTGGTGGACTATTTCACTGGACCATCTCAGTTTTTCAGTTAGCTGCACAAACACAACATTTAAGTTCAGGAGTTTTACAGCTTCTTTACCACCACCATACTCCTGATGAAAATCTGGAGCAGCATTTTACACTGCTGGATCATAACCAGGAGCAATAGACAGACCAAACAGTGGGCAGTTTAGTCAAATATTGAGCTGGACTTAACAGGCTGTTTATTAGATGATCAAAATAAGACAGGCACCCAAACCTGAGCTAAAAGAGACACACAAAAAGGGACTCAGCATGGTCGGGCCAAAGTCAAACAGTCGATGCGCAGTTATGTGGTTGTGGGATGTTCGTTTTTTGCATCCAGGGGGGCAACTACGACCACTTTGAGAAGTTTTTTTTACTTTTCATTCCTGTGACATCTTCATCCTTCTCCCTCTTCCGTGTTTTGTTTTGTGCCCCTGTGGGCTTTCTTTCTCCCTCTCCATCTTTAGCTCCCTGTCATCAGATGAAAACATGATCCAAATGGAAAAAAATGGCGCCAATGTATGCGTAAGGAGCAGAAGGCCCCCTAATCAGTGCTGTGCTTTCGTTATGCCATATTTTTTAAATGAATTTTGCGCCCCCTTCAGCGCAGCGCCCCTATGCGTTGCATATAGTGCATACCCACTTTTTGTGCCACTGTTTGCATCCACCCTTCAAGGTCCACAAGACACACTGTGCTGAGCACCTGTGAAACTCCTCCCACTGCGGTATACATCATGGTGTTTTGGCATATATAGGTGTGGTTTACAACGGTATAGTAAACACAGCAATCATGGCAGAGAGGAATGACTATTCACTCACAAAATAGTCACGGCGAGAGTGCCACACTTCCCGGCACACCGCCTCCTCTGTGGAAAATGTCTGTTAATTTTTTGCCATTTGCAAATCTGTGTAGGTCAGTCTGGAAGAGTTGTACAGATGTACGTACTTCCTCACAGCCTCGGACCATTGCTCCTCAAAACTATCCATTCTGCTAACTATCCTGGCTGAAAACCCAGCATCTGGAAGTTGAATAGTTGGCGCAAATAGACAATATTGCTGTCTGAGCACTTGGAACAAGTCCACAGATGGGTGCTGTGAAGTGCAACATTTTCCGATCGAAAGACCCAGTCATCATCACACAGATGAGGATTAGTAGACGGGGACAGCCACAGCAACATCGCCAACCACCATTTGATGCCTCTGCACAACCTGAAGCTCCATTCTTCCATTAAGGGAAAAACCTCCCCAGATTATGACGGAGCCTACTCCACTGAGCCACATAGAAAACATCTCCAGTGGGATCAAGTCATCATAGCAAGAAGGTTTGGAAGGACAGTCCAGATTCAAACATTTTTCTTGTCAGACAACTAAACTTTAAACCTATCAGTGCCCCATTTTGTTGCTGCCTTGCAGTCTTAATGAGAGAGTTTTTGGTGTGACCTGTTGACTCAACAGGTCAAGAGTCTGCTTGGATCTTTGCGGTTTGCCGTCATATCCTGCAGTTTAGCGCAGATATTTAATTTTCTTTTTAAATTAAACAAAATTAAATCTCTTGACTTTTTTATCCCATTACTATCAGGATCTTCTAAGAATTTTAAAATGACTTTCTCACTTTGTCTAATCTCGACAGCAACACAGCTCTGTAATGCCTCATTTCCACTCAGTGGTACGGCACGGGTCGGTGTGGTTCCATACACTATTTTATCTGTTTCCATGGTAAAAGCGGCCCATGAAACTCATCCGTAACACACCATTCCTGGGCCCCCTTCGTTTGTAGGTCCATAGGACAATGGTACAGTTAGGGTGGCGTTACTGGCATCACACAACACAGTCAACTGACTGGGAGACAGAAAAACATAGTAGACATACTAGTGTGTCACATTTATTGTCACACTAGTATGACAAAATGTTAATCGTTTAGGTTTAACACCACCTACCAGTGAGAGTCCAGCTGGTGATGGAGATGCTCACCTGAATACAGCAGACCATAAAACAGCGTACCAAACCGCACCGACCTGTGCCGTACCACTCAGTGGAAACGAGGCATTCATTTCTTTCCACTGTTGCCACATGCTTGCTTAGTATGAAGGACTTCTCCAAGGTCAATGACTAGGTGCAATCAGCTGGGCTTCCTTACAATGTGTGACACGTTAGGATCAGAATAAACTGAGTCTAATCTGTCTGTATGATTGAAGTGTACCAATATGAATTAGATTTATGTATTTCTGGCTGGATGAATTTCTACTTTTAGATAACATTTTTTTTGTAAATTAGTGCTATTGAAATACATTAACCAGACTAAATTGATTGAAATCAGATCAAGAAGGATCATTAATGGGAAAAAAAACAGCAACAGAAAAAAGATGGAGGATCAGTTGCAGAAGAACAACATCAGTGGGGTTTGGAATAGCCTGAAGACAACTTCAGATAACAAACCAAACCCCCAGGCTTTAGGAGACTTAGGGTGGATGAATGATCTGAACCAGTACTTTAACAGGTTTGACCAGCTACTGACCTTCCCCAGCCTACTCCCCCTTGCTGCAACTCCCCCATCTGCGACGACTGCCTGCTATTCTTCCCTAAACATTACAGCTCTCAGCCATCACCCACCTCCGCTGCTTCAGAGGACTCCATCTCACAGCCCCCCTCTGCCACCACCATCCTATCCCCTTCAACACTTCAGGTGAGGAGTGAGCTAGAAATACAAAAAAAGGTGCGAAAGGCTACAGGTCCGCAGGGCATCAGTTCCAGGCTTCTGAGGTGTTGTGCACATCAACTGTATGGCATCATGGGATACATGTTCAATCCAAGGCTGAAGCTGGGGAAAATACCTCCTGTGTGGTACCGGTTCCAAAGACCAAATATCCAAAGGCCCTCAAGCAGCTAGCAGATGAAGATGATGCTGAGTTATTTAGATTTTCACATACTGCTCCTTCCCTTTGGTTTAGCTTCTGTTAAATGATAAATGACCCAGCATATAATGTCTGACATCTTGTGGTGACAAGATGTCTTATTATGGCTTGCTCAGACAACTTGAGAAATAAAAAACAGGTTTTTTGCAAACATGAGCATATCAGATGACTGTTTTGGGAGATTTGAGGGCCACAGTTTTAAGAATTTGATTTAGATTTTTTTGGTGACATTTTACACATACACACACCAGTGCCCCACACTTAATGCTGAAAAATGTGCGCAGTCCGTAGACTTAACTAAAACATTGTGGTTGGACCAAAGGACATAAAGGGTCACACAGTGCAAACCAGGACCAGTATTCTCAGTCTCAGGTACATAAGAGTATGTGGACAGAGATGTCCAGGTCAATTAGGTAAGGGAGGAAATGAAGGAGAAGCCAAAGTGTGTCACCTGCTACATTCAATAAGAGTGACTCTGAGTTTGCCTTCCACCAGCCTGCTGTCCTGGACTGACAGATCCAAATCACAGGCTGAACCCAGAGGAGGCTGCACTTGGAAGGGAAAGAAGGGCTTGTATCTGCAGAGAGAAAGAGAAAAGATTTTTTAAATTATTATTAAAAGCATTAAGGTATAAACTCAATTCACATGGCACAACACAGAGTTAATAATGTCTAATGTCATGTCTAATTCGATCACATAAAATTCAGGCTAATTCACCAAAACCCTGTAGAATCCACTCCAGTCATCATGAGACAGTCTGATTCAGTGCTGCGAGTGGAGACCACTGTGATGACGCTTCAACTCATTCTGAAGGAGTTACTTCTCCAGCTGATTGGATAAATATGGCTTTGTGCAGCTCCTCCCCTACCTGATTACCTGTTTATTCACACTACTGATCACTCCTACACATTTCATATGAAAAGTTAGCTCTTACAAAGTATGACAAGTAGCAGAGTGCCATCCCTAACTGTTAATAAGCCTGAGCAGCAAAGCACTGCAAAGGCCTACTACAGTTCAAATATTTCTTATTCTTCCATTTTATGCCAAATAAATAGCCTTTTTGGAGGCCTTAACATACCCTAAACTCACAAAATTATGCACAGAAATCAGTTGCAGTAAAAATGTACATGTATTAAGAGTTTTGAAGAAAGATATGTAAAACTTGTTCCACCCTGTAAGAGATACCCCTCATGCCAGTTTGACCAAGAACTTATGAAAAATTGGTACACATGAAGAACTTCAAAAAACCAAAAAACTTCTCTTGGAGGTATCCCAACAGGAAGTTAGGGATCTTGGATCAAAAGTGGCCATTTTGAGGTTTTACATATCACTTTATTTTTCATTGAACCCTTCCGAGAGATTAGGGTGTGCAGCAAGGCCTCAAACTTTTACTACTCTCCTTGAGTCGTACAGGGAAAATTCATAGCAGCACCTTAATTGCTGTGTTTAATCAACATCCAGTCCTTAAAGAGCCAGTACTATGCGTTTTCCAGCCACATAGAATCATTTTATAGCACAATGAAGTAACTATGTTAACTTCAGTTACAAAAATGCTGTATATATCAAATATGACTTAAAAGAAATTTGACTTCGTAATGTAACGCCTTGAAATTGGGCTTCTGTCTCTTTAAAGAAGTCCTGCTCTTTCTGAAACTTTGCCTTCAGGAAGTCATCACAACAGCTAGCCCTTTAACAATGTTTTTACCAGCATTGCACTAAGAAGTAGCTAGTATAATGAGTTCAATAGGTGCACAGTTCCACCAGGTGTTTGCTAATTGTTACTGACTAGTATGAAGCAGCTGAGTGGGGAAGTCGCGGGGAAGGTTTGCTCTGTGCGGCAGAAGCTCGGAAGCTTAGAAACTGCAGCTCAAAGGAAGAACTAGGTCCTGAAGGCAGAGCTAGGTCCATCCAGGTGTTTTCCACAGCTTTCTCAAACATGTATGAAAGAATCAAAGCAACACTCCAGGTATGTTTTTGATGAAGGAATAGCATTATAACATGATGGAAAGCTCAAAAGAGTCAATTTTACATAATACTGCCCCTTTAACAATCCTGTATGTGGACATCACCTAAGCCCCGCCTGTCTATTTGACCCTGTTGACCTACAACACCAAAAGATTTCCCTGGAGGCTGTGGCCATGGCGACATGGTAAATTCTGACACCATGCCGTGGCCATACGCTAGGCCTTTATTCACACATCCATAGTCTGATCTGCACCAAAAATAAACTTCAAATCGAACCCACAACACATATTCAGACAAAGATTTGGTGGGCATGACAAAACAGTGTGCCTCCACAGTGCCCCCTGGAAGCATCAAGTCAACTGCTCCAACCACTACCAAGGATTAAGAAATCTGGTACACATATGTAACTATATCAAGACAGACATACAAAAAAGCAGCTGCGACATGGGTCCCGAGCATCATCAAAGCGCTAGGGTTGCTTGATCCAGCTGCAGCGTTAATTAGGGTAATGTTTTTTAAAGTACTGCTTGCATGCTAAAGAATATCATGTTTTGAGCTGCTGCTTCACTAAATTAGCAGATAGCCAAGTTAATTACCCAGCTAATATCAGGTTGCTACACTTCCAGTGTACTCTATAAAAAGCAGAATATCAAAAAGGGATAATATTCTGCACAATAAACTCAACTAAATTTAGCAGGTGTTTATTTTTAAGTATTCTGTTTATGGTTAAGCCTAAAATTATTCATACCCCTAGCAAATTTAGAGGTATTATTCAACAAAATTTTATTTTTGATAAGATAATCTCTTACAAGATAACAAACCAATGCAAAAGGAGTATAAATTTGGAAAAAAAGATAAGACCTCCTTGCCATTATTTTAATGCCTAGCTCCCTCTATAGGATCTATCAGATTCAAGTAGGAACTCTGGCTGAGCCACTGCAATAAGTTAATATTACTCTCATGAGTAATGTCTCACTATGAGCTACAGGTTGTTGTGACACCTGTATCACATACTCTTTAAAGTGGGGTTTAATGTATTTTACAGGCACATAGAGCCATTTTATAGCACAATAAAGTAACTGTGTTCACCTCAGTTATGAAAATGCTGTACATGTTAAAAAAAAAAAAAAAAACTTCAAAGAAATTTGACTTTGCCATATCTAATGCCTTGAAATTGGCTTCTGTCACAAAAACCTCCCATCCTTTCCGATGCTCCCCCTTCAGCACGTGATCGCAGCAATGCTTCTCCATGATGCCATTTACAACCGTTTTTAGGAGTGCTGGACTAAGAAGTAGTTTGTATGATAAGCTCAGCAGACATACAGTTCCATCAGATGTTTGCTGGTTGCTGCTGCCACTAGTCTGGTGGAGCTGTGTGGGGGAGGCATGGGGGAGGGGTGCTCTGTGGGGTCAGAGCTTGCCTGGAGACTAAGCTCCAAGGAGGAGCTTTGGGTAAATAGGTGGCACATTGAATGACCAGATGTTTAGGCCTCCTGAATGGCTGCCATGGGAGCCAGTTGGGGTGCCACGGGAGGATTTCTCAAACATGCATGAATGAATTAAAGCAACGCTCTGGGTGAGGGAATGACATAAGATGATATGATTGTACTCTTACCATTCCTTTTCACTCCGTACACTTCAGACTTCCAGCACAAGTCAGACTTCTGTCATCTACAGAAATACTCAGATGACTGCAGTTGTCGGGTGGATCAGATGGACAAGAAGCTGAGTACAGAGAGCTGGTGGACCCCTTTGTGTCATGGTATGGAAACAATCATCTCATCTTGAATGTAAACAAAACTAAGGAGATGATTGTAGATTTCAGGACAAACAGGGTCAGGTCAAACCCTATTTCCATCATGGGAGAAGAAGTGGAGGTGGTTGAGGACTATAAATACCTCGGTGTTCATCTGGACACCAGACTGGACTGGAGACTCAACAGTGAAGCGTCTACAAGAAGAGACAGAGCAGACTGGACTTCTTGAGGAAGCTAAGATCCTTCAAGGTTTGTAGCAAGATCTTGCATGTCTTCTATTAGTCTGTTGTTGAGAGCGCCATCTCCTCTGCCATCATCTGTTGGGGCAGCAGCATCAGAGCCAGGGACCTAAAAAGGCTCAACAACCTGATAAAGAAGGTTGGTTCTGTTCTGGGAACCTCTGGAGTTGATGACGCAAAGAAGGATTTTGTAGAAAATTAAGAAAATTATGGACGACCCTGACCATCCTCTTCATTGGAAAACAGAGTCTCTTCAGTCAGAGTCTTCTTCAGACTGGTTGTAAAACGGACCGCTACAGGAGAGCTTTCCTGCCCACAGCCATCACCATCTATAATAACTCCTTAATTAAATGAGTTACATTAACATTTAATTTCCCTTTGGGAGAAATAAAGTATTTTAAAATTTGAATATAAAGCTCAAAAAAGACGATTTTGCATAATACTTCTCCTTTAATTAGTCTACGCTATGACACAGCATCATTTAAGAGAAGCACCTCTTCTCTTAAATGATGCTGCAGGTTTTCTGGTGAGACATCTCACTTCGGCCAAGAACTGCTGTTAAAAAAATAACTAAGTTCTCATTCACAGCATTTACTTCAATGTCTCATTATGGAACATGTATTCCCAGACAGCTTATCCAACACAACCACCGGCTCCCACGAAGAGACGCTCTGAACCACAGGAGGCCCAGCATCCAACACTGTATGAGCCACACTAGAAACTGAGTCATCCAAAAGCGAGAAGGGACCAAACTGCAGTTGCAGCAAGTCAAACAGAACAAAGAATGCAGCCATACCAAGGCAAATGCTTTCACTATCCTGTAGGAAAGACACTTCTTTGTCATGAGAGAACTGTTTTTGGGTTTTGACAAAGACAAAAAGACCTGGTCACTTCTCCAGAAACTCTTAGATCTGTCTGTGTAAACCCACAGAGGACAAAACAGGCACAGGACACAAACTGGGCAGAGCTTGTTCAATTACTCTTCGAAAAAGGGTTCAGAATTAAATGCAGTGAGAACAACGGAAAAAGCTCAGCCAACCACCTAAGACACAAAAGCCCTTTCTCCATGGGCATGGCTTGAACTGGTTCTGGCACAGTCAGCCCCAGCCAGATTGATCTCTATTAGCAGATTCTGCACGGTTCCTCCCCGTTTTTCATAACCACTTCAGGGGTAGTACAAGCCAGGCCAAGCAGTGTATTGCACGCAAGTGAACTGATCAACACTAGGCTGCATTCGTTGATTGGCCCATGATTTACGTCACTGCATGAGCAAACCTTGCAAACTCCTAAAACAACAATACCTATAATATATATTGAACCTCCCTCCCCTGGTGCATCTCAGACAACGGGGGTGCCTATTGGGGTAAGCGGGGGAGCTGTCTCCCTGGGAGGGCAATCTGATACCCAAGTAATTTCCTCCCCATCCCAGATGGTTTTTCTCTGCCCACTCCATCACACCACCACTCATGTAGGGCCTTGGGGTATGGGTTCGCCACTGAGGTGCAGGGAGGGTCCTCCATTTCCATGGCCTCATAGCGGCTTGAGCCCCAAATTTATATACAACTTCCACACTCTCATGAATAACATTCACATGACACACACATCGGGTCCAGGGGTGGGCACACCCCATAGCATGCAGGGGGTGAGCTATTTAATCAGTCTCACTTCTGGTGCCTATGCTCACTCCCAAATGTTGCATGTAGACATTTAGGGTTCTGGGCAAGGGTTGGGAGGGTGAGTTGCCACAAAACACTCTCTTGCAAGGGGGTGTCTGTGTCAGTTGCTGCCCCATCTCACCCATTTTAAATGCATTATATAACAACATGCATCAACATCATCTCTGAGGTGTTGTGAGTGTGGGAGGGTGGGGGGGAGGCAATCTGGTTCTCCCAGGATTGTTTGGATTTTTGGATCATGGCTCCTGGTTGCAGTGGCTGGCCCTTTGGCCGGGGTGGCTGCTGTGTTCCGGTGGGTGGTTGGCTGGGGGTGTGTGCCAGGCTGTTGGCGGTGATCAGTGGTGTGGCTCTGCTTTGGTGGGGGGTGGCCGGTCAGCTTGGGATGGTGTGCGCAGTGGTGTGAGCAGTGGGACCCAGCGGCATGCTTGGATGCCTCTGGATCTGTGAGATGGAATTGGTGGGGGGGGCAGGCTTCTTCCTGCTGCTCTGGCCCCTGGCCTGGGGCTGGCCTGCGATAGCTATCGGGCAGTTGGGGTGCACCTTGTGGTGGCACATGGGTGTATGGCAGGTTGTACTTGGCCTGGAGCGGTGGGTAGGCTCCGGGTTCCTAGCTGGTGCGGGCTCGTATTGTTTCATGGGCAGCCTGGGGTTGCTGGTGTGTACCGGGCAGCTTGGCGGGCTCCCTGTTTTCTTGCTCTACTCGTTGCTCTGTCAGGGGGATGTCAGCCCTGCTGGTTGGGGGTACCACGGAGGGTTGCAGAATGGGCTGTGAAGGGGTTGCATCCTTTTTCAGGTCTTGGGCCGCTGAGATTTTGGTTGGTTTGGTGGCGGCGATGGGGCTGGGCTTCATGATGGTTGTCCCTGGGTTGAAGATGAAGGGATGGTAACGAGGATTCATTTAGATGGTTGAGGGGGCATGGTGGGGGCTGTTGGCCTCTTGCCAGGGATGCTTGGCGGGGTAGTTGATCCTGTCCTGGGGTTGTGTTGGGGGTTGGGGGTCAGTGTGGTTGCGTGACTCTGTGGCATCTGCTTGTTTGCATTTGCGTGCAGGGCTGGGGTGGTGTCGTGCAGGGCTGTTACCTTGCTGTTGCAGCATGCTGTGTGATGGGGGACGGGATGCGGCGGGAGCGCCTGAGATAGGGGCGATGTGCTGGGCTTGTGCTGTGGGGATGTGTTCTGATTGGCTTTTTGGGGCTGGGGCCCTCCTGCGGGGGCACCCCCCCTCATGAGTGGTAGATTTATGGTGTCTATGTTCGGGGGCGTGTGTTCAATGTTTGTGCGCTGGTTGTGGGTGGCCCTTTGGGGGGACCTTGTGGCTTGCGCGGGAAGTGGTTTCACGGGGATGAGATTGGGGTTTGCTGGGGAGTGGGGTTGTTTCGCCTGGGACTGCTCTGGTCGGCTGGCAGGTCGAGTCTATGGAGACTCTTCTTGGTCTGTCTTTGGATGGGGTCGTGCCGGCGTCTGGGCCCAGGTTGTTCGGGTATAACGTTTTTTTTATGTTGGGTGAGTGGATGTGAATGTCTGTATGTGAGCATGTGGGTGGGATTGTGTGATTGTGTTTGGGTGTGGCTGTTTATCTGTCAGGTTGGGTTCTGGGCTGCCCCCTCTCTTGGATCATTTTGGGCCCCCTGCTAAAAATGTGGGGCCTATTTCCCCCCATCACACTCCTCTCTGGTGGTGGTGCCTCTGCCTGTCAGTGCATTGGTGGCTCTTAGTGTCTGGGGGCTGGGTGCCGGGGCACATACCCGCTCACCTTGGTGGCTGCCTGGCGGGGCCTGGGTGCCCTGGCTCGGCTGGGCCTCTGCTGGGGGGGATTTCGCCCTCAGGGCTTGGGTCTCTTTGTTCATGGTCAGATCTGCTCCAGCGCAGCGGGTTGCTGGCGGAGCCTGTGGGCTCGTCACTCCGGCCCCCTGGGGCTTCTGCAATGTGGCTGCCGGGGGTCACCTGGGGCTTGCCTCTGCTGCTCTCTGGGGAGGGGGGTCTGGTTGTTCCTGCGGGAGGGCTCCGTGCTGGGGGGGCTACTGGGTGCCTGTGGCTCCAGTCTTCCTTGTGTTGTCTGCATGTCCTGGGTGGTGGACCTGTGGGCCCCACATCTACTATCAAATATTCTTAGGGAGAAACCTTATTGACACAAGCACACACACACACACACACACACACACACACACACACACACACACACACACACACACGTGTCTAGATTCAGGTGTTAGTTCAATACATTCTCAGTCATGCTGGGGTTGCCACTAAATACATCTTGTACTACCTTGTAGTGTAGTACAAGATGTAGTGCAGTACCTTGTAGTGGACTTATAACTGTTATTAGATATGCATATGTTGTTGTTGTGGATTTTCTGTTTTGTTTTCTCTTTCTGCAGGTCTCGAGACAGACTTCAGTGGTGTTGTCTTGTTTTATCTCTATGCTTTTTTTCTCTTTGAACCTTTCCTCCATCTTTCTCTCCCCCCACTTTTTACTTTTTCTTTTCATCTTTGTGTCAATTATATTTGAAACAAATCAGAAACAATTTTTAACAAGGAGAAGATCATGGCGAAAGCCGCAATGCTCCACTTGTGAAAGCAAATCTGCTGGGTCTTACCTTGACATTCAGACAACAATTCTGAGTGCCACACTGCCGGACAGGACACGTTAAAAAAAATAAAATTAAATTTAAAAAAAGTAAAACAACAATATCTCAACCAGCACAGTGGACATGGCGTCTGGACTCAGAGAGCTTCTCAATGTGGAGGAGCATAATCATGAGCAGCATCAGGAGCACATGCAAAACACATGCATTAACCGGTTTAAGTTATACCTGACAAAGGAGAAGGGGCTCAAGACTTGGTCAGGTTTCAGTGAAACTTTTACATTACTTGGTGCAAACAAACAAGCGCAAGTTAGCATCACTGTCACGCTTAGCAAGAACAGTATAACATTTGTTGCTTAAATGACACGTGTTCAAGGGCCTCAAATGGAGGGCTGGAGAGACCCCTCGACATCAAGCCACATCTCGCATGGGGTGGGGGGCAGTAGTCATTCCCCACATGCCATGACACATAGGAAGCAAGCCTAGTGATGTAATCCAGCAATGGAAATCCATTAGCAGTATAGCAGTTTTACTCCGTTATGATGCAAAATTTAGGTAAAATCTTAAAACTATGCTAACTGGCAAATTGCTAAGAAATTCCTCACACTGATAAGTACAAAACACTGCAAGACTGTTCAACATAGAATTGTTCCATACCGTATAATATTTAAGTCTAAGGTCTATTGAAGCTGTGGGAAGATACTTTCACTTCATTTTTAAAATGACCAAGATATGATAAAACTGATCAGGAGCCTTCTCAGTGGAGTAAAGGCTTCCCAGCACAGTGGACATCAAACAGAGTATGCCCCCATATCTGCAGCTGACTGCATGTTTGTAGTAATGCCTGGATTGCCTCCAAAAGGCTGCAGTCCCAACCCTCCCCTCCTGTGAACCACCTTCTTTGCTGCTCAGCAAATCCCAAGGCCTTATTATTACATCACCCCATCACAGTCATTCTGCATGATCAAGGATAATACACATACACACATTTAGGGTTTCTTTTGCAGCACTTCCCCTTTAGACAGGTCTTTGAGAGCAAAAGTAAGATATGTAACATTAAATAATAAAGACAGCAACTAAGATCCTCTAAGCTCCAAATCAGCTCTCCAAGAGCTGTGTGTGTTTATCTATAGCCCTTTCTCCACTGTCAAGTCTCACTCTAGATGGTTAACATCTGGTTTGGTTCTAGCCAAGTTGGGTGTGTCTCTATTGGCAGTGTGTTCCTCACTAAGTGGGTGTGAATATAGGCAGAAGTGTGGGGAGGGACGTAGGAATGTGGGAGGGCCGTGAGCACACAGGAGCTGTGGTCGATGCTCCGATGTTGTCATTTAGCATGTGTACTATTGGGCGGCTAGTGTTTGTTAAGAGTTGTCCCGTCCAGGGGGGAGAGAGGGGGTTCCAAAAAACAGGGAAGAACTGCGCAGTGTCTGCAAATGGAGACAAATCTGGCTCGAGCTGACTGGGGAAGAACCTGTTAAAGTCACACTCATAGAGAAGAACCTGTTAAAGTCACACCCATGGAGAAGGGGTGATGGGGTGACTGTGCTACCGTGAACTGGAAGAATGTGAGGACAGCAGACAAATTCAATAAGGCTTCTCCTCCATCTATTCAAGATGTTGGACCTATGCGTTAGATACCTTGAGTCAGAAACATCAGTGGCCACTGCATTGCTTTAGTACTGGTCCTGGTTAGGAACCATAACAACTCTGATGACAAAAAAACCCCCTAAAAAGAATAGAAATTTGACCACAATTGAAACTTTGACCACATAGTACTTTAGAAGAGGCTGTTTTGACATTCACTGCTTGTGCTATCATATCTTTATTGACTTAAAAAGAGGAGGCACACTGCTGGATAACTGAGGAGCATACTATTTATTACATTAGGAGAAACAAAAGTTTTTATTCTTGGAAAAGATATTCATATTCAGAAAAAAAAAAAAAAAAAAAAGACCTGAGGGCTACACATTTAACGCCATAAAGAACAGAAAAAACAGTCTATCTGAAACTAAAGGTTCCTTCTCTTTTTAACTTCTTCAGATTCGTCACTTTGTCTGCTGTTTCCCCCAATATAAATTCAACTAGCTTTATTTGTTCAAGTTACCAATTCAAGTCAAACACATCTCAACATTATGTTTTTACAAAGTAAAGCAGCAATGCTTAAACAGCAAGTGCCCACCAGGGTTGTTATAATGGCGTACTCTACCTCCTACGTCTACATCATGCCTCAGTAACGCCGTCCGAAACCAAGTTGAAGGCAGTGGGTTAACGTTCGCACCAAATACCACCTCTTCTGCTGTATTAATAAGAAGGCATCTGAGACCTGCTTTGCCAGTCTTAAATAACTGATCTCATAATTCATCTATGATCTATGTAACAGCAATTTTGGCTTATAGTGTGTTTGGCATTCATCAGATTATTAATAGAGGATGTTACTTTGGCATTTACAACTGTGACATGCTCAATAATTATTCAATTTACAAAAGCGAGACAGAAAAGCATATTGTTAAACAGTCAGCCATGTGGCTATTTTGAGTGACTTATTTTCAAAAATCAGCCTATTTTCGTGTCCGCGGTTGTTTATTAGACTCTGCAAATTATTTTGTTGAGCAAATGTGGGTTTTCAGTGATAGTTTAAGTGTTTGCCATGTTTTCCAATGTCGCTTACAGTAAAACAGCACTGAAAGGGAGTGCGTATGGACAGCTGGATGTAGCTCCCACTGCATGTAGGAGGGAGAAATTGAATTTTTCAACCTTTTTACTGAGATTTTTTATTAAAAACAAATCAGAAATATCACATTTATATAACCATTCAGAGCCTTTGATTAATACCGTTTAATAAAGCACAACTGAGCCTTGAGTCTTTAGGACTATGACAAGTTTTACACACCTAGTTTGGAGGATTTTCTGCCATTCTTTGCAAATCTTCAAAGCTCAGTGAGAGTACCCCTGCTCCTTTGTTATCTGGACTTTATGTGTTGAGGGACGGTTGTGCTAAGAGATATATGACCAGTCATCTACTCCGATTAAAGCCAGGGTTCCAATCCCATCTGTCTCAAAATCCTTAGTCATTAAAGAATTGGGAGAAGATCTCTGGTTGACAGCATCCCCCAACTGCTTAAATCAGTGGTTTCTAACTGTTTAGTGTGACATATGGACCCACTGGCAACTTTCATCATACAGGTTTTTTGTGCGGCAAGGGTTGAGATTGAGTGTGAGATGTTCAAGTCCTGTACATTGTTGAAAATCCTGTGTACTAGGCTTAAAAGCACAGATGGTTGGAGGCCTGCAGTTATGGTTGTACATCTGCAACTTGTTCTCATCTCCACCCAAAACCTCTAGTTTGTTGGGCACCTCTCTTAAGTCCCTTCACCCCTAATTGCTCGGTGTGACCTTGCCACCAACTCTTGGAAGTAGTGCTGGGCAATAAATCAATTTTAACGGTTAATCAAATTTGCTGTTTATGAAGATTATTTTTGGGAAAATTTGGATTTTTTTTCACCAATGTACTCCTTGGGCTTCTGTAGTTCAGAGTGATGGCAGCCTGCCATGGACTATAATCTTGTTTTATAAGCAGGTTTTACAACTTGTATTCAGTTGGACCTTGAATTCCAGTCAACTCCCAGGAAGGATGATTGAAACAAAAGCAAGTTTATTAAGATATTTCTTGTCAATTGAATTTTCTTTTTAAGAAAGGAAAGGGGAAAAAAACAATTGGAAATCGAATGTGGTATGAAAAAAATCTGAGATCTTCTTTGGAAGCCGTATTGCCCAGCCCTTCTTGGAAGAGTCAAAATCACTGCATTAAAGCCTGGAGCACAGCAGAAACTTCTAGAAGATCTAGATCCAGATAGAGTACATATTTTCAGCAGTGTTGATGAAAAGCAAAGAAGTAAAAAAAAAAAAGATAATATGAAAAGGTAAGTTGAAAGAGTCAGAGTGGGAGGGAAATCTTGAAAACATATTTTAGGTTTTGTTTATCAGGTTTAATGAGGGAGATGAATTTTCACACTATGGTTTCATGGTATGAAACATGCAGAAACACAAAGGTAAACGGACCACGTTCTACAGCAGTGTGGGTTCCTACAGCGGAGTTCAGCACTGTGGAAGCAGCAGGTTGATGGTGGTGCTGGTTAAAGAGCAGCTACCTGTGAAACTTCCCTTTAAACAAGTGGTTTACTCAATAGCTCTAGTTACATGGGGCACCACCTTCCATGCAGGAGGAATTATTCATTTATGAACAGTTGTATTAGTCTCACATTAGGCTTGAATACATTTGTCATTGGTGGTGTGTAAATGACCTCTGTTGTATTCATCGTCATTTTAAACCAGATGAAACCTTAGATCCAGTTTTAAGATTTCCTTTCACTCTGACTCTCTTAACTTCCCCTTTTTATGTTGTCGGTTTCTTTTACTTGGTTCTTTATCAACAGTGCTGGGACTATGTAATCTATCTACACTGCTCAAAAAATTAAAGGGAACACTAAAATAACATCACAGACCTCAATTAATTAAATATTCTCATTGAGAAAATTTATTATTAACACAGTGGAATTGAATGAGAAGAAAATAAAACAAAAATGATCAATGTAAATCAAAATTATTACACCATGGAGATCTGGATCTGGATTCATACTCAATATGCAAGTGGAAAATAACATGACAGGCTGTTTCAACGTCAGTGAATATTCCTCAAGACAAGTCTAGATGAGGCTCAGTAGTGTATGTGGCCTCCACGAGCCTGTATAACCCCTCGACAACGCCTGGGCATGCTCCTGATGAGATACAGATGTTCTCCTGAGGGATCTCTTCCCAGACCTGGATTAGAGCATCACTTAGCTCCTGAACAGTCTGTGGTGCCACGTGGCGTTGGTGGATTGACCGAAACATGATGTCCCAGACATGATCAATTGGATTCAGGTCTGGGGAACGGGCAGGCCAGTCCATAACATCAATGCCCTCATCATGCAGGAACTGCTGACACACTTCAGCCCAAGCAAACGCCAATCGTCCTGCACGGTGTTGGGCTGTAAGAACAGGCCCTATATGTGGATGTCGGGCCTCACACCACCCTCATGGAGTCTGTTTCTGACAGTTTGAGTAGAAACATGCACATTAGTGGCCTGCTGGAGGTCATTTTGTAGGGCCCTGGCAATGGACCTCCTGTTCTTCCTCGTACAAAAGACGAGGTAGTGGTCCTGCTGCTGGGTTGTAGCCCTCCTACGGACCCCTCCATGTCTCCTGATGTACTGGCCTATCTCCTGGTACCTGTTCCATGCTCTGGACACTGTGCTGAGAGACACAGCAAATCTTCTTGCCACCGCTTGCATTGATGTTCCGTCTTGGATTAGCTGCACTACATAAGCAACTTCAGTGGGCTGTAAAAAACGCCTGATGATACCTCTATGCTTGACAGCACTGACAAAATGAAAAAGTGACTAAAAGTTCAACCAGAAAGGACGAGAACAGAGAAATGATCTGTGGTCACCACCTGCAGAATCACTCTTTTACAGGGGTTGTCTTGCTAATCGCCTCTCATTTCCACCTGTTGTATGTTCCATTTGCACAGCAGCAGGTGAAACTGATTCACAATACATGTTACTACCTAACTGGTGACATTGATTCCACAAAGGTGGGACTGATCTGGAGTTACATTGTTTTGTTTAGGTGTTCCCTTTATTTTTTGGAGCAGTATATTTTGTTAGTCAATATTCCCCAGATAAGAACTACTCAACTAAACTTTCTGTTGATTTTTTTCTTTCACTTTTAGTCTAGCTTGAAGTCAGACCTTCTTCATTCTCAATAATTTCTCACTGAATGCACCATCAGATTCTCCAGTACATGTTTCTACACTTCAATGGAGTCCTGTGGTAAATTAAAACTGGTCCAGAAAGACTTGAGCCTATTTACTCTGAGTTTTGCTTTATATACGTGTTAAACAAATGTTTTAAATAGTCACAGAAATGTGATATTGCAATTTTTTCTTCTTTTTAATAAATTCACAAAATGTTGTGTCACCCATAACTATTTTCCTTCCTCATAATGTCCACTATTGTTGCAAGAAGTCTCAACCCTCGCAGCTTTCTGGAAAAGAGGCAAAAAGAATATACGACTGAAAGAAGAAATCTAGAATCACAAGAGGACACCTGAACTTGTGTGTGTTATAAGGCACAGAAAACAATAAGGATCTACACTAATGTGTTTTTTTACATGAATTACTTGAAACAATTGTATGTTATCCTCATAGTTTGATAATCATGATTCCATTTGCATAATTATTATACTTGCTTTTATTCACCAATAGAACACACAACTGATTGTTGCCTAAAGATTGTATTCATATTAGTTTTATGTTAAATGATAAAAGGCAAACACATTCCCATTTTCGTATTTAAGGCTATTTTTCCAGGTTCTGTCAATTAATTTATTGTTATTAGATTTTTAAGCGTGACAAAGCATTAAATGCATATTAGAAAAACATTTAGTTATGTCTGAAAGCTAATAGTTAGCGAAATTTCAAAATAAGCTGTTTTATATGAAGTTGGACAAAAAATGACCACAGTACAGTTAAAAAAGGAAATTGCATCTAAATGCCCCAATTCTATTTCAAGAAATCTACATTTAAATTATGTTAGGGATGAAAGCCTGAAAGCCAGAAATAGGCTGATTTTTTTCACTTTCGTTTCTTTAAGAATAGAAAATATTTAAATATTCAAAGCCCAATTTCTCAACAATCCAATTTCAAATCAGCTGCAGATATCTAACAGTTTGCAAAATACAGACAGTTACAGTTTGAGAGGCTGGAACTGGGACAAATTAATCAGTCCAGCCTGAAAATTGACAGTTTCTGAAAAGATTTCATTTTAATCAAGAACCTTACTAGATACACTGGGGAACCTAACCCTACCTACTGGAGGGAGGGAGGTGTAGATGGAGTTAGATCCAGCTTTGCTAAATTCCAGTTTCACTGTCCATATAGAGCTGTCAGCATCTGTTCAATGATTTCAAGTGATTTTAAAAACTTGCATTATGATTAATAATACACTGAAAACAGTAGCATCTGGTAGTGGGAGGATAGCCATCTGAAATCTGAGTCATGGCTCAAAATCTGTTCCCACACACACACGCACGCACACACACAGAGCACTGGAAGAAAATATGCCAGAAATTGGCTTTATATTCAAGTACATTTTACTAATCTCAAACACGAATAAAAAAAAAAAAAAAAAAAAAAAAAAAAAAAGAAGTTTTCTCATTCTTCTAAAAAGCTCCTTGAAAATGTTGACATTCAAAGTAACTATAACGAGTTCACAAAGAGTCCACTGCCTGAGCCATAAAGAGTTGTTGATATTTCACTTCAACTAGTCCATCCGGTTTTTGTATGTGCAGGCAACATGAATACTTTTGAGGAGCGTTTATCAGACAAGGTGAGGAATTACGTACATTTGTACAATTCTTTACAAAATACCTACAAGGATTATCACATGGCTAAAAACTCCTGGATGGAAATTGAGAAGTCCATGGAGGAGGAGGTCTGCAGAAAGGTGGGGTGCTCTCTCTGTGACCGTTTCGTTAACCATATGACTAAGGGCATGACGTATACTGAAGAGGGAGGGGTGTCCCCAGGTGGTCTGCACCATGAGTAAAAACAAACATCCTGCAACCATGTGACCTGTCAACTGTTTGGCTTAGGTGATGTATGGGAGAGCCTTAACGTCCATTCACTAGCTCCTCTGCAGTAGCTTTTGATTTCTTTACTAATCACAGCTTTCCAAACAACTTTGCTGAGAAATCATGACAGCAGTCAAGTGAAGAAGTCAGACACTCATTGAGTGCTGGCTCCAAAAAAATGTGCATTCTGTTTTCTGAAACAGAATGGCCATCTTTGTTCTTCCAGAAACAAAGTGAAAGTATTCAAGTAGCTGGTTTGCAGTCTTTTCTATGATGGAGCATCGAGGAAGTTAACTTTAGTCATTTTCAGACATGACATCCTTTTTGGCTTCCTCAACTTGTAACAACTGCAAAACAGTTCACTGTTGCATCAATATATCCTTCAGCCTCACTCAGGCCTCAAGAATCACAAGGTACAACATTGAAGTTAGACTGCTTTTGGACAGAAATTCTGGGCGCAGCCAAGGGGTTGAGTGGATCCATTTTGGTGGCCTTAGGATTGCATCTCTGCTTTTTGCAGATGATGTGGTCCGACTGGCTCCATCAGCTCGTGATCTACAACTCACACTGGAGCAGTTCACAGCAGAGTGCGAAGTGGCCGGGATGAAGATCAGTCCCTCCAAATCCAAGGCCAGGGTCCTGCCTCAAATGGAGTTCAAGTATCTCAGGGTCTTGTTCACAAATGAGGGAAAATGGAGCGGGAGATCGATAGACAGACTGGTGCTGCATCAGCAGTGATGAAGGCACTGTACTGGTCTGTTGTGGTGAAGAGAGAGCTGAGCCAAAAAGCAAAGCCCTCGATTTACCTGTCAATCTATGTTCCTACCCTCATCTATGGTCATGAGCATTGGGTTGTCACCGAAACAACGAGATTACGGATACAAGCGGCCAAAATGAGTCTACTCCGAAGGGTATCTGGGCTCTCCCTTAAAGATATGGTGAGAAGCTCGGTCATCCAGGCGCGACTCAGAGTAGAGCCACTGCTTCTCCACTTCAAGAGGAGCCAGTTGAGGTGGCTCGGGCATCTGATTAGGATCCCTCCCTGGTGAGCGCGTCCCACCAGGACGAGACCTGGCGGAAGACCCAGGACACGCTGGAAGGACTATGTTTCTCAGCTCGCCTGGGAACACCTTGGGATTCCCCAGGACGAGCTGGCCCAAGTGGCTAGGGTGAGGGAAGTCTCGGTCTCCCGACCTCGGATAAGCGGAAGAAAGAGGATGGACTAAAGCTGCAGTAACTAACTTTTACAAAATTATGGTTTTTGCTTTTTTTTTTTTTTTTTTTTTTTTTAAACTGTCACCATGTCGTGACAGTATGATATGAGACAGATAATCTGTGAAAAGATCCAGCATGTCCACCTCCTCCCTGAGCTACTATTGCCATCAAAAGGGATGAACCACTCCCAACCTAAAACAACCAATCAGAGCCAGGAGGAGGGGCTTAGTGCTGTCACTCAACTTCATTTACTCGTTGCTAAATGTGCTAATGGTGAAGGAACAACTTACCGTTCCAGGAAAGCTGTTTATCCACCATCATCGGTGGCCATGCTAGCTAGCCTAAGTAGGCTATATTGTGGTGCAGCATAGCAGAGACCTAGGTAGGGGGAGTGTGTGAGCATGGTGTACATGAGTGTGATTGACAGCGCTAAGACCCTCCTTCTGGCTCTGATTGGTTGTTTCTCACTGAGTGGTATATTTCTGCAGTTAATACTGGGAGCACTGGGAGAAGGCAGAGGAGCTTGATTTTTTCACAGATTATCTGTCTTATACTGTAACGACATACTGAATTTTAACAAATATATAAAAAACATTTTTCATAAAAGTGACATATTACAGCTTTAAGGCGTAAACTACATGTTAACAGCACATCAACAACACGTAAAATATGTGTTGTTTGTGCCCTTAGCAAAGAAAGGGGTGCCTCCCACCCTTCAGTGCTGGAATAACCCACTGTCCATCTGTTTCATTAGTATCATCATTTCATTTTAACGTTTCAAACTATTTAAAGCTATATGGTTATTATATAGTTGTTGTGGTGTGGTAGGGTTTTTTATATTTTTCATTGTAAATACTGAAGAAAAGTTCACTATATACATTAAACATTCCCCTCATAAGACTACACTGAACAAAAATATAAACGCAACACTTTGGTTTTTGCTCCCATTTTTCATGAGCTGAACTCAGATCTTAAACATTTTCTATATACACAAAAAAAACATTTCTCTCAAATATTGTTCACAAATCTTTCTAAATCTGACAGTGAGCACTTCTCCTTTGCAGAGATAATCCATCCCACCTCACAGGTGTGGCATATCAAGATGCTGATTAGACAGCATAATTATTGCACAGGTGTGCCTTAGACTGGCCACAATAAAAGACCACTCTGAAACATGCTGTTTTGCTTTATTGGGGGGCTGAAAGCCAGTCGGTATCTGGCACGACCAACATTTGCCTCCCGCAGTGTAACACATCTCTTTGGCATAGAGTTGATCAGGTTGTTGATTGTGGCCTGTGGAATGTTGGTCCACTTCTCTCTGTGTGAAGCTGACGGCTATAAGCAGGAACTGAAACACACTGTTGTATACGCCAATCCAGAGCATCCCAAACATGGGTGACATGTCCGGTTAGTATGCTGGCCAAGCAAGAACTGGGATGTTTTCAGCTTCCAGGAATTGTGTACAGATCCTTGCAGCATGGGGTCATGCATTATCATGCTGCATCATGCTCGTCACGGTATCTCTGTGCATTGACAATGCCATCGATAACATGCACCTGTGTTCGACGTCCATGACATACACCTGCCCAACTCATAACCCCACCGCCACCATAGGCCACTCAATTCAATTCGTTGACATCAGCAAACTGTTCACCCACACGACGCCACACACGCTGTCTGCCGTCTGCCTTTAAGTGAAAACCTGCATTCATCTGTGAAGAGCACACCTCTCCAATATGCCAGACGCCATCGAATGTGAGCATTTGCGCACTCAAGGCAGTTACAACGACGAACTGCAGTCAGGTCGAGACCCCGATGAGGACAGTGAGCATGCAGATGAGCTTCCCTGAGACGGTTTCTGACAGTTTGTGCAGAAATTCTTTGGTTGTGCAAATCGATTGTTTCAGCAGCTGTCCGGGTGGCTGGTCTCACACGATCGTGGAGGTGAACATGTTGGATATGGAGGTCCTGGGCTGGTGTGGTAACACGTGGTCTGCGATTGTTAGGCCGGTTGGATGTACTGCCAAATTTTCTGAAACGCCTTTGGAGACGGCTTAGGGTAGAAGAACGAACATTCAATTCACGGGCAACAGCTGTGGTCGACATCCTGCAGTCAGCATGCCGACTGCACACTCCCTCAAAACTTGCCACATCTGTGGCGTTGTGCTGTGTGATAAAACAATACATTTCAGGGTGGTATTTTATTATGGCCAGCCTCAGGCCCACCTGTGCAATAATCATGCTGTCTAATCAGCACCTTGATATGCCACACCTGCAAGGTGGGAAGGATTATACCTGCAAAGGAGAAGTGCTCACTATCACAGATTTGTGAACAATAGTTGAGGGAAAATGGTTATTTTATGTATATAGAAAATGTTTTAGATCTTTGAGTTCAGCTCATGAAAAATTGGATCAGAAACAAAAGTGTTGTGTTTATATTTTCTTTCCGTGTAAATGAATAAGCAGAACTGTGCTAAGACCCTCAGGTTGCCGTCCCCTGGGTTACATTTATGGGCTGTGAAGAATAAGATGAGCCTGAGTACTACATGTGAGTATTTGCAAATCTGTCCAATAATATTTGTATATTATAATAATAAGATTGTTCCATATATTATCTATATTTATGTGACAAAATTATAAAAACAATTTGCCCTAATATTTTGAAAATATCAATAAAATATGCAATACTGTCCATCATGTTTGAGGATGACTGGATTTTTAACACCAGACCCAGTCATATACAAACTTGCAATTTTTCTTGAAACCAGAACCTTTTTTTGAGCCTGCTCCCAGTTCCTGGGGGACTTTCGCACCCTATGGCTTCATGCCTCAGACATATAGTCATGTATCTGCCAGTTGTGATACTTTTCAGCTGTCAGCCAACCTTTTAGTAACTCTTATATGGATTCCAACCCTGTCTAAAACAGACTGTTCATTTGTTATTGGCTTGGCCAAGTCCCCATTAATGTGAAACTTTTGAAAAATGATCTCAAATTGTCATTCTACTTGTTTCTCTGATGGCTCTCAAGCATTTTATGGTTAATTTAAATCCATTTTTATTGTCAGTGTTGTGAAATTGCCTGAGGTAAACTGTCATTTCATCCCTTCAGAATTATGTCCTTCTGTAGTTTTGTTTGTTTTTCAGGTACAAGAAGCAACCACTGTACAGGACATTGTGACCTGACCATGCAACAATTTCTCCCTACAGAGGGGAGATTTATTTCCTGTCTGAAATACTGATGGTTTAAAATCATTTCTTTAATCTAGTGAAAGGAGATTAGATTATGTGAATTCAATAAATATGCAGCAACAAGAGTCAGAGTCAGTGTTAATCCTTAAATGAAAGGCGCCTGGGCAGACACCAGTCTAAGTATTTTTGATTTTGAACTAGACATGATCAAATATGCAGATTATTTGAAAACAAAAGTCAAATCAGAATCAGGCCTGGTACATGGATAGCTGGGTTTTTATAAAAAAAATAAATATCCAAAAAAATAATATCAAACACACTGATCAGCTCAGAAAAGTTTTTATCTGCAAATCCGCCACTGAGTGTTGTTTTAAACATGCCAAACCCATAAGGGGCAGTGTAGTCCAAAGCTAAAACCTATGTCAGCCAATCAGATTGCTTCAAAACAACCATGACTTCCTGTTAGGAATTAAATATGGCTCTAGGAGGTTCATTTGTGTGATATATATATAGGTTGAGCTACTTTTAAATAGCGTATTAGAGTATAAAGTTAATAAAAATACATGACAATGCCAATTAGTAATCAAGTCAAAGCAAGTATGTAGATATATCCTCACATTATTTATAAAATCAAAGTTTTCTCAAATCTCCACTTTGGTCGGAGTTTTTTTTTTTTTTTTTTAATAAAAATTCATTTTTAGTGATATTAATGTTTTCATGAGTATGAAAGGCAAAAATGCATTAAAATGTGTTCGTTTTCCCAGATATCTGGCTGCGTGCAGACGAGGCCTCAGATGCAAACCTCAGCAGCAGTGTATGGCCTTACTGTCTTGTGGTGCTTGCACTGAACCTCTGACATACATGCAAATAAACAACAGAAAACTTCTTTGAGGCCAACTCATAGAAAGCAGTTTCTTTGAATACTCAAAGTTATTTAGGTTTAATTCAGTGATCATAATCCCATTTTTCCATAAATCAGGATTAGAATTACAATGGAAACGCATAAGAATATATTAGTAAATATGTAAGAATGTTTATTATTCACCTCTAAAGTAAATGAATAAATCACCTTATACAATGGTCCAATGGGTACCAAATGGACATGTGAATTGTCTGAGGAAGAGAGGAAGTTGGGGTGACTGACAGCAGCCAGCTAAGGTTCCACAATCTGTTTGAGGTTATCTTGTGTTTAATTTAAGGTAAAAGGTAAAATCTATTTGCAGTGTTGTGGTTTACGTTCCTGGAGGTGCTCCTTGCAGTCTGGGCTTGTCGCCAGCGCAGCGCCTACATCCTTGCTGCTTGTGTTTACTCACTTTGTTTTGGGGCCTACCTGATTTTGTAGTTGGGCAGGGTGTGCTTCTTCTTGATGACCCGTTTCAGCTGGTTGACGATGAAGGAGGTCAGCTGAGGCAGCGGCCTTCCTTCAAACTGGGACTTCACCTCAAAATCCACCAGCGGGTCCTCGAGGAACGAGAACGACCAATGAGAGAAGGGCATGCGCGTGAACTGCAGCCTGAGCCTGCCCACCACGCGCCTCATCTTGACGAAAAGGTAGGCAGACTTGCCGAACACCAGGTCCACGTCTATGGCCAGGTGGAAGCCGCCATTGTACTCGATGTCCACCTCGAAGTTGAGCTCCTCGGGCATCCCGTCCTCGTCCAGCTGCACCGGTTTGATGAGTCTGGCTGTTTTAAAGACAGGGAGAGAATTCCCCAGGGAAATATCCCTGAGACTGAGCCCCTCCAGGAGCCGACCCGCCGTCTTGGTCTGCAACAGCTCCTCAAACTCCACCTTAATCTTTTTGGTCATCCAGTGCCGAACCACAGGGGTATCTCGAAGCTCTCTGAACAGGAACAAGAAGATCGCATTAAGGAAATTGCATGTTTCTGTTCTGCCAGCGTCTATGAGTTCGCTATGTAAAGGCGGCGGCTGCTGCTGCTGTTGTTTGGGGCTGCCGCCGGTGACAGCCGCTTCCTGCTGCCGGCTGAGGACGGCCTCTTGCGGTTTGGATGCAGCGGTTGTCCCGCTGTCCTGCTGGCTCGGTTCGCCGTGAGGGGCATTAAAATAATCTTTTAGTGCGTTATCAGGCACTACTTTGACATACTGAACGGTCCTACCTAAGGGCTCTGGATTTCTCCTGTATATCAGCAAGAACTGTAACATCAGCGTAACGACCGCTCCACAGAACGCCGAGATCAATATTAGGTAAATCATTTCGAGCCGTCGCCTCCACTGCGGTCTGTCTAAGTCAGACGCTTTTCATAGCCAAACATTTAATCGCGTCAACGAAGCAAGTTCCACCTGGTCGCTCTCTAAGCTGCCATATCATCTGCTTCTTTCCTGAGCTGGGAGCTCCGCACCTGATTGGACGAATGGCTTACGTTGTGTGCGTAATGACGGAATCAGAATGTATTTCAGTTGGTGCGTTCAAGGGGAATAGGAGTTTACAGGTATTACCAAAAACATGACAGCTGAAGTTAGCCATAGATTAAGCAGGTATAGAGCATATATGAATGGATATTTTCTTTTGGCCTCTCCTTTTAGAGCTATACACAGTAGATTTACTTTCATCTCACTCTGTAGCCTCTGCAAAGATTCAGTACCCGCTGCCTATTATCGCCAAAGTCCATATCGTGGTCATGTCTAAGCAATCTCAGCCTTACCTCAGCATCCTGTGTCTGAACTGAGCTATCCCTATTATGTTCTCATTTCTAATTCTACATGTTTTTGGTAAATCTCAATAAAAAATGCTGGCTCTACCATCTACAGCTTCACCTCCTGTCTTTTTGTTTGAGTCTGCAATTCTGTTGGCTCGGTGTTTTAGGTGGAAGTTGGGGGACACCATTGTGTGTTACCAGGCCATCTGACAGATTTGCCGAGCGTCGGGACAGGGTAATCTTTGTTCCCCCCCCCCCCCAACCACGGCAATCTGGTAACTAGTAGAAAATTAATTTATATTTACCATTTTAATAAATGATCACTCTTCTCCCTCAGCTTCTCTTCCCCCCGCCCCCTCCTTCTATGGAGGGCCAAAAAGGACAAATTAACTGAATAAATATGTTATTAAAAACATTATTAAATGGATCGTGAAATAAATAAATGTTTAAATAATTTATTCAATAGAAATTTATTATATATGTCATTAAATCATAAAAATTCTATCTTATAGCAGCCACTGCAGATAATTAATTAAATGTGTATTTATTTATTTCATGGTTCCTGTTCCTGCAGTGTCACCATGAAATATTTTTATCTTTCAGACTCACACATGCAAGTCGAGGGGCGGGGCTAACTGATATATACTGAATCCAACTTGTTTAGCCTGATGCTTTGAAAATCATGGCGGCACTTGTAATGGAGGATTTTCAGGAGCTTTCCCGTGAGTTCATTGGAGAGATTTTACAATTAACAGGCAACATAGAATCAAGAGACTGTCATCTAGACTGTCTTCTCCATTACAAAGGCCACCATGATTTTTAAAGATATTTTATTCTCTCTGCCTGTAGTATTTTAAACTCTACCAGAGTGGCTTAATGAACTCATATTCCTAAGCCTCCCTGGTAAGGTCTATTCAGGGATTCTGGAGAGGTTCCGCCCAATAGTCCAGCCTCAGATTCAGGAGAAACAGTGTGGTTTTCGTCCTGGCTGTGGAACACAGGACTAACTCTACACCCTCACCAGGGTCCTGAAGAGAGAATGCGAGTTCGCCCAACTAGTCTACATGTATTTTGTGGACTAGGAGAAGACATTCAACCATGTCCCTCGAAGAGTCCTGTTGGGGGGTACCTTAGGAGTACAGGAGATCAGGCCCCTTGATATGGCCCATTTGGTCCCTGTGTGACCGGCAGCAGAAGCAGACTGGGACAAAAAAATCAACCCTGACATTTCACTCCAGACATTTCCACCAAATTTGATAACATCCATCTTTTAGGTCTTTTTAATGTGTACACTAACTGTGCAATTCTTTAAAAACACATACCTTAAGCCACGCAATGAGTTATAATGAGAATCAGTGAGAGTGGACACTTTAAATACTTCCAGAAAGTGTAAGTTATTAACAAAAATAATGATAACAATAAGCCATACTTGTTTCCGGTGAGAGTTAGACTTTGCCAAGGTTGCAATTTCTCACCAATTCTATGCTTAACCTTCGTGGAGAGAGTTTCTAGGCACAGCCAAAGTGTTGAGGGGATCAGTTTCGGTGGCCTCAGGATTGGATCTCTGCTTTTTGCAGAGGATGTGGTTCTGTTGGCTTCATTAGATTGTGATCTACAGGTTACACTAGAATAGTTCACAATCGAGTGTGAAGCGGCTGGGATGAGGATCAGCACCTCCATGTCTTAGACCACGGTCCTGAGCCGGAAAAGGGTAGAGTGCCTTCTCCAGGTCAGAGATGAAGTCCTGCCACAAGTAAACGAGTTTAAGTATCTCGGAGTCTTGTTCACGAATGAGGGAAAAATGGGGCAGGAGACTGATGGACGATTGGTGCTGCGTCTGCAGTGATACAAATGCTGTACTGGTCTGCCACGGTCCATCTACCTTTCTACAAGATCACGGACACAAGTGTCTGAAATGAGTTCCCTCTGCAGGGTGTCTGGGGTCTACCTTAGAGAGAGGGTTTAAAGCTCAATTATCAGGGAGAGGCACAGAGTAGAGCCGCTGCTCATCCACATCAAGGGGAGTCAGCTTAGGTGGCTCGGACATCTGGTTAGGATCCATTCTGGATGCTTCCCTGGTGAGGTGACAAATCCCACCAGAAAGAGACCCAATGTAAGGCCACGTCTGGGCCCCCCCTCCACCCTGAGCCTGAGACAACAGACGTGTATGTGACACTTGCAAGTTTCTGAATCATATATATATATATATATATATATATATATATATATATATATATATATATATATATATATATATATAAAACCGCTCATGGGAGGATAAGCCCCTACATGGGATGTACCACCGACAAATAACTGAAGTGGCTGATATCAGGAAATCCTACCAATGGCTGGAAAAAGCTGGACTCAAGGACAGCACAGAGGCACTCATCCTGGCTGCACAGGAACAGGCCCTAAACACCAGAGCAATAGAGGCTCAGATCTACCACACCAGACAAGATCCAAGGTGTAGATTGTGCAAGGAGGCCCCTGAGACAGTCCAACACATAACAGCAGGGTGCAAGATGCTGGCAGGGAAAGCGTACATGGAACGTCATAACCAAGTGGCGGGCATAGTGTACAGAAACATCTGTGCAGGATATGGACTGGAAGCCCCGAGATCAAAGTGGGGCACACCCCCAAAGGTGGTGGAGAATGACCGAGCTAAGATCCTGTGGGACTTCCAGATCCAGACAGACAAAATGGTAATGGCGAACCAACCGGACATCGTGGTGGTGGATAAACAACAGAGGAAAGCCGTTGTGGTGGATGTAGCAATACCAAGCGACTGCAACATCAGGAAAAAGGAACACGAGAAACTGGAGAAATACCAGGGCCTCAGAGAGGAACTGGAGAAGGCCTGGAAGGTGAAGACCACAGTGGTGCCTGTGGTCATCGGGGCCCTCGGGGCAGTCACCCCCAAACTGGAGCAGTGGCTAAAACAGATCCCAGGAACAACGTCAGACATCTCAGTCCAGAAATGCGCAGTTCTCGGCACAGCCAAGATACTACGCAGAACCCTCAAGCTCCCAGGCCTCTGGTAAAGGACCCGAGCTCAGAGGCTGAGAAAGACCACCCGTGGAGGGTGAGAAGGGAATTTTATATATATATCTAATATATATATATATATATATATATATATATATATATATATATATATATATATATATATATATATATATATATATATATATATATATACTTAATATTTAATTTACATCCACCACTTTTACTGAACGGACCAGAACTTTATTATAGGTATTTTTAGTAGCATATGAATATGTTACCCAGCTCATTTGGCCTTATTTATGTATCTAAATATTGTTTTAGTAGACAGAACCTGTCTATATTTGCAATAAAAAGACATGAGTCAAATAGAAGTCATCAGGGACAATTATAACAAATGTAATAACAACATCTATGAGATACATTTCGCAGTTCTCGGCACAGCCAAGATACTACGCAGAACCCTCAAGCTCCCAGGCCTCTGGTAGAGGACCCGAGCTCAGAGGTTGAGAAAGACCACCCGTGGAGGGTGAGAAGGGAATTTATGCTTATGAATATGATATAAATGAACAGCTCTTGTTGCCCAGTCAGAAAAACTTTGATTTCTCTGTAGCGCTGAGCTGATGTAGAATAACAAAAATCAGTGATATTGTGCTTCCTTGACCATCCAGCAGGGGTCTCTAGTGTAATCTTGATTGCCTTGAGAATTCATTATAACTTTTCAGTGGCGGGGAAGGGGTTTAAATGTTGTGGGTTGTTTGTGACCTCCAAGATGAATTGCTGATAACTTGTCAGAACAATTGTGGTGCGCCTGCTGCTCCTAAGGGCTGTCACATTGGCCTGCTGGATTTTCAAAGACTTAGAGCTCATTTTGTAACCCTTCCTAGACTGGGATACATCAATGACTTTGTTTCTCATCTGTTCATAACTTTTGTTTCATCATGGCATGATGTGTTGGAGCTCCTGAGCAGGATGAAAAGAAGAAGCGCCCAGAGGAGATTCATGGACATAGTGAAGAAGTACATGGAGATGGTTGGTGTAACAGCTGAAGAGGCAAAGGATAGGGTGACATGGAGGCAGTTGATCCACTGTGGTGACCCCTGAGGGGTGCAGCGAAACTAAGAAGTTACTTTTTCACATAGAGCCACGTTGGTTTGGTATTTTTTATTCCTTAATAAATAAATGCATAATTTGAAAACTGCATTTTTTTTATTTGAAATATTAAAATGTGACAAATGCAAAACCAACAGAAATCTGTGAGGGGGCAGATATTTTGTGATGAACAATGACACATACATATCCCATTAATATTTTCTTGTACATTTATTGCTAAAATAACTGGTGAGAGGCACACGGCATCAATTTACTCCCCCCCAAAAGACTGGAATACTAATTTATTGACCACAGTCATCATTTGTCATCATCCACAATGCCTCGGGGCAGAGGGAAACTGACAATGCTCTGGACAGCTCTGTCATCGTATCATATTTTTCATTTTTAAAGGTAAAGGAAAAGCAGAGAGCAGGATTCTTTGGACTATAATGTGTAGAATTTGAACTATTCCTCCACTGAAACACAGCAGCACACTCATAAACAGAGCACAGACAAATACAAAAAGGCCCCAGAGGAAAACGTACTGGAGAGTGCAGTTCACCTTTCAGCATTGAAAGGAGTAAAAGCAAACAGCCAAAGTCTCGAACTGCTCTCGAGTAACTCAAACAGATATACTCAAATAAACATGACTTTTTGTTTTTATTTTCTCAAAACTCAAAATCCATTCTGAATGATAGATTTACCGTTTTCTGATTAGGACTTAATGGTCTACCTAAAGACATTTTCATATTTACATTTTTGTGAAATTACAGTAGATTAGAAAGAGACAACTCAAATTTTTAGCATGTTCATGATACCAAAGATTGTTCACAGAGTACAAGAGCACAGCACTTTAAGAATTTTACCTGACTTTTTCCTTCTCTTTTTGTCTTGAAGACACACGGTGCTGGCTTGATCAATTTTTTAAAAAATACCAGATTAATTTAGTTAAGCCAGGCAAGCCTCAGGAAATCTGAGTAAGTTTAATATTTCTAAAGTACCTTTTTCAAGAAAAAAAAAATCCCAAAGTGCATCACAGTAAAACAGTGGAATGTGCTGAAAGAAAACAATTACAAAATAAAACCAAATTTTCAACCATTTTATGTCTATTAGTTCAGTAAAATGTGACAATGTGACTGTCTTTGATTACACAACAAGTAAACAGCCAGGGACCCTGGCTGCTACCTTCAGTTAAATTTCCCTCTTCTTTAGTTTCTTCTTCTTGATCGTAAGGAATGATCAGCTCAACAGGCATGATAAAAAATGTTTTGAAATTCATCTGTCAATTTACACAGTATATCTGTCACTGCATGTGGTCCAATCCCTACAAACACAAATACTTCTCTGAACAAAAGAAGTGCTGGTATTACTGTACATAATCAAAATGTACCTATAATTAAACAGGCTGCTTCGGTGCATCACTCATATAACGCTGTACAATTCTCCTGTAATACAGCACACAGTGATTGCATTTGATAATATTTTAATTTCAGTATACTCATATTTATTTGAACTATTTATTTGAACCCTTGCTGAACTAACACTGTAAAAAAATAACTAAAAAGCAAAAGTTATAATTCAAAGCAATTTTTTTGGCTTGCAAACACCATTGATTTGAGTTTGTTGTTATTGCAATAAATCGGTATTGCTGTCGTGGTAATTGTTTTTCTCTGATAGTTATACACATTCTGATAATTGCCCACTCCCACTCCGGTTATTCATTGTTGACCAAATGTTGCTGATATTTATTTTGTGTGTGTTTTTCTTTCATATAGACACCACAGGCTGCACAATGCTTCAGTGTTTGTCTGGGTTTCTTTTCTGACCTCTCAACCACCAACCAGTCTACACAGAGGGCTGTTTATCTTAGGCCTTGTTCTGCTGGAGGATTCCTCTCCACCTTCACCTTGAACTTTCTCAGGATGAGGTTTTCTTTAGAGAGGCAACTTTTACAACCTGCCACCATATGATCTGTTGAATCTGATCACATTGTATTATTATTTGACAACTATTATTTGTCGTATTTGGATTTGAATGTGCATGGGACTGTGTTGGATTGAACTGGATGAATCTGGACTTTATTGGACAGCACATGATTGGATCCCATCTGGACTGATATTGTCCTGTGTTGAACTTAATTGAATAAAATTATTTAATAATAATTATGCCATATTATTGTAGGATTTAGACTTGTTTAATGTTTGGATTTTCTATAATCTTTTTAGTTTGATCTGCCTATTGTACTTTTCATGGGCTTAGAAATAAATAAATTAATAAATAAATAAAGACGTAGTATCGTGAGACCCAGTAGCGATTTCTGATATGGGAGACATGGACAGCCGCCCAAGACTGCCCATGTCTCCTAAACCTCAGATGCTAAAGTTAAAACTTCTCTTGCCTCAGTTCTGTCGAAACAGAGCAGCCGATCGATGCTATACCCTTCCCCACTACGTCTTCCATGGCCGCCACCAGCTGCCCGGAGAATGTTTAAAATGTAGCTCTTAGATTAAATAAAATAAATACATTCAAATGTATCTCATAGATGTTGTTATTACATTTGTTATAATTGTCCCTGATGACTTCTATTTGACTCATGTCTTTTTATTGCAAATATAGACAGGTTCTGTCTACTAAAACAATATTTAGATACATAAATAAGGCCAAATGAGCTGGGTAACATATTCATATGCTACTAAAAATACCTATAATAAAGTTCTGGTCCGTTCAGTAAAAGTGGTGGATGTAAATTAAATATTAAGTATATATATATATATATATATATATATATATATATATATATATATATATATATATATATATATATATATATATATATATTAGATATATATATAAAATTCCCTTCTCACCCTCCACGGGTGGTCTTTCTCAGCCTCTGAGCTCGGGTCCTCTACCAGAGGCCTGGGAGCTTGAGGGTTCTGCGTAGTATCTTGGCTGTGCCGAGAACTGCGCATTTCTGGACTGAGATGTCTGATGTTGTTCCTGGGATCTGTTTTAGCCACTGCTCCAGTTTGGGGGTGACTGCCCCGAGGGCCCCGATGACCACAGGCACCACTGTGGTCTTCACCTTCCAGGCCTTCTCCAGTTCCTCTCTGAGGCCCTGGTATTTCTCCAGTTTCTCGTGTTCCTTTTTCCTGATGTTGCAATCGCTTGGTATTGCTACATCCACCACAACGGCTTTCCTCTGTTGTTTATCCACCACCACGATGTCCGGTTGGTTCGCCATTACCATTTTGTCTGTCTGGATCTGGAAGTCCCACAGGATCTTAGCTCGGTCATTCTCCACCACCTTTGGGGGTGTGCCCCACTTTGATCTCGGGGCTTCCAGTCCATATCCTGCACAGATGTTTCTGTACACTATGCCCGCCACTTGGTTATGACGTTCCATGTACGCTTTCCCTGCCAGCATCTTGCACCCTGCTGTTATGTGTTGGACTGTCTCAGGGGCCTCCTTGCACAATCTACACCTTGGATCTTGTCTGGTGTGGTAGATCTGAGCCTCTATTGCTCTGGTGTTTAGGGCCTGTTCCTGTGCAGCCAGGATGAGTGCCTCTGTGCTGTCCTTGAGTCCAGCTTTTTCCAGCCATTGGTAGGATTTCCTGATATCAGCCACTTCAGTTATTTGTCGGTGGTACATCCCATGTAGGGGCTTATCCTCCCACGACGGTTCCTCCAGCACCTCATCCTCTGGTCCCCATTGTTTGAGACATTCGCTGAGCACATCGTCGGTTGAGGCTTTGACCTTGATGTATTGATGGATCTTGGATGTTTCATCCTGGACAGTGGCTCTCACACTCGCTAGTCCTCTGCCTCCGTCCTTACGGCTCGCGTATAGTCTCAGGATGCTGGATTTAGGGTGGAACCCTCCATGCATGGTTAGTAGTTTCCGAGTTTTAACATCCAGGGTCTTTATCTCTTCCTTTGGCCAGCTTATTATTCCTGCAGGGTATCTGATTACTGGCAAGGCATAGCTGTTTATCGCACGGATCTTGTTCTTGCCATTGAGCTGGCTTCTCAGGACTTGCCTTACTCGTTGGAGGTATTTGGCTGTGGCTCCTTTCCTTGTGATATATATATATATATATATATATATATATATATATATATATATATATATATATATATATATATATATATATATATATATATATATATATATATGTGTGTGTGTGTGTGTGTGTGTGTGTGTGTGTGTGTGTGTGTGCATGCCACTGATGTAGCCTTGCTATTAATTAGTAATGAAAGACGCGGGCATCTGCTTTAACTGCTTGGGATGACATCTTAGGGTTTTTTTTCGGGGGTGGGGGGGGCTGTTAGTTACATTTGTTGTTTGTTTTTTTTCCTTTACATTTTCGGAGATTTTAATGTTTTTCTTTGTTACAACAAATAGGTATTCTGTAGGGTTTGTGGTTGAGATTGATATTTCCCGAGAATTTAGGTATGTATTTAGTTGTTTCTAGATATAAATGATATAGTTGTACATCTACAGCTGTGGCCAGATGCCGGCAGAAAGCACAAGAAGAGTTACCTAATTAATCTCTTCCTCCTCATGAACATGATGTGCTTTAAAGGAATTAAGTTTACAACTCTAAAACTGTTCATCGTCTTTTCCAATACTTCTAATCCTTCTCTTGCAATACGACAGCCAACACTTCACAGGGAAATAGTCGTGGCTAACGGTGCGCTTAGGTGCGAACCCTCACAGGGGGAGTTTTGAAATGACGAGGGGTACTTGAAGGCAGCATTAATTGCTGTAACCTGTCTGCAAGGAGGCGTCTCTCTTCATTCTCGAGAGACGCCGCCGCTCGGCTGGCTCGGCTGCTTCCTCTGAGTTTCCAGTGAACAATATCGGAGTGTGTCTGCGGCATCATTCTAAGAAAAGAGTTTCATTCCAGCCTCAGTTGTTTCTCTTGTGAAGACATCTTCGTGTTAAAGATGAGCAGCTTAATGGCGTGCAAGGAGCCCTTTGGTGAGTACCCAACTTTGTTCATGTCAGCTCACACAGTGTGTTGCTTTTGCGGACAGTTTTATGTTCTTGTGTTGTGTGTAAAAGTGACAGGTATGGACACAAGTCTGTACCCACATCTGTTTTGCTTATTGTTTCCATCTTCTTAAACTTGTGTATCAAACAATGCAGTCAAGTTCAGTTTATTAGTCAAATTAGTTATACTATTTTTTTTTTTTTTACCATCTTTATGAATTGTTATTACTTATTAGTTATAATTTGGGTAAATCATTTTTTGATTGGAAGCCATCAGATGTGAAAGTAAATTAGCAGGTAAGGTTTGACTCACTCCAACCAAGAAAGTTTCCAGTTTGAATAAATTTCCTCCTTCAGAAAGTGGGAAAACCCACTGACCTTTGTCCAGGTTCTACTGCTATCAGATTAGATGTCTGCTGAAGCTGTTCCCTCACTCTGACCTTCTTGCATCCTGCACAGTGGAAACAGATCTACGCAGTTCAACCACACACCGGTGATGTGGTGTCCAGCCACACAGGAGGATGAACAGAGTAACACAGAATGAGCTGTCATCCTGTGGGCGACCAGACACATAGATGCAACTCAACTATTACTTCCTGTTTCATTAGCTCATTCAGAAGGATTTAGGTAGTATTTTCTCCACTGAATTTAAAATCACTGACCCCTCCCCTAGTTTCATAAATTAATCAGCTACAATTAAGAAGAACTCCCCTTTTCCATGTTCTTCATTTCGTGCTATGTCGACTCAGCTCAGCAGGACTTACTGCTTCTCGCTTTAATCTGTAGCTAGTGCTAAACTGGTTTACCTTTTGATTCACTTTATGTATATAACACCATTTCACTGCATAAGTTGTCTTAAGACATTTTGAAAAAAGAAAAACAGACAGATTCCAGCCAAGCACATACAATTCAAAACAATTCAGACCCTAGATGTCAACGTGCAGTCAAAGTCAGTTTTTTAGTCAAATTAGTTCAGAAGTTTTCTAAGGAAACCCATCAGATTGCACTGAGTCACTGACTTGCAGAATTCACTCCTCCTGGATGAACATGTTTCGACAGTAGGCTGCTGCTTGCATTGTGTCGTTGACTTTACAGCAATCCCTCATACTGAGCATGCATGTAATGACAACAGAGAGGAAAACCTCCCTTTAACAGGAAGAAACCTCCAGCAGAACCTGGCTCAGTGTGAGCCTCAGCTGAATGGGGGTTTGTGGAGACAGCGCATACACACAATAAAAACACAGACGCACTGATCCAGTCTTTAGTAGCTTTAGAGAAACACAGCTAAACAGATAAGCTCTGAGCCAGTTTTCAGCTCTGTAGGATCAAAGAGAGCACATGCAGTTAATCGCAGTATAACTCAACCAGTGACTATGTCTAGGAGAGAGACAGGGTTAAACACCGAAAGACAGAGCCAAGTGTATCAACTATAGAAGGAGAATGTTAAGTTGTTGGCAGCAGTAGCTCAGCTGATGCGCCCCCCCAGGAAGGTGTCATAGCTAAGCTGAATGCCAGACCAGATGTAGCTTCTATGAAGAGAAAAACAGAACATAAAGTTAAAAGTTAAAATAACAGCAAATGGTGCAAACTTGGTAAGTAGTAGGAGAATATAGCAGTGAGAAGTGATCGTCTTGTCCTCCAGGGTTCTGTTAGGAACATATGGATCGATCAGGGCCTTGTATTCTCAAAGAATCCTAAAACTAAAAGTAGCTCCTAGTGTCGTCATTTCAGGGAAATTCTTAGAATTTCTGAGAATTTTACCTTGGTAAAATCCAAGTTATTCACAAAGCACTTTAGACCTTAAAGCTGCAGTATGTAACTTTGATAAAAAATATTTTCCTACATTATTTGTTGAAACTGTCACCATGTTGTGACAGAATGGTATGAGACAGATGATATGTGAAAAATTGAGCTTCTCCTCTGCCTTCTCCCAGTGCTCCCAGTGCTGTCTAGAAACAACCAATCAGAGCCAGGAGGCGGGTCTTAGTTCTGTCTATCACCGTCTGAGTGGCGCTGCTCACCCCCCCCCATTGCTCCCCCCCTGCCCTCTGCTGCGCTGCAGAGACTGTCGTTTCTTCTCAGGCTAGCTAGCATGGCCACCGATGACGACGGATAAACAGCTTTCCTGGAGCGGTAAGTTGTTTCTCCGCCATTAGCACATTTAGCAGCCAGTAAATGAGGTTGAGCGACAGCCAAGACCTTCCTCCTGGCTCTGATTGGTTGGTGTAGGTCGGGAGCGGTGCAAAGTTACATACTGCAGCTTTAAGAGAGCTCCTAATGTGTTATTAGTAGTGAGGAGGAGTTTTAGGGAGTCTAAGAGTGTCTTAAGCAGGAAGAATGGTGGAAGGAGCTAGTGTTTGTTAGGGAACTCCATAAGGTGTGTGCATAAACACTAAAATCCTCTGGGACCAGTGGTCCCCAATGTTTTTTCCTGGGAGCTCCCTTCTTATGTCATCCTTAACTCATGAAAGAGTATCTTGCTTGGTAACACAGCTCTATGTTACCACACACTCTGTTATCTCCATCCGGAAATGATGTGCCAGGCCGTGTTTCTTCTGACACTGAATGAGAGAAAAGTCAGGCAGTTTGAGCATTTAAGCTCCTCCTTTGAAAATGCAAAACTTTTCATTCTTATCATTCTATCAGCATTTTTCTTACTCTGGATCAGATTAAAAATGGGTCATTTCTTTACAGCTCGGGTTTTGTGTAATTAAACTGCAACGCGGGTTCTGTGTAAACATTGATAACATGCTTGGTTTCTACCTGAAGCATTTCTTCGTCATTAACACACTGGTGAAGCCACACTAGACAGTTTAATCTATATTATTATTCCCCAAATTACATATTTTTTACTAGTTACTCCATTCATATTGTTTGATTCAAGAAGACACTGCATCTGCTTGTTGCTGTAATTGTAAAGAATGAATGTCTGAAAGTTGAAATGAACCTAGAGCCGGTTCATAAACAGCGCCTTTTTTTTATTAATGTTGTTATTGTTATTATTATTTATAGATTTTTACTATCATACACACAGTTGTGGCAGTGTTTGGAGCAAGTAAAGATTTTGTATTGTTGATCATCCCTTTGTGCATTTTTATTTTGTTTGAAAATAGAATCCCCCCAGTTGGGAATAACTGCTTTAAAGCACAATTTGTTGAAATCTGTGTTGGATTAGTCATAAAGCAAAGAAATCCAAACCTCTTCTATATCATGACTTGCAACTCCTAAAGCACTTCACAGTTAACTGTATCGTCCTAATAATGTAACATACGCCGACTGACCCAAAAAAGTCGCCATCTGGATCATTTTTCTTTTAGATTTTTTGGCTCTAGTGGCTTTTATTGAAGTTGTTTAACCCAAACTGATGCAATGAGGAGCTTCTCATTTCTTAAACAACCACGTGGAAAGAAGAGGTGTGCAATGCTGTATATTTTGGTATCGATCTGATACCAAGTAAATGCAGGGCCAGTATCACTGATTTCAATACCAGTATCGATATTTTTTATTATTTAGATTTAATATATCAGACTTCTGACCTTTAGGTGTTTTGTGGTTTTTCCTTTGAATAATCTGGGATAGAATTTGGACAAAGTTTATAGGTGTCGACAAAATAGTTTAAGAATATATCAAAGTATTTGATGACATACTCGCCACATTTCTTCCTCCAATACAATGGTTCCCCACTGTCCTTCCACGTTTTAATCATTTGTTGGACATTTCTTAGCCCATTTTTAGCAGTTTCTGCATCTCCTTAGATGTTTTCTGTGCTTGATGCATACCGGTGCTTTGAACATCTTTTCCACCAGCACAGGATGTATCTTTCCACCAGAGGTGGGCAGATCGATCAAAAAGCATTGATACAAAGCTGGTATCAGTATCGGATTAATACTAGATTGACAAGATCAATACTTCAGTTTCAGATTCCCTCTTGAAATGTTATTTTGTTTTCGTATCATAGTTTCTCAACACTACCTCAGAAAAGATATTGCTTTGATTTGCTCTCAAATGATGCACTTTATTTATTTAGGAAAAAATGCACACAAATTTATTTTGTTTTTCTATTTTTTCTGTTTATCATGATAAATTATCAATATGTTGGATTGGTCTGTCTACTTCTAGTGGAAAGACACAACCTGTAGTCGTGGAAAATATTTAGTCTGTTTAGGAAGGGTCAAGTCACTGCCATCCATCAGACAGAGAAAACTTTTAAGGAGATGCAGAAACTACTAAAAATGGGTTACAAAATGTCCAATACGTTATTAAAAACTGGAAGGAAAGTGGGGAACCATTGTATTCGACAAAGAAATGTGGTGAAGATGTGATCAGTAGCCACTTAGATGTTTGGTGTAATCAGTCATAGAAAAACAACAGCAGAATTCAGGGCTATGTTTAAAAGTGAAATTAAGAGCATGTCCACATGTACATTGTGACATTGTGAAGGGAACTCAAGGGACTGGGACTAAACAGCTGTGTGACCATAAGAAAACCTCTAATCTGAGACCAAAAGGCTACAAGGGAGCACAAGGATTGGACTCTGGAGTGATGTAAGAAGGTCATGTGTTCTGATGAGTCCAGATTTACCCTCTTCCAGAGTGATGGGCACATCAGGGTAAGAGAAGGCAGATGAAGTAAGGCTCCCATCATGCCTAGTGTCTACTGTTGCAGCCGATCTAGGGTTGCTGCAGCTGGTCAGGTCCAGGCTCAGCAACATTATGAGGTCAGCCGACTACCTGAAGATACTGAATTGTTTCTTCTCTGATGGCACGAGAAGATTCCAAGATGACAATACCAGGATTCACTGGGGCTCAAATTGTGAAAGAGTGGTTCAGGGAGAGTGAGACGACATTTTGCACGGCAGTCGGACTCTCCCGTCGTCAGTGCAAGATCTTGGTAAAAAATGAATTCAAAACTGGTTGGAAATAAGTCTTGTGATACTGCAGGACCTTTTTAAACAATGCCTTAGCGATTGCGTGCCGTAATCAAAGCAGTAGATTTATTGTGTGTGACATTTTTTATTTTTTGGTGCCGACATGTTTTTTTTAGGCCAGGCAGTGTATAATGTGTATAACAGTGCTATAAATACTGATTAGCGTTAGCCTTTGGCATCATCACATTGTGGGGAGTTGTTCTACATGTATGCTTGCATGAATTAGTACCAATGAATACCTTTATATTGTATATTTGTGTCAAAGGCTATCCTCTGATAATCATTTGGACGATTTTCAGTCATAAGCATAAACTCTAACAAGGTTTATATTTATCAGCTGCTGTCTTCTGTGAAAAACAATTTCCTGCTCTGTACACTACTTGTGCGCCACAGGGGCTGATCATTTGTTTTTGGTTCTGGTATAGCCATCTCTGTTTTTCCTGCCTATTGTTACCTGAACAACTTACCCTCTTGTGTTTGATGTAGGATAATCACCATAATCGCTATGTGTTTACTCATACTGTAGGTTAGCAGGTGTCTGCAGTCTAATATGATCCAAGCATGTGCAACAACTCCATCAACAATTACTATATCAGAATCTATGAGAGCTCTGGAGTAAATACATGTGTTTTTTTTAACAGGCATCTGAGTGAAACCACAGCTGCACAGCCAAATCTGATAAAACTCTATGATGCATTCACACCTTTAATAGCTCAGCCTTGCAGCTCTGTCTGTGGAATCATGGAGAGAATCAACTCTCACTTCTGTAGACGTAAATGTGACCATTTTGTTTATTAAACAGTGTTGTAGCATGTAGGTCACAGGTCATGGCAACTAATATTTTCAAGTCACCCATCTAGCATATGATGAAAAATAATATGCTCTGCAGAGACTGACTGCTTGTAATTTTACACAGCCTGTAAGTGGACTTACAGGTAAGACTTTCTGTCTTAGCTACAGTAAGACAGAAAGACAGAAGGTTCAAGCATCATTATTATGGCCTATTTTAACTAAACAAGCACTACATTTTCTCTGTACAGGTAATAAACCCCAAATTACCTCACAAAGTGGTTCCTCTGTTTGGTGATGTGACTGCAGCTCTTTAGCTTTGTTCCCAATCATGCTTGTGTTGGAGACTTCATAAAGGTTCTTTAAGATATCATTATGTATTATGGAAAAATTAACACTCCATGCACAGCACACATTAGAAGCTTAACTTAGTCTTCCTCACTCCCCATCTTTGTCTCTTAGCCTGTCCGCAAAATCACCACAAGACGGCTTATTTCTGCTGCAGTTACCTTGCTTGGTTATAACGACATCTCATTTGCGTTTACAAAGTTTATGGTAGCTTTTCTTTCCTCATCCACAACCAAGTTTTTTAGTTGTTTTTTTTTGTATGGTCCAACTTGTTTTTTTTTTTTGTTTGTTTTGTTTTTTTTACCTTTGTCTATACTGAAGAAAATAGATAATTTAATATCATTTTTAATTTGGAAAAACTTCCCTCCCACTTATGAAGAGAGCCTCCCCAGAAATCCCTAAAGCAGCAAGAGGCGTGGCGTTGCTCAGTTTTATCTGCTATTACTAGACGGCAAATGCTAGCAAACTAATACACTTGGTTGTTTCTTAGGGAAAGAACCAAAGCCCTTTATGGGCCAGTATGGTGCTCGATAGCAGTCCAACAGTCTTGTTTTGTTGAGCTCAAGAATACTAGTAGGCCCACAGCCTTAAATTGCTATCAAACATTTTGGTTCCAACTAAGAAAACATTTCTGTTTCAAAAAGATAGGCATGTTTTCCCTCTTGGTTAATAATCACCTTTTCCTACCACCAAGTGTGGCTTAAACAGCTTTAATCTTTCTTAAGGACTTGTTCAATAAAGGTTCATTTATGTCATTCAAACAAATATAAAAAGCACTCCATATCCCTAATGGGGTTTTTTTTTTTTTTTTAGGTTTCTCCATATCAGGAGCTTTCTAGTATGCACTTCAGACTTTCACACCTTCTGGACAACATAGTAAATGATGACAGATTGGGATATCTTGTGAATCCCGGAATGTGAATTCATATGTTGTAGTGATAGGAAATTCTGCTCTTTTCAGAGAGCTCGGCTCCCAAACGACTCTTAAGTTATTATCATCTGTAGTCTCATATTTTAGCTTTACTTGGCAAATATGAATGTTTTGTATGTTAATAAATCCTTCTGCATTCAGTGTTTCTATGACAAGCCTTATACTAACCTAATTTTATGTATTTGTTCTGTTACAAAAGCTGGCATTCTTCCTTTTGTGTAAAAGGCTCCTACAGTATATTCAAATGTTACCTTCTGTTCTATATATGTGTTTTTTAGTTTTCTTTGTTTTGTAATTTTTGCTGTATATTATGTCTTGTTCCTCTTCTTGATAAGGGTTCTGTTTTAAAAAAGGGAAAAAAGTTGGTAGGGTAGGCTAACACTAGCTTGCTTGTAATTGTGTTCAAGTTAAAAAAAAAAAACTAGAACTAGAAAAAAACTTCTTCTTTCCTTAGGGTGCATTCATAGCAGCCCTGTTTAGTCCGCTTTAATCAAACTCTCGTTCGTTTGCCTGGAAAGTCCGTTTGGGAAGGCGTGAACTCTGATGCGGAACCAAAACAGCGAACTCTGGTCCGCTGGAAAACCTTGGTCTCGGTTTGGTTGAAGTGAACTCTGGTGCGGTTCAAACACATATGTGAACGCCAAGCGGATCGGAGGCCGCTCCAAAAGCAGGAAGCGGACTATCGCGCAGGGCATTCTGGGTAAAAACAACCAAAACAAACCCGTGTGTCTAGCGCTAGAGGGAGGAGTGGCTCGTGGTCTTTTGCCAAAGACGAAAAAGAAATCCTACAACCACTAAAATCTAATGCTACTCCATTTTTGTTTACATTTCTTGAAGACGGAAGCTGCGCTCAGTGTCTTCATCAGAGGTTTTTGTGTCACTTCCTTCAGCGTCACCACAGGCGAGGAGGGAACAGGTTGCTCAAAGGCTTTGGTTGGTTTGACAGTGCAGTGTGAATGCAAACTGCACCAGCTAAAAATGGAACAAATGTTGCATTTTGGTGCCCAATCGAAGCGAGTCCACCGGACTATCAGGTGTGAAAACACCTTTAAACCACACAACAGGCTACGTAACACTATGCTGTGTTGTTTATTGGCCCTGTGCAGTTATCCCCTCTCCATAGCTTTCCTCGGTGGTCTCGCCGATTGCAGGATCCCCAGTTCCTATGTCTGCCAGTTCAGTTAATCCATGTAAATGCCTCTTGGCTTTCTGCTTGTTTCTGTTGGTTTCTTGTTGGATTTATCAACACAAGGTTTTCTGAGTTTTGTTAAAGCTCCATCTGCCTGGGTCATTTCCTAAACTTGGTTCCTCATCTCAACCTATGGTCATTACAGCCTAGAGGTTTACCTTGAGTTGACCCCTTTGTCATGGATGGACACTAAATGAGTCATTTTGCTTTGTTTACAGCCAGCTGTTACATACTAAATGTTATGTCCTGCTGTAGTGGCTTTGGATGAAGAAAGGTCACACAAAAAGCAGATGTTCTTAGTTTGTGGGATGAATACACATAGACAGGACAAAAACAACTTAAACGTACAATGTATTGTTTATCTTCTGCTTTATTTAATTATCTGTGTTTACACTATTATAAATATTGGTTTAGGTTTAATCATACATACTGCAGTGTATTCTTATATGTCAATGCAGCATATGCAATAGATTTTTTAACAGTAGGATGGACACGATTGTAATGTTAGTTTGTTACATTTTTTTTTACAACTTTTAAAAAATAAATTTTCTGTGTTCTGTACAGTTAGATGTAAAAGTTCTCATTAAGTTGACAAAATGATCCAGGTATATCGTCAGGCGGCCATTTACCCTCTGGTTCTTAATATCATAGAAGTGTCAGTTTTTTATACAGTGATACGCCTATGAACAGGTTAATGCTGTAATCACGTTATTATATGTTTCCGATTTCTATCGAGCACTTTTTTTTTTCTTGTTATGTTTCGTTAAGTTTAGTTGTGAGAAAAGCATCAGTGAAGGAAGGAGAAACCCAGCGTAGTTTATTTTGAGTATTTTAAAGGAAATGGGTAACTAAGAAACCAAGAGAAGACAGAGACCTGTGCTGTCAGCAACAGACTCAAACATAACCCGAAGATACAATACCAGAGGCAGTTTAGAATCAGAGTATGTCATCAGACCTTTATCATTGCAGACTATATATAACTTAATCTCTATAACAAAACAAACAGAATATATATGAAATCGCTACAAATACTACATTTTAGAGGCACACCTTGAATTTTATTTGTTTAACAGGTGACATGTAACACACAGCTGAGAGTACTTCAAAGTAAATGACTGTACTATAAATGAAAAGAGTATTTAAACTGTCTATGCCAGCCTACACCCTGCTCCACTGCTTTATTTAAGTTATGGGCATTGTCCGAATTCTAATAAATCCACTGAAATTGAAATGTGGGTAATCCCCTTTATATGTGGCTAATTCAGATTGCTAGTGGTGGCCCATTAAATTTGAACCAGAGCGAGATTTTAATGGCTATACCAAACTCTTCCCATTTGATTCTGACAAAAAGCACAGAACATTCTGAAATATTTTTGTAGTTTAGAAACCAAAATTTCTTCATTAACTTTTGGAAAATTATATGAATGGACTATAAAATACATTGGTTCGCAAATTTCCCACATGTGAGCGTGTGAGATACTGGCATGATTCTGTTTCACCATATCTAATTGCCACGTTGAAAACTGATAAAAACTCTTTCAGATCTCACTTTCAGTCTGTGATCTGCAGGTGTCCTTTACACCCTTTACACCCTGTTGCCCCTCTGACTCATCTCGATTCAGACTGTAATCTGACGGCAAGAAAATTCAGCCAGTTACATCAAGCAGTTTACATGACCACAGTTTAGTGGAACGATTCCCTTTTAACAGGAAGAAACTTGCAGCAGAACCAGGTATACCAGACCAGAGCAGAACCACCAGGTGATCTTTCAGATGAGAACATGCTGAGGATGATGAACAACAACTCTGCATGTATTTAAAACATTGAGAGTGTTTGGATGGACAGCCACCATGAAGACTGTAAGCTCAGAGTTCAGCCAGGGAAAAGCCGGACACCCGTTTTATGCATCATGTTTAGGTGAATGTTGATGTTAAATGCCATTCCCCTTTGTTCCAGGAACCTTCTGCATGCTCTGAAAGCACACAGCCCACGATCAGAATGAGTCAATGTAATACAAGGGGGGTTTGTAGATGTGTTTTTATTGTGGAACCATGATTTGAAAGGGGCTACAGCCAAAGGACCCTGTTTTGTTCTTGACTTCCTACACCAAAGATGTTAGTACACGATAGCCTGAGACTGTTTTGAGCATTGAGCATTTTGGCAAAAACTTTCTGTCTCCAACCCTAAACAGTGGAATTCAGTTTCTGATGAAACTCATGCTGCTAAAGCAAAGTGTCAGATTGGATGAATGAGTGCAGCAGGTCTTTGATTTTCATGTCTCTGCAGGCCCCGTGCTACCACACCTTACAACCTCACTGTGATTAAAAGCATCAAGCCACTTCAAAACACCACTTACCATTTTTAATTCTTCCTTAGGAACATATCTGACAAATTGCATGTATTTACAAGTTATAGTGTTTTAACTCTCAGAAAATAAAGAATGGTTAAAGAAAGTCTTTAAAAATGCTTTCAGGAAGTATTCATCTAAAGCCACATGATTACCAGCCATCTGTCTATGCAGATGTGAGAAACAAATAGAGCTCCAGGCTGTTAACAAGTGCCTGCTTGTTTTTTGCTTTGAATTTTTTTATGTATGTGATCTATTTTGATCAGGTGACATGTGACTAAAGAGATAGTACAAACATAAACATGGCAGCAAAGCTCAGGAACACATGGACCGTCAGAGACACACTCACCACCCACCACTATGTAGCATGCTGCACACACTGCAGACCTTGTACAAATGATGTGTGCATCTGTGTGTGTGTGTGTGTGTTTGTGTGTGTGTGTGTTTATAGCTCGTCTCAGTCTAGACACTGCCGTGGTCTGGGTCAGGTATTGGCATGCCATTCACCTCCATTCATGTATGGAAGCAAGCACATGTCAAGCAAGGGCCCACTTGACTGCTCTTTCATAGCAGACTTGGGTGGTCAAAACAGAGAAAAGCTGGGTTCACCTGCGTGGAATTACAGCCCCTGAGCAATGAATTATGATGTGGTTTATATTTCATCTCTTGAACTTTATCCAAAGCATGCAGGTACATGCTCTCGCATTCCCAGTAAAGCTGAACAATGCTTCACTGATCTCGGCGTCAACGAAGATTTGATAACTGGGTGCCTTAAACTAAAAGAAAAGCATTGCTGTGTAAGCCCAGCCTAAATAAGTTAGTTTGAGTTACTGAATTGAAATTTTGGGATAGATTAAGAACAATCAGTTCTAAGTTGTGACTGGCATTTTCTGTTCTATATGCTGAGATTTAAAACTTTTCAAATGTTCATGCAGTTGGTTAGAAAGTTTTTATTTCAAGAATTTGGATTTGTAAGGAACATTGAACATATTACTACAAATGAGTCAAGACTCAAGAGCAGACAACTACACCATGAAGCAAGTCAGCGAAGCCAGACTTTATTATATAACCTGGCCGGCCAAGCCTAAATCTGTCATATAAAAGTGGTGGTTATGGTGTTACTCAGTCTTTGTTGGAGGCTCTGTGAAGATGTAAGTTGATGCTTCTTCTGTTCAGAATACAATACCACACAACACCATAGAGAGAGAACAGATTACGCTATAGAAAGATCAGGCTGCATTCATAAAGATTATGAAGAGGTGTGAGGAATGTAAAAACTTGCTAGATATTTAACTCATTATAGTAAAGATTTGTTCTGTTCTGACCCTGTCCTATATGTCTTTCAAATCCTTTCCTTTTCTTTAATGATCAGAATGAAATAAAAAAAAATAAAAAACCAAGTGATTCATGTATCTGCATCTGACCTTTACATGCAGATGCAGATTTCTAATCTTGGTTAGACCTAAAATCAGCTGTGTAATGACGTTCTCTGCAAAATCTGACACAATCTGAAAAAAATGAGTAGTCTATTCTGTTCAGCAGCTTAACATATGGTTGTGTTGGTCACATTAGCTACAGTTCAGTTTTTCTTTTGAACTCAAACAACCAGCACCTTCATTGGTGGAACCAGCTTATTTTCAAGATGCTAAACTTCAGTTCAAATTCAATTTTAAAATCCTTTATCGCAAAGAAAAAGATACCAGGTATCTTTAAAGATACCTGGTATCATCCAGGTATCTTTAAAGTCAGTGTGGATGGTGATGATGATGTGGACAGGAAGAATCTCCTGCAGCAGTCAATCTTGGAATGAATCTAAAGAGGTCTCTGCATAAAGGCTGTTTTTGTACGACAGTCTCATGACTGTCATGATATGCTGAATATCAATATCCCAGCAGCAGAAACGATATTCCACAAAAATATGTCCTCGGTGGCACCATCAGTTGTTAACAAGCTCTGCTAATCCACATCATTTGCTTTTGCAGCTCCTCTTTAAATCTCTGTCTGGCCGCATGGTTTAGAAAGCCAAGCAGAGAGACACTGGAGTCCGCGATGCGATCCTTGTCCACGTGATCGAGTGAAGAGATGGTTTAAACTTCCTTCTTCTCTCGCAGCTCTTTGGTCTTTGTCCAATAAGCCTCTGTTTCAACTGCTCTAGGACTTGGGGGTCATAGTTCAGGTATTATTTGAGCTCTTGAGATACTAAAAAGAACAAAAATCCTTCCAGCTGCACAGCGTCCAAGGAAATAATTGTCCAAACATGCAATGGCTCCACCAAAAACAAACAAACAAAACAAACAAACAAACAACAAACAAACAAAAAAAAAAACTATGAACAAAGTCTAGAAAAAGAACAAATTAGAACTATTGTAACAGAGCTTCTCCGACATGCTGCCACCATGAGCGTGCAATTCTAGAAGTTCTGTCCTTGAAATACTGTGACATTTTATTGATAAGCTTGACAATTAAAAAGTCAGTGTATTAAAGTCAGTTGGGAGCACTATTGTGATCATTGTAGTTACTGGATGATCTGACTTTTAATTGACATCAAAGAGTTGTTAAACTTAGGCATGAGTCACCAATGTTCCATGCATCTGTCTCAGCATGAGACCCACAGTCACTTCCAACCATTACATGTGTAGCATTAGGTTAAAAGGCTTTTCACTGAGTGACTGATGGTGTCTTAGGAATTGACATCTAAAACACAGCTGCACCGTCCTGAGTGAAAGATTCAGTAGTAAACCGTTGATTATTATGTGCAAAACTGAGACTTTAAGCTTCTTCCATTCACTGCTGTTATGTTTTTCACAAACACTGTATTACACTGTATAGCTTGCTAATTGAAATGAGGCTATTTTAACAGTTTTGGAAGGAGCTGGAGTGCTTGAGCATCAGAAAAACAATGCTTCAATAATTTTCTAAATGCAAATCAGGCTTTTTTTAAAGGCATTGGAAGACACAATTGAACAGGAAAATAATGCACCCACCTCACCCTCCCACACATTACCTCTATTGCATATACAATTTGATCATCATGTCAGGCAGTCGATGACAGATTTTTTTTTCTGCCACGAACGCTGCAACTCACGCATTTTCAATACACCAGCACAGATAGCAAGATAGGAAACAATTTGTCCTGCTCCATCCTCTTCACTGGACAGGTCACCACATAAATATTTATTTTATCCCAGCTAAAGACTTGAGTGGGGATTGTCCTTTCCGTTGATGTAGAAGTTCAAGGTTCTGCATGTAATCTCTTCAGTCTTCAGCAACTTTCAGCTGCATTCTCAGCTACCCTGCCCTTATTTTTTCATGGATTTCTGTGCATATTTCTTTTTCTTTTTCCTTTTGTTTTTAAACGTGTCCTGTCCAGCAGTGTGGCCCTCAGAATTGTGGTCTGAATGTCAAGGTGAGGCCCAACAGATCTGCTTTCACAAGCGGAGCATTACGGCTTTCACCATGATGTTCCCCTTAGTATGTATATGAAACTTTATTAAAAATTGCTTTGGGTTTGTTTCAAATGTAATGGACACAAAGATGGAAAAAAAAGGTGAAAGGAAAGAGAGAAAGATGGAGGAAAGGTTTAAAGAGAAGAAAGGAGATAGAAGTAGAGGAGAGAAAAAAGCACAGATAAAACTGCAAATTTCTTGATTTCAGACATGGACAGAAATATAACTAATGTGAGCGCCACCTAAACACAACTGGAAAAGAAACATTAATATTATGTCTTTATATTTCATGAGCAAGGGTAGCTTATTTGAGAACTCTTAATTAGATAATACATAACTCCTGAAACTTATGACCCACCCTTTAGCAGGTTATGACATGCAGTGTGATGTTCTGCTTGATGGAACTTTTTTACATGGTGTGGTGGAGGCTGAAATTCATTTAATAAGCTCCCATTTGCTGGAAGGCTCCTCTTCCTCCTCGGTCTACAGGTGTGGATCCTAAAAGGAGGGTTAAGCAAAAATTATAAAATGCTTCTGAATTTTTGTTGTTGTTTTCTTTTTATGTGCCCCACTCTACAGTTTGCACAACAGTAGGAAGTTGCAATAAACCGTGTATCCTTGTTTATTTTTCTCTGCCTATGGTTGCACTCATTGTTCTTTATATCTGTTATGTATTTGTTGCCACTTTTTAAATATGAGTTTATTGTAGCATGCTGCATGCTCCGTCTGATTTGTCACAAAAATCCACTCTGCATGATATTGTCCACAAAGCTACTTGACATGCCCTGCTGAAAAGGGACAGTTGACAAATTTTAGGCCATGCAAACCTTGCTGTGGACCCAGTGCTGGTGGACAAAATGATTCTAATCAGCTAAAGGGATTTCCTCTTTCCATCCATGATCACTTAAACAAAATAACTCATGATACAGAGCAATCTATATTCAGATTTTTCACTTCCTACTTGCTTGCCTTATTTTCCTTTAGCATATTTATTGACCAGCAGTAGTAACATTCATGTCAGTTGTGTTGGGTCATTAAAATCAGTTGTTGTAGAGGTGCTTGTTTCAGTTACTTTAAAAGGAAATATTAAAAAAAGTTTAAAGCAGTGGACCACGAACACAGCTTTCTTGAACTCTGTGCAGAGTGTTTTTATGATAAGCTATCTTTAAATAGGTTAAACCCAGTAAGTTTTATTCTATAGGAGGCACTAGAATAGCATATTGCTGTTCTGAAGAATCTTTTAATTAGGATGAGGCCAAGAAGTAAAATAAAAAACAATATAAGCACAATAACTTGCTGTTAAACTAGATCACAGAACCATAAAGACATTTGTCTACAGGGTTGCTTTTTTACTTACACACTTAAACACGCATTTGATTTGTTTCATTCTAGAGATAACAATGATGAACGTGGTGTGAAAGCAAAAAGCATCATTATCAACATTTCCTAGTAGTGTGGGTTTGTCTAAAGAGAATGTGACAATGGGGATTTACCTTTCTTTCCCTGTATAGAAGTACTCTTGCAGTCACTTCCTGACATCTTTACCATTAACAAATGTTACATTCCAAATTTAGAAATCCACTCCAAGTATGATTAATAAAAATTTTATTTGAGTCACCAGTAGATGGCAAAAACATTTTTGCATACAAGACATTTGAACTGCTGATGGGACATGATTTCAAATATCAATGAAATTAATTAGATTCGTTGTAATCAGTTAATTAATTGTGATTTATCACATTTCATACTAGCAGCAATATGTTACACCATAAGCAAATTTTTAACATTCTAAAAACTGTTGTTATTGACTGAATCAATAAATACACTTTACTATTTTTATTATTATAATGTACAGCAATATCTACCTTGATTTGAAAAAAACTAGAATATTGTGGTCTTTAGGAAACTCTGCCATTAGGATCCAAATGCGTTTTACAACGTAGTTCAGATGACACATCTGAAAGTGAGAGAGTAATTATTTAATGCAGGAGGAATGTCTTGGTGTGTCAATACGCTTGATTGTAAGATAGAGCAGAGGGCTCCAGAGGCAGTTCATGAAATAAAACATGTGGCTTAGTAAGACAAAGAAAGGATGTCAAAAGAAATCTATTATTACAGAGCAAGAAAAAAATGAAAACGAGACCTAATGAAAGGGAACATGCATGGTAAACCAAGGTACAGATCTTCCTAAGATCAACTGACAAACAAGAATTGTACATATAAAGAAGTTGTAATGATCTAATACCAAGTAAGTTTGATTGTTTCAATTCAAATTTTTTATTCATGTAGCGCCAATTCACAACTAAAATCATCTTGAGGTAATTTACAAAAAAAGTCACTTTAATTCAATCACTCATACATTCCAATTGATTCTAGTTATCAAACAGTGCATCAAGTTTAGTTAATTATTCAAATAAGTTTCATTAGTTTTCTATCTAAAGAAACCCAGTAGATTGCACCAAGTCATCAACTTGCTGCATTCACTCCTGGATGAGCAGGTAACGACAGTAGGCAGTCGCTTGCATTTTGTCGCTGACTTTACAGCGATCACTCATAGTGAGCATGCATGAGAAGACAGAGCAGATACACAAGAGTAGATACACAAAAAAGAAACAGAATTGCTGATGTAGGAATTCTTTCTGTGTTTAAAAAAGGTAAAGAGTTAATAGCAGGAGAAGGAGAACGATAGTTGATGGCAGCATTATCTCAGCTGAAGCCCTCCTCCATGAAGGCATCACAGCCAAACAGAACGCCAGACCAGGTGTAGCTTCTATGGAGAGAAAATAACTGAGAGAAAACAAAAAGTTAGCAGTTGAGATAACAGCACATAATGCTAATTGGAGAGTAGTAGAATAACAAAATGAGAAGAAGAGGTCAGTTTGTCCTCCAGCAGCCTAAGCCTATGGCAGCATAGCTACAGAAATAGCTCAGGATAACCTAAGCCAAGCTTTACCATAAAGGAAAGTTTTAAGCCTAGTCTAGAAAGTATTCAGGGTGTCTGCCTCACGGACTAAAACTGGGAGCTGGTTCCACAGGAGAGGAGCCTGATAACTAAAGGATCTGCCTCCCATTCTACTTTTAGACATTCTAGGAACCAGCAGTAAACCTGCAGTCTGAGAGTGAAGTGCTCTGTTAGAGACATATGGACCAATCAGATCTCTGATGTATGATGGAGCTGATTATTAAAGGCTTTATATGTGAGAAGGAGAATCTTAAATTCTGTTCTGGATTTAACAGGGAGCCAGTGAAGGGAAGCTAAGATAGGAGAAATATGATTTCTCTTTTTAATTTTCATCAGAACTCTTGCTGCAGTGTTTTGGATCAGCTGAAGGCTTTTAACTACATTCTGTGGACGTCCTGATAGTAAAGAGTTACAGTCGTCCAGCCTTGAAGTAACAAATGCATGGACTAGTTTTTCAATATCACTCCTGGACAGAATATTTCTAATTTTGGCGATATTCTGGAGATGAAAGAAGGAAATTCTAGAAACATGTTTAATATGAGACTTAAATGACGTATCCTGGTCAAAAATAACACAGAGGTTCTTTACTTTATTATCTGAGGCCAATTTAATCCCATCCAGATCAAGTGATTGACTAAGGAGTGTCTCTTTCAGAGGTTCTGGTCCAAAAACAACAACTTCTGTCTTGTCAGAATTTAAAAGAAGAAATGTAGTGTCATCCAGGTTTTAATGTCCTCAAGACATGCTTGTAACCTACCTAACGGATTGAATTCATCAGGATTTATGGCTAGATATAGCTGAGTATCATCAGCATAAACAGTGAAAATTTATCCCATGCTGTCTGATGATTTGTCCAACTGGAAGCAGATATATAGTAAAAAGAATCTGTCCAAGCACAGAGCCCTGTGGTACTCCACAAGTAACCCTAGAGTGAGAAGAAGATTTATCGTTCACATGAACAAACTGGAATCTGTCTGACAAATAAGATTTAAACCAGCTTAGTGCTGTTCCTTTGATGCCTACATGTTCAAGCCTTTCTAAGAGAATATTGTGGTCCACTAGATCAAAAGCAGCACTGAGATCAAGCAAAACCAGAACAGACACAAGTCCATTATCTGAGGCCAAGAGAATGTCATTTGTAACTTTCACAAGTGCTGTTTCAGTGCTATGATGAGCTCTGAAACCTGAAACTCTTCAAACAGGTCATTGCTTTTTATTACATTTGATTAGCAACTATTTTCTCAAGGATTTTCGATAAGAAAAGAAGATTAGATATAGGTCTGTAATTTATTAAGTCATCTTGATTGAGAGAAGGTTTCTTAAGTAAAGGTTTAATTCCAGCTACCTTAAAAGCCTGTGGCACATGTCCATTTACGAGGGACATATTAATCATATCTAAAGTGGAGGCAGTAATCAAAGGGAACACCTCTTTAAATAATTTGTTTGGGATGGGGTCCAACATGCAAGTCGAAAGTTTGGAAGAAGCTAATATTTTTGATAACTCAGAAAGCTCAACTGAGTCAGAACAGTCCAAACACACATCAGGTTCTAGAGTTACATTCAGTGCTGCCTCACTTTCTGAGGATGAAGTAATCATGTTTGGGAGGATGCTAACAATTTTATTTCTAATAGAATCAATTTTATTTAAGAAGAATTCCATAAAGTCATTACTGCTGATAGCTGATATCTGATATCAAAGTAAAATGAAATGAAATGATCTAGAGGCATCCCCCACCAGGCTCATCTACCTGCTACAGCCATCCTCCACCAACCCCACCTACCTGCTACCACCACCTCTTCACCCGGACCATGCTGCCGCTCTGCTTCACCTCAGATCTCCACAACTTTAAAAACCACCTGTGTCCGACATCTGGATCAGATTGGCAATACCGTCCTCTACACAGACGCTCCTGTCATATGTTTTCCTATAATTTCACATCGCCTAACTCCATCCCTTTTATTTGGTCCTGTCGCAATCCAACTCCTTCCTTCCGTCGTCACAATAAACAACATGTGAATCTGTCTAATCGCCGTCTACTTTCCTGGTCTTCAGAGCCAATCACAAAACAACACCATCTGAAACTGGCTCTGCTCAACTCTCGTTCCCTCAACAATAAAGGCCTTATTCTTAATGAATGTGTAACTGATAATAATAATGTTGATTTTCTCTGTCTCACTGAAACACGGCACAAAACCCTGGACTATTTCTCATTAAACCAGACCACGCCCCTGGCTTCACATACACTGAGAAAGCTTGCCCAGAGGGTTGTGGAGGTGGTGTCGCAGCTATACATAGAAAGGACATTAAAACGACCTCCATCTCCATTCCTGGCGTTCCTTCATTTGAACATATTGCTTTTAAGCTGTCTGGTCCCACTTCTCTAGTCATTGCAGTCATTTATCGACCCCTAAGACAAACACCTCATTTCTCTCCGATTTCTCTGACTTTCTGACCATGCTATGTGCCATCTCACCTTCTGTCCTCTTCTTGGGTGATTTCAGTTTCCATATTGATGACACAAACTGCAAACCTGCGACTGAGTTCCTGGATCTGCTACATTGCTTCAATTTCACACAACATATTAACTTCCCAACTCACTCCCGTGGTCACTTCCTTGAGTTTGTCTGCTCCTCTGGCCTTACAATACATTAGGTCTCGAGCCTCAACCTTACCATCTCAGACCACTTGGCAATCACTATGGAAATCAACATCTCCATTCCCATCCCCAAAGACAAATGCAAAATAAGCTTCAGAAACCCCAAATCCATCACTCCCTCTGCCCTCTCAGCCTCTCTTACCACCAAAATGTCCTCCTCCCCTCCTCTGTCAAAACCCGTCTGACCTTGTGACTTATAACCACACACACTCCTCATGTCTTGATCAGCTGGCTCCCATCAAAACCAAAACAGTCACTTTCAGGCATTCTGCTCCCTGGTGCACCACTGAACCCCACGAAATGAAGTCCCGTAAGCGACAGCTGGAAGGACTTTGCAAGAAGACTGGTTTAGCTGTCCATCACCAAGCCTACACTGACTACCTTCTCCAATACAAAGATGCTCTTAACTCAGCTCGGTCCACCTACTTCTCAAACTTCACACACTCTGGCTCGTCCAATCCCACGGCTCTTTTCTACATAGTAAATAAACTCCTTAAACCCAGTGATAACATCTCCAACCCCTTCATAGTAAATAAGTGCAATACCTTTCTGTCATTTTCCCAAAACAAAATAGACACTATTTATAGTAATCTGACTCCCACCATCATCCTCTCAACCTCCCCACATGATTCCCCGCTTTGCAACACTCAGCCTCTATCTCAGTTCTCTCCAGTGACCCCAGTGGAGTTGTCCAAACTCATTGCAGGTATGCAAAGCTCCACTTGTGCTCTGGACCCCATCCCATCCAAGCTTGTAAAGGACTGTCTCCCTGTCATTTCCCAACTTATGATTGACATCATTAACTTCTCCCTCAGCTCTGGTTCAGTCCCCAAAACTCTTAAACTGGCTGCTGTGACCCCAATCCTCAAACAGCCTGGACTAAACCCTGACACTATGAGCAACTTCCGGCCCATTTCCAACTTCCCCTTTCTGTCTAAAATACTGGAACATGCTGTTACCAATCAACTCAAAACCCACCTCACTTCCAATGACTTTTATGAACCATTTCAGTCTGGCTTCCATTCAGGTCACAGCATTGAAACAGCTCTCCTTAAAGTCACCAGTGATCTCCTTTTTTCATATTCTGGTCATCTCAGCATTCTTCTCCTCTTAGATCTCACCGCAGCCTTCAACACCGTCAACCACACCATTCTTCTCCCTCACCTGGAATCCTCCCTCAACATCACAGCCACCACCCTCTCCTGGTTACAGTCACATCTCACAAACAGACAACAATTCATCAGCATCAATAACTGCACCTCCTCCACTGCTCCTTGATTACAAGGTGTCTCCCAGGGTTCGGTGCTTGGCCCTCTACTCTTCATCCTGTACATGCCCCCCTCGGTTCCATCATCTGCAGCCATGGTCTTCACTTCCACTGCTATGCTGACAATGTCCAGCTCCACATCTCCACCAAATCCATCATGACTGCAACTCACTCCATCCTGACCAGTTGCCTCACTGAGATAAACTCATGGATGCACTTAAACTTCCTCAAACTCAACTGTGACAAATCTGACTTCATCATCATCGGTCCCAAATCCCTTACCAAAATCGCCAACAACTTCAGTCTCACCACTGACAACACCACTTTGTCTCTTTCCACTCATGTCCGCAACCTTGGAGTTGTCTTTGACAGCAACCTCTCCTTTAAAACCACATCAACCAAATCACAAGAACTGCCTTCTTTCACCTTAAAAATATTGCTCGTCTCTGCCCATCACTACCCTTCTCGGCTGCCCAAATTCCCATCCATGCTTTTATCACCTCCAGACTTGACGACTGTAACAGTATTCTTTTTGGTTCATCATCCAAGTCCTCAATAAACTCCAGCTAATACAAAACTCTGCTGCTCGCTCACACCCGCTCCCGTGACCACATCACCCCAGTTCTCCAGAAGCTCCACTGGCTCCCTGTACTTCAACACATCCATTTCAAAGTCCTTCTTCTTACCCACAAAGCCCTCCGTAACCAAGCCCCATGCAACCTCACCAATCCGCTCCACCGTCACACTCCTTTCCACAGCCTCTGCTCCGTTGATGCCAACCTCCTGTCTCCACCACTCAGAACCAAGCACAAGACCTGGGGTGACAGGGCCTTGTCCATAGCAGCTCCCACCTTCTGAAACTGTCTCCCCAAACACATCCATGACTACCCACATTCAAGTCACATCTCAAAACATACCTGTATGATTAATGTCTCGTTTTATGCTTATCCTGTTTTTTTATTTTTTTTTAAATGTTCAGTGCTATGTATTTAAATGTTTTCATTTTATGATTTTGTTAGATGTACTTAACTATTGTGTTTATAACTTTGCTTGATTCCTGTAAAGTGTCTTTGAGTTTTTAGAAAAGCGCTATTCAAATAAATTGTATTATTATTATATTAATATCTAACTTGGTTGCAGACAAAGCACCTCAGTACTTTCTTAATTATCTCCTTTATCATAGGAATCAATAGATTATGGTCTATGATTGTTTGGGGCCCATTCTTTTTGGTTGCATTGTTCAAAGAACTATTTATACAGTCTTATAGTTCTTTTAAATCAGCAGTAATGATCATCTAAATTTTAGGTAAAACTTTAAATGTACTATTATTTCTAAAAACATTATTATTAATATTATTATTATTATCAAACATCAGCACATGACACATATACAATACATAAAATACCATTTGACAAACAGTTCCTGTTGTATAACTTGTTTTCAAAGCAAAATCTATCAAACAATAGCAAGCACACAGGGTGCAGAGGCAAAGTGAAAAGACCAACAGAGCTAAGGACTGAAGCGACTTTATGATTTAAGATTATGATGTATTTTCTATTGTTTCAAAATATAAGTGTGTTCATGTGGTCTAGTTAGTTCAGGTTCTGCCACTGAAACCGTCTCTGATGGAGCAGAGTTTACAGGTACTCACATGAATGCCTTTGCTAATATATTTCTATTGTAACAGTACAATAGATCAAAGTGAAGGTGTGGTGATGTCTTCAGTGACAAAAAGGTCCACTTATCCCTAATAATAAATCCATTTTAAAACAATCAAATGAGAACATGTTATTAGAAATACTTGAGTTGGTTTCTTATTACACCATCCAGGACCAAATTAAAATAAGCAAAAAATTGGTTTTTCTAATTGAATTTATAGATGCTATAAACAGATAAAATGGAAAATCAATGATACTGATTGCGATTTTGTGCCCAATCACTGTTTTTTATCTGAAAAGTTGCTAAATATAGCAGCAAGTCGCTAAGTTGGAAATAGTGAGGTGACTCTTGTTAACCGGGCACGTGCAGACGTGACCTGGTGGGCAGGTCTGCTAGTCTGGGACAGTGGCTGATTTTCAGACCTTTGTGGAGGTGGATTAGTGTGGTGGATAAGGTTGGTTTCTCGTGTAAGTATCGGCCAATCTCCAATCTCCCAAAATTAAGGAAATCGGGGGCTGATTTATCAGCCAGTCGATTTATCAGCGCACCCCTAGGTAAAAGTAGGTTTTATGTTGTGATGATTAAATATTCCTCTTATAGTGATTGAATATAGTAGAAGCTGGGCAGAAAATTGATCTCTTAAGCAAAAAAAAAAAAAGCTCTGGTGAACATATAGGTATGGATGAAACAATTATTCTCAAGAGAATTTCCAAGAGTTAGTATTAAACTTCAAATAAAACTATATTCAGTTGCCACTCGAAGGAACTATGAGTAAGTTTTCTTGTCCAGCAGACAAAGCATCCCTGATTCAACAGAAGGCAGTGAGAGCACAGCAGAGATGTTTCTTAGTCTCCAAAGAGGACCAATGTGGCCATGTTTTGAAACTCCACAAGAAGAGATGATTTTTGATCTGCTGAACAGACTGAAACAACATACAGTACATGAGTTCACTGCTCTGCAATCAACCACTTGCTGACTTACCATTTAACTTGATGAATGCAGACTTTAGAATGGCCTGGTTTGTCTGTTTAACTTCCTACCAAGCTGTCAGATTTCTTGGAGTGGCAGCATTGTAGACAAGGATCTTCTCATAGAATTGCCACAATAATATGAAAATTTAATTTAGAAGCAGTTTTTAGGGCATTTTTGTTTTCAACAGTATCAGCAAAGCAGACACAGCTTCCTCTAAACCCTTCATAACAAACTCCTGAAACATTATTGAAATAGCTGACAGGATCTTCTCTAATCACAAAAACATAACAGTCCCATGCGAGGTGGATAATATTCTAAATCTAATTACATTTATAACATGAATAGTTGTTTTATTTAAAAATATCAAGATGTTTTAGTTAAACCATTGACACATCTTGTTAAACCCTCCATAAGAACCTGTATATTTCATAGTTTTTGAAAAAAAGCAGTATCATTCAGTATTCAAAATAGGAAGTCAGGACTCTATGCGTAACTATGGGCCTATATCAATTTTACCATTTTTACCTATAGTAATTGAAAAAGTTGTAGCAGCACAACTGATTCAATATATAGAATCCAGACAGCTTCTCCACCCGCAGCAGTTTGGGTGCTTAATAACCAGGTTATTCTACTGAAATAGCAAACTGCTCTTTAATTGAAAATTTAAAGAAGTCCCTTGATATAGTAACATGGTAAGTATGGTAATACCATGGTATGGTATTGTATGGTAAATATGGTATGGTAATATGATGGGAGTTGTATTTATCGACCTTTAAAAAGCATTTGATTTGGTGAACCATAGTTTGCTTTTATCTAAAATATCAAATTTTAATTTTTCAGCTGAGACAGTAAGGTGGTTTACATCTAGAGCCCAGAGTATTAAAATACACTAAGACATATCTACACTTTTGAACATAAAAATGGGAATTCCACAAGGCTCTATCCTCAGCTGTTTGCTGTTTAGTCTCTTCATAAATGACTCCTCAGTTGCCAGCTGTCAACTCTATGCGGATAATGCAGTTCTTTATGCACCTGCCGAGTCACCCAACCAAGCTGCAGAGGTATTATCCAAGTGTATGTCTGACATCCAACAGTGACTCATCCAAAATCAGCTGGTTCTGAATCTTTCAAAATCAGTCTCTATGTGCTTTTCAATAAGAAAACTTGATTTAAAAGAAAAAAATAATATTTATTTACAACATGAAAAAAATTCACTCTGTTACAGAATTTAAGTTGGATTCTAAACTTAAATTTGATAAACATATTAGGAGAATCTCAAAAACAATACAATAATAAAATTAATTGTTTCAAACTATCCGAAACTGCATACCAAACAAGGCAGCCCTGCTATACATACGTTCTATGATTTACTCTTAAATCATATTGCATGACAGCATGGACACAGGCCTCTCTGTACCTACTGTAACCAAACGCATTGGCTCTTTATACAATCATGCTATAAAAATTATGGATAAAAAGCCAATCTGCTATCATGACTGCACCATTGTTAAGAAATATGATCTAATGAGCTATAAAAGATTTTTTATTTTCTCAAACTTTAACCATAAATGCACCAGTCATGTAGCACCTGAGCCATTACATTTGTTTAGAGGCAGAGCATCACAAGAATCACAAGAAGCACCACGAATCATGACTGAAATATCATTTTGCAGGATGACCTTTGGACAGACAGCCTTTTCTACTAAGAGCTGTTAGCTCTGGAACTCACTACCATCTGATTTTAAGACCATAACTGACAATAAAATGTTCATTTTCAGGCTTAAGAATTGGCTAAAAAATAACCAGAACTGTGTACAAATTTTTTAATATTGTACTTGTTTTGAGTAAGTAGTTTGAAGACATTGTTTTATTCTTTCTGATCATTTTATTGTTTTTACTGTTAATCTTAACTTTTCATTTAAATCAGCTGTTAGAGGTCCATCTAGAGACTCGTGCTGCGAATTAGCCATAGCTATAAACACTATGATGCAGGCATCAGATTGTTTTGATCTGGTCATTGTATCTCTTCCTATTAAATAAACAGTAAAATAAAAATAAATTGTATAATTTATAATTAATTGTATAATACCTGTTCATGTCATAAAACCTAGTAGTCAAATCTTTAGTTAATAACACTTGCAGGTACTGGAATTGTATGGATATGCATCAGACTCTATGTTATAATATCACTTTACCTGATCAGACTTTTTTCTTTTTCTGTGCTTCCTCTGCAACTGCAAAGCTGAAAGTAGGAAACATTTGATAACGTAATCTTAATTCAAGGTTTGTGTGCAAATGAACTTTTTCTTGCTCATTGAGTGTAACTTAAGAAAGGCCAAGGCTGGGCTTTATTTTAGAGCCCTTTGGATACAATGACTTTACAGTGACGTCGAGTGAAGGCCCCCATTGCCCCTTCCAGGTATTTTTGCTGCTGAAAAGGTTCCTTTGTGCTGCTCTCCCAGTATATCCCCAAACGCCACTGGTAAAATTCCTTTAAGGACCAAGGATACCTAATTTTTATTCATTTTATTTATTTATTTATTTTAGTCATTTTTGTGCAAAAAAAAAATGACTAAAATTTTCATTATTTTTTAAAATCCAGTGAATTGTTATATTTGCTTTTGAGATTAAATCCACCCTTTTAGGTTGAATGCATGTGCCTTAAAATGTAAGTGCTTTTACAATTTAATAAAGTAATATGAAACAAATGATACGTCATTTCAATCGGTGCTTTTCGATCATCAGGAATGGAAATGAAACACCTCTGGGTTTTTGAAAATTCCCCAGGGTTTTTTTTTTAACTGAACTGTATATATTATATATATATATATATATATATATATATATATATATATATATATATATATATATATATATATATATATATATATATATTTATTTATTTATTTATTTTATTTTATTTTTTTTTTTTTTGCTTAGAATCTCTTGCATTTCCACTGAAGTCCAAGGCACTTGGTGGATTAGGCAAATTAGGTCTGCTGACGTGTGTGCAGTAACTGTTCATCTCACCAATAACTGTTTAGTTTTGCGACCTTTAGAACTACATCATGCACAAAAGTGGGTTATGGTCCTTGACTGCAGAAAGTGGTTTTCTGATATCTGGTGTTTTGAGCAAGTCATACTTTGACATTTTGTAGAAAGTTATTGAAATGACTAGAGATTAAATGAACATCTCAATATTGATGCTTACTTTCTTTTTGTTCCAGTCAGAGCCAGTTCGGAGCCCGTTGAGGACACGGACACTACCAGCTTTGTGGCAGAGTTTGTAAGGAGTATTTTTTCTCTTCTCTTGCAGCCATCAGTAGACCATACCGCTGTTGCAACTTGCTCCCTGTCCAGTTTGTTTTGTGATAATTATGTATTGTTCTTGATTAGAGAGCTTTGCAAAGTCATGCAGTAATCTGCTAAGAAATGTACCAGAACTGAACACACTGTGCTGTGATTGGCAACGCCAGAGGGCTCATCGCAGAGCAAGTTATAGCAGGCTACTCTTATGTTTTTGCATACAAGAGAGTCATTTTGTTCAGCAGAGGCAGAGGCAGGGCTTCTCTTTCTTAATTAATCTCAGCTTTGTTCACATGTAATGTGGTCATGTTTGTCCTTGTCTCTCCTACAGTCCTTGGAGGCCAATTATCCTGTCCAAGTCACAGATCCTCATGGTAATAAATGGCCTCACAAATTTGGTGCATTTACAAAGCATGTGTGGACAGTTTCAATCAGCAATCCAACACACTGGAAATTACAGAAAAAAGTAAACCCTGCATTGTAAAGAGTTACAGAGTGGTAATTATGAGCAAAAAATGAGTGTTCAGGAAATATGTACTTGGAAATAAAATTTGTTGTACCAAGACAACCTACTTTGTAAATTTGGCTTATTTGCAAATCAGAAATTCCAGTCACAAACCTATCTATTTCTGTCAGTTAAATGCTCTGTTCACTTCAGTAAAAATAAAACAAATATATTTATTTGTTTAATAATAATTAATTTGTCTTTCAATATATTTGAGAAGTGAATATAAAGCAGATGCTGCATTTCAATCGCCATGGCAGAATGTAAAAAAAATTGAGCACCACGATTCCGTCGTGTCCTGCTGCCTCCAAAACCCACTCTGCCAGTCTGTCATAGCCACATTTAGAGATGAAGTGGGTTTGTATGTTCTATAAATCAGAAGTGGGTTCCCTACAATAGCCAGCAGCCAGCGTGATCCCTGTTTGGAGAATCAGATAGAATTTCACACAGGGGGTGCTAAGCTTATTGCTTCTCAGAGTTTCATTTGTTAAATTTCTCACGTAAAACAACTCAAACTCAAAACGTTTCCAGCTGTGTTTGCAGAGACACTCACATTGTGTTTTATAATGGAAGAATTTTCTACATTTAACTGCTTTCACTTTTAACCCCCCTTTACTAGCAGCTCAGTCCACGCAGGAGGGTTTTTTTTCTAAAACAAGAATATTTTTAACCAATTCAGTCCCACATCCACATGGAAATGGTGTTTTAGCAGATCCCAAACGTCTTTTCTTTTTTTACGGGTTGAAGAGTGAAAATGTCGCCCTCGCATGTTCATGTGCACGGCGTAAACCTATAAGCCCAACCCCCCAGCCAGACCTATAGCCTCAACCGTGTCACACATAACAACAACAGTGGTGGATTACATGTTATATGGTGGTGCTGCAGCTGCTTCAAGAACCTCATTAAAGATTCTGAAAATGGTCCCATGTGGACGAGGGTGTTTTTGAAAATGACAATATGTTTCATTAAAAAACATTCTCGTGTGGATGGGGCTTCAGTGCAGACAGGATTTGCAAGGAATTACTTTTTATTTGGGCTTGAAACTTACTTTAAAGTCAAAACCCACACTGATTAGTCTTGACAAAATCACAGAACCTCGTTTGAGTAAAAGCTGAAGTACCGTATGTAGTTAGGGTAAATAAAACTCAGAAATAAGACGAATAAGCTTATTGCAAGCTTTGATATTTGAGTTGGATGGTTTGATCTCTGTGGTGAATATCTCTTCCAAAAAATCCCAATTAGAAAGCACTTCAACTAAAATTTGACTTCCAATCAACCAATAAAAAGATGTATGTGGGAACCAACATACTATTTTAGATCCATAATCTGCTAGAACAAACATTACAAACTGAAAAGAGATTCTAAATTAGGTCTTAACTAAGTAAAGTAAAAACATTTTCTGTTAGAGACCACAGCACATCTAAACAGTGGTCACTTCTAAACTGTCTACAAGTCTGTGTGTAATTCATAATATTTGCCTGGCAGATGCTGTGACTCTACATCTGAGCTCCATGGCCTCTGGATACCTGCACCCCTCCTCACAAGACAAGATCAGACAGGTCAGTACTTTATCTAAGCTCTCGTTGTCTAATTTTCTAGGACAGCAGCATATTACCATTTGAAATACTATCTTTAGGTAGTACTCAATTACACTGGCGCTATCACACAAACAAATACATGATAAAAACATCAATTATTCAAAAGGAATAAGAACAGATATAAGAAAAGAGGAATAAACTGAATGTCCTAAGGAAAAAACATGCTCTAATATTACTTACTACAGAAAAATTTAAGATGTTGCCTTTAAAGCCATTTGACACGTAATTTAAATATTGTTTGAGCTTTTGTATGAATGGATGTAAGAAAAAACATTGCTTTGGCAGTAAGAATAAAAAGTGCAGTGGTCCCTTGTTCATGTTCAGAGAGGTTGCTTGTTCTCCATGTTGTTTGATTAGCTGGCTTAAAAAAATCTATACAAAGCATTCTGCAGTCTCAATGTGATCGCTTAATTACACATAATCAACCAGCCTGGCAAATGCTGGGAGAACATAGTCTCTCAGATGAGACCAGAATTTAACTCTGTGGATGCCGCGCCCATGTTTAGACATTATATCTTTCTTTTTTGCTTAGGATCTCTTACATATTCATTACAAATAGGTTTTATGAATTGAGGATTCTCTCAATCAGAAAAGACCTATTGGCTCTTGCTTGATAGTCAAATCTCACTAACAAGCATCTTCAGTTTCTTTCACAGTCATCTGATGTGTCCTTCATGTTAAAAAGGAAACAAACAAAAATTTTTGTGATTAAGATGTAAAAATGTTACTGATATACTAAACTTTTTAAATCAATTTTAAAAGGTGGCATATAAACTACAACCAAGATTCATTAGCAATGACTCAGGGTTAAGAAGCTCAGCTGGTTTGCAAGTTTGAATTTAGAGGTTGCTGTTACTTTGTAAAAGCTATAACAGAAAGTAGCTAAGTTCATATAAAAACTCCTAATGTAACCCACAGGTCAGCCTTACTGTTCTCTGCTGGACACAACACAGTATGAATGAGATAACTGCTGATAATGATGACTCGTCTTTAGGAAAATTATAATCAAAATGTTTAGGTTGGATTTGTTACAAAGAAACGTTATTTAATGCTGTTTGAATTTAACCACTTTTAACCATTAGAATCACAAACTAATATGCTTCAGTCAAACTTTTATGAGTTTATTAACCAAATTATTTGATAATTCCTTTGACTAGTGTACATTTAAAGATAAAACAACCCTGCACAACTCCTACCACAGTACTAAAACACATATTGTGCTGCCCATTTAGCACTAGACTTTATTTAAAATTATGGTTTAAATGAAAACTTTACAATGTTTCTACTTCATATATAATCCTAATTGTATACTGAGTGTTTTCTGCTGTTCTTGTACTTCAGTCTTGTGCCAGCTTGCTATTTTTTCATAATAAAAATATCGAACTGTGGATGCCAGATGTTTTTAAACTACATTATCAACAAGTGTGTATAAAAAATATAAACTATACAAGAAATGTCAAAATATTCTTTTACATAAATTATGACAAAAAGGCAACAAGACTGACTGAATGAACATCTTCTTGTTTTTATAATGCTGAACAGTCTGTATTTGAACAAATTAGGATTGTGAGTGGAAAGTTTTTCACCCCCGAAAGAACATACCTACCACATCTTCCTCCTTAGGTGTGAGAACGATGCACAGTGTTTAATTCCGCTTTAATCTGTGCTGTGTGCAAACAGGCTGTGGTTTTGTTTCACTGTGCAGCTGTGAGCTTCTCTAATAACAGAGCAGCAGCTCAGAGGATAGAAAGACAGCTTCCATCAGTCTGTGGTATGCAGCTTTCTCAAAGGGAGCTTTGATGGTAATACGCTTTTAGAAAAGGAGGAAGTCATCAGCTGAAAATAGGGAAGAAAATCTGACCATTCACAAATGTGTATTGATGAAATATTTCCATGTCCCCGGGGATATGGAAGCAGAGCCTTGATAAGTGCACTGCTGGGCTTGTGTTTTAACATGTTTCACCATCAAAAAGCTCCTAATGGAGAACTGACTCAGTGTCTGATCCAAAGCATAACAACATGAAACACACCGTGAATTTACAGCACCAAATATGGTCACTTAGGTGTAATCACACATATAGTGCAACAGATTCCCTCGATATAGGAAGGAAATTGATCTTAAGACGGGGCATTTCTGATTAAATGTTATACTTGTTTTTGATTTATTTAATGTATTTCTCATAAAGGACCATTAATAAACATTTTAAATAACTATGTTTATATGCATGCAAATAAAGCCGGAGGCTTTCCATTATTTGTACCATCTTGTGAGATGGTCAGGCTGCAGATCTTAAAAGAACAGTGAAGCAATGAAGTGTCTATGAAGGAACCAATCCCAGGCCCGATACAGAATATGTAGAGTAAGAAATGTAATTCAAACAACTTTTGAAGCTAAAAAAGGCATTGTGGTGTTGCACTGTTTCACACAAATCACTATCACATTAAAATACATCATTTATACAGTGCCTATAAAAAGTATTCACCTCCTTGGTGTTTAATGCTTTTATCAATCAATCATGATCAACAAACTTAGACATTTTGGGAAAAAAAAAAATAGAAAAATACCGTTTAATGTCAAAGTGAAAATGGATTTCTACTGTAATAAATAATAAATAAAAATATTTGACATAAAATAAGTGACTGCATAAACATTCACCCCCTTTAAAGTGACTGACCTAATTCAACGGAGGTTGGGCCAGTTGGTTCTAGTAGTCTAACGACGAGTGGAATGGAGGTCATCTGAGTGCCGTCAATGTGTCTCAAGTGACTGGAGGGTGAAGGCACCTGTGAGTGGAAGTTCTGTTCACTGGTTAATCAGTATTCCCTGCTACCATTACAGCATGAAGTTAAAAGAGCACTCTATACACTCTATATATATATATATATATATATATATATATATATATATATATATATATATATATATATATATATATATATATATATATATACACAAAATGCACAAATATTTGCTGTATTAACATTAATACAGCAAAGCCTGTACGTCTTGGGAAAAAGAAACCATAGGTATTGGACCGACTATACACTCATTCATCCATTTTTTATACCTGCTTAATCCACTCATGGATACGGGGGCTGATTGTTACCTCTGGTAGTTTGTGGCCGAGAGGCCGGGTCCGTATAGAGACATACAGAACAAACAACCATCCATGCACTTACATCTAAGGGCAATTTAATTTATTTTAATAATCTAATAATCTTGCTTGAAGTTGGAGTGGTAAATGAGGTGCAAATAGAACATTTTTCTCTCTACTTTTTAAAACCTTTTTGTAGATTAATATAATTCCATTAGTTGAAATGGGTTAATTTAGTGAACTAATTTATTTATGGTCCTTTATATAACCAAGCCATCCACTGTGTGGAGTGCTGCTGTTTGTGGCCAAGCCCTGAAAGGCTTCCAACTCAGCAGGAAGTTGTGTACTGCTCTGAACTGGATGGAACAGTTGCCATCTACTGAATGCACATTTTAAACTACCGTTGCCAGTGTAGCATTTCTTTCAATGAATTTTTAAAAAATAATCATCATGCTGCAATCTATTTATCTTGTGTAATATATCTATCTATCTATCTATCTATCTATCTATCTATATATATATATATATATATATATATATATATATATATATATATATATATATATATATATATATATATATATATATAATTATTTTAGCCTTTTTTCCTGCCAAGTGTGAAAGATTCCTGTAGAGGGTGGAATAACTATGGTAATAAATGTAACTAATATATTCTGCGCTTGCAGCCAGTTGAAGATGTGGAAGACTGCACTTGCCCAACATCTACTTCACCAGGTACAGTGTTTTAATTCAGTTCAGTTCAGTTTATTTTTATCGCACCAATTTACAACACATCATCACAAGGCACTTTACAAACATATTAATTCAACCAGTCATATATCCATTCCTATTGACCCTAGTCATCACACTATACAGTCAAGTTTAATTTATTACTGGGTTCAGGTTTTCTATCTGAACCTGGGCATAGACTAGTGCAACAATTTTGGGGGTTTGGCCAAGTTTTGGCTTAACTGTGTGTCATGCATCGTGTGGTATACGTGCTCACACGACCATGCATGCGGCGACAGAGTAGAGGAAAAACACCCTTTTAACAGGAAGAAACCTCCAGCAGAACCCGAATCTAGTTCAGTGTTATGGGCCATCTGCCACGACCAAATGCAGATTATAGACAAAAGAAACAGAAGCACTGACCCGGAATTACTTTCTATGTTAAAGAAAAGTAAAAAGTTAATGTCAGCAGTAGCTCCAAGTGTATCATCTATAGAAGAATATTAACTGATTGGCAGCAGTAGCTCAGCTGATGCCCTCCTCCAGGAAGGTGTCACAGCTAAGCAAAACACCAGACTAGATGTATTTTCTATGAAGAGTAAAAAACTGAGAGAACATAAAATTAAAAGCTGAAATAAGAGCAAATAATGCAAAATTGAAGAGTAATAGGAGAAAGTAGCAGAGTATGGAGAAGTGGTCAGTTTGTCCTCCAGCAGCCTAAGCCTATGGCAGCATAGCTAAGAGATAGTTCAGGATAACCTATGGCATTCTAATTATAAGCTTTATCAAAAAGGAAAGTTTGAAGCCTAGTCTTAAAAGTAGACAGGGTGTCTGCCTCCCAGTCTGCTTTTAGAAACTCCAGGAACCAGCAGTAAACCTGCAGTCTGAGAGTGAAGTGCTCTGTTAGAGACATATGGAATAATATGTTCTATATGTTATTTAATTATTGCAGAATTGATGTTTCACATTTCATCCAATATAAAGTCAGAACAAACACATTATGCGACACATCAAAAATTAAAAGACAGAAAAAAAAAAGCTTTAAAAGTTTACCCACCTTATTCCCAGCATGCATGAGGCTTTGCGTGAATTATGGGTGCAACTTCCACCACGAACCGGCTGTTGTTTACATGCTAGCAATGCGCTAGCATGTTTCAGGTTTTTGGCTATAAAATATGTGGGAACACCAACAACCACTACTCAGATGTGGCAATATTGTTTTACAGCTACTTACAGTTATTAAAAGGTTGGAGGATGACCTGAAGAATCTGCCGCAGATAGCCTAAACTAGCATATTTAGCTGCTTCATTGACTCGGTTGCTTCAAATGGCAAAGCCATGACCAATCTGAAAAGCTCTGAAGCTTATTAGTATCCTGACAGTAATAAGGTTGGGCGTGTTTTGTTAAAAGAAATGGCACACAATCTTATCTACTTTAAATCAGACATAGAGCCCAGCCAAAGCCTTAAAACTCCACATTATTGAGCCTTTGCTTTATTTTCAGCATCAGGTGAAATACAAGTAGCAAGGTGTTCATGTATTGCAAAGCAAGGCAGAGCATACAGCCATGCTGCTGCAACACCGTAGAAGGTACAAGCAGATTGTTTTTGTGGTCTTAATAATCATTTTGATTTTATTATTTGACTCGTGTGTTGAAGTAGAGACTCATAAAAGTGGTGGAGGTGAAGATCCCTGAAATAAACATGTTTTATGTGTAGTGCACTCGCTAACTGCTCAGCGCACATTAATAAAAAAAAAGAAAAAACATTTTGACATTCAGACATCTAAGATAAGAAAAAAGTGCTTTATTAACCGCAGATTTGGAAATGATATATTGCAACAGCAAAAAACAACCTTATAATATACATATTCAACTATGGTATATAATTGACAGTATGAATGAATCATTTTAACATAATAATACGAGGTTTTTTTTAAATGCTTTTTTTGCTGTAATAAATTGCATCCCTTTTTAATTTTTTTTTAATAACCCCCCAGGCCTCCTTTAAAAACTATGCAGCTCCTACACCTGTCAAGAGCTGTGTGACAGTTATTACACGTACACCTGTACATGTTTGGGGAAATTTAATAAAAGAAATATGTAAGGGCAACATTAAATGTCTTCTCACTTTTCACTTGAAATTAGTTCAGATCTTAAATTCCCTAAACCTGCACCAGCATGCTAATTCAGCCATGAGAAAGTTTTGTCTTAGCTATCTTAGACAAAGTGCTGTCTTATCAAAGTAACTAGATTGGTTGACTCCAGGTCTTGTTAAGGAAGCTTGTTAAATGGCTGAAGGCAAGACAAGTGTGTGAAACTCGATGAGTGGAATCCTCATATACAAGAGGGAATTGGCATCAGTCTACAAAATCATATCTGCAACAGAGTTTGGCACAGCTGGGGATAGTGCACTCATTCCACATGTGATCATGGTCCCTTTTGAACACGTGTGGTCCTCCATCACTGGGAATGACCACCATGTTTGGGCATCGCAGGATGGCTTCAGTGTTGAACACAGCTCCTGAAGTCTGGTCAAGCCTATCTATAAGTAAAAATACAGTATACAAATAGTGAGGTGTGACACATTAGGGTTTTATATATATATTTATTACACTGCTCACAAAATGAAAGGGAACACTAAAATGACACATCCTAGATCTCAATTAATTAAATATTCTCATTGAGAAACTTTACTATTAACACAGTGGAATTGCTTGAGAAGAAAATAACACAAAAATGATCAATGTAAATCAAAATTATGACACCATGGAGATCTGGATGTGGATTCATACTCAATATGAAAGTGGAAAATAACATGACAGGCTGATTCGACGTCAGTGAATATTCCTCAAGACAAGTCTAGATGAGGCTCAGTAGTGTGTGTGGCCTCCATGTGCCTGTATAACCTCCTGACAACGCCTGGGCATGCTCCTGATGAGACGGCAGATGTTCTCCTGAGGGGATCTCTTCTCAGACCTGGATTAAAGCATCAGTTAGCTCTGAACAGTCTGTGGTGCGACGTGGGCATTGGTGGATTGACCGAAACATGATGTCCCAGACGTGCTCAACTGGATTCAGGTCTGGGGAATGGGCAGGCCAGTCCATAACATCAATGCCCTCATCATTGCAGAAACTGCTGACACACTTAAGCCACAAGAGGCCGAGCAATTGTCATGCATAAGAAGGACCCCAGGGCCCACTGCACCAGCATATGGTCTCACATGGGTCTGAGGATCTCATCCCAGTACCTTAGAGCAGTCAGGGTACGTCTGGCTAGCACATGGAGGCCTGTGTGGCCATCCAAAGAAATGCCTCCCCACACCATGACTGACCCACCACCAAACCGGTCATGCTGGAGGATGTTGCAGGCAGCATCACGTTCTCCACGGTGTCTCCAGACTCTGTCACGTCTGTCACATGTGCTCAGAGTGAACCTGCTTTCATCCTTGAAGAGCACAGGGCACCAATTGCAAATCTTGCTAATTTTGGTGTTTCCAAGCAAACGCCAATCGTCCTGCACGGTGTTGGGCTGTAAGCACAGGCCCTATATGTGGACGTCGGGCCCTCATACCACCCTCATGGAGTCTGTTTCTGACAGTTTGAGTAGAAACATGCACATTAGTGGCCTGCTGGAGGTCCTTTTGTAGGGCCCTGGCAGTGGACCTCCTGTTCCCTCCTTGCACAAAGGACAAGGTGGCGGTCCTGCTGCTGGGTTGTACCCCTCCATGTCTCCTGGTGTACTGGCCTATCTCCTGGTACCTGTTCCATGCTCTGGACACTGTGCTGAGACACAGCAAATCTTCTTGCCACCGCTTGCATTGATGTTCCGTCTTGGATTAGCTGCACTACTTGAGCAACTTCAGTGGGCTGTAAAAATCGCCTCATGATGCCTCTATGTGTGACAGCACTGACAAAATGAAAAAGTGACTAAAAGTTCAACCAGAAAGGACGAGAACAGAGAAATGATCTGTGGTCACCACCTGCAGAATCACTCTTTTATAAGGGCTGTCTTGCTAATCGCCTCTCATTTCTACCTGTTTAGGTGTTCCCTTTATTTTTTGAGCAGTACATATATATATATATATATATATATATATACACACACACACACACAAATATGCACGCACATGTAACCCAGAAGCATTCATTCATTCACAATCATTCCATTAATGTGTGTCAGATAATTGCATGCATGAATCTGTTCAGGGCAAATAAACAAAACTATTACTGTTAGAACACTGACAAGCGAGCGGTTAGCTTCTGTGAGCTAAGCATGCTAACCGGAGCAGCTCCAATTCATAAAGTTTTGGGGGTTTTTCCAGGACAACCACGGGGAACCTTCACAAATTATGCTAACAGATCTTATATACTCATGATAAATTTTATTGGTTTGTTAAATTAGCAAAAATATGACTCAAATGTAAAGCAGCTTCAATCGCACCCACATTCACCAGCGTCTATCATACCTTTGCTGGGGAAGCCGTGAGCGTGCCTGAAGGACCCCTTGCATGAAGCTGCATTAATCTACCAGTAGGTGGCTCCAAATAACCAAAAATCACTGCGCATTTTGGTCAAATTCATTAAGCATTATATATCTGTTACACACGATAGATAGATAGATAATCGTAAAACTAAATGTTGTCTCTGAAATCATACCTGGTTTTCTCGTGTCACTGCTGTCGATCATTTTAAGGATCCGGCGTCTCTTTTCGGGTAGTTTTGTGGGAGCCCAACACAACGAAGGATGCGGGTGTTCCTCCGTTGGCTTTTTGTCCACAAAATGAAACAAGCGTACGAACAGCGTTTTGAATTTCTTTATCTGTCGGTAGGCGATGAAAACACAACTGTTTATCACAGGAACACTGTTCGTTTCAGGAGCGTGTTCAACACACTCTGTTTGCAGCCACAAATTCAGCTTGGTCCTATTGTTAGTGTTGCACACTAAATAATTAATCCGTGTGGGTTTTGCAGGTTCCTTTTATTGTGGACAGATGTTAACAGACAGATACAGAGCAGCAGTGAATGCTCCCTTCAGCAGCCCTTACAGCACTGTAATGCCGTTGGCTTGCTGAGGTAGGAGAGCTCAATGTGTTTAATATGCCCTCTGGTGGCGAACTGCTGCCACTACATGGTTTGTCAACACGCAAATCCTTTGTCCCAATAGGAGAAATACAGCTTAATGAACTATTTACATAACAAAACATAATAATCGCATATTGAAATAAAATAAATTCTCCCCTTCACACCTTCTGGATGAACTTCATACACTGGGCTGTCCTGATGTTTCCTCTCTTTGACAACATACACCTGATCTTCCCAGAATGCTCTCAGTTTTCATGGTCCTCCCTTCTCACTCTTATTCCAAACCAGCACTCTGCATCCTGGATACAACTCCCCTCCATGGTGTTTCCTATCATAAAGAGCCTTCCCTCTTATTGCCTGCTTACTGGCTGTCCTGGTTGCCAGCTGATAGGCCTCACTCATTCTTGTTCTCCATTTTTCTGCGTAATCCTGGTAAGAGGCGCTTTGGTCCCGTTTGCTGAAACCAAACATGAGGTCAATGGGGAGCCTGGGCTGACGACCAAATAAGAGGAAATAGGGGGCATAACCAGTAGCTTCACTGCGTGTGCAATTATATGCATGGACCACTTTTGCTAGAGAAAATTTCCAATCAGTTTTCTCCATTTCTGGCAAACTCCTCAGCGTAGCCAGCAGCATCCTGTTGAACCTCTCAACCTGGCCATTCCCCTGCGGGTGGCGTGGTGTTGTTCCTGACCCTTTGACCCCACTGTACTTCTCCAGTGATGCAAATAGCTTGTTTTCAAACTCCTTCCCCTGGTCATGGTGCAGCTTTGTGGGAAAATCAAACCTCAATACAAAATCCCCAAATATTTTCTCAGTGGCTGTTTTAGCAGCTTTGTTTCTGCAAGGATAAGCCTGGGCAAACCGCATGAAATGGTCCATCACTACAAGGATGTACTCATACCCACCACTGCATTTCTCCAGATGTAAGAAATCAGTGGAGATTAACTCAAACAGGTATGTGGTGATGATGTTGGTAATGGGGGCTCGAGATGGTTTATTAGGCCGCTTCAGTTTTCAAATTCAGTTCAAATTCAAAAGTCTTTTATTTCTCCCAGAGGGAAATTAAATGTTGATGTAACTCATTTAATTAAGGAGTTATTATAGATGGTGATGGCTGTGGGCAGGAAAGATCTCCTGTAGCGGTCTGTTTTACAACCAATCTGAAGAAGCCTCTGACTGAAGAGACTCTGTTTTTAATGAATGATAAAAGAAAAGAGAATTGTAACTTCTATAATGAAGGCAAATCAGTAGAATAGCCAGTAAATGCCTTCACCAGCGTTCACCGGAAGTAAGACCCATAATCATTTCTACAGTAACCCTCCTAGGAATAAGGTGGATACAGTTGAAGACAAATGTAGATAAATGAAGACAATAATAAATGAGCTGCTGAGATTACATGGTCATAACCCTGGCCTTAACTATAACGCTGCTGCAGAACCCTTTAAGCATGTAAAGTTGAGGAACTGATTGAATGACAGCTTCGTGTTTCGTTATGCCACATAATCTGGATGAGTGTCCTGCTTCTATTGTTGTCTGTTAATTGTGAAATTTCTCCGAGCTCACCGGAAAGCTCATGAAAATCCTCCATTACAAGGGTCGCCATGATTTTCAAAGCCTCAGGCTAAACTAGTGGAGTTCAATAGATCAGTTAGCCCCGCCCCTCGACTTTGGTGGCCAAGTTTGAGAGAGAAAATTATTTCTTGGTGATGGTGCAGGAACAGGAACATCAAATAATTAAATACACATTTAATTAATTATCTGCAATGGCTATTATAGGTTTGCATTTTAAGGATTTATTGACATATTTAATCAATTAATTGTCTAGTAAATAGATTAAACATTTAATTAAACTCATTTATTTCATGGTATATTTAATTAATGATTTAATGATGTATGTATTTATTTAATTTTGTCCCTTTTAATCCCCCTTAAAACTGCTCCAGTAGTTTTACTGTGTAGTCTTTTTGTTGTTGTTGTTTTTTGTTTTGTTTTTAAAGATGTCAGGTTGTCAGGAAAATAGTGTGCTCCTGACCAGCTTTAATTTGGGTCAGTTTTTATCTAACAAAAACCTTATTGTTAGATAATAACAATAAGGTTATTATAAGTTCGGGTGTCTGCCGAACTGATCAGCATAGTCCACTGCAGCTCATAGCTCCTGAGATGAAACAACCTGCCAGCCTCATGAGAAGCATGTGAAAAGGAGCTAAATAATCCATACAGGCAAAAAAGTGTCCACATTATTGTATACCAAAAATGTGTTTTCTTGTTGACACTATTTTAATGCAGTCCTGATTTTGCAGAGCAGCAAACTACATCAACCTCTGCTTTTATAGAAATGTCCCCATTATTAGTAATCAATTAATTTCTTTAAACAGCACCTGCTGCTCGTTACAATAATTCCTGTGGAAGTTGGCAGGTTGCATTTAGTTTTTTAGAATCTTCTCTTGGATTTTAGTGTATGAATTTAAAACTACAGTATAATATGTCATTCATGTCTTGTTTCTCTGAAGTTGTTTTTATGTGATCCAAACATTTAAGGAGGACCAGGTAGGTGCTTTTGATTTTTTTCTTAAACCTTAGGTCTGAAAAAGAACTTCATATTTTGCTGTGACAATAAAATGATGGCTGTATTGGTTAACATGATGTTAGAGGCAGACAATGCATATAGTCTCTGAAATGAGCTCCTTCTTTTGTCCCTTTTGGGCTCAGATTGTCCCAAACAACTACAGATTCTCACCAGTCCTTGTGAAAAGTGCTGCTGTCCAGCACCCCCACCGAAGATCAGCGACCTCATGAATGACAAAGACCTGCTGGACTTACTGCGACTGAAACTGGATCCAAACCACTGCACCATCAAAAACTGGAAAAACTTTGCAAGCCGTTGGGGAATGAGCTATGACGAACTCACCCTGCTCGAGCATCGGACCCAGGGCTCCTTGTCTCACAGCCCCACTCAGGAGTTCCTGCTGCGTTACAACCAGAAGACGGTCACTGAGCTCACCGAACTGTGCCGCATCTATCAGCGCATCGATGTGCTGCGGCTGCTGCAAAGCTGGATAGAGAAGGACTGGCCGTCACGCTGGCAGCAGACTCACTAATAAGTTGAAAAATGTCTATTTATCTCTGTTTGTTTCTTCTCCCAGGGTGTACATGTTTTGAATTTCTTCTCTTATATATTTTTTGGATCCAAGCTACAAGTTTTTTAGGCAAATACTTTGTAAATGAATCTTTGAAAAGAAAACAGATAGTGAACAGAAAAAGGAAAGAATGTCAGTCTGCTAGTCAATGACACTGACTATAATAAACTCAAGAAAACATGATTCTGAAACCTTCAACGCCAGAGATGTGTAGCTAACAAAATTAATGTACTTCAACTCTCTACCTGGTTTACGGTGTAGTGGTGTCAGCCCTGTTTGATGTTTCACATTTCAACAAATGTAAAGCCAGAACCAACACATTATGCAGCTCATCAAAAGTGTTGTGAGGGGGGCTGGTGCCCATCTCCAGTGGTCGTCGGTCACCCTGAACAGGTCGCCTGTCCATCACAGGGCAACCAGTTGAAGACAAACGTGGATAAATGAAGGCAATAATAAATGAGCTGCTGAGATTACATGGTTTGTATCATAGCACTTGCCTTAACTGTAACACAGCTGCTTCAGTTCAATTCAAACATACTTTATTTATCCCAGAAGGAGTTTGACTGCTGTCATAACTCATATCATCCAAGTGTCTTCAAAGAGTTGTGGGTGGAGATGCTGTAGGCTGAAAAGATCTCTGGTAGCGGTCAGTCTTGTAAAGATCTCTCTTCCAGTCTGTGAAACAGGGTTGGAGAAGTTCAAAACAACAGTTTTCGCGGCTTAAATACCAGTATTTGGGTAGTTGTGGTTAGCAATGTCACCTCATAGCAACATGTTCTATAATGAAAATCTCAGCTGTGCAGCCCATTCTCTCTCTGTGAATGTATGAATTTTCTCCAGGTTCCCAGGCTTCCTCTCAGACCCCTCAAACATACTTTTTACATTAATGGTTGATGTTGAATTCCTTTTAGGACTGAGTGTAAATTGTTGGCTGTTTGGAAGTACCTGCTACTTACCTGTTGCTTGCTTTGATAAATTTCTCCTCCTCCTCATGTTGTAAAGCTAAATTTAATAGGGGTGTAACTACACAAAAATCACAGTCCCGTACTTTCTTGAGTTTTAAAATCACAGTTCAGTGTCTTTCCGTAGCTTTTCAGTCAGCAGTAAATTTGAATCTTTCTCAGTTTCTGAAATTAATTTGACTTTACTATGTTCTAAAACTTAAAAAACTGAAAAGTTAAGAACTGACTGAAGATTTAGTTGGATTTTTTTTTCAGTGAATGAAGTACAACCAGACTTAGCCAATGCCTGGATACATAGATTATACAACAACATAACCACTTGAAAATGGTCAATGTTAATGTTTACAAATTTTTAAATAACATGGTGCCCATATTTGAGAATAAAACATGTTTAAATCACCTTGGAATTTTTTCTATTTTGACAACCTTAGCGCCCTTGGTGTACCTGAATGCTGCATGCACAGCGGTTGGGAAAATCCCCTCTCATCAACAGAGATTCCACTGACTTGCATTTTATATTATGTATGGAGTTTGGTCTGACTGGACGCTACAGGTAGCCATCTGGACATCAGGGGCCTCCCTCATGTATAAGCGATGCGTAGACAATGTTTCACGCACAAGCTGGCTTGCATAAAAATGAACATTTTGTGAAAGTGTACGTAAATATATGTAAACCTTTGACCTGTCATGAAAATGTGTGACATTAACAAACTATAAAGCACCAAACCTCACCTAAATACATAACTGTTATATAACTGAAGAAGCATTGAACCCAGTGTTTTCTCAAGATTTTATCCTTTATTGGTTAAAGCTGCAGTATGTAACTTTGATAAAAAATATTTTCCTACATTTGTTGAAACTGTCACCATGTCGTGACAGAATGGTATGAGACAGATGATATGTGAAAAATCGAGCTTCTCCTCTGCCTTCTCCCAGTGCTCCCAGTGCTGTCTAGAAACAACCAATCAGAGCCAGGAGGCGGGTCTTAGTGCTGTCTATCAGCGTCTGAGCGGCGCTGCTCACCCCCCCTCATTGCTCCCCCCCTGCCCTCTGCTGCGCTGCAGAGACTGTCGTTTCTTCTCAGGCTAGCTAGCATGGCCACCGATGACGACGGATAAACAGCTTTCCTGGAGCGGTAAGTTGTTTCTCCGCCATTAGCACATTTAGCAGCCAGTAAATGAGGTTGAGCGACAGCCAAGACCTTCCTCCTGGCTCTGATTGGTTGGTGTAGGTCGGGAGCGGTGCAAAGTTACATACTGCAGTTTTAAACTTAAATGATGAACTGATCCACCTTTGGCGTCATACAATAATGTAACACATCAAAAATGATGGGAAAATCTCAATCGCATGTAAATAGTAAATTTCCTCCATTCTTCCCACAAGCAGATGTGCATCCATCTGTACGCTGATGCGCATGAAATGTATGTAAATGATCTAAAGGGGACTTTAATTCTCATTGAAAAAACGAGGTCAGATCAGTAGATTAACTTCAAGCAGATCAGGTTTGATGATTCTTAAGGTGGACAAGGTGTGGACAATCACATGCATATAAATAGCTGTGCAAAGGTGAGCATAATTGTGGAACAATGACAGCTTTGGCACTGCTAGAGGACATTGCCAATGGAACATCAGAGATCATGCTGATCTGCTGCCTATGATGATGAGTGGCTTATTAGCCACTTGAGATTGTTCCATCCATGGAACTGGTCTCAGTGTTATAGAGGGAAACTAGAAAGAGCCGTTTATTACCAGTGCCTGTCAGCTGCATTCATATTGCTATATGGCCACCATTTGTAAATTAATGTTAATAAAAAACATTTCCATTCTGTAAATGTGCAACTTATATGTGATGCACAAATGTGTCTAACAAGTGTAATGGCACATTGGCCTGGTTCAGCACATGATTCCTTCATACTGTAAAAAAGGCTTCAACAGCATGTAGATTTCCCCGCTCACTCCGAAGGACTCTGTGGCACTCCTTCTGGGTATTTATACTAATTTGCATGTTTCATTGGGTGGGGACAGGGCAGTCCGTGTAGCATCTGCACCTGCGCTCTTTTTCATGCATTCAGCTTGTCATTGTTTCCGGTGAGGAATTCAGAAAAATGCAGAGCCAGCTTTACCTTACTGATGATGGAAAATGCATACCTTACATAAAGTTCTGGGGTCTCATTAATAAACATAGCGTATGCACAAAACGTGGCCTGAAACGGGTGAACACCACTTTCTGTGCAAAGGTTGTTATCTATAAAAAAACAAACTTTTTTTGGAGAATGTGCTGATGTGTAAACATTTAAATACCGTGGTGACACTTATGCATAATGCTGCGTAATGGATGCATTGACACTGCTGGAAGACCTTGCAAATAGGAGAATTAGGAAGGAACTAGTTTTTAAGAATCACCAAGATTTCCTGGCTATTAATGTGCAAGTCATATTTGACTTCAACATGTACCTGACAAATTTAGCGGCACAATGGCCTAGCTCAGCACATGACTCCTTCATCCTGGCACAAAGCAATGTAGAGAATAGAGTGCAGGCAGGCACTATACATGATGGCTGGCTTCTTGGCTCAGGAGGCCTGCGATTAGCCTCCTAAAAATCTGGTGGAGGTGTGCTTCCTTCATTTCTCACGTCACTACAGTGGCTACCAAAAATATTTTTTTTCCAACTCTCCACCTCAATCACCAACATCGATTTCTACCTCTGTGAAATTGCTTCTCTTTACTCTTTTTTTCTGTTATTGACCATGAAATAACATTGATCAGCTGGCTCATTTACATACACCTTAACATTCATTAGTTACTTTGCATTGACTGTTTATGGTTGAATGTGGGCGTGTAGAGGGAACAGGACAGAAGGTGGAACCTTGTACGCAAACATTGGTGCATAGCTGTGATTCATAAAGAGGAAATTGCTTTCTGGTGTGTGTGCAGATGGTTTTATAAATCTGGATTTTTTTTTTTAGGGCGCACGCCATTTTCGCCTTTTGGGCATACGTACATTTTTAGTGTAGATCCTACACAATTTTTTATAAATGAGATAACTGGTTTGATCCACCTTTCTCTCCCTACTGTAGATGTAATTAATTGTATTTAACCACATTTTTTTGTTCAGTTTTACTTGCCAAAGCCAAACCTGATTTCTGCAGACCTGTAGAAACTCATAAAGCAGAACATCATGCCTCAATCTGGAGAAATTCAAGAACAACTGGCAATGATCAGTCCAGAAAGAACCCAAAACAACATCCAAGGCTTTGCAGACCAGTATTTATGATGCAGCAGTAAGAAAGAGACTGGGCAAAAACTGCATAATTTATGGTGGTTCCAAGGCTAAAATCACTGCAGACCAAAAAATGATGAGACACAGAGACCCAACTCACATTTGATAAAGAAACATCATGATTCCTGAGACTTTTGATAAAATGTTAAATGAACTGATGAAACAAAGATGGAACTTCTTGAAAGGTGTGTCCCCAGTTACACCTGCTGTAAAGCTAATACAACAGTACAGAAAAAGAACAACATACTGACAGTCAAACAAGGTAGTGTTGTGATGGTCTATGGCATCTTTGCTATTTCAGGACCTGGACAACTTACTGCAATTGATGAAACTATGAATTTTGATCTCTACCAGAAAATCCTTCAGGAGAATATCCAGCTACCAGTTCGTGACCTTAAGCTCTAATACAGAGGATCAATGATCCAAAGCACACCTACAAGTCCACCTTTAAATGGCTAAGAAAAACTTGATATAGTAATTGGAGTAGCCTAGTCAAAGTGCAGACTTAAGTCCAACTGGGATACTATGATGTGGCCTTAGATAGTTAGTTCATGCTCAAAAACCCTCCAGTGGGGGTAATCTATAACAAATCGGCAAAGAATTGTGGCCTAAAATTGCTCCACAATAATGTAAAAGACTCATTAGCAGTTATGGCTAGGGTGGCACAACCAGGTTGTTAGGTTTAGAGAATCAACTACTTCTTTACATAGAGCTTGGGTGGTTGGAATTGTTTAACTTAAATAAAATTATTTCAACACTGCTTTTTGGATTTGCTCATGTTGTCTTTATCTGATTATCCTAAGTGCTTTGTAGAAGGCAACTGGACGTCTTGTTTCTTAAAGATAGCTCCTATCTAAAACGCTGTTTAGGTTACATGAGTCACTGGCCCTACCCCTTATTCAGTTCAGTGTTTGAGTTGTCAGTTGAACATCCAAATATGTCACTTTACAATCCTAACATGTTTTTTTTGGTTGCGTCTTGAAGTGTTAGAAGGATGAAACCAGAGGCCTTTTCCTCTATTTTGTGTTGGTTTTTCTATGTTTAACGTAAATGGCTTCTTTCAGTCCTCCCTTGAGTCTTTCCTATCCAATGAACATATTCCTGTCTTAATTAGTGTCCCTTGTCCTTGAGGTATAGATGAACTGCTGAGTCTTGATCCAATGGGTTATCTTTTCTGTGTTTGGCCATCTTTTTTTATAGGTTCTGTTTTGTGTTTCCAGTGTAGAGGTTTGAACATTCTTGGCTCCTTTGGATTACATATATACCACACTGCTGAACTAGTGTTCGGATGTTTTATGATCTGGGTGAACAATGTATGTCTGAGAGTATTGCTGGGTTTAAAATGCACCAGCTTTAGAAATATCCTTTTTAGTTTCTCAAATAGCTCAGCCACATAAGGAATGACAATATTTTTTCACCTCTTTGGCTTTTCTGTGTCACAGGACTGAGTTGAGATTTTTCTTGAAACCTGGATGCCTGTTTTGAAAGCCGCAGGTTTGAAGTGCGCAATAGCTAGATTTAAATCAAGACATCCAGGACTGAAGAATCAAAGAAGCCTTGTGGGTGAGAGGTGAAATCTGTTCAAGAAACTAAAAGGTTCAGATGTCTTCTGTTTAAATGCTTAGGATTGTCATGTCCTGAATTGCTGAGAATAATAACCCAAGTATAATTTAAAGATTTTTAGTTACCATAGCTATGTACCCCATTCCTGTCTGAGATGAAGTGGACAATTTTTGGTTATGCTTTGGTGTAAATTGGCATGCGGTCTCCTACCTTACGCTTCAGCAGCCTCGTCAACTTGTGATTTCTATGATCAAAATTGTTAGGAGCCATAAAGCTAGATATACTGAAGCAAATGTTATTTTAATTTTTGATAAAAGGAAAAGGTTGAGTTTTAGTTTCCTGAAATACAGTCTGATTCATCTGCTGGGATTTCAGAACATTTTACCCATATGAAAAATATATCTCTTATTTTAGTATCATTTATATTATCGTCATAAAGCCATCAGACCTGGTCTTTAAGAGGTGTTTTAATTTGCAAATATAATCTGTATGAATCCAAGCTGTAGTTTACCATGGTGTACTTTTCAGGAGCACATGAAGACATGTGCTCTTTTCTGATGTCTGTCAGTCACTTTTGATTTCATTAAAAAGCTGCTCAGATGTTTAGGAAGAAGGCCACCAGCAACACTGCTTGGTTCATCTCCTTTTCACTGCAGGTTTCCCTGGCAGTCAAGAACTATAAAACACCAATGACTGTTAATTTTTCCACCCCCTAGGAAAACTTTCATAGAACCACAAATATCCATGTTGGAGTCATAATTGAGGTGAACACTACTTTAGATACCTCAGATATTCTTACTGTACATGTTAAATGTCATTAACAGAAAGATTGTTAGAGAATCTGTTAAGGGCGCTAAAGTTAGGGTAATGGCAACATGTGTTCCTACCTCAAAGACTTGGAGCTCATTGCAAAAAATGAATTGTCAAAAATATCAGTGGAGACATGCAAAAAGCTGCTCACATTTTTTTTTTCTTCTTTTTTTGCTGTGGTAACCAATGTTGGCTTCTCCACTGAATATTAAAGATACAAATTTTTGACATGACTTTTTGTTCAAAGTAAAAAACTGATGTCATCTCTTGAGAGAAGCCCATCCCCTGTCATAAACATCTTAGTTGAATGAAAACATTTGCAAAGAGTGTCAATCATTTTGAAGGTATGACATAAGAAAAAAAAAAAAGTTTATTACCAGCAAACTAAAACATAAGATTGTTTAGGGAACTGCCCCGTGTCTGCAAAGGTCACCAAATGAACTTAACTGGGTCAAAATGCTATTAATGGTGGGTTTCTGAATACTTTGAGTGTTGCATTTCTTCCAAACTCCATACGAATTGTTTTGGGGTGTTTTTTCTGCTCTCATGCGCTCTTGTTGGTGTTGAAGGTCTCTGACAGGTTTAAATTATCCATCTTTGCAGTAATATTGTGCTTTGTAAAATCATAAAGTTTAGAATATATTTTACTAAAATTCTCATCAGAACACATTTTTTTCAATAACAATTCTAGAAAAAGTTAAACTGTAAGTACTTAATATTTATCCATTCTCACTCTTTGGCAATTTCAGGAAAATCAAATGCTTCACATCCAATCAGACATGAGGATGGTTCAGTGATTTATTGAACAACAACAAATACATACACAAATTTATCATTTAAAATGTTAAATGGTAAAACTGTTCTCTCAAACTTATGTAGCTTACTTTGATCACATGCAGTTTACTAGGTATGTGTTCAAATGAAAAAGTTTAGAAAAAAGCTTGCATAAATAAAGGAATATAAACATAGCTTACTTAAAAAAAAAAACAATCTAGATTCTATTAGCTGACTACAAACATATGGCTTTGGTTTGAGTACAGGTATATACACACACACACACACCACACACACACACACACACACACACACACACACACACATTTCCAGAGTTGAGACCTAGTTTTTAAACAAAGAATCAGACAACATCTGGATCATCAAAACCAAGATATAGCATATTGGAGAGACCTTGGGATAGTCTCTGACTTTCATCTGCTGAACCCTGTACAGACTCAGGCTTTTCTATTTTGAAAGTACCTCCTCTCACTAGAGAGGAATCTCCTGCTTCTGCAGAGGCACTGACATCTAGACTTGGAGTAGCAAGTTTCAGATCAACATCATTTTTATCATCTGTTTGTAAGACACTGGCTGTTTTTTCCTTTGCCAGTTTCAGTCTCTCCATAATATCAATCTTGCCCGTTGCTTTGGATGTAGTACTTATTGGCAGTCTGATCCCTTTTCTTACAACAAAGTCATTTTCCCCACCGTCACGTTTTGATAAGCCAAATCCATCAGAAATGTCACTAAAGCCATCAAGTGTTTGTTTGGGTAGTGTGTGGAATTTGAATACAGGAACGTTGGTCTCATCATTTGAAGCATCATCATCATCAGTATTTGCACTGGCATTGACCTCTCCAGATTTCATCTTAGCTCCTGAAAAGCTGAATTTTGGCATCCTAAAATGTGGGAACTTGGACTTCTCAACATTGGCATCTATATCTGGAGTTTTAATGTCAACTTTGGGTCCTTCTACCTTTGGTCCATTCAGTTCCACTTCAGGAACAGAAACGCTGGCATCAGCTGTAGGTCTACCTATGTTAACTTTGGGGGCCTCAATTCCAGCCTTCCCTGTGGCATGCACATTGGGAAATTCTGTATTTGGACTTGAAGGATCAAGTGCTGGAACCTTGAAATAAGGCATTTTGAAGTCACCAAAGTGTGCATCTAAACCTACATCAGGTGCTTTAAGGTCTGTTTTTGGTGGGTTGATATCCAGATTTAGAGGTTTTATTGTGACATCAGGCGCTTCCAGTTCAGCATTTGGCAACTTGGCATTAAGATCTAACTTGTGGCCTTGCAGTTCTGTTTTGGGTGCCTGTAAACTCCGGTCTGGTGCATGTATATCCCCATCTATCTTTGGAGCTGAGAGATTAAGATTAGGGGCAGAGACATTAGCATCTAGATCGACATCAGGACCATTTACCTTCGGCTGAGAGATTGACCACTTTGGTTTGTTAAAGTGGGCCATTTAACTTTCCAGATGGAGAATCAATATCAATTTCTGGTTTTTCAACATCAACTTTAGGTAAATTCAGATCAATATCTGGCGAGTCAATTTTGCCATCTATTTTTGGAGCTGAGAGATTAAGATTAGGGGCAGAGACATTAGCATCTAGATCGACATCAGGACCATTTACCTTCGGCTGAGAGATTGACCACTTTGGTTTGTTAAAAGTGGGCCATTTAAACTTTCCAGATGGAGGCTCAATGTCAATTTCTGGTTTTTCAACATCAACTTTAGGTAAATTCAGATCAATATCTGGCGAGTCAATTTTGCCATCTATTTTTGGAGCTGAGAGATTAAGATTAGGGGCAGAGACATTAGCATCTAGATCGACATCAGGACCATTTACCTTCGGCTGAGAGATTGACCACTTTGGTTTGTTAAAAGTGGGCCATTTAAACTTTCCAGATGGAGGCTCAATATCTATCCCCGGTTTTGCAACATTCACATCAGCTTTAGGTAAATTCAGATCAATATCTGGCGAGTCAATTTTGCCATTGATCTTTGGAGCTGAGAGATTAAGATCAGGGGCAGAGACATTAGCATCTAGATCAACATCAGGACCATTTACCTTCGGCTGAGAGATTGCCCACTTTGGTTTGTTAAAAGTGGGCCATTTAAACTTTCCAGATGGAGGCTCAATGTCAATTTCTGGTTTTTCAACATCAGCTTTAGGTAAATTCAGATCAATATCTGGCGAGTCAATTTTGCCATTGATCTTGGAGCTGAGAGATTAAGATCAGGGGCAGAGACATTAGCATCTAGATCGACATCAGGACCATTTACCTTCGGCTGAGAGATTGACCACTTTGGTTTGTTAAAAGTGGGCCATTTAAACTTTCCAGATGGAGGCTCAATGTCAATTTCTGGTTTTTCAACATCAGCTTTAGGTAAATTCAGATCAATATCTGGCGAGTCAATTTTGCCATTGATCTTTGGAGCTGAGAGATCAAGATCAGGGGCAGAGACATTAGCATCTAGATCAACATCAGGACCATTTATCTTCGGCTGAGAGATTGACCACTTTGGTTTGTTAAAAGTGGGCCATTTAAACTTTCCAGATGGAGGCTCAATGTCAATTTCTGGTTTTTCAACATCAGCTTTAGGTAAATTCAGATCAATATCTGGCGAGTCAATTTTGCCATTGATCTTTGGAGCTGAGAGATCAAGATCAGGGGCAGAAACATCAGCATCTAGATCAACATCAGGACCATTTACCTTCGGCTGAGAGATTGACCACTTTGGTTTGTTAAAAGTGGGCCATTTAAACTTTCCAGATGGAGGCTCAATGTCAATTTCTGGTTTTTCAACATCAGCTTTAGGTAAATTCAGATCAATATCTGGCGAGTCAATTTTGCCATTGATCTTTGGAGCTGAGAGATCAAGATCAGGGGCAGAAACATCAGCATCTAGATCAACATCGGGACCATTTACCTTCGGCTGAGAGATTGACCACTTTGGTTTGTTAAAAGTGGGCCATTTAAACTTTCCAGATGGAGAATCAATATCTATCCCCGGTTTTGCAACATTCACATCAGCTTTAGGTAAATTCAGATCAATATCTGGCGAGTCAATTTTGCCATCAACCTCTGGTGCTGAGAGATTAAGATCTGGTGCATTCAAACCTGTATCCACTTCAGCTTTTTGGCCATGAAGTTTAGGTTTTTTCCATTTCAGATGAGGCCAGTTGATTTTTCCTGAGGGAGCATCAACATCAACATCTGACGCTTGAACATGTACATCAGGAGCTGAGAGGTCAGCTTTGGGGAGATTCAGTTCAGCTTCTGGAACATTCATGTCACCCTCAATCTTTGGAGATGCAATAGTTAGATCAGGTGTTTTTAGATCTCCATCTATGCCTAAGTATGCTTTTGGGCCTTGAAGTTTAGGCTTTTTCCACTTCAAATGAGGCCAATTGATTTTACCAGCTGGAGCCTCTACATCAATGTTTGAGGTCTGCACATCAACGTCTGGCCCTTTAATAGCTGCCTTTGGCAAGTTTATGTCAACATCTGGGGCATCAAGCCCCCCCTTCACTTTTGGAACAGAAATGTCAACATCTGGTGAATCAATGTTTCCATCTATATCCAGACCATCCTTTGAGCCATGAAGCTTTGGTTTCTTCCACTTCAAGTGAGGCCAGTTGATTTTACCAGATGGGGGATCAAGGTCAAGATCAGGGGTTTTAACATCTACCTCATGGCCTTTGATGTCTGCTTTGGGAAAGTCAATATCAACACCTGGCCCACATAAATTACCATCAACCTTCGCTGTGGGAACATTTACATCAGGTATTGATATTCAGCATCTAGGTCAGTATCTAGTTCTTTAACTTTGGCACTTTTCCATTTTAAATGTGGCCATTTGATTTTGCCTGAAGGTGCCTCAATATCAGCATTGGGGGCTTCTAATTTTAGATCAGGGCCATTAAAATCTCCTTTGGCCCATTTAGATCCAAATCTGGACTTTGAAAAGCAAACTTTGGAGCTGACAAATTGAGGTCTGATGTGTCTACATTTCCACTCACAGATGGAAGATCTACGTCACCAGATATGTCCATTTCGGTTTTTGGTGGTTCAATTTGTGGCAGTTTGAAGTTTGGCATTGAGAACTTTGGGGCCTGGTATTTACCTGTTCTCAAGTGAGGTTTATCAATTTTCAAGGAGGCATTTGGTATCTTGATTTGTGGCACTGAACCACTGACATCAGGACCTTTAAGAGAGCCATCTAGGTCTGCTTTTATATCGGATCCTGGTAGTCCCATAGACGGCATTGTCATTGTAGCACCAGCGTCACCCGATGGTTTATTTAGGCTGAGTTTGGGAAGGTCTCCGTTGAGAGTGGGGCCAGTTGTTTTACCACCCAGTCCATGTTCAGCATTAAGCCCTCCACTGAGGCCATTGAGGGAAACAGCTGGCGGGTCAGCTGATGAATCCAGTGAAAGAGCCGTCTTTAACAGCCCCTGTAAGACAGCAATGTAAAAAACAGTTAACATGCAACTTACCAAAAATAAATTTAAAAGAGTGAATGTCAACTTTGCTTTACTATCAGTCACACCTTGGCTCAACACACTACACTACTTGTGTTACCTGTACGAAAGGATCATTTTCATTTCAGTTTTATTTTTGGCGATAGGACTGAATCACAATCCTAAATAGGTCATTGTTGCTTTTAAACAATGATGTTTACCTCTGGAGCGTTTTTGAGACCCAATCCAAATGAGTCAAGGGCAGCACCAGCATTTAAGTCCTTTTTCGTCAGAACCTTCATATTGTTTTCATATGGCTTTAGGTTCTCCAGGATATTGTGGACATCACTTTTGTCGAGGTTGCCTAGATTTATCGTGGCTGCAACAATGTCATCCTCTGGAACAATAAGGAGTAAAGATAAACTCTGATTATATACACAAGTTAAAATTCTTTAAAAAACACACACACACAGTACAGCATGTTCATATTTTTGTTTGCAGGTCTGTAGCTTACCAACTTTTAGGCCATTTTTTGCAGCAATAGTGTTAACATTCCCTGTAATAGAGGGTCCTTTCCCAGAGTCATCCAGAGCCAGGTTTCCTGAAATGCTTGCACTCTTGCTTTCCCCACTCTTTATTGGATAGTAAGAAGGTGAGGGGAAAAAAAAAAGTGAGGCATCTTTTTAACCACATTCACATCTTTATCATCATCACTACATTTTTTACTTACCATTTTTTTCTTAGATGTGTTTATGCCCTCATGTCAGGAAATGTACAACAAAACGCAGAAGACCAAAGAAATTTCACCCTAAAAGAAAGCAGAGAGCAACATTTATTCAATTATCTGTGACATAAAGATACATAACAATGCTAAATTCAAATCTATTCTAGTCAACCTTTAAATCTGGGCATGCTACTCAGATCTAAGCCATAGTTCCTAATCTTTTCATATTGTACTTTCTAAATTGTGATGAGGAGTAAATGCATGATTTTAAGTTGTTGAATTTATGCGTGAAGTACTGCTGAAAACTCCCAGGAGTAGCTTTGTACTGGTTTAACCATTTAATCAGAGCTGTTCCCTCTTTTATGCTAAATGGAAACTATGAAAAGGTTGCAGAGCTCCCCTGAACCCTTGGCAGGGACTGAAGAAGGTTGATGAGGCAGTTTCAACGATGGCAGCAGAACAAACTGTACCTCAAAAATTTGATGAAAACATGATAGCGATTCTGAAGACAACTGACCCAAAAACAAAGTAAAATCCAGCATGTAGCAGATATTTCAGGTAAATGCATCCTGCATAAGTCCATTTTTTACGTTTTTTAGAAGGTGTAAAATTTGCCTGTCTGACAGAGAAACAACACCCACATTCAGACTGTCTCACACTTTAGGAATCCAAAACCTCTCCCTGGTTTGGTGAAGCGAATGTGTCCTTCCAAACCTGTCGGTTTGGATGCATTCTGGCTGACACACAGACAGCCCTCCTGCCGACCACACCTCAATGTTTTCACACGTAAACATCAATTCTGTACAAAGCTGCACTGGCAAAAACAGTGCAGGCTTCGAGTGTAGCCGTGCTAGATTGCAAAATAAATAAATAAATAGAAATGGGAAAAACAAAAAACACAAGGCTGAGTAATAGTTCTGAAACATTCAAATACCACTACAATTGATAAAATTAAGGACTTTGATTAAAATCAACCCACTGGCAGCAGATAAACTGAATGCATATAGCTAAGGGGGAAAAAAAATAAAAACAAATAACTGGTTATAGTCACCACAGCTTTAGAGATTTCTGTTTTCTCCTTCGCTGCATTGGCCTTAATTTCTAATGCAACTGCAAAATAGAGCAGGATGTTCAGAAGGTTACATCTGTATGCTTCTTCAAAACCTCAAACCAGCAGAAGTTCTAAGAAATTTAGAAAATAAATACATTAAAGCCACAAGACACTATAAAAACCCCCCAAAACAAACGATACTGTGATTTATGGGGAAGTCTTCTAAAATGACTGACCAAAAACCACTGGGTGCGAGTCTAATCCCGAGAGTCACACGTCCGGTCACTAGTTACCCTGACAGCAAAACAAATCAAAGCGCAACCCAAGATGATACAGTGGATCTGCAATGAATGTTCCACGGGTTAACAGAAGAGTCGGATTGTAACCAGAAACTGCAACATGAAACTACAATAATGAAAATCTTAAATGAGTGTATGGACTAAATCTGTGTTCCAAGCTGCAAGTGAAGACAGTATGTCATCTTTCTAACTGCTCCAAATCAGGAGCAAAGCAGCAGGTGTAAAATAAGTGAGGCCTTAAAGCAACACAATTTAACCCAACTGTCAAAAGAAGAAGCTTTTAGTATGATGTGTTTAGCATGAATCCCGTCCATTTAAACTGCAGGCCAGTTTTATTCATCGCCAACTATTAAGTAAAGGCAACATATTTCAGGGACTCACCAAGTTCTGCTGCCAGAGATGTCCACTCTTCAGTGCATCACTGCTGCTTTGTTAGGATGAGAGGAATCTGCCTGTTAAATGCTTGGAATCATCCAGAAAAACGGGTTAGACCGCATCAGGACCGGCCTGTCCTTATGCCCGCTTTCATTTGCAAAATACACACCTTCCTACAGACACACACCTTGATTTTAGGCTGGTCTCTTAAGCAGCCGAAACCTAACCAGAAAATGCAGCTAAGAGAAGAGAAACATACCACTCCTTTTTAAAGAGAACAAGGTCTACACACCACACAGGAACAAATACATCTTAAAGCAAGCAGTGCAGAGTTTCTTTTAGTTGATTTTTTTTTTTTTGTTTTTTTTTAAACTTTTATTGGTCAAATAGTGGCCTCTAGATTTGTCAAATCATTTCCTGTCCAGAATTTATGCCTCCAGGTTGAAAAATTATACATAATCTCTTCCCTACAGAACTAAAAACTGTTTTTAAGTGTACTTTCAGTGCCCCTATTCATTTCAGTTGACCACATAAAGCTGGACAGGCAGAGCTTCTCTGCGCGTTCGTCTTATTGTAATCAATCAGCATTCATCACAACAATAAAGGAGACATGGTTTGAAGGCTTCATGCATGCGGCCTAGAATCTTCACACCACTGCAAAAGTCTTGTAAACAAGTCAGTACCACACTAAAATTCAGATATACATGTCATGGAGATATTATTTATAAAAAATATGTATTTGGTTCATGATTTGACAAATGTTAATGCTACAATTACAGATTTAAAACAAACAAAAAAACAAACAAACAAAAAAAAAACCTACTTGTAACTCAAGACTAATGTGAGCATGAATTAGGACATCTTGATCATTTTAAATTATCAGTTGATGCCTAAATTCAGAATTGAAGGAAGAATAATCTGATCTGGGTCTTTTTTTTTTTTTTTTAAATGTGTTTCTTTTACACCATTTGCGCCACATACAGTCCATAATCCAAGGTGGTTATTGCAAACAGAGAGCTTCTTTAGACAATAGTAGTCTTGCTTTTTTGAAAGCATACCATTTCTCCATCTCTAACCATATCCAACAGTAGTTCTACATGCAGCACTTTCCCCAGAGAGAGTCATTTTTTGGAACATCAGTTGTACAATTCTCCATAATACCAACTGCTCCTGACCAATCAAAATAACTGAATTACCCCCCAGAGAATGCCGTTGAGCTCTACAAAGCTATCATGACCCAAATATGTGAATCAAAAGTGCTGAAACAGAGAAGCATCAAACTTTGTATGACTCAGTTTTGGGGGACATGAATGTAAAACCCATTTTATATTAGAATCTCTGCCTGACAGTTTGTAATGACGTGAACCTCAGGGCATTCTAGTGGATCATAGCATGTTCACAATAAATCAGAGCTCATGTAGTGAAGCTACCAAGGCAAACATAATTTAGGTCACTGATGTTCTGATCAGAACCTGCTGTACATTTTTTAAATTGATAAAGGAAGCGGTTCAACATTCTTCTTGCCAAATTAAATATCAAAACTGGAGGAGCCATTACCCAGCCCATCCAGCAGAAAAGTACAATGTGATGACTCTTAACAAGAGAAACTAAGCAGGGTGTTGTCCGAACAAGATCATAGCTAAAGGATGAGCAATTGTAGCAAGAATTCATAAGTGGGAGAGGTAAACTGACTTAAGTGGAGCCCTTTAATCTGCTGCCAATGAGAACTGTGGAAACCAAAGCTTGCAGCTTCATTACTTCTTGCTTTAGGTTCATTATTTTGATACCAGCACAAGTTTCATAGAACAATAATGTCTGTTACAGCAGCCCTCAAGGATTCTCTTTCCAAGATCATCCATGTTTTTATGAATCCACTTTAACAGTCTAACAATAATGATACAAAAGTTGAAAGTGTGTTAGTCAGTACCATGATCAACTGACCAAGTTTACTTTTTCCTCTAAAATTTGATTTTGTGTCCATTCTGGGAATCTAAGCAATGTGAAATTTTTAAAAGATCAGCAATATTTTTCCTCAACTCATTCTGCTTTGATCCCTGTTGAACGAATTACATTTCAAAGCTAGTGGAGTTTTTCTCCAATCACAGCACAGCACGAGCATGTTAACTCAGAGCCTCTCCACGAGGTCACCTGTAGAAGTGCGAAACAGAACACCAGCAGGTGAACCCTAGCAAGTTACTGGCTCAGAGAAAGCTGCTGCATGGTGGAATGCTAGTTAGGTCTGGCCGTATACTCTTGGATTCTCTGACAGTCCAAAACCAGCGTGTTTGTTGTTGTGAGAACCCAAATCCAGGGAGGGGGGGCAGCAGGGAGGACAGATCATTTTGAAGTGAGTTTTTAATGATGTGAATAACAAGAACAAACTTACAAAACCTGCAGAGGACCTTAGCAAGGTGCAAACCTGGTGGACAGGTGGATGTAACAGAGGCTGAGACACCAAACATCAGCTGTGCTCCAGGGGAGCTCATCACTGGAGCAGAACCAGGTGAACTGATGAGTGACAGCTGGGAGGGAACATGAACAGGGCAGCTCTGGGAGACGGATATGACAGAAAACAGACACAGGGAGGCAGTAGGGAGAACTAACGAACTCAGAGAGCGAAATTAATTAAAAGAATCAGAACAAAGAGCTCAGACTGAAGGTGACAACAAACCTCAGTCCTACTGAACATGAAAATGTTAGATTAATGGTCCTCTCTAAATTACCCTCAGGTGAGTGAGTGTCCTCTGTTGTCTGTCCTCTTTGTCTCTAAGTTGACCTGTGTTTGGATCTTGTTCGGGGTGTCATGTTTCTCTCACTCTGGGGTGGCCAACTCTAGTTCTCAAGAGATGGTCCTGCATGTTTTAGAGGAGGATTCCCTGGTCCAACACACCACAGCCGAATGAATTAGTCCTAAGCAGGAACACGATGACATGACACTGCTGTTAGAACAGATATACGTCAGTAAGCTGCTTCTTGAGCCACTGCTGCTGGATTGTGTTAAAATACAAAACTAAGAAAAACCTACGAACTGAAACATCCTAACACACAAACGGGAAGTATCCACTCTGTGACCCATACCGCCCACCAGAACATCAGCTGGCGGTCCAACAGTGGTCCCGCACTGCCTGGCTGAGAATGACCTCATTGTTTTAAAGACTAATGAAAAGCAGCATACATATACAAACAAACTCAGAGATCTGAACCAACAGCAGTCATGCATTTATCATTCCATACCTGCCTGAAAAGTCTCAGGGGTATTTGGTCCAAAAAACAACAACCAGACCAAACAGCCGTATGAGACTTGGGCTGAGCTGGGCTTTATGTTCAATCCAGAGCATCAGAGAGTTCACAGACCCTCATACAGGAGAAAAAAATAAATGCTGCTGCATGAGCACACAGCTCAACACAGCAGAGTCAACCCCTCAAAGGAAGTCCGTCCATTATCTGCAGCTAAGGAAACAGTTCATGCTCCGGACGTGTCCCGGAGCGGCAGTCTTCTTTCAGTTCTGATAAGTTCAGCCAGTCTCCGCTGCAACATCCATTAGTCCATCCATTAATATGAAAAAAAAATCATAATATCCTTCTTTGGCCATTCAGTTTGGCATTTGTGTAAGTTATAAAACCTCTGAGTACTACCAAAGTTACACAAAAGCACTTGAGATAAAACAAGAAAGGTCCCCACCTCAAAGCAGCTGCTGGGTGTAACAGAATTTAGCAAGTGTTTGTCTTTTAAATGCAACATGAAAGCGAGCTGTTTGCATACCCACTTTCTGTCCTCCCAGTCTCTCAGGTACTGTCTTCTGGAAGCATCCCCACAGCATGATGTTTCACCACAGGGATGTTTTATTCAGAGTGATGGCCAGTTACTTATCTGACCCAGAGAGCCTTTAACATGTAGGAGTTTATCTAATGTGACCAGTTAACCTTGTGGGTGGTGGGTTAGCTGCTGTACCATTCACTTTCTGTATTTAGGTGTTGGATTGAGCAGAGCTCTGTGAGAAGTTGAAATGTTGGGATAATTTATTCTCAATATGAATTGAGCTGTTGTGTGAACAGCTGAGAGGTTCTTTACAGAACATCGGAGAGCAACCAGCATCATGAAGACCAAGGAACATAGCAGACAGGTCAAAGGAGAAGGTTATGGAGAAGTTTAAAGCAGTGATGGATTATAAAACAATACTAATAAAGTGGTTTCTGAATGATTGTTTAGGGGCAACAAAGTGTAGGAGCTGAATACAAACACATTCCACACTTTTCAGATTTGTAGTAGTAAATGAGATTGCAAACCATGTATTGTTTTCCTTCCAAAATATTATGATCTAACAGATGTTGGTCTATCACATGAAATCCAAATAAAATACACTGAAGTTTGTGGTCCTTATGAGACAAAATGTGAAAAGTTCAAAGAGTAAGAATACTTCTGCAAGGCATTATATTTAATGTGTGTTGTACATTTTAAGTGTCATGAGGAGCTGTAGTCATGTCTGAACTTTAGTGTTTCACCACAGTTTAACAGAATCTCGTTAGGGGGTTCTGTTCTGGTTTGGAAGGGCTACAGGAAAACTGGCTTCTTTTGACTAGACAACATAGAAACAGAGACTGAAGCTCAACATTTTAAATCTGGTGCATTAAAAATCGAAAACAAATGAGCAAAAGTTGAACAGAAGTGATTAGAAGGGTTGGCCTAATATTACACATCTTAAAAACTGGTCTGGATGAATTTCTGATGAACAAACCAAGCCATGCAGAGACTGCAGGTGCTGACACTGAGAGAGGGGTCGATGGGGAATTGGTTTGTACATGTTTTAGCTGCTGGTTGCTTTTTCTAGAATCAAACAGAAAAAGACAAAAATGTGGCTCCTTGATTCATGTTTCCTTCTCTGGCTTCTCTTCAGGTCTTAACTTGTGCCCTTTTGATGAATACCTGTGGAACAGCACGAAGCAGGCTAGGATCTGTAAAACAAGACACCCTCACACACAGTAACTTTTTGTTACAGTGCCAAATACATTTTCAATATCTGTCTAAGTTGTTTGCAGGTTTTCCTGTCCAGGGTTCTCCTCATACTTGGCCTTCTGCTCAGTTCAAAGTTGAATTCCTCAGTTATCAGTGCTGGGTGGCAATGCTGCACGGCGGTGGGAAGGTTGGGGGTGGTGTGCTGCATACTTGTTGATAGTTGACTGCAAAGGCATTGTCATTCCAGTACAACTGCTAAGTGGTACCTATCGCAATGAAAGGTATGAGGAGAATGTGCAGAAGTGTGAGTGCCATACATGCCACAAACCAGCACTGAAACAAACACTGACGCAACACTGAAATATGCCAAAACCTGTATATTGCTTGGTTTATCAGAAGCACCACAAAGTTAAACAACAATAAAGAAAGTAAAGAAAGCAAGTTACTGTATAACAGTGAGCTGCGTAGAACCATATCTGTGAATAAACAAAAGCAAATGAAAATCCTACAGATCATAAAAAAAAAAAAAAAAAAAAACAAATACAATGATATTTAAAAAGGAAAAATATATAAGAGTAACATAACAAAGGAAGCTTGTTCTACTCTGGTAGAGCCATCCTCTCGAGTTTTATATCCGGTCATGGGGACTATGAGTAGATTTGATCTGAGGACTTGGGGGCTCGAGTTGGAGAATGGAACTTTAACCAGTCAGGAACATAGCAAGGAGCTTGACCGAGGAAAAGTCAGGATTTTAAAATGAATTCTAAATGTTAAGGGCTTTTTAGTTGACCAATGTTAAAAGTGAGTAACAGGAATCTAGACAAGAAGAAATAAAATTATGAACAACTATCTCAAGTTCCTGTTTTGACACAGTATCTCTGAAATCATAAAAACAGTTTTAAACAAATTGTTTTGAGTGACGTTCAAGAGACATTGGTCTAAAACAACACCAAAATTCCTCAAGCTTGGTGCCTGATCAGAGGAACCATGCTACCCATGGCAATGATTAGACACTCAGAGTTCAGGTGAAGGGAGTAAGACTTCAACCAGTTTGTAATATATTCATATATAACCAGACATCAGCAATCTGAGGTTATGGTCCATTACAGCGATTTACTTTTTGTTGCCATCCACCACCTTCTTCACCTCCTACTGTAGGCAGCAGTGTGTTTGAATATGGCACAAAATATATTCTTCAAATAAATTTTGTAACCAAGATGATATGAGTTATTTTAAGTAAACCTCTAACAGTAAAAGAAGAAAACCCCTGAGTGGCATGTGATCCATCCTTAAACCTCCAGTGGTTGAACAGTCTGCAGAGCAGAATTTCACTTCAGATACCTGCAGGTATTTGCCCTTACAGTGGATCAGTGCCTCATGACTTTGACGTTTCAGCTGGGATCAGAAGTTTACATTCTCTCTTCATGGCCATGGACGTATTAAGTGTTTTTCTCAGGTTGATTCTCCAGCGTACAACCTCAAGACTTGGTAGCACAAGTTTGAATTCACTGTGGATTTTCTTATATCTGTTCTACGTAGCCTTAAATACTCCATATGTCCGTACCATCATTTAGTAAAGTGTCCCTTAGCAAGATGCACCCCAGGTATCTAGATTCAGGTGTTAGTTAGATACATTCTCAGTCGGGCTGCGGTTGCCACTAAATACATCGTGTACTACCTTGTAGTTTGTACTTTCCATTGAAGTTTTAACTGTTATTGTTAGATATGCAGATGTTGTTTGTTGTTGTGGATTCTGTGTTTTGTTTTCTCTTTCTGCAGGTCTCAAGGCAGACTTCAGTGCTGTTGACTTGTTTTATCTCTATGCCATTTTCTCTCCCCTACTTCTATCTCCTTTTTTCTCTTTGAACCTTTCCTCCATCTTTCTCTACCCTCCCTTTTTTTCCCTTTTCGTCTTTGTGTCCATTACATTTGAAACAAACCCAAAGCAATTTTTAATCAGGTTTCATATATATATACACCAAGGGGAACATCATAGCAAAAGCCGTAACGCTCTGGTTGTGAATCAAATCTGCTGGGCTTTCCCTTGACATTCAGACGACAATTCAGAGTCTTACACTGCTGGACAGGACACGTTAAAAAAAAGAAAAAAAAAAAGAAAGAAACAAGCAATTATATATCAACAGTTCATCGGCACGTGGTTTTGTTTAAAAAAATAAAGATTTACGTCTTAATTTGAAAAAAAAAAAAAAGATGCGCCCCAGTGATGCTTTTTGTAGGCATTAGTATGCTTCTGGAATCATTCTGCTGATTTGATCTTTGTTATCTGAAGAGTTTCTGACACAGACCTTACTTAGTCCACACACATGTTCCATAAAGCTGATGTCGGTGCCCAGGGCAACCAATTCTGATGCTCAGTGGCATCCTTCTTTATTCAATCCACATCCAGCCTTGATGTGTTTTGGATCATTGCATTGTTGGAACAGGTCTTAACCTGCTGAAATGGAGTTGTTGACATTAAGGTGAAGTTGAAGATTTTGGAGGCATTTCTTTGTTATTCCATCCTCCACTGTGCAGTGCACATTAGTCTAACTAGCAATGAAACAGCCCCACTGCATGATGCTATCTCTGCCATGCTTGACAATTGGTACAGTGTTATTTAGTTGGAAAGCTTCCAATATTCCAATCTTTGCTTCATCTTATCACTGAGCTTTTCTCTAGAAAGCATGTGGCTTTGCTTCGTCCAGGGGGTCTGGACCCTAGGCTATTAAGAAACAACTGCTTCCTGGAGGCGTGGACACTATCGAAGTTTTAAATGGTTGGATCTGATTTTACCCAATTGCTAACGTTTGGCCATGATATATGTAATGCGCGAGCTCGATGAAGCGTACCCGAAATTGCGTGTGCTGTAAACAGCCCCATGCGGAGTAGGGCCATGACATCTTTGCCAGCAATAAAATGTCTTAAACATTTCTCTTGCTCCAACTTTAATTGCTCAGTATTTGGAAATGTGTCCAACACGGACTGAATGGCTTTGTTCACTTCCTCTGCTGCCATTGCCAAACTACAGCCCTATACAGGCAAACTACAATTCTAAAACAACGCAAAAAATATTGAAGTCATCACTCACAACTCCTCCCTCTGTTTGCTGATTGGCCCGGTTGAAATTCAACTGGAAAAATCAAGCTCAGTGGGAGAAATACCAGATGGAGCACTGAAGGAATTCTGTAGGAAGGCAATGGCCAGGCTTTGGGTTCCAAGGCTTGAATTTGGCAAAGTGATGAGACCCCCGCAGATGTCTGTGCTGTTTGTCTTGGAACTGGATGTTCTTTAGAAAAAGCTCCAAAAGTCTTTCCCAGCTTGTGGAAATCTACATTTATCCGTAGATCTTTATGGAGTTCCTCAGACTTTCCCATTGTTCTAGGTATTGGTTTATCCAGAGAGTGATGTAAAAAAATCCATCTATTGCTGGCAAAAAGAAACTTGCAAAAAGTGATCACTAATGAGAAATGAATGGGTCTGAAAGAATTTCTGGAACCTTCAGTCTATTTTAGCAGAAAATTAGGTGAATATGTGCACAGTTCTAATCCTGTGTGGATTATAGAAAATCTAGAATATTCCAAATATCCAACTTTTGTTTTTAAAACAGTTATTGCAGTTGTATGTTACATACTATTTACAACAGTATGTAAGATTTGGCCATTTTCATTTGGCACTTGAAAGCCCAAATGAAAATGGCATCCTTATGTTAGTGGATGTAAACTTCTGACCTCAGATGTACATGAAGACATAGGAAGAGGACAGACTAGGAGGTGGATGAGGGAAAACCCCATGCGCATCATTTACACACAAATGAATTTAAACAGATCCATTAAGAAAATGAGCTGAGTTTTAATACAGTTTACAGTTCAAGTGATTGAAGACAAAAATATCACACCAGCTAACTTTAATTCCTCCTCCCCCTTTCTGACTGAGGATGTGGTGAAATTGTGGTAAGGAGACTTCCTTCCAGCAATGTGCCACTCAAAGATGGAACAAAAATAATGTTTCTAACTAGTTGGGACCATTCACTGCATTCCTGAAGACAGCTGATTTATTTATTTATTTTTAAAGTAAAAAAATATGAGTTTTATTTGGACAATGGCAGCAACTGAAAAAAGCATCAGAATGAGGGAAAAAAGATTCAATGGAGATGTGAAATTGTATCTAAGTATTTGATTGGGAAGTCTTACAATATATGATAGACACATAAAAAGGAGGCATCTGTTCATGAGACAGTAATCTGCTCAGACTGCTCCAACTTTGTGCTTCAGAGCTGCTCAGTTTTCTCTGGAAACTTTGAAATTGTACAAATCCAACTCACATAGAGCTTTCTAGCAAGTTACTGAAGAATCAATTTTTAATTGTTGTCTATAAATTCAGAAGATGCCAGTCAGAGTGACAACACCTGCTAGAGACTCTGCTCAGATCAGGTGCCTTAAAGGGAATGTGGTAAACCTGGATTCTGAGCATTTTGTGGTTCTGAGTGAGAAACACAAGGCAAGACTTTAGCTGACAGTCTTAGAAACAAGCATTCACACAGAAAAGCTTCAGCATATAACATAATCAGAATATATATACAGTTACTTCTGCACATAATGTTGCTCTATTCTGTTATTTCAGTTAGTAAAGGAAACCGTTTCTATTGATCTGCTTTGTTCAACTAACTGGAAACAAAAGACATTCCTACCACTCTGCACCCATCAAATAAGAAATGTACTTTGGAAGCATTCCCAAAGAAACTGTTGGGATGTTACCTCATAACTTAGAATTACACTCTGTTCTTTTTCAGTTACATTTTAATACTAAGTTGCCAAAAGAGGCAAAGAGCTGTCATAAACCTTTCCATCTGAAATGCTGTGAAATTAAACCATTTAATGATTTACTATGGTTTTTCATGCTCTCACTCAGTTCTTCAAAATGTTTCATAAAATCAAATCCCTGAAGTTCTACCTACAACCACATGGAGCTCAGGAAGCGTAACAAAAAGCAGATTTAAAGCAACAAATATGATCACTGACATTAACGAAAAAACGATCTGTGATATTTTACACCATGTTAAAGGACTACAGAGTCTGTGATTAATCATGCTGGCTAAGAAGAAGGGTGACTCAGACCTGGTATCTAGAGCAGCTCAGGTATTCTGTGCCACAGCAAGACTGGAGAGACTTCTGCCAGAAAACCGTGATCATCTCCTTTAGATAAACCTTACGCATCCCATGCCACTAACAGTCAAGCGCAAAGAATAAAAACCATTTCAAAGGGAAGACTAACGTGCCACGCCTCCATTTCACCCGCTTAGCAGGCAAATTCAAACTCAAGCTTTCTGAAGATTTCAACTCAAAAATACTTTATTGATCACAAATGGAAATTAAATGTAACTCTTAATTCAAGGTTCTTCAAAGAGCTGTTGTAGATGCTGATAGCTGTGGGCAGAAAGGATCTCCTGTAGCAGTCTGTATTACAGCAAATCTGGAGAAGCCTCTGACTGAAGACACTCTTCATCTGTTTTTTTGATTAGGGGTACCTGCTCCAAAATTCAGTAATGAATGTTTGGTACAATAGTCTAATATCATAACTAAGAAATGGTGAAAACAGTAAAGAAACACACACACACACACACACACACACACTGAATGAAATGTTTAGACATTTAGACACACCTTGTTCAAAATAAACACCCTTCAGATAAATCAGCGCACAGAATTTTAAATGTGTCATCCCTGGTTTGGAGCACAAGAACAGAACCATGTTGGGAGACATACCAAAGGCCTGATGCAAGAGATGCCTTAGATGAACAAATACCAAAACAAAACACTACAAAAATGAGAGAAATTTAACATCCAGGCATCTTGTTCTCTAAGGAAGAATTAGAGGGGACCAGTAATTACTGTAGCTGTTTTCAGAAACACAATTTGGGCTAGTTTACATTTGTGTAGTCCTTGTGGAAACTTTGGTCTTAAAAGTCTGAGGTTCGTCTTGATTTCATATCAAATTGAAGAGTCCTATAATAGAGGACCCATAATAAGAAATGTTGTCCTTTGGAAATACAGCCAACATTACAGTGAGACTGAAGGGAAGGGGAGGGGTGGGGGTCAGTCTGCTGGAGGAACCGCCTTTCTGCAGTCTGATCCCAGCATGGCTCAGCCTGTAGGTAGCGCGGGCATTTTAACGGAGGTCCACATTAACACACACAGGTACAAACTGCATTTTACGTTAGGTAACCTGACCTTACAGCACACACCATGGCAAGAGAAAAACTCCACACCACACATGGGATATGATTGGGTGTTAAAGATGTTTTTATTTAAATGTCTACATTTAAAAAAAAAACAAGTTTATGAGAAATTATTATTCACAACATACATGGTATGTTTAAAAGCTTTGCTCCCACAGAGCAGCCAGCAAAGTGATTCTCTCCAACCGTTAAGCTCATGTAGGCTGAGGAGTCAGCAGGTTGTCTTTCACTGGAGACATTGGCTCTCCTTTCTTAGCAGAGCTGATCTTTGGAGTTTCCCTGAAAATACATTTAGACATGAGATCTGGATGTTTTCTGCCTTTCTTAAAATAAATAAATAAATAAATAATCACAAAATTCTTTTCTGAGTTTATTCTAGTCAAACAACATGTCAGCATCAGCCTGATCAAACTGTTGGGACTGGGCTTTACATTTCTGTATGATAAGCCTTCAGCTTTAGTTGAGGTCTGAAATGAACACAGTTTCCTAATAGACTCAAATCTGTAAATCATTTTTAAAAAATTTATTCATTTTATAGATTTATTTCATAACATAGGAAGTCCCAAGGAGTTGCCTAGATCATAACGAGAAGAAAAACAGCAGGACTGAACAGCTTGTCAGACGCCACATGGCAGTTTGGGAAGCTGGTTTCATGCATCTTTCAAACATTTGCATTAAAAATACATCCAAAATGATAAACCAGTGCTTTGGAAGCTACACAGTAATAAATCAGAACAAGCCTTGTCTTACACAATAAGAGAATTTAATCGTGCCACAGTCGGTTAACTAAAAGTCTGTTCTGAATGAACTTTCTGAAACTGCCGTGACGTTATCTCCCCGTGTCATTTAACACTGGATCAGGAGTGAAGCTGAAGCTTCCAGGTCAAGGGAGGCAAAAATCCAGCCATCAAGGAGAGGGGCTCAGACTTCCCTCTTTCCAGCCACTTGGGCCATTCCTCAGGGGGAATCCCAAGGAGTTCCCAGGCCAGCCAAGAAACACAGTTCCTCCAGTGTGTCCTGGGTCTGTCAATCTAGTGGATCTGTCCCCAAGAGTCGTGTCAACCAACACAGCCCCACAACATCCAGAGCCTTAAGGAACTTCAGCAGATCTCATCCACACCCAGGGCCTTGCCATGAAGAGCTTTTTAACCACCTCGGTGACCTCAGCACCACAGATTGGAGAGCCCGACCCAAGGTCCCCAGGCTCCGCTTCCTCAGTGGAAGACATGCAGGTGGGATCGAGGAGGTCTTCGCAGTATTCCGCCCACCAACCCATGACGTCTCTTGTCGAGGTCAGCATCAAAGCATCTCCACCATAAACAGTGTTGGTGGTGCATCGCTCCCTGCCCCTGAGCTCCTACCATGCCTGAGGGTTGGCACCCGAGCTTGGACTGCCAGTACCCATCAGCTGCTTCTGGGGTCGCACAGGCCAAAAACACCCGATAGGACTCTTTCTTCAGCCTGACAGCATCCCTCACCACTGGTGTCCACCAGCGGTTCAAGAGTTGCTGCCACGACAGGCACAGACAACCTTGCAGCCACTGCTCCAGTCAGCCACCTCAACAATGGAGGCACAGAGCATGGCAAACTCGGACTCAGTGTCCTCCAGGACGTGTTCAAAGCTCTGCCAATGGTGAGAGTCGAAGCTCAGTCTGATGGGAGACTCCGCCAGGTGTTCCCAGCAGACCCTCACAATACGTTTGGGCCTGCCAGGTCTGACTGAGATCCTCCCCCACCACCAGGCAGTGGTCAGTGGACAGCTCCACCCCCTCTTCGCCCGAGTGTCCAAGACATGCGGCCGCAGATCAGATGAGGCGACAAGAAAGTCGATCATCGAACTGCGGCCTAGGGCGTCCTGGTGCCAAGAGCACATATGGACACCCTCATGCTTGAACATGAGGTTCGTTGTGGACAATTCATGACGAGCACAGAAGACCAATAGCAAAACACCGCTCGGGTTCAGACTGGGAGGTCCATTCCTCCCAACCACACCACTCCAGGTCTCACTGTCGTTGTCCACGTGAGCACTGAAGTCCCCCAGCAGAATAAGGGGGTCCCCAGGAGGGGCACTCTGCCTTATGATGATGTAAATCATCATAAGGGCTCTTTAGGTTGCACTCTGTCTGATCCCTCACCTAGGACTTGTTTGCCTTGGGTGACCCTACCAGAGGCATGAAGCCCCTGGCAACATTGCTCTAAGGATCATAGGGACACTCAAACCCCTCCACCTCAGTAAGGTGGCAGCCCAAGGAGGGGGGCAAAATTCCCACTATGTTTAAAAAAAAAAAAAAAAAAAAAAAATTCAATATGACAGCTGAAAATGTACAGTATCAGAATATAAAACATTTTGCCTCACTGTAAAATAACTTAGTTCTCTTACTTTTTATAGCTAAAGTTCTTCCAGAGGCTGCTTATAGTGGCCTGGACTCCAGGGTTGTTCTCGTTATTAGTTGAGGAACATTTCTTCCCAGAATGTGCAGCCTTCTTCCTCAGACCGCTAGCTCTGGCTGGGCCTAATGTCGCTGTGTTCCCCGCCTGATTCTGCATGCTGGATTTCAGCTTCGACAGTCCAGAAACCTGAAAACAACATGTTCACGTCACAAAGGAGATCCAGCTCCAGGTTTCTGATATTCCAAACATCTAAGACAGAAGTCACATCCTTTCAGATTTTTTTTTTTTTTTTTTTTTTTTTTTTTCACAAAACAGTAAGTGTTAACATTTCCTAAGAGCTAAAGCTGGCTTGGAGCACAGCACATTAGTTCTCTACAGTTTCCATCCAAGCTTAGATTTCTTTGTAAACAGACCAACCCAGTCAGACGACCAAACACCTGCTCATACGTTCACCACTTACACTTCTAAGAATGCCGTTTCAGTGAAAGGCCAAATGTACAGTGACTCAAGGAAGCTGATGACAAATAGGCTGCCACTAGTCACAGTTCTGTCTAACAGCGTCTCATTTCATGACGTACAAACTAGATTATAAAATGCTGTTCTCTTTATCATATTTTAATCATGCAAGTGACTGCCAACCCAGAACTCATCACACCCCTGTTCCTTGTATAAAGGGTCCACTAAGGTTAGATTTCATTAGGGTTCACTTCTACAAACTTACACAGAACTCCTCGCCTCTCTGAACTCACAGTCGTAATAAATATAACCGCAGTGACACACTGTCCCTTTAAAAACAAACAAAAAAACACCCAAACAAATAAGAAACCAAAAACCAGGAACCAAAACACCGACTGGGTCAGCTGTAAACCCACCTTTGATCCGAGCATGCCAGCTTTCCTACAGGTTTCAGTGAAGGAAGCAAGGCTTTCTGGCACTGGTTCTGAATCAGTACTTGAATTCATCTCCTGCCAAAGAACACAAACAAAAACCCATCAGAACCTTAAGCAGATATTCCCAGAAAATGTGTTCATGTTGCTGTGCAAAAGTCTTGATTCACAGCTCATCTGTTCAGAGTTCTTCCAGGGAGTTCATATTGCTATACCACTGCAGAAGAACAGCATCAAACTGCTTCAAGATTCAGATGATCCTTTAAACGTATGTCAAGACTTGTTCTAATAAGGAAGGACCTTTTCTGATAGGCTGCTAGTAAAATGGTATCCAATAGATATTTAACTAATTGTCTGTGATACAACACTGGTTAATCACTTAGGTTTTGATTAACTAACAGGAGGATTATGGGAAAAAAGCAGCCAATGTCTAAAGATGAAATGTGTAAGGTTCTCAGAAAGCCTGAACAAATGTTACTTGAGACAACCTGAAACAAATCAAGAAACACAAACAAGTCTTGCAGCTCAGAAGCAAAACCAAGAAAAGAGAATTCGATCCAGACTTGAGGTGTTTTTATACCCATCGTTCGTTTACTTTGGTCTGAATCAGTTGATGAGAATTTTAACTTGTAACTTTTTCTGGTGGTTCGATTTCTTTTCATGCAGAGAAAACTCCAGGCGAACCAAAACCTGTCACTAAAAATCATCGAGAACATTCAGTTTGTGTATGGGTCAGATGTGTCCAGGGCAGAGAACCAGCTGTAACTACAGGAAGCAGAGGCTGTTCTAAGCTAGTTAAAAACATGGACAATGTTATCCTCTTATTGATCATTTTCTTGGTACCATCTCAGGCAAAATTATCTAAGAAGTATATCAAATGATTTTTAGAAGACACTGAAAGTTGCATAGGGTTTTATGAAAAAAAAAAAAAAAAAAAAAAAAAAAAAAAAAAAAAAAAAAAAAGGCCAGATTTTGCTTATTAATTTGTCTACTCTACAGACATACAGTACTTGGTGTTGGAGGTCTAACCCAGCTCCACCAGATCTATGAACATTGGCAAAGGCAGCAGAAGTTTTTGGAACTTACAGTCTCCTCCTGGGAGGAGAAGGAGCAGCTGTTGGGGAGGACTTCCTCTTTGTGGAAGGACGTGGACTGGGACTGGGAAAAATAAGCACTGTCCTGGGAGGGAGGCGAGTCTGGGGGGTAGTCCTTGTTTTCTGATTTTCCCTCAGGGGAAGAAGAGTCTGCAGAAAGTTGCGAAGTTGTCTGAAGAGGTGAGGAACTCTCTCTCTTATACTCAAACTGTTGCAGGGCAACCAGGCCTGAGGGGGTCTTTGCTGCTCTGGAAAGATCAGTGGAGTTGGAGCTGCCTGACCACTGGAACAGCTTGAGCCCCTGGCTGGCTGAAGTAGGAGATGTGCTGTCAGAGGACACAGGAGGGCTGGGGGTCTCTACAGGTGGGACATCACTGAGTGAAGATTTGTCCTGAGAAGGTCCCCCAGCTGATGGCTCTGGTCCCCCAGTAGACTCCTTGGTGCTCACAGTGGTTGCTGAACTTGAGCTACTGAAGAATCTGCAAAGAAGGATAAATCCAAGGATTACACTGAGCATTCTGGGCTTGGAAGAAATACCCAGAAAACAAATATTGGTGTAAATGTGTGAATGGAGCCACGGTTCCAGTCCGAGCTCTGAAACAGTGGGTCAGAACGAGCAAAGAAAATCTGTCAAAAGGTCATTCAACATAGAGCGTGGCAAAACATGCTGGCTGTCTGCAGTCAGCTGTGACATGCTACTGGAGCACGTATAAACAAAATATACCGACCAGTGAGGGTGTAAACGCTTCATGTCTCTTGAAACGATAACAAAAAAGAAATGACAAAAAGTTTTACTAAGCAATAATCATCTTATTAATGAAAAAAACAATCCATATTCTGCCTAAAAGCCTAATGAACAAACAGCATCAGTTTGGTCCAGAGCGGTTTGTGCGTTTACTACTGGAAACATTCATCTGGTTGAATTAGGAGCTTCCAAGTCCAGCAGCTCTTCTCTCTTCTACACCAAAAACACCCCAACTCACTGGCCCATCTGTGTAATCTGCTGTTCAGCCACTGAAGGTTGGGTCTTCATGTGAACGCATCTCTATGTTCTCCTTCTACAGAAGAAGGCCGTGCTCCAATAATTCTATCGTTACCCTCGATTCTGCCCAGATAAGAGCCATTAAATGAGCTACTGCTGTGACTAATTATATGTACTGTGTTCTTCAGCTATAGATCTACTGGCCCAGTGATTCTGTTTAAACAGCTGTCTGTCTGACAGGACCGCTAACTATTCCATGCACTCAGATTGCACCTGCCATAGAAAGTGCTTGTGGACTAGTGTTGCATGTTTTCTTTCTTTACTTTGTGTCAATCCCCAGTCAGCGGTGGCGAGATGACTGCTCATATTGAGCAGGGTTATGCTGGAGGTTTCAGTTAAACAGGAATCATCTCTTTCCACTGGTTTACACGTTTGTTTAGGAAGAGAAATTCTTGCAAAGTCACCAGCTGCATGCAACTGGTTGGCCTTCCTGTGACCAGTTGGCATAACAAAGCTGAATTAGACTATATTGATTAGATCTGGGATCAGACTGGACTGTGTCATTGTATCTACCCTCACCATATGATTTAATTTTGTTCGCATGGATTTGATTGTTTATTTCTTTATAACTGAGAATTAAGTGGACCAGTTCCAAGCAGTCAAGTAGCTTGAGATTACATTCAATGTGAACCACCACAAAAGAAATGAAGTGAATTCTAGTCAATTAGATAAGCTACATTATAACTAAATCCTGACCTTTAAACCAAGTTTTACTAATGGGTGCTGCAGGGTGAATTAGATTTAGTTAGATTTAATTCTAATTTTGGGTTTAGAGTTAAACCCAAAATTAGTCTCTAAAGATTACTTGAAACTAAATTCCAGGGGTAGGAATAATTTTGGATTTAACTGCAACTGAACACATTGATCTTAAAGTGAGAATTTTAGCAGTGAGAAAGTGGTGTGGATTTCCATGAGCACATCGTGATATTCTGATATTCTGTCGCCTGGCAACAAGCTGATGATGTCACATGCTGAGTTAGCATGCAAGATGGAGCCATTTTTACTGTAGACAATGAGAAAGGCTTCAGCTGGCAGTTCATTATGTGGGCTGTACAGATAACCTGTAAAGGATTACCGCATCAGAGGAACTGGAATCTAACGGCAAACAACCTCGTTTTCCCACCATGAACACCAAGAAAAATCCCTCTGTGGTTTAATCAGTGAGACTGGTTGGAATACACCAATGAGTCGACTTCTTGTAAAACGAATTAAAGAGAACCCAGTCAGTTCAGCTCAGTTCTTATTTGCAAAAAACAGTTCTGGTCTCCTCAGTGGAGGGGAAAAAAAAAAAAAAAAAAAAAAGACTGTTAACAACCCAGCAAATGAGAACGAGTGTTTCACTTACCCTACAGTGTTACACTGCGGAATATTTCAAGAATTTCAGGCTTTTAAAAATGTCTTTCGCCACCAAAGTATGGTATGTGGCCCAGTCATTAACCTTTGTTTTTATCCCCCTTGTGTGTGAAGCAGAACAGAACAAAATAACAGAACAGAAAGCCCCTCAATGTGGATGATTTCCAGGCTTCTGATGAGGCTGTTCCCCAGTATATTGAGAGACAAAATACTATAAAAGAGCCTGAGACCAGGATTCATCGCCATAGAAAATTACAACATGATTAGATGTCATCGGTCTTGCAGGCATTTTTTATCCACTGGTGTGTTGCCATCTCATTTTGTTGGGTCTTAATACCGCCAGCGTTACTAGTGAATAACATTAGCAAGAATGAAGCCTTTTTTAAAAAATAAAAATTTTAAATGAAGAGTAAAGCCATGCTTGTACATGGCAAGCTTTTCAGCATTTAAAAACCTTCAACTGAGCAGAATAAAAGTACAAAGTAAATCATATTTGTAATTATACAATTTATTCAGCTCATCTACAAAGAGTTTCTAAAACATGAGTAAATAATATAGTTTCATGATTTAAAGTCCTTTTTTATGTTTTTTAGTTCTTCCTACTGAGTTGTTGGGCAGGGTATGACATGCTATGGTTCTGGACCGGATTTTGTTGCTTAATGATTGACTGAACTCTAATTTCATGCTCAAAAAGTCGCCAGTCTAAAGGATCAATATTTCCACCCCTCACAGATAGAGCATATCTAAAAAATGAACCAATAACTCATTTTGTTTGACCAGGATGTCCAGTTTTCTTTAACTGTAGGATAGTCGAGTCCATTAATATTTGGACAGAGATGTTTTTCCTCGTTTTTGTTCTGTACATTATCACAAGGAATTTTAAATGAAATGACTCTGATGTAGTCGAAGTGCAGACTTCCAGCAGTAATTCAGTATGTGGAACAGCAAGATTGCATAAAAATGTGAGGAACTAAAGCATTTTAGTACAATTCCTTCATTTCAGGGGCTCAATAGTAATTGGATACATCGAATAACTGAAAATACAATGTTTATTTCTCATATTTGGTTGGAACCCTTTTTCCCCAACAGCAGTCTTGAACTCATGGACACCACCAGACGCTGGGTTTCCTCCTTGTCAAAGCTCTGCCAGGCCTTTACTGCAGCTTTCAGTTGCTGTTTAGTCTTCAACAAGTGAAATGCTCAATTAGGCTAAGGTCAGGTGACTGACTTGGACAATGAAAAATATTCCACTGCTTCGGATAATAAGGTGTTCCACGCCTTCCCCATCCTTCTGTCCTGCCATCCTTCTGGTAGAGGTTGATCTTGGTTTCATTCGTCCAAAGAATGTCCTACCAGAACTCTGATGGCTTTTTTTTTTTTTTTTTTTCCACATGTTTTTAACAAAGTCCAATTTAGGCCTTCTATTCCTGAGGCCTATGAGTGGTCTGCAGCTTGCAGTGAACCCTCTCTGTTTACTTTCATGCAGTCTTCTCTTTATGGTAGACTTGGATATTGAAATGCCAGCCACCTGGAGAGTGTTGTTCACTTGGTTGGCTGTTGTGAAGAGGTTTCGACTCCTCATAGAAACGATTTTGCGATCATCCACCACTGTTGTCCTCTGTGGACATACAGATCTTTCTCAGGATGTACAAAGCTGTAGATTACTCCACTCCTAATATTGTAGCAATTTCTCAGATGTTTTTTTTTTTTTCTGTTGGCTTGTTTCACCTGTGTGGAGAGCTCCTTTGACCTCATGTTGTCTGTTCACAGCAAAAAAAATCTTCCAAATGCAAGCACCACGCCTCAAATCCGTTCCAGACCTTTTATCTGCTTACTTGATTATGACACAAGGAAGGAATAAATCACATCTAGAAATGACCTTTGGTCAACTGTCCAATTACTTTTTGTCCTTTTAAAAAGGATGATGGAACATGTTCCGGAGGTGACACTCCTCATCCCTTCATCCAGTTTGACTGGGATACCCTCCAATCAAAGCTGAGAGGCTGCATGTGATGTCCGTCATATAACTATAGGTGGAATACGTTTCAGTAAACAAGAAAAAAAAAAACAAAAAAAAAAACTGAGTGAGTGTCCGAATACAAATGGAGCTAACTGCATGTGGCTGTTTAAGGGGCTTTCAGCTGTTAGAGTAATTCAGGTGGCAGAGGCTGTTAACATAGTAATGCATTTTCTCTTGTTTGGAGTAAGGAAGTATTTAAAGAAGACTTGTCTGAATATTTCAGTTCAAACAAAATATAACATCTGTAACGATTCAGAGAACTGAAGTGTTGTCTGTGTTAAGATTTGTACAAAGTACAGCCAATCAGATGATGCAGTTTAACAGTGACATCACCTGCTGTGGGTGGCCTGACTGCCACTCTCCTCCGGCTCATGGTTCCTCCTCTGCAGCCGTGTGGCGAAGGCGAAGCAGTTGCGTAGCCGCGGCTGGCTGCTTGACGTCTGCTTGTCTTGTTGCTGTTCTAACTTGGATCGTTTCAGCCCTGAAGTCGAATACTGCTGCAATACTTCCTGATCAGATATACAAGAGTCTTACAGGGAGACAAAAAAGATGAGTTCATATAGATTAGAGTTTACGTTGGTGTCGTGTGAATAACAAAAACGGGTATTTATTATTTGTCTTTTCTTATATTTGGATCAGTTATTTATTAAACAGACTGTAACCATGGACACAACCAGAGCAGGACCCGACTAATTACAGTATTCTAGAGTTGCATAAAAGGTGGTTAAGTGGTTATGGTTAAATTATTCAGGTAGAGATGATATGAACTAGTTTTACTTCTAAATATAAATACCAATAAAATGTTTCATTCAACAGTGAAGAAAATCTGGCAACGCCCATTCCCAGTGTATTACGCAACCAGGGCGGAGTCAAGTTTAACTCTGTCCTGTCTGAGTGTTTGACTCCATTCCCAGCTTTGCGCTTCAGGACCGAGACAACACCTACCCCCGGTGGATTTCATGTGTCAGGGCGGTGTCAAACATTTGAGCCCATTCATCCCCACTGCATTGTGTTTTGCCTCAGGTAAGATTAAAAACATCTGACTTCAACCCACCCATCTATACGGTATTATCCATTTTAGTGCAGAGGCAAACCTTTGAACCCACTGCTTCCTGTTGTATTATGAGCTTCATTTCACCCTACTACTACTGTTCAGTGCTGCTTCCCAGTGTATTATGTAGTTCAGGGCAACACCAATCACAGCCTCATCTGTGAGGGAGTATTTGACCACATCGATCACCAAACCTTTGATCATTTTAGGGTGGAGCCAAGCATTTGACTTCACCCATCCTTGCTGCATTATAACCCTCTGTGTGAAGACAAATATTTGGCCCCACCCATCCCCATTACATTATATGATTTAGAGCAGAGTTGCGCATTTAACACTGGCCCATGTTCTCAGCCCACCCCCGTAGCAGGGGGTCAAACAATTAACTCGGCCCACCGTTGGGGGCTCTGACGCTTTCATGGGGCAGAGCCAAATCCTTTTCTTTTGCCTCAGGCTCTCCTGTCTGGTGGGAGCCCCAAGGGTCCTGCTGCAACCCTTGGGGCTCCATGCCACCTGCCCTGTATTGTTCTCAAGCACTAAGTGTTTTGGGGGGGGTTTACTCTTCTTACTACAATAACGCTCAAGAATGTCCAGATGATAACCTCTCCCATTCATACACACAGTACATTTTTGTGATGTAATACCAATAATAATTTGTTTCTCATGAATTCTGCAATTGTTCTTGTGTCTGTTGTTGGTGTTTGTCTTGGTCCATCTTATTGCAGCTCAGGGTGAAGGTCAGACGATTTACTCCCACCCTCACTCAACATTTTCCAGATATTTGTACATGGACACATATAAACTGTACACTGCATGGAAGAAACAGCTTACCTTCTCTCAGCCTCTTCACCGGCTGCTCTCTGGGTTGCAGCCTCAGGTGATCAAGCCTGATGACTCTCTCCTTCCCCCTGGTGGAAGGTGGATTATCTGGGTGAACAGCAGGGCAGGGAGGACCAGCAGAAGCTGATGTGAAGCTCTTGCTCCAGATGCTGAGTCCTGATGAAGTCGTGGAGTTGCTCCAGCTGTTGCTGCGAGCTTTGCTCAGCTAGAAAAACATGTCCCAGAGTAAAGTTGGATGTTAGGATTTAGTTCTTGTATTTTGACAAACATTAGCTGTGGAACGATACCTGGTAATGGGGGTTGTCAGGGCTGAAGTCATCTATCCTCTCCATGGTGTTTATGTCAAGGTTTCCCAAGGCCATATCCAAGCCTTTGTCATCGCCTAGATTTCTGAATTCATTGTCATTAAGGAATACATATTATGCAGCAATGAAGAGTAAAATTAAAATGTGTTCTAATCAAGTCCGAACTAAAAGTTAAACTTCTTGGGGTGTGATGTAGAAGGAAAGGGTACATTCCAGCATAGTTGAGGGAGGATGGATCTATGTGTTCTGGGTATGGATTAAGGGGCACCACCTTCCTCATGCCAGGATCAAACACCAGCTGATAAAGGAAGGTGTTATTGGCTCTGACGAATCCTTCAATGTACTGTTCAGGAACGACCAAATTCATTTTCAGGTACTGGCCCATCTTTCTGATCACCTGGTAGGAAAAGGACAACTTTCAGTAAAATCTGCTCCAGAAGTCCTACATTCATTTAGAATCGAAGCTCCAGTTTTGCTGCTTCAAGCTTCCTTATTCTAGGATTTTCATCTTTTCTGTTTAATGCTAATTATTCCACAAACAGTAACCATGTCTGCTTGATAACTTACCATGACATGGCAAAAGACAACACAAGAGCCCCCTTTAAGTGAAGTCCCCATCTTGATTTGCCCTCTAGTGGTTGGATGTAGCAGCAAAGGATTTTTTCAAGTTTCATTTTCCTTCTATGTGTATTTCTTGCTATAAAAAATGCTTTGAAACAAAATCAAAACACAAAAATCACTACTGGCAGTAAACATTCAGTGGTTTGGCTTCAAACACAAACTCTGTGGGCAGCAAAAGTACCTCAGGAAAAAAAGATTATTTTTCTTGTTGGGTTTGCGGTTAAGTCTTCTTTAACATCATGTGAAACAGAAGACAAAGCCAGAAAAGCTACACATGCTTTCAAATGGGGAAAAACTGGTTTAAATGAGTGAATAATAGACCAGGCAGGTCAGCAGTGATGTAGCACACAAAGCTGGCTGGGCTGTTGCTGCAGGCTCAGGCTCATGCAGCCGTCCTCTTTGATAATGGCCACATACAACACCTCCTAGGTTATATCGGAAAGCAACGATCTGTGGACTCTCAATCTGGAACTTCAGGACAAAACTACATAGATTAGTCTTAAAACCATGCTGAATATTTTGCTTTCCAAGGATAACCATCATGACTTACCAAACTGCAACAGCTATTCAACGTATAAAAAATGCCAAGCTGCCTTAAATTACTGATTAAAGTAAGCCAGAAGAATTTTTTGTTAATTTTAACACATATCACTTAACACTGAGCTTTACAGTTAACAGTAATCAAGTCTCAAGCCATCAGGGTTTAAAGACTCCACAGGAACAAAAATGATCACCCAGTTTGGTGAGCTACATCTGTAAATTGCTACATCATTATCCTCCATAATCAATGCCAAGATCAGATTTTTGTATTTGGGGTTCCTACTAGGCCTGATACTGATACGGAGTATTACCAACTGTAGGACATTCATATTAATCATTAAAAAACTGGTAATAGTTTCATCCCTCGTTTCCACACATATTCCATTTCAAAATTCCAACGGTTTTCAGACTCCATTCCAATTTCTAGATTTTCTCCTGGTTTTCAGGACTCGGAGAAAATCTAGAAGTTATCAACTTGTGTACCCACCTTCAGAATGTCAGGGTCTTTGGCAAGCCGGAGCAGCTTGCAGGCCTTTCCAAGGCCGATTCCATGCAGGGAGGGTAAGTAATCACAGCCGGCAAGGATGCACATATAGCGGAACTTCTCCTCTGTGAAAACATTCCCCAGGGAGCGACAGCGGCCCAAGTTGTTCTGATCTATCTCGATTCCGTTGCCGTGCTTGTCCATTTTGAGAATTACCTTCAAAATATTAGGGGAGAAGATGAGTCGGTCAACCTCTGTTCCTGCTCATCAGCAAATGCCACTTAGATCCTGCTGCACATTTTAAAATATTTGCGTCCATGAAAATACAAGTGATATAAGGAAATTGGCTTTTTTTTTTTTTTTTTTAAAGGAAAATCATATAGATGCTCGCTGCAAACAGCACTGTTCAGTTACTGATACTATTCCAAGGTGTAAAATGTACAGTTTAGTTTTATACATTAGCATCAGCATTTATGGACATTATTCTCACTACAGAATATCTGGGCCAGACTTACATGTCTTGAAGTGCTATTTATACCGATGCTTGAGACATGCTCCACTCACCACAATCATAAGCAGAAGGCATAGCTACAGAAACAACAGCCTACATTGCCGTTTTACAGAGCTGTTGGTATTCCAGAATTGTGGAACACCTTACCTCTACAGGCCTGCAGCGTTCAGACCAGACTCATTTAAATGCCTGTCAAAAATACAGCCTTTTTCCTCTGGCCTTGGCCTGTTTAGAACATGGATGCCCAAAGTGGCACCTCTTGACTGATTTTCTGCAGCAGTTAAAGAATGGTACACATTTGGCCAGTCAGCACAGGAGGGGACTTTCTGTTTTTAATTAGGGCAAAATTATTACTGACAAATTAAGACAACCACAAATACCACTGTTAAAAGAAACAAATAATAAAAAAAAAAAAACCTTATTAAATGGGATGCTTTATGACACCACCACGTTAAGTAATGCAGTTTTATCGCTAAACAGCATAGTAAACAAATTGAATCATATTTTGAAACATAATATTTATTGTTGCTCTGATGGAACCAGCAGTGGAATAAATAGTAAAAGTAAAAATCTCAACAACATTTTGAGTTGCTCGGAGTGTTCTTCATTTTGAAATTGTAGGTGTTGAAATTGATGCTGCAGGTGTACTGATGAACCACAGACCAGATGTCCCAGGCCCAGCTGGTTTTATACTGCAGTCACATAAGCTGTTCTCAGGTCATCTCCTTTTTACCTTTTTACTAACTGAGACTTGCTGGAATTAACTAGAGGAAACTGCAGACACAGGTCTGTTACTTAGAGAAGAAATTCACTTTAAGGCTACTCACTTAGTCTTAAGAGGGCCTTTCTCTACAAGTATTACTGAGATGCACTGCAATTTATTGTGGCCTCTATTGAAGCTTAGGTTGCAGTATAATTTATTATTTTTTTATTTTATTTTTTTTTTTAAACAAAGTCATACTAACAGGGAGACCTGAATCATTTTAAGAAATGCTTATTTATTCTGATCAGACACATAATCATTTTACCAGATACTCATCTGAGACAAAATGAATTGTAAACTGTGCTAAGACAAATTTGTTACAAAAATCTGTTGTCTATAGAGACATTCAGGAATGGAATAATTTACAAAAAAACATTAGAGATGCTTGGGGGAAAAAAAAAAAAAAAAAACACACTTTCTTTTAAAAGAGCACTGAAACCTAATGTTTTAAACTCAAGTTGATGCATGTAATTTGTAAACTGTGAAGTCAGAGTAATTTTGTGCATATTATATGTTAATGTCAAAATTGTCCTATATGGGAACGTGGCGTGGCGTAGCAGGTAGAGCGGGCATGCGGAGGCCATAGTCCTCGTCACGGTTGTCCCAAGTTCAACTCCCGACCTCGGAACCTTTGCTGCATGTCACCCCCACCCTTCCTGTCTACATACCATCAGAAAAATTGAAAAATGGCCACTAGCGCCCAAAACAAACAATTTAAAAAAAAAAAAAAAAAAAAAAAAAATTGTCCTGTATGTTATATGAATAATTCAGTATTTTATCAATTGGAGCCCAGGAAGATTAGTAACCACTTTGGTGGAAACTTATGGGGATCCTAATCAATAAACAAATAAATTTTACCTTATGTATTTTTTATTTATTGGCAGTTTGTTTACACTTTCACGTGAATGAAGGTTTATTTTTCCCAAATTCTTATCAAAAAAAGTCAAATTATATGGGCTGTCACAAACAACAACAACTGGGGAACACACCCAAGGGGGGGTAAATACTTTTTTTTCTGCCTATTGTAAAAGGCAGAGTCCAGCCACCCTACAGAGACAGGATCTTGTTCTTTCATGAGAAGAAGTGTGGGTCAGAACGTAGACAGACTGGCAAACTGGGAGCTTTCCTTTTAGTCAAACAAACCGGAGCCCACTCTGGATTACAGCTAAGGAGGCCCCAGTCCATCTAGCCATCCCCTGCTCCACCATACCATCTACCTTGGACTTATCCACCTCTTAAAGTGGAGTACAGTCAGAACAAGAAGTAAAGTTTCAAAAAGTAGAAGTGTGACAACCCAAGCTGGACCAGGACCAGGACCTGGGTTCATATTGCCACCATGCACTGTGAGGAGTAAAAATCTGCTGTTGTAGGGCTGGAACAATTCTTTAGTGTGAGAATAGGATACTGAAATTACAGCTGAATGTATTTTAACCCTTAATACACCATGTGCACCAGTTACTGTGTTAGTTGCTGAGTGTGTATAGAATCCATTGCTTAAGTTCTACTTACTGTTTTGCAGCCAAATGCCAACAGGTCAGAGTCCTCAGTGATGACAGCCTGAGCGAACCCTGATTTGGTAAGATAAGCCAGCTGAGCATCTGCTTCATAAGGAGCAACAACACAGTCCACCCCTCTCTGCCTCGCAGCCTGGGTCAGGAAAATAGTTCATGTTAGACCACGTCAGCATAGCCGTACAAAGGCAGAGATTCAACAAAAGCAAAGAGTCAGATGCTCAAAATAATAAAACATTTTGTGAACCAATATAATGCTTTCATGAATGACTTGTGAAAGACTTTTCTATGCAGATATCCAATTTACATGTCATCTAGAGTATGCTTTCATTTTGTTAGTACATGCATTAAAAATGTTATTTGCCACAGCAAGACAGAAGCCACACCTTAATAAGGTTATGAGCCATGGTGGGGGTGATATTAACACAGCGTCCAAAGCAGTCTCTGGCCTCTGACAGTTTGCCTTCACGCAGCAGCTGTCGGCCTTTTTGAAGGTTGGCTTCCCTGCGCCTGGAAGACACGTGAGTAAACCGGAATGATCTATGAAATAAATGCACTGGAAGAATCACCCAAGCTAGTTAATACTGGAACAGCTGGAGGCTAGTAATAGAAACAGAGTTTCTGTTTCAACTAAAACAAGAACGCAGTCGACATCGCAGTATCAGTGTTTGCAATATTACAGTAGCAAAGCTGATTGGATCCAATATTTGCTAGGCAGTTATATTTCAAGTAACATGCATTCATAATCTGCCTGTAAATAATAGCTTTGGCCAGCTGGGTGGACATGAACCTCGCTTGCTGCAAACACCCAATAGAACACTGGGAACATTATGGGATGACAGAAAACAGGGATAATGTGGATTAATCATAACTCAGATATTGTAAAATTAAACAATATTGCAACTGAATGTTCTCCAAATATTCAGCAGCCCTAGTCAGAATATATCTGTCATGTAGACCATAGGGGTAGGCATTTATTGTATCATTTATCATGATAAAGTTCTTAACATGATAAGAATTTTGATTTATTGTTGTGACAATATATTCCAATTAATGCGGTTTAAAACCCCTAAAACTGCCCATATTGTTGGGATCGTTAGTGTTACTATTTTCTCCACTGTTTTCGTTTTCAATGAGTGTATCAATAAATATCAGTGAATCTGAAAACATGATTAAATGCAGTTACTGTGTGCAGTTCAGTGATACAAATCAAAAGGTTTTATGTGACTGGTGTCCTAAAGAAGTGTATAGCAAATGGGTATTTTTTTTCAAGAGCAGTATTTGTGTTTGCGGGGCCACATTTGCTCTGTCATGCAGTCACAGCCACACAGTTACCTAAAAAAAGAAGTAATAAATAGTTGTTATCATCATCCTTATTGTTAACACAACAGTACCACAAATTATCGTGATAAAACTGTAAATCCACATCGCCCACCCAAGACTAGACCAAGACTAACACCCAATCCGGGATGAATACTCACTCTCTGCGAGACTTTTCCACTTCTTGTTTAGAAGGCAGATTACGCCCATCAAACACCAGGATGGGTTTAACTGAGAAATTCAACAACATATCCACAAACTTCATGCAGTACCACACATACCTAGAATGACAATCAATAAGAGGCCACAGATAACACAACGGAAAATATCTTGAAAATAGTTTGAATATGTGTTGTTGTTTCCCCGAAAATGATAGAAGTGCTTACTGATCAGTTGGTTCCCCTTTAGCAAGCTTTTCAGCACAGGAAAACGCTCCTTTATGAAGCCAGCAGTAAGTGTCCACAGCCACGGTTTGGCCTTGGTATTTTCTAACGTTGATCGGCTCTGCTGCATCTTTGATGAACTGCAACAGTCCAGAGATTCCCATTCTCAGCTTCACCCCACTGATCACAAACCTGGGGGGGTGGGGGGTGGCAGGAATTCACAGTCAGACGTCTGACACTTCCAAATGGCAAACACACTGTAACACATAACACAGAAACAACTCCACCACTGCAGTTTAGTGCACGATGCAAATAACGGAGAAAACTAGCTTGGAAATGAAGAACGCAGATTCAGGGGAAATGGTTAGCTTCGTCGGTTAATTACTCCTCAAATACACTAAAACAACTGGGGGGTCAAGCTAACACTCAATACAAAATATCAGGGAAATGAGGAACTGTCTGGAAAACACCTGAGGGGCGTCGTCACCACAGAAGCTCGAATGTTTTGAAGTATTTGTCTTTGCAAGTGTTTGTACTTCACACAGGTTAGAAGTGAATTCGACTGGTTTTGCAGTTGAAAGTCTGACAACGCAGACTTTCTTTTTGCACAGCGGTTAAAACAGTTGTCGAAGTAGGACACCAAGCATTATTATTCTTAAATAAAGCATTTTCAAAGCTCAGACTTACCTTTATGTTCCTAAAACCCACAGATATGGTAGGTTTAACAGCGCTAAAATGGAGCGAGTTTTGGTTTTAGCGGTAAAAAGATGGGCTTTAGTAACACCTACCACGATTGGCTACAAGAGAAAATGGGCGTGTCAAACTGAAAAATCCTCCAATAGAAAGTGTAAAGGTAACGGAAGTGTTAAAAAAAAAAAAAAAAAAAAATCCATATTAGATTCGCTGACGTTCCCGGACGGGTTCTTTGGGGAAACGCAGGATGAGCTCCCTACAGACCTCTCAGTCTGGAGGCAAACGGTAGCGCTGTAGTCGCCAGCAGCCAGAACGCTCTGCAGAGATGACGTACCTGATTTTCAGCGGATCTACTTCCGCTTCATTAGGAGCTCTGTTATCAATCAGTCAATGAAACATAATCTATAAAGCACTTTTCATACAGTCAAATGAAACACAAAGTACTTTACTGATGTTTAAAGTAGAAAGACGCATTTAACTACAACAGACACACAAAGAAATGACCAAATAATCAAATCAAGTAAACAGATCATTAGATTGTTGGTAGTAAAACACTGAGGAATTTATAAGTGAGAGAAATCTATCAATTAAACTAAATGAGAAATTGGCGAAACACCATCACGTAGGCTTGATTAGCAAAGAAACACTGGGGATATATCTATATGGTACAATGAGAGAGGTGTAATAAATAACTATAATTAAAAAAAAAAAAAAACAAAAAAAAAAACACTAAAGTTAAGACCTTGGATCAACATGAATAACAAACATTAAAATATAGTATGGTAAAGAATAATATTCTTAAGACATAGTACAAGTACCTACCCATAATAACTTAAACTGCAATAAAAAATAGACAATATAAAAGTTGTTAGAAAAAGAAAGAATAAGCAATAGGAGAGATGACTTATGGATAACCGGATTGGTCAGCGTCAGTGTTTGTGACAAGAAGCTACATATCTTCATTTATTTGCATCTTTGAAGAAATTTATAAGTTACAACAATAATTAAATTTCCTTCAGGATTAATGAAGAATTGAATATTGAAAGATGCTAAACAAGGTGATAATAAGGCTGGTTCTGTTCTGCAGACTGTTCTGGAGTCTCTGGAGATAAAAGAAGAATGCTTTATAAAATAATGAACATGACGAGTAACCTCGAGCATCCTCTTCATGAGACTGTCATACAACAAGTGTCTTCAGTCAGAGACTTCTTAAGAACCACTGTAAGACACAGCAGATCCTTCCTCCCCACAGCCAAAACTATCATTGCCTGGCCAAAAAGAAGTCAGCACCAAGAAAAAGGTCACACATTAATACCTTGTGGAACCGCCTTTATGTTTGTTTACGGCACATATTTGCTGCGGATTTCTTTTGATAAGTTTCTGCAACGTCAGAAGATTTATTTCCCTCCAGTGTTGCATGAATTTTTCACCAAAATCTTGTGTTAATGATGGGAGAGTTTGACCACTGCGCAAAGCCTTCTCCAGCACATCCCAAATATTTTCAAGAGTTAAGTATTGGGATTCTGGGTTGTTAGTCTATTTTTCAGTTTCAGCAGTCATCCACCAGAGGTCCTGGTGGAGCGCTGCCTGCAGGAGAGCAGATCCTCCAGCAGGTGTGTGCTCACACCTGCAAATCATCTAACCTCATCAAGAGGAGCTTAAGAGGAGTCTGCAGCCAGCTCTTTGGTACCTGAGTGTTAACCTTCCATGGTAATGGTAAGCTGTGTTGAGTTTTCCCTTGTGGTCTCCAACCTCAGTCAGCTCATCCTGTCTGGATCCCACTTGTTTCTCTCTGGTAGATCACAGTAAGCCTAAAACCTCTCAAACCATTCATCTGCTCAGACTCACCTCTCTCTTTCTACCTTCCAGTGTTCCCAATTCCCAGAACCACCCTGGAACAAGATTGTTCATTTATTTATAAATTACCTTAAAACTCCTGGGAGTGTTTGAATGTGGGTCAGGCTCTAATACCATGACATTAAGATTTGAGATGACAGTTGCTTGGGTGGGAGAGGGTCATCCTGTAACTGGTGGGTTGCTGGTTCAACCCCCCACCACCACCTCAGCCATCTCAATAGTTGTGTCCTTGGGCATGACCCTTCACCTGCCTTTCCTGCTGGTGGTGAGTGCTGTGGCTACTATCTAGCTTACCACAATCTATGTTGGTATGAATTGCGGGGGGATGATTGCTTGTAGTGTAAAGTGCTTTGGAGTCATGGATGTGATAAGTGCTATGTATTATAGTACCCAGGTAAGTGTGATTAAAACTACTCCTAAATTTACAGTTGCAAAAGTAATTCTAAATATTGAGGGAAATGTATGGAAACTTCTGAATTTGAAAAGTTTCAGAAATCTCAAATCAACATTTTCATTATTCTGACATTTAGCAAATAGAAATTTTTGTAATCCCAGATGCCCGAAAACAGGAAATGTTAGGTCTGCTTTAGTGTTACACTATGAGAAAATAAGATATTGTGGGTTTGTTTTTCAGTAAATCGCAGGTTGCACACAACACACAATTAAAACTTCTACCCTTGTCTAAGCTTAACTTTCCTGCTCAATCTATGATTGCCTTTCATTTGGAAGTTTCCAGATTGTTACTCTCACTTCATTAGTCTTTCTTTACTAATCTTAAATTGAAAAGTAAAATATGGTTGTGAGGATATTTGTTTCAATGATGTAGCTGCTGATTGAAATAAGTAATTTCCTTACATCCCAACTCACCTTGGGCCCACAAGACTTTAAAACTAAGAGATTAAAACAGCAATGCCACCAACACATTAACAAGTTCTGAAATGCATTTGAAACAACTGCTCTTTTTTCATCCTAGTTTCTGTTCCTTTTTCTCAAAACCAGTGTGCTGATTTAAAAATTTCCATGAGCTGATCAGCATTTCTTACCATTTGTTGTACTTGGTTGGAAACCAAAACTCATCTGATTCTCAGTCTTTTTGAGATACTTTTTAAAATGTGTAGCACGAATGCTTTGACATTTCTGATCCCAGAGCATTGTAATACCTTTTAACAATTTAATTTTGTTTTTCTTGCAGCACACATTCTATGGTTCTCAATTTCTATAGGCTTTAATTATGTGTTAGTAGCCAAGAGGTTTTAGTCACAAGTTTCCCTGCTTTTAGGAAGATGAACAGGTGGATCTGACACTGGATTAAAGAAATGGAGAACTGGGAAGGTGATTACTAAATGTAAACAGCAGCAGGGATATTCCAGAAAGGAAGTTCATTGAACTCTGAGTTGACTGTTGACTTACCCAGACCAGGGAAGTTATGAGTTGTTAGCCAGTTATGAGCTCCTGCATGCAGCTGGTCAACGCCTCTCCTCTCCTCCACTGTCAGTCAACAAAACGAGCACATTTGCCTCCTAAACCTCAGATGCTAAAGTTAAAACTTCTCTTGCCTCAGTTCTGTCGAAACAGAGCAGCCGATCGATGCTATACCCTTCCCCGCTACGTCTTCCATGGCCGCCACCAGCTGCCCGGAGAATGTTTAAAATGTAGCTCTTAGATTTGAATGTATTTATTTAATCTATCTCATGTTATTACATTTGTTATAATTGTCCCTGATGACTTCTATTTGGCTCATCTCTTTTTATTGCAAATATAGACAGGTTCTGTCTATTAAACTTTCCATCTAGATACATAAGGTCAAATGAGCTGGGTAACATTCATATGCTACTACAATTTTTCTCGATTGTTTACACACAAATACTGGTACTTGAGACACAGTGACCACAACATGTAACTCATGCACTAACCCCCTGAACCAATTCTGCTAAACTACAAGCACAATTCCTGCTTTACACTGAAATTGCAGTCCTAAAACACACTTTTTTTTTCAAAACACTACACACAATTTTCTGCATTTGGCACAATTTTCATGAAGAAAATCTCTTTTCACAAGGAACACACTCATTCAAAATTTTAAGTTAATTGCCCTACTATGCACATTAACTCATCACATGGGTAAACTCCTGTCACACTGTTTTACAATTAGCAATCAGAGCTTTAGCATAAAAGGGCAACAGGGGAGCTCTTCTGTTTTGGAGCAATGATTGCCAACATTGGAAACAGAGGCAGAGCCAGAGGAGGATAGGGAGGACTAGGATGGGGAAGACCAAGGACCGTAATCTCTGATGAAATCTGAGCCACTTTGGTTGACCATGTGGTCAACCATGGTCTAAGAAATCTACTCTCACGAGAAAACTTCAGTACTGCACATCAAGACATCAAGACAGTACTCAATGAGTACAGTATTGCCTGTGGATTGTTCTGTAAGACTGTAAAAATAAAGTATGTTTCAAGTATTTGGGAAATATATTCCTAAACAGTATTTATAGTATTTTACTATTTGTAATGCAGAACTGAAACATTACCAACACAAGGTGGACGGGAACGTCTTCTGTCGCCTGAACAGGAAGCTGAAATCATGAACATGGTCCTAGAAAATAACGCTATAACATTAAGGCAAATACAAAAAAAAAAAATAAATAAATAACAGAAAACAATGAGATATTTCAAAATATTGATAGGGTAAGTTTATCAGCTTATCAGTCCTTGAGCTAGAGATGGCTGCAGCGGAGCACCAGTTCATCTTCATTGATGAGGTTGGATTCAACCTTACAAAAAGACGGAGGGGAAGAAATATCATCGGCCAGCGTGCCATTATTGAAGTCCCTGGCCAGCGTGGAGGGAACATCACAATGTGTGCGGCGATTATCCACCACGGTGTCATCTATCACCATACTACCCTTGGCCGCTACAACACTGCTCATCTGATCACATTCCTGGTCACCCTAAACAACACACTCATTCCACCAGTCAGACAGACGGCTCAGAGTAGTTCCAGTACATTGTCATTTGGGACAACATGAGTTTCCACTGGGTTGCTCTGGTTCATAACTGGTTCACTGCCCATCCATGCTTTTCAGTTGTTCATCTCACTCCATATTCTCCATTCCTCAATCCTATTGAATTGTTTTCTGCCTGGAGATGAAAAGTGTATGACCTAAATTCACAAATGCATATACCCCTTCTCCAAACTATAGAAGATGTATGTGGATATATAGCAGTTGATGCTTTTCATGGCTGGTTTCACCATGCTAGACAATATATCCCCCCATTGCTTTGCCAGGGAAAACATTGCTTGTGATGTGGATAAGATGCTGTGGCCAGTCCGAAACAGAAGAGAGAATGCAGCATAGTTTTTTGGGGTTTTTTGCTGTAACTGCATACAGTAAATTCTTCTGTTTTGTATGTAGACCACTGTTTGTGCAACTTTGTGTTAGCTGGGATGTACAGTGTATACATTGTTTTAGTCATTGTGATGAATGGAGTGTTCAACTGGTTCTTATAAATATCTATTCATATGGTGGTTTGTGTGTGTCATTTAAAAACAAAATACAATTTTGAGAAGAGATAACATTGTTTTTGAATGTAAAGTATCATTTTGCTGGAAAATTGAAGGGTTTTGCCCATTGTGTGTGTTTTTTGATTTGTGTGTAGAGTTCTGAGAGTATGAGCCATGCTTTCAGAAAATGTGCATGAACAATCGAGAAAAACTGTCAAAATGCCTTTAATAACATTCTGTTCAGAGAAGTGGGTCATGTAGATTATCTTGTATTTTCTATTTCTGTGTGTAAAAGTTTTGATGTGACGACCAGAGTATTTTAATATGTAAACTAGAAAATTTCTGAAGAAATTTAAAAGGGGCCTGCCAAAGTGTGCGTATTGTTTGGAACCCAATAAGGCATTCTGATGCTAAAAATTGGCAATAATGCTAAGGTTAGCTAAAATGTAGTCAGTAGCATGTGGGGTATCAGTAGCATGTTGACTAACATTGACTTACTCCATTCAGTATGCTAGCATTAGTGTATAAGCTCAAATTAGCTAAAATACTAAGGTTAACTAAAATTTGAAGTTTGTTGAAGTAGGTGTATGATGGTGTCTTCAACTCCAACTCCACGGCAATAAGCACACAGAAGGGGGTCCTGATATGTGCTGGTTTGCTTACTCAGGTGGGCCAACAGGAGTCTCTCCAGGACCTTCATGATGTGGGTTGTCAGGGCAACGGGTCTGTAGTCGTTGATGACTGATGGGTGAGTTTTCTTTGGTACCGGAACCAGACAGGATGTCTTCCACAACAGTGGAACCTTCTCTTGGGTCAGGCTTACGTTGAAGAGGTGTTGCAGAATCCCACAGAGCTCTCACCCCTGCCTTATCTCGGACAAGCATTCTATCATTTTCTGCTACCTGTTATGTGTTTGTGGTGGCAGAAAGTGAGATAAAACACATGTTTAGGTATATGGTGAATAACTGCAAGTACCAAATTTTAAAATGTATGATTTTCTTCCTAAATCTTTTAATATTTTTACTTAATATACATATTTCATAATTTGCACCACATTATTTATCTTCCCAACTTTTTTGTCTCAAAAAATATTAGAGAAATTATTTGATAAACAACTAAATTCATTTACTGTCAAATATGTAAAAATACAGAAAGATATAGAAATATGTAAAAATGAACAGGAGATTGTAAAATCACAAAAAGGGGAACTTCAGGTACGTCGGACCAGTGAGTCTCCATGGCAACAGGGTATTGAGAAAGTTGGAGCTTTCTGAAGGCAGAGTATTTGGAGAAGTATGTATGGGTGTGTGCTCTAAGATAAAACATTTTCCTCATGTTTTATAATTAAATACTATTTACTTATTCTTGATAATGAATAATTAGAAAGTTTTATTCTTTCCAGATTAATGTAGAACATAATCTTTTGAACAGTCATTGAGACGCTTTCTTTCTTAAGTTTGATTGGTGTATTATGAGGATATAGTGAAGAACTGTGATTGTCTATTGCAGCGTTAAAGGTATATGAGATGCTGCAACCCCAGGGTGGGGACAAGTGTAAGAAATAAGGCCAGATTTGATAATTAGATAGTTTTAATATAATTTTGGGGTTTCATGAGCTCACATCTCAGGGTGATTTAAAAAAAAAAAAAAAAAAAAAAAAATGCATCTTTTGATTCAGCGAAGCCATCTGTGTGGGATAAGAGACTGTTTGGGTTTACTGTAAGAGTCCAGCAAAAAGATTTTTGTTGGTATTAAACACACTCTTCATTTATTCTATGCTGGAGATTCAAGTTTAACAAGGGAAGAGTAAAGTTAGTCATTTAAACTGATTTGCCAAGATGTGACACAAGACTATGATAATTAAAAGCAACAGATCTCTTGTTCCTAGGCCCTTTTAGTTAGGGACTAGTTAGCAGAACCAGTCTATTATTAGGCTTTTAGAAGTCGAACTATAAAATTAGTAATACAAAGAAATATCTAAAACCAACAAGATCAGACTTTAGTACAAACATTGAAGGTACACAGCTGTTCTATTTTATGAACTTTGCTTTAATCTTTTGAGTCTAATCAAGAAGTTGTAACCATGGAAAAATTGTAATGATGGAACGTTGATCCAGAGCTTTATGGACAATATAACTGACCAGTGAAAATTGTAAGCAAGTCAATAGAAAGATCATTTTTGATAACATTCGGGGATTGAATGTTACAAATATCAATGATGAATGATGTTGAACAAATGATATCAATAACTGGGAAGTAATATGATCTACAAAGTTTTCATAATTTAATGATATTTTGATTGAAAATGTATAAAATGTATTAATTAGTTATAACAGACAGGAGATGACTCAGGTGTGGTGTGAGTGAAAAGGGGAAGTTGACCGTGAAAGAGTGGAAAGGAGAATTTTCCAGTAAAGGAGGGTGATTTTAACGTCTCGTGCACAAAGTTACCTAGGCATCGCGCCCAAAAAGTATAAAATGGAAGCACTTCCTAACATTCAGTGGTTGTGCTTTGGGGACAGTCTTTGCGATCACATCAGGAGAAGAGATCATGAGGAACGAACCATCGGGGTTTTGAGAGTAGAATTGAGCCTCAACCAGACCAGAGAGTTCAACCCATGTTGAGACCAACCCACAAGCCAGAAGTTGAGGTTTCAGAATTTGGATTTACTCTCAAGACTGCTGCTTCACGCTGGGTTTTTTCTTTTTGTTGGATCCAAGAACTTTCATGGATTTTGTCAAGAACAGGTTCGAGGATTCTAGGCTTTCTTGAGTTTTCCACACAAAGAACAAATGAATTACAGTTCACTCATCCACAGTTATAGGGAAAGAAAATTAAACATAATTTGATGATTTTTCCAAGTTATCTACTTTTCCTGAATTACTGGATTTAGACTGTGTCCTGCATCTGCTAAGCTCTGCAAATTAAAGCAATCAAAACTGTACTAGACATTGTGGAAAAATAATGTATTGAGATTGTCACTTTTAAGTTTTCTTGCTGGTTGTAAAAAGTTTGTCTGCTTGGGTTCAACAGAATTTTGAAGAGATTTTTGATCGGTTGCTCTAATAAAGAGTACTAAATAGAAAAACAAAATCGCTGAAGTTTATTAGTCCAGACTTCTAAAACTAATTCAGCCGGTATTCCAAGAGCAAGTTGTAGAAGGGAAGAAGCTGCCGTTAACAGGCATGGCTGAGGGTGCTCGCTGGCTGCAGCTGCTTAGTCAGGTGGGTAACTCAGAGGAAGCAGGGTTTGATGTTCGGAAAGAAGGCAGTTAGAAGACTGAACAAATTCTTCCTGAAAACCAGCTTAAACAGACTTCCTGTTGCCCAGGTTGGCCAATCCTGATCTGAATAAGGTTGTACAAAGCTTGTACTGTGTTTTATCAGTCACCCACTCACCTCTGGGTTATGTCAAAGAACATGGAGCAGAACAGGGAAATAACAGGAAGAACCAGCAAGGAATGACCAAGAATGACTTGTAGAAATACTAGGGAGCTTGATTACTAAACAAGGAAAAGCTGGCTGATTGGAAACAGGCTGCAGGTGTGAGGGGAGAGAGCAGAAGGCAGGCTGAGGAGAGAGCACGAGAGACAGAGAATGGCAGCAGGGGCTGGGGGAGAATAAACAACTGTCATATTCTGTATTGTTTGGACTCTTTGTTTATGTTATTTCTCTGTATTGATTTCTTATTGTCATTATTTTCCCTAATCCTAGTTTATTCCTGTTAGTTCAGTTTATTTCTCATTTTGAATGTTTTTTTTCAGTTAGCATTTATTTTCCCCAGTCTAGTTAATCCCTTCTGTTAGTCCAGTTCTTAGTGTTGAGTATTTGATTTATTGTTCAAGTTCTTATTTGGTTTTCATCTGTTTTCTTCTCAGTCTTGCCAGTCTACTCTTAGTCAGTTAAATTATGTTTAATTATTCAGATCCCGTGTTTATTGATCAAGCAGATTAAATATTTATGCACCTATGGCGTAACACTGCTGATAGGCTGCCTTTAATGTTCTGTGTGCCCAAAACACATCCTAAAACACAAACACATGTATTGTTTGCTAACCTGCTGTAGTCATGTTGCTTAGTTCCGTTTCGTCACTGACTTTAATTGACCCCTCCACCATGGAAAACATCAGTTAATGCGCATCCTGCACTAACTTTTTCATTTTTTTCTCCCAAGTTTCTCATCTCATCTTTGACCCGCTCCACTTTCTTCTGTTCTTTTTCAAATTATGACGGACCGCTCATATCCCCCCTTAGTTTGCAAAATATCAGACTGACCCAGTCTGACGTTTCGCTGTCTATGAAGCGGCAAGAATGGCAGCGAGGGTATGGCAGGCCGTTTTAACACAAAATTGGTTTCGTCTGACTATCCGTAATTACGTTCTAAAAATTTGTTTTGACAAGACACAACTACATTTTGATTTTCCTGAATGCTAATTTAAGACATTGCATTCACATTCTGACTAGCAAAAAGAATAATTCAAGATATCTTCAGTTCCATTTTGATGAGTCAAAATTCCTTTCAAGATATCTCAAATAACATCACCAGATTCATCTTGAAGGGTCACACAGCCATAATTACAATTCCAGATATCTCAAACCTAATTATGACTCGTCAAAATTGCATTTTAAGATATCTGAACTAAGAACTTGTGCGTAAGCCCCCCCTTGTGTTGCCACTGAACTGTCCAATGGTTGCCTGCAGAATTTTGGGTGTTCTGCACGAAATTGTCAGAAAATGCCACGATGGAGAAAGAGCTCCGCAGTATGGAATATGTGGACAATGTGAACTCCAAGAACTTGAAGACTGCTTCAGAAATGTGCAAAGAATTTCCTATTTCTTCACACACATACACAACCAACATACACACATTGCACTTAAAAATGCCTTTGAAAAGCTAAAAGGGTTACTGTCAACCAATTCCCAAGCTGAAAATGGAGCATTTTCAAAAACCTTTCTTCTGGGACAATGTGACAAGCACAATAATTATTCAAGATATCAGTGAGATCATTTTGACAAATCTGAATCATTCAAGATATCTGAAATAGAAAAGCAGGTTAATTAAAAGGTAGTCAAAATTAAGTTCTAGATATCTCAAAGTTAGTTTTGCCTAGTCATTATTTGCTTTCAAGATATCTGCAATTTAATTTGTACTACTTGAATCTATATATCTTCTATCTAAAACTACATTTAAGATATTTTTACAACAGATGTTATTTAAAATATCTTTAACTGGAATTGTGACTGATTAGAACAAAAAGTGAGATATCTCAAATATACATTATGACTAGTCATAATTTAACTGTTGATATCTGAAATATATGTTTCAGATAGTCAGAATTCATTGTATTTTAATTGAAACCTCCATACAACTTAATGGTAATTCTGACGTCATTTATAATAGTCAGAATGTAATTAGGGATATCCTAATTAAGTAACATGTCCAGTCATAAACAAATTTAAGATATCTGAAATGTGTGGTGAAGCTGATTTTATGTTAAATGGCCTGCCACAGTAGGTCGCTTTATGGGGTGTAAAATAAACTAATTCTGACCACAAGCAGGTTCGGCCTGGAAACATCCTAAACCTCCCAATGGCCAACCCACACCTGCTGATGGTAATTTATCGTAAAGTTGATTTCCTTTACAATAAAATTCTGTACTGTATCGTCCAGTTCTTCCATGTTTTTGTTTTGTTTTGTTTTTTATTGATGAAGACCAATTGTTTGCAATATATTTGTGGTTTTTATTATAATTTTCCGTAAACAGTTTACCATTTTAAACTGTTGAAGAGACAGCTGGCAAAATATTATACCGAAATGTCTTGTACACTACAATCACATTTACTATGGTAAAGTTCTGGCAACCTCAGCTGCCAGTATTTTACCTAAAATTATTTTTATGGTAAAATGCTGTAATGTCTTGTATGCTACGGCCATATTTACCACGTAAAATTCTGGCAGCCACATCTGCCAGCATTTTCAATTCAGTTTTCAATTTAGTTTATTTCTATAGCACCAACTCACAACAAATGTCGTCCCGATGCACTTTACAAAATAAAACAATAAAGAAATTCAATCATACATACATTCAAATTGATCCTAGTTACCAAACAGTACAGTAGCTAAATTAAGTATTCAAAGCTCAACTGAGTTCAAAAAGTTTCTAAGGAAATCCAGCAGAGCATTGAGTCATTGACTTGCAGCATTCATTTCTCCTGGATGAGCACGTAGCGACCGCAATGCATTCTGTTGTTGACTTTACAGCAATCCCTCATACCGAGCATGCATGCAGCAACAGTAGAGAGGGAAAACTCCCCTCTAATAGGAAGAAACCTCCAGCAGAACCTGGCTCAGTACAAGCGGCCATCTGCCACGACCGACTGGGGGTTTGAGAAGACAGAGCAGAATGCACAAGAGGAACAGAGAAACTGATGTAAGATTATTTTCAATGTTCATGAAAGTAAAGAGTTAATAGCAGGAGAAGGAGAACGATTAGTTGATGGCAGCATCATCTCAGCTGAAGCCCTCCTCCAGGAAGGCATCACAGCCAAACAGAACGCCAGACCAGGTGTAGCTTCTATGGAGAGAAAATAACAGAGAAAACAAAAAGTTAGCAGTTGAAATAACAGCACATAATGCTAATTGGAGAGTAGTAGAAGAACAAAATGAGAAGAAGAGATCAGTTTGTCCTCCAGCAGCCTAAGCCTATGGCAGCATAGCTACAGAAATAGCTCAGGATAACCTAAGCCAAGCTTTACCATAAAGGAAAGTTTTAAGCCTAGTCTAGAAAGTATTCAGGGTGTCTGCCTCACGGACTAAAACTGGGAGCTGGTTCCACAGGAGAGGAGCCTGATAACTAAAGGATCTGCCTCCCATTCTACTTTTAGACATTCTAGGAACCACTAGTAAACCTGCAGTCTGAGAGTGAAGTGCTCTGGTAGGAACATCTAACATCTGGACCAATCAGATCTCTGATGTATGATGGAGCTAATTATTAAAGGCTTTATATGTCAGAAGGAGAATCTTAAATTCTGTTCTGGATTTAACAGGGAGCCAGTGAAGGGAAGCTAAGATAGGAGAAATATGATTTCTCTTTTTAATTTTCATCAGAACTCTTGCTGCAGCGTTTTGGATCAGCTGAAGGCTTTTAACTACATTCTGTGGACGTCCTGATAGTAAAGAGTTACAGTCGTCCAGCCTTGAAGTAACAAATGCATGGACTAGTTTTTCAATATCACTCCTGGACAGAATATTTCTAATTTTGGCGATATTCTGGAGATGAAAGAAGGAAATTCTAGAAACATGTTTAATATGAGACTTAAATGACGTATCCTGGTCAAAAATAACACAGAGGTTCTTTACTTTATTATCTGAGGCCAATTTAATCCCATCCAGATCAAGTGATTGACTAAGGAGTGTCTCTTTCAGAGGTTCTGGTCCAAAAACAACTTCTGTCTTGTCAGAATTTAAAAGAAGAAATGTAGTGTCATCCAGGTTTTAATGTCCTCAAGACATGCTTGTAACCTACCTAACGGATTGGATTCATCAGGATTTATGGATAGATATAGCTGAGTATCATCAGCATAAACAGTGAAAATTTATCCCATGCTGTCTGATGATTTTTCCAATTGGCAGCATATATATAGTAAAAATAAAGAATCTGTCCAAGCACAGAGCCCTGTGGTACTCCACAAGTAACCCTAGAGTGAGAAGAAGATTTATCGTTCACATGAACAAACTGGAATCTGTCTGACAGATAATATTTAAACCAGCCTAGAGCTGTTCCTTTGATGCCTACATGTTCAAGCCTTTCTAAGAGAATATTGTGGTCCACTAGATCAAAAGCAGCACTGAGATCAAGCAAAACCAGAACAGACACAAGTCCATTATCTGAGGCCAAGAGAATGTCATTTGTAACTTTCACAAGTGCTGTTTCAGTGCTATGATGAGCTCTGAAACCTGAAACTCTTCAAACAGGTCATTGCTTTTTATTACATTTGATTAGCAACTATTTTCTCAAGGATTTTCGATAAGAAAAGAAGATTAGATATAGGTCTGTAATTTATTAAGTCATCTTGATTGAGAGAAGGTTTCTTAAGTAAAGGTTTAATTCCAGCTACCTTAAAAGCCTGTGGCACATGTCCATTTACGAGGGACATATTAATCATATCTAAAGTGGAGGCAGTAATCAAAGGGAACACCTCTTTAAATAATTTGTTTGGGATGGGGTCCAACATGCAAGTCGAAAGTTTGGAAGAAGCTAATATTTTTGATAACTCAGAAAGCTCAACTGAGTCAGAACAGTCCAAACACACATCAGGTTCTAGAGTTACATTCAGTGCTGCCTCACTTTCTGAGGATGAAGTAATCATGTTTGGGAGGATGCTAATAATTTTATTTCTAATAGAATCAATTTTATTTAAGAAGAATCCCATAAAGCCATTACTGCTGAGAGCTGGGGGAATCGATGGCTCAACAGAGCTATGGCTCTGTGTAAGTTTGGCAATTATACTAAAAAGAAACCTAGGATTACTCCTGTACTCCTCTATTAATTATGAAAAATACAGTGTTCTACCTTGGTGAAAGGTCTTTTTGTACAGCAGTAGACTATTTTTCCAAGTTAAGTAGGGCTCCTCTAGTTGTGTAGAGTGGCATTTTCTCTCAAATTTCCTAGTGTTCTGCTTCAAAGTGCACAGTTCCAAATTAAACCAAGGAGCCAACCTTCTATGGATAATTACCTTCTCTTTTAAGGGGGCTACATTGTCTAATGCCACACGCAATGAGGAATTAACTCTATGAACAAGAACATCAATTTGAGAAGGGCTAAAGATTAAACTGCTGCCTTCTACTGTGTTTATCTGAGTTTCTGAGGAAATTAAACATGGAACAGATTCTTTAAACATTTTTACAGGATTGTCTGATAAAGCTCTTCTATAATAAAAATCTCTCAGGTTTGGAATACTCGGTTAAAATAAACTCAAAGGTTTTTAAAGAATGATCAAACAGCACAGGGTTATGGGGAATTACTGTTATTTCTACACACTCAATGCCATATGTCAGCACAAGGTCTAAAGTATGATGACAAGAGTGGGTAGGACTGTGAATTCTTTGAGTAAAGACAACTGAGTCCAAGATAGCATTAAAGGCTACATTTAGGCTCTCACCCTCAATGTCAACATGAATGTTAAAATCTCCCACTATAATGATTTTATCAGTATTTAACACTAAATCAGATTTAAAAAAATCTGAGAAATTATCTAAAAATTGAGAGTAAGGGTCTGGTGTGATGATACAAAACAAAAGTGGTTTTACAGCTCTGCAACTAAGATGAGAAAACTAAGGGTTAGATGTTCAAAAGAACTGTAGCTATTAATAGGTGTAGGATTAATTAATAAATCTGAATGAAAAATAGTTGCTACTCCTCCACCTCGCCATGTACTTCATATGAAAATCTAAATAATTAGAAGGGGCTGACATTTATACTAACATAATCCTCTTGCTGCAGCCAGGTTTCTGTGAGACAGAACAAATCAATCTGATTATCACAAATAAAGTCATTAACCAGCAAAGTCTTTGAAGAGAGAGAGCTTATATTCAATGAACCACAGGTAATTGTTTTGTTTTTCTGTTCAGTTAGAGTCATATGTATCTTTTTGAGATTTTCATGATTTGCGTTTTTTTTAGGTTAGTCTTTAATCCATTTGATTTTGGCCATGGGGAAGACACTGTCTTAAGGTAATGGATGGGTAACAGTACAGAAGCTGCAGAGAGGTGTGTTAAACTGCAACTCTGTCAGTGTTTTGGAGGACTAATCAATTTAGCCAGATTCCGAGAAAGAAGAGCTGCTCTGTCTAAAGTGGGATGGATGCCGTCTCTCCGGATCAGTGGGCTGGGTTCTGGAACTATGTTTCCAATGAACTGTCACCCAGCCGCCCTGAGTAGTGATGTTCGATACCTCCAGTTTCCTTTCTGATCCAATATCGAGTAAAATTCAGGCTGGTATCTGCTATACCGATCCAGTACCGATACTTTGTGCAAATCCAGCTAATGTGTCTGGTAAATCTAAAAAGGCCACAAACGGACTCTGACACTAACTCTATACAAAACCCCAAAATATGTGGCAAATTTTTTCAATGACTTTAGCGAGCTATTATCTATGATATGCATTGATTATGATTGTTTAATTATTATGGGAGACTTTAACATCCATGTTGACAACCCAACAGACAGAGAGGCAAAAAAGCTGAATGATGTACTTCAGAACTTTGGTTGTACTCAACGTGTTAAACAGCCGACACATAATCGAGGACACACTCTGGATTTGATTATCAGCAAGGGTGAAAATATCTCCAAAGTCTCTGTAATTGATGTCGCTCTGTCTGATCATTTCTCTGTTGTTTTTGAAAGTACAATCTCTGTTGATTTGCTTAATAAAACAGATATTATTACGAAACATTCTCTTACAGACAACTCAGCTGAAACTTTTAATCAAATCTACTCCTATACCTCACTTCCATGCTGTAAACCAGTTGAACTGGCATATAACTTGTGCTCTAAAAGTTATATACCAGTATATAACTTTTATATACTGGTATATCATCATTGATGTCTGCATCATTGATACAAAATCTACAAAGAAAGGCTGCGAAGCTATCACTCATCATTAAAAGACGCAAGGGAAACAATTTTGCAGAAATCATAAACAAAAACATCAACAACGCTCATGCCCTGTTTGCTACAGTTGACAGGTTGACAAACCTTCCTGTGATTTTACCACCTCAACTCCACTCTACCAGGGCCCGCAATGAATTTGACAACTTTTTAACAGAGAAAATTCAAAAAATTAGAGGGTTAATCTGCACACCAAATCCAATAATGATGCTATGCCCAAACATAACAAATGCAGAGAAAATGGCTGAGTTTCACCAACTCAATCATGAAAACATAGAAGAGATTTTAAAACAATTAAGCTCCTCCTGCTGCTTTCTTGATATCCTACCAACAACCTTTCTTAAAAAAGTTTGGCTTGTCACTGCACCTGACCTGATTCAAACAGTAAACTCATCCCTCTCATCAGGTGATTTCCCCCAGGCTCTATAAACAGCAGTTATCAAACCACTGTTAAAAAAAGAACAATCTGGATAAATCACTGTTGCAGAATTACAGGCCAATCTCCAACCAAAAATATTTAATTAAACAATTAAAAAAGTGTTACTGTTTTAGAATACAGCTGACTCAAATTAAAATTGGCAGTAAAATAAAAAATTTAATTCCACAATTATTGCACAAGTTTGTCAATATCTACATTTTTAATTATTTTTCAGCAGTCAAAACAAATCAACTTATTGATGCTAAATTAAACCAGCGTGTCTGGACTTGTCCAGGTCAGCTGTTGATAAACTTCAGCTCTGTGCTGGGAAGACATCAAGTCTTTGTTTCTGTCTTCTCTGATAAACAAGATTAGTGACAAAGAGCTGAACTCTTGCTCTGTGTGTATAACCCACCAGGAGTGTTTTGATCCACAAAATCAGTTGCTTGCAAAAGTGTTCATACTTCCTCATTTTTTTTTTTTTTTAAACATTTTCATTTTATTGGGGTATTTTGTGTCAGAAAAACAGGATACGAGGTTTTCTTTACAAACAACTTTTTAAAGTGTAGCCATGACGTTTTACAATGACATGTACAAAAATTAAAGCAAATAAAACCTTAGAGTTGACTTTTCAAATTACATCAGTTTTTTTGTGCTCTTCCTCACCTGGTCCCTTCTTCTGTCATCAGTACTGTTCAGGAAGTTATAAATACAGGAAGTTAGGCAGGACTTGCTCCTGGAACACAGGTAGGTATGTTCACAAAGTATAATGCACAAATTAAAAGCTCCAAACAAAAATGTTGACTTAACAAAACTTGATTTAAACTAAGGTGTTATATTAATCTGTAAAAATGCAAAACAACAAACCTGGGACAGTAAATGTTTACAGACTACAGAATAAAGATGAGGTTGGCTACGGCCAATACAAGCAAACATGAATGTTGATTGAAAAGACTAAACTCTCTGGGATAAATGGTGTTCTCGCATGCTTTGTCAAGTGCAGACTGGTCAATTGACCTTTGTAGATGTTTGTGATGAGTAGTTTGATCTATTTTATTTCAAAACCCACAACAGTATCAACTTTTTACTTTAACCATCTAACAAAAAAAACACTTCTGAAACAGTCAACTTATGGATTAGAGCAGGTTCTGTGGAGTTGTTTTTAGGTTATACAGAAAGAAGAAACTGCTCACAGAAAGTGAAACATGTTTTCTGCATTTGCATGACCAAACCTCAAGAGTTCAGACATCAAGTGAAGAGTGTTCTTCATTACAGCTTGAACAAACTGTAAGTTTGCTTTGCTGTAAACTTGAGCTTTATTTTTAGTAAATTTTTTTGTATTTTTTTTTTTAGTTTTGGTTCACAGATCTTTGTAGTGCCATGGTTGGTGGTGGTAGTAGCCAAGGACCAAAAATGCAGAGGCAGCAAGGAGTTATTGAAGATTTAATAACGAATGACAAAAAAAACTTACAAAAACACTGGAGGACACATGAAGCCAGAGCACAAAAACCACAGCAAGAATCCAGGGAGCAAAATAGTGAGCACAACATGAAAGAACTCAGGCAAGGACCCATGTTGCCAGCAGGTAGAATAACAGGAGGAACCAACAAGGGCTGGGAGAAAGAGAGGAGCTTAAATACTAGGGAAGTGGCCACTGGAACAACGGCTGGGGCTGATTGACTAAACATTTGCAGGTGAGAGGAATGAGCTAGAGGGCGACTGAGGAGAGACAGAGAGAATGGTAACAGGGGAGAGGAAGAGTAAAACAAGGGAGCAAAGAAAATTAATCTAACAGTAACAGAGGATAACTAGAGACTGGAATTAATAAATATATTTAAACTAGGATAACTAAGAAAATACAGTACTAAAGTTAAACAGAAACAAGACTGATCTGATCAACATAAGAAATACAGGATAACAATAATCAAAAACTAGACTCAAAACAATAAACCTCAAAAACAACCCCAAACCACCCAGGTTCTGACATGGAGAGCATATTAAGTTCTTGTTCCAGGGCAAAATTGTAACATTTTTTATTAGATTTTTTTTTTTTTTTTTTTTTTTTTTTTTTACGTATTTGATTTAGTTTAAGTATCTTTTTATTCAGAACTTTCATTTGCTTTGTTAAACTTTTCCCAGAAACTGGGATCTGACATGTGTCTCCATCAAGTCTCCACTGAAACAAACCTTAATAATAAGTCTGGTGGACTGTGATTATTCATGGTTGCGCTGCATGACTCCCCCTACTGGGCTGTCAATAGAACCTTCCTCTGCCTTAGACTGTTGCCTGACTGCATTTAACTGATGCTGATATGTAACAGACAAGAAGAGCCAGTCAGGGGAGGGGCAGCTGTGTTTCCCACAGCATATAATGTTATGGGCGGTGTAGTAATACAACTTTGATTTAATTGATTTTTAAGTAGTGTTACACTGTACTTAGTTTTTCATATTTGGGTTAATCAGATTAATCAGATCACTTAAGATCAGTGATCAGGAGGGTTTCATAAGATAGAACAAATTCTTAGAGGGGTGTAGAACACTTATATATTCACTTACCTTTTACAAAAACAGAAACCTCAAGTATAATGTGTGTATTGATCTTAAACTGATTATGTGGTTCAACTTATAAACATTATATGGTATGTGTATTAATTCTTTGTAATCAAATCTGCTGTCTAACTCTGTAACTTGAAGGGTCAGCGAGGGTTCGAGGAGAGCGCTGTGTGGCTTCAGGAGCCAGTCTGAGGCTGCTGAGGAGGACAGGGAGGACGACTTAGTGGAATGCACCAGAATACTGATAAACTCGGTCCCACATCCTTGGGTTGAATATTTTGTGCAAACAACACCTGCATTGTTCCTGGCTAGAAAATCTTCAGGCAGGAAAGCGTCCACCTCCTGACGGCTGACGTCAGGACATCCTAGACAGTAAAGAATTACCTGGACATAGCGAGGTATAAATGTATGTGAGCTACAACCGTTAGTCAGATCACTGGGGTGAGACCGCCTTTTTTCCTGTCCACACGGTGCTTGCCGAAGACGTGTCTTCGTATTTTCTCTAAAAGGTGATTAATGTTTCTTTTTCTTATGGTAATCAATGATCATGTTGGGATGTTGGTGTGATTTCATGTTTTTGATTGAATGAATAAATCGCGAGATGATTTTGAAGTTGAACAGTGACTGTTGTCTTGGTTTCACTTTTACACCCGGTATCCACGGACCTGGGGAGACGAGAGGTGACAACAAGCACCAGGTACAAATACTTTGTCTCAACAGCGGTTAGAACCTATGGTGTGCAGATGAATGATTTCTGTTTCCTCTGCAGATGAAAGAAGAAAGTGTGTGTGAGCAGAGGTGGATGTGAAGTCAGCATCATGGACCAGTGTGGGGACAAAGAGGAGGAGGTCCCTCCCTCTAAAACCCCTCTGTGTGAGGAACATGGAAGTGAGAGCGAAGCTCAGAGGTGAGATTGGGATCTCTAACTGTCCCTAGCCCTCTCTTCAGACTGCATATACCACACAGCTTGGCTTGTGTGAACTCAGTCGTGGTAAATCCAGACTAGTGCACCTAAACAAACTACACAAAAGGATTGCCCTACACAGAAGAGCCAGCCCATTAGGTCAAAAAATGTTTTGGTTGAGGCATTGCATTTTTGAACAATTATTCTGTCTAGTTTTGCATGCTATGCAGCTGGAAGGATTTTTCTCTTCTTTTGTAACTTTTGGACAGTTCTGATGTGTAACTGAGGTAACAAGGTATTGTTTTTACAACTGGGAGCATTTAATTAGCATCTCAAAAGCTCAAATAATACCTGAACTCTGACCCCAGATACCAGAGGAGTTGAAAAGGAGGCTTCATAGATGTAGACCAGGACCTAACAGCAGAGAGAGAAGGAGGAAGTTCAAAGCATCCCTTCCATCAATCATAATGTGGAATGATCAAATCCCCAACTCCAGCGTCCCACTGCCTGGCTCTGTAACCATACACCCAGACAGAGATTTAAAGAGGAGTGTCAAAAGCAAATGAGGTGGAGTAGCAGTGGTTATCAGCAACTGATGGTGTCATTCAGGACATAGTACTGTTAAATATCGTCTTTGCTGCCCAGAAATTGAACTGTTAAAAGAGGGTACTATGTGTTTTCCAGAAACATAGTGTCATGTAATAGCACAGTAAAGTAACTATGTTACCTTCAGTTGTTATGAAAATGCTGTATATATAAAAAAACAAAGTTAAAAGAAATTTGACTTTGCATCACAGCCATATCTGACACCTTGAAATTGGCCTCTGCTTCTTTAAGAACCTCCTACCCTTTCCGACACTCCCCCTTCAGCATTTCATCACAACAATGCTTCGCAATGCTGTACACTGATGCCATGTACAACAATTCTTAGGAGTGGTGTAGCTTGAATGATAAGCTCAGTAGACTTTCAGTTCCATCAGGTGTTTGCTAAGTGCTGCCACTAGTCTGGTGGAGTTGTGTGTGGGAGGCACAGGGGAAGGGTGCTCCGTGGCACGGAAGCTCGGCTGGGGACTGAAGCTTCAAGGCGTAGCTTTGAGTAAATAGGTGGTGCATTGCAGGAGCAGGCGTTAAGGCACACATGAATTGCTGTCATGGGAGATTCAAGGATTCCTCAAACATGCATAGAAGAACCAAAGTAACACTACGTATGTTTTTGATGAGGGAATAACATTGTAACATGATATAAAGCTCAAAAAAGTCGATTTTGCATAATAACCCCCCTTTAAGATGTGATGACTATCATTGGACATAGACTGACTGCTACTGGACATCTTTATGACAAAGACTCCAGGATAGGTGTTGAAATGTCTTCAGGGAAAACTGAGCAAAAGTCTGATTGCCTTTGATTTAAGTCTGTTGGAGCACTTCTTTAAATAATTTTGGTTGGGATTGGATCCAACATGCCAATTAAAGGTTAGATGAAGCTAATATATTTAATAATTAGAAAGCTCAACTAAATCAAACACTCCAGAAACAGATCAGGTTCTGCAGTAACCTCTAATGTTGCCTCACTTACTGAGGATGAAGTAATCACATTCAGGAAGACAATAATTTTATTTTAATAGAATCAATTTTATCTGCAAAGAATCCCATAAAGTTATTACTGCTGGGCATAAAATCTAGAACAAAATAATAACCAACAAAATAATAAAAACAAAAAGTAGAGCTGTCACGTAGCTCAGTGGTAGAGCAAGCACACAATGTGCTAAGGCTAAAGTCCTCAGTCCGATCTTACAAATAAAGGTCACTAGTGCCAAAAAACCTTACAGAAACATACAATAAAGTAAAGTAGAATCACTATGATGATGTCAAAAACCAACAGAAAAACACGAGTTTTAAGAGGTGATAAGATAACAGAGCAAATGGTAGCAGCACTGTCTTCGACAGTCTTTGGTACACAGCTGAACAGCTGACCTGAGAGAACGGATGGGTGAAAACTGAAGTACCAAGGGCAAAGCAACCCAAATTCCACAAAGAAAGAATGTAGACTTGCACCCTCCTATGGTGCACCATCTCATATTCCACAGAGGAAAATTATCAGAACTGGTGGTTTTAGTCCTTTAGCTCTTTATTGTTAAAGCATCACAGTTTTTGTTCAAGCAAACATTAACAGAAATTGGTTTCCATTAGGATCCATCAGAGCCTCAAACCTGAATATGAACCTAAATCCAGCAGTGTATCCTTTAAGAGTGAAAGATCAACGAATTAATCTCTCAACTTTATTTCTGACCAACCATTTGCTGCAGACAGATGAGTTATCTATTGAACTATTCAATCGGTCAATCAAGTTTATTTGGATAGCACATTTCAGCAGCAAGGTAGTTCAAAGTGCTTTACATCATGAAGACATAAAAAACATCATAAACATATCATACAGTCACCAATTCTGAAATCAGTGACAAACATTTCATTTGTCAAGTGCCATCATTAAAAAAATCAATACACATCAAATATGTTGGTCAATGTTTCTGTTATTATGGGTCAAAAGTAGTTTTGTAGTTTTCTGGAAGTCTGTTCCAGATTTGTGGAGCATAGGAGCCAAATGCTGCTTCTCCATGTTTGGTTCTGGTTCTGAGGATGCAGAGTAAACCAGAACCAGAAGACCAGAAGGCATAGTATTGATACTGGATTTGGTGTAGATATGCATATTAACCCCCTAAATTTTTTAATTTTCTTTTGGCAAAGTTATTGCAGGCCCTGTTACAGTGGAATGGAGAAAATATTAGCAGTGAAAAGTTTTTTCCCCATCTAGAGTTAGGCCAACTTAATCTTGTCTGAAGAGATGATCGCGCTCCCAGAAAATCTTGTGATTGTCAATGAAGTTCACAGAGCTGGTAGATCATTCTTTAATAAGACATTTATTATTCATAAGCAGTCTGCTGTAATTCTCATCTCCACGTCCAGCTTTTTGTATTGGTCCACTGATAAACATCTTCTTTTTCATATATTTCTGATTGTGTTTTGAAGATGATTAAAGTCATTTTTCAGAATTTCTCATTTTTGCTTAGCCAGATCATTAGCTCCAATGTGTATGATTAGATTCTCAATGTTCAGCTGATCAGTGGTTAATGAGAGCATTTTCTCTGTAATATCAGACACAGTGTCATTTGGGAAGCAGATTACCTTTCGTTCTCTATTTACTGCAGAAACAATAGATTCCATTAATTGCCTCATCCCCGACAATCAGAAATATTGGCATAAATTTTGGTTTCTGGGTCATTTTAGGAGGTGGTTGTGTCTCATACCTCTAGTTGATGTTTGGAGGAGAGGTGTCCGTCATGGGCTCCGGCTGCAGAGCAGCAAACCTGTTTTTCAGTGGAATTCCAGCGGAGTTTAGTGGGTTTCCAGCTGGAGACATGACGGGATGTGTTATGGCTTAAGGTGGCTGATTAGTCCTTGGTACTGGAGTCAAGGAACCTGGAATTATGTCATCTCCAGCTGCTTGTTGTTTTTGCTTTGGTGCTGGTTTTGATGAGGGGATGTCTCGGCTCAATGTTGCCCATACTGTATCATCTAGGTGAGGGGTTCATCCCATTAGAATCTAATCAGATCCAAAGGATGAGATTTATTTTTCAGCTTAGCTCCAAGAGAGTTCCAGGTGGGTGAGCTGCTTGCTGAGGTGCTCAGAGGCTGTTTGTTGTTTTGAGACATTGGTAGAGTTGTTTCATTTCCAGAACCTGTGTTGAAGTCAATATTTACCTCCAGTTAAGAAACTCTCTATTGAGTGAAGTCTTTGGATAATATTGCTAATGTCCCCGGAGTCGACCAGAGGCATCTTGCTCTTGTTCGGCTTGGAAGTAGAAAAAATAGGGCAAAAAGTAAAGTAAAAATTAAAAATCTTAGACCTTAAATCTGAAGTAATCCAGTTATGAGGGTAGACAATGTAAGAGTAACTATAAAAACTAGGTATATTGCATAACTTAACCGGTATCACTATCAAATGAGGACGAGAGACAGCAGGATAAGCTGTTCATCCTTCCGCTGTCAGACAGACTTAATACTGTATATTAAGTGTCAGTATGAAATCATATTTATTCCAAAATGTGTTTTGCTCCAAAGTCATCATCCAGGCAGAGAGCTTGGCGTCCTGTTGCTGCTCCAGACTCAGTATTCTGGATTGCAACTCCAAGGTCCACATAATCACCAAAACGCAGAGTCCAAGGCAAAGAACAGACACAGACATGTAGACCATTATCCCGGACAGATGATTCTAGCTGCTCCACAGTGGCTGCTCTTCTGTGTGATTCCTCCTCTTCTCACCAGGTTTATCAAAAATTTTACACCCCTGCTCATCTTCCATTCTATACATAAAACCAGAAAAATTCACACACAAAAAAATCCCTCTGCTCGTTAATTCTGACGCAAAACAATCTGACGATCAGTGGTGTTGTAGCGTATTAAGTTTTACCCTGTGCAGAGAAAAGTTTCAGCAGATGTCCCTCACGTCAAATTACTCTTCAAAGTACCTTCTCTGCACACAAGTAAAAGTAGCTCAACATCAGGAATTTGATGGTAGAAGTTTTTTTTTTTTTTCATCAAATGTAAGAGGTTCCGAATTCACACAAAATCTTTTGTCAGTGTTGTGCTCCACTTGTCCAAATAGCTTAAGCATCTGAAAGAACATCAGAACTATCCTAGAGATTATTTTTAGTCTCAGTAACTGTTTATCTCATTGGTTGTATTTTCTTACAATGATGGTGTTGTGGTCTGGGAGTTTTGTTCAGACTTCCTTTTTGCAGTTCCTTCATTCGTCCTCCAGATGGCATCGTGGAACATGGTAGCTGGGTGGTTCAGCAGGTGTGATCACAACTGCATCCAATCTGCCTCATCTAGTGAGGAGTACAAGAGGAGCTTGTCCTTCGACACCTGAGTGTTAACCTTTGTGATAACGTCAAGCCCTCTGAGTTCTTCCCTAGAACTTTGTTCTTGCTCTCTGAAAAGATTACTTATACTTTGTGTTTCTGTTTCAAGGTACTCCCTGATGAGAGTTTGGAACTCATTCCTGCTCAACCCTCTGGCATCTGTAAGCCATCTGTAAATTCTCAGCAAACCTCCTGATGTAAACTTCCTGACTGGCAGTTCCTTGGCTCCTCTTCCTCGCACCCTCCTCGAAGATCGAACTCTGTCGTGCCCACTTTAACTCCTCATTCCATCAAGCCATCTGGATTCATCTCCATCTTCGTCCCTCTGTGAATTCACCATCCTCCCGCACCCGTTAAATCCCTCCCTGGTGGTTATCTTCATCCTCTCAAGTAAGCACCTCTGGAATCTATATTGCAATTCTCCATTTCATCATACTCAACCATTTACCCGTCTTCCCAGAACCCTCAGTCGAAGCCTGGTTCCAGAACCAGACCTTGGACCACTGAACCTCCTCCTTGCAATAATCACATTCTTATTTGTAAATAAACTTTTAACTTTACATCTGTCTCCTGAGAGTTTTTTTTGTGCATGTGGGTTAGACAAATCTCAAACCATGACAGATAGGTGACTAAAATATGAATCCTGATTAAGCTGCCTGGTTGCTGCCACCCTGAATTGATTTATTGTTGCCATCCCTTGATTTTAATTAAAACGGGAAAGAAATCTCTCTTTAACATACTCCAAAAACTTGCTTCAAAACAATCGAGAAGCAATTTAATAACTCAGTCAATACATTTATCTTTGATCTTGCCTCCTAATGTGAGTCTTGACCTGAATGAGGATCAGTAGTTTCATCCGACTGACTGACCACCTCTGGGTTCCTCTTTCAACCATATTTGACCCCATCTCAACTGTCTCTGTTGGACCATAGTTCCAAATTAAACATGCAGCCAAGAACAGAGCAGGCAGCTGGCCTTGCAGAATATAAAGGGCATGGCTTACAACTTGCAGCATTCACCTTGGCAATATGCATAGGATAATGGTTGGAGATTTCCCCCATAGATCAGAATACTCAACTTGATGTCATTGTTTACCTATAGTTACTGATGCCACAGTCAGTGGTTTTTGTCACTGTGGAGACAAGTTACATGTATTCATCTGCTTAATGTGGGATGGCACAATGTGGATTCTCTGTTTGGGCTGAATATTAATTGTTGATGAGGATGACAGTGAGATAATTTGATTCCTCCTTAGAGTTGACCAGCAGGCCTCAGAGTTTCCCATTGGTCAGTCAGCCGAGCAGCATCAAACACAACTGGACTCCATCTTTCAGGTTTGTATATAATTACTTTAGAACTCATACTGTGTTTTATATTTTTCCAGGTGCTGGAGGACAACATGATCTGTTTTGTGAAAAATGAGATATAAAGGATCTTTAAAGTTCTGAGATCAGATTAGAGGGCTCAGATGATGAGAGGCAGTATGAGATGTTGGGTGGTGAAACCAAGAGCAGAAGATTCAATTCAAAAATACTTATTTATCCCAAAGGGAAATTAAATATTGATGTAACTCATTTAGTCAAGGAGTTATTATAGATGATGACGGCTGTGGGCAGGAAAGATCTCCTGTAGTGGTCTGTTTTACAACCAAACTGAAGAAGCCTTTGACTGAAGAGATTCTGTTTTCCAATGACAGTCTCATGAAGAGGATGTCCAGGGTTGTCCATAATTTCCTTGATTTTATGCAAAATCCTTCTTTGCATCATCAACTCTAGAGGTTCCACAGTTGTCCCCAGAACAGAACCAGCCTTCTTTATCAGGTTCTTGAGCCTTTTTAGGTCCCTGGCTCTGATGCTGCTGCCCCAACAGATGATGGCAGAGGAGATGACGCTCTCAACAACAGACTAATAGAAGACATGCAACATCTTGCTGCAAACCTTGAAGGATCTTAGCTTCCTCAAGAAATACAGTCTGCTCTGTCCCTTCTTCCAGATGCTTCACTGTTGAGTCTCCAGTCCAGTCTGGTGTCCAGATGAACACCGAGGTATTTATATTCCTCAACCACCTCCACTTCTTCTCCCATGATGAAAATAGGGTTTGATCTGACCCTGTTTGTCCTGAAATCTACAATCATCCCCTTTGTTCTGTTCACATTCAAGATGAGATGATTGTTTCCACACCATGCCACAAAGCGGTCCACCAGCTCTCTGTACTCAGCTTCTTGTCCATCTCTGATACACCCGACAACTGCAGAGTCATCTGAGTATTTCTGTAGATGACAGGAGTCTGACTTGTGCTGGAAGCCTGAAGTGTACGGAGTGAAAAAGAATGGTGAGAGTACAGTCCCCTGTGGTGCTCCTGTGCTGCTGACCACCTGGTTCAGACCTTCTTCAGTCACAAACTGTGGTCTGTTTGTCAGGTAGTCACTGATCCAGGGGATTGGTGAGGCCTCCACCTGAGTCTTTTGGAGTTTCAGATGAAGCAGATCAGGCTGAATTGTGTTAAATGCACTGGAGAAATCAAAGAACATGATCCTCACAGTGCTGCCTGCTTGGTCTGGGTGACAGTAGGTTTGTTGAAGCAGGTGTATAATGGCGTCTCCAACTCCACGGCGATAAGCAAACTGCAAGGAGTCCTGATATGTGTTGGTTTGCTTACTCAGGTGGGCCAGCAGGAGTCTCTCCAGGACCTTCATGATGTGGGTTGTCAGGGCAACAGGTTGTTGACTGATAGGTGAGTTTTCTTTCTTTCTTTGGTACCGGAACCAGACAGGATGTCTTCCACAACAGTGGTACCTTCTCTTGGGTCAAGCTAAAGTTGAAGAGGTGTTGCAGAATCCCACAGAGCTGCTCTGCACAGGCCATCAGGACTCTGGGACTGACACCATCTGTAACTGCAGCCTTGTTCTGGTTCAGTCTTTCCAGCTGCCTCTTCACCTGACTTCTAGAAACAGAGAAGTGGGAGGGGGAGGGAACAGCAGCATCTTCTGATTTGGTTGAAGACAAACTAGTGGAAGCAGAAGAGTCCATGACTGAGGATAAAATATCTGAGGTGTGACAGGAAAGCTGTGGGTCAAAGGAGGGTGGGATGTCTGTTTGGCTGGGGGCAGGAGGGGAGGATGGTGAGCTTGTTCCTGAACTGAACCTGTTGAAGAATGTGTTCAGCTCATTTGCTCTGTCCAGACTTCCATCTATCTGATCCTCTGTTTGCTTGAAGCCTGTGATCTTCTTCATCCCAGACCACACATCTCTGATATTGTTCCTCTGCTGTTTACTCTCCATCTTCTTCCTATACACCTCCTTGCTGTCTCTAATCTTGTCTTTGAGCTGTTTCTGTATACTCCTCAATAACTCTCTGTCTTGCTCCCTAAAGGCTTTTTTTTTCCCTGTTTAACAGTTCCTTTAGCTCATTAGTGATCCAGGGTTTGTTATTAGGGAAGCATCTCACTGTTCTGGTGGGGATGGTGTTGTTCATACAGAAGTTTATGTCGTCGATCACACACTCAGTCATGGCATTAATGTCCTCTCCATGTGGCTTGCAAAGATAAATCCAATCAGTAGCATCAAAACAACCTTGTAGGGCTTCTTTGGCTTCCTGTGATCACTTTCTCACAGTCTTCTTTTGTTACAGCTTATCTTTGGACAAGGGGTTTATATTCTGAGCAGAAAAAAAACAAGGTTGTGATCTGATTTACCCAGAGGAGGTCTTGCTTTGGAAATATATGAATCCTTGACATTTGTGTAAAACAAATCCAATGTCTTGTTTTCTCTGGCAGAGCAGCTGACAAACTGTTGAAACATTGGCAGTGTAGCAGAGAAGGAGGCGTGAGTAAACTCACCAGATATTACCACAAAAGAATTGGGGTGTTGGGTCTGCATCTTAGCAACAGCAGAACTGATGACATCACATGCATTGTCAGCAACAGCTGAGGGTGGAATGTAAACAGCCACCAAAATAACACAGGTGAACTGTCTTGGCAAATAATATGGATGAAAACTAACTGCCAGTAGTTCAATGTCTGGACTGCTGAGACGACACTTCACAGTAACGTGTCCTGGGTGACACCATCTGTTGACAAGCACTGCCAATCCACCTCCTTTTCTTTTCCTGCTACTCTTTAAATCTCGATCTGCTCGTATAGTCAGGAAGCCCAGCCAAAAATTTCTCCAAAAATTTGGAGAAATTTTTTTTAAAATAATTCTCTAACTTTATTTTGTTGTTATTGTCCCTTCAGACTAAGTAACTGTAACCTCTCAGAGAGAAGCTGTGCAGCTTTGTTCTCAGTTCTCGACTCCCAGTCCTCCAGTTTCAGAGAACTGGACCTGAGTAACAAAAACCTGCAGGATTCTGGAGCGAAGCTTCTATCTGCTGGTCTGGGGAGTCCACATTGCAGACTGAAAACTCTTAGGTAAGGATGCAATCTGAATGGGGTATTATTCTTTATTTTATTCATCCTGTATTTTTGTCCTTTAAGGGCCACTGTTCCTCACTGTATATACATTATTTTATCAATAGATTTTTTTTTTTTTTTTAATTTTTCAAAAAACACAGATTTATTTTTTTCTAAACTAAATGTCTTGACCTTTGTTAATGTAACTAAAGCTCACCATACATGAGAGCCATGATCTACTAGATTCAGACTTTATCAGGCCCCATGGGCAAGTAATCTGTAACCTTCAAGTGCTTACATTCTTCTCTAACATGTATCTCAAACCAAAAGACAATAATAAATAAAAATAAGACATATTCATAAAAAAAAAGCAAAGATAACAAGACACAACAAAAAGAGCACAAACACAGCGCAACTAAAAATAACAATTATCTTTAACAGCTGAATAGTGGAGGAAATGAAGGACTTAGAGAAGTGGTTCATTCTTGATTTGGGCACAGTGTAACATTGGCTAAAAAGATACAGGAGGAGTTCCCTTGAGCAGCTGCTATGGTTCGTTTAGCTCATCATTTTCTTAGCCTTTTTAGCCACCTGTTTATTTTATAGATCGCCCAAGTGCCTCCACTGTTAAGTCCTAATTATTTAAAGTGTTGTTTTTTCCACAGCCTAACATTAGACTTTCTGCTCCTGTCTGGAGAAACCATAAAGTCAGCTTCCTCTGAATGATTTATTGCAGTTTCCTAAGAGCAAACGTACAATGTAACCCTGTATTTGGGATTTAGTAATCAACCATAAATCGAGTTGTTCTTGTTATGATAAAATGGAAATCTTTAGATGCTAGCCCATACAATGAACAATGAGGTCTGCAGAGAGGATCATAAGGGCTGACGTTCCTTCCATCCAGGACTTGAACAGGTCTACGATCATAAAAGGGCAGCAAAAATGATCTCACATATCCTGGACACAAACTGTTTAGACTTTTAACGTCAGGTCATTTAATTTCCCCAGGCTATCACTCTGATGAACACTTAATAGTCAGAGTGCCCAGATTGATGCCTTGCTGATTTGCATTAATTTAATCTTATTTTCCTCTTTTGTAAAAACTCTGTACATACTTCTATTAACGTGTTTTTATGCCTCATAAATGTATGCATTTTGAACACAAACAAAAAAAGCTTTTGATTTTTTTTACTTTTTTATGTTTATATTTAAAATGTCTTCACTGATAGAAAAGTGGTACCAAAGTAAAATTCGTTGTTTGTGGGCATGAACTTGGTGAATAAAGTTGATTCAAATTCTGATTCAGTTTTGTGTCACTACTGAAAATTAACAAAAGAGATTTGTAGTGAAATATAACATGACCCTGTAGAAATGATTGGTGTTGAAATGTATTTGCAGCTTGTCAGGCTGTCTGATTACAGAGGAAGGCTGTGCTTCTCTGGCCTCAGCACTGAGCTTGAACCTTTTCCATCTTAAAGAGTTTGACCTGACCTACAATCATCCAGGAGGCTCAAGAGTCGAGCTGCAGTTGGCTGGACTGTCTCTCTCATTTGGCTTGAAGGATCCACACTGGAGGCTGGAAAATCTCAGGTATGTAAAAAAATTACCACAGCCACATAGAATGTCTGTTAGAGAAGGTGTAAGTTGGAAACATACAGTATTCTTTGTCTTTTCCTGGATTGCACTTCTGAAGGACAATAAAGGATATTATCTATTTCATGCAGCCCTGTGCTTTCTACCATTCTGGGTCCAAGCAATTAAAAATAAAAAATCACACACATATGAGTTTTTGTTTACTCATAACAGAAACATCGGTTGAATATAAACAGATTTTTCGAGTGGATCTTTGAAAACGTCCACACAAGCAAAACCTTCCTATTACTCAGAAAGACAGATCTTTGCCTCTGAGCTCTGCCATCTCTGGAAATCTCATGGCCTGTATCCATGGTAACACAAGGACTGGTAGCAAGGAAAATCTACTTGCCTAGCTAAACAGAGTGAAAATAAATAATCTACAATGTAAAATAATGACATTTATTACCAATGTCTATTTGGTTACCAAATTGATTCGTGTCAACCAATCCAATCAGAGTAATAATAATAATAATAATAATAATAATAATAATAATAATAAAAGTTTTTGAACTTTTTTTGCACAAAGTCGTTGAGAGAAAAGTGTCTGAAAATCGGTTTCAGTGTTGAGCTATCAGACTCAACTTCAGCAGTCATCTTAATTCCACTTCAAATCATATCAAACTGCCTAAATATGCAGATCCTTCCTACTGATTTTTTTATTAGTGATTGCTCCTCGATTGGGTAAAGCTGCTGTTGAAAGATGTGCCCATTGAAAAACTTGAAATTTAAAACCTTAGTCCATTGTTCTTCACACTCTTATACTCCTGAACAATAGGAAAGTTAGGCCTAAGGCTGGTTTGGATATCAATAATATGCATAAAATCCTGAACTGTTCCTTTCTCAGTTTCAAACAATGTCTGAGAGCCATGTAATGTCTGTTCGCAAGGTGAGAGAAACTGGTGGTCTGACCTCCCCCTCCTCCTCTCAGGGTGGAACCTGCTGGAGTCCAATGGTTGACACCAGGTCTGAGGAAGTGTGTGTTTTTCATTTGATGAATGACAACACATCTGCACACACTGAACCATCTGAAAACTGTCCCAGCACCCATTAGGAGTTATCATAAAGGTGTAAATGAGTAATTAATAACTGCAGCTGGATTGTGTTTGTTCTCTCTTGGAATCCTATGAACTCACAATTGACACAAACACAGTGAGCAGAAAACTCAAACTGTCTGACAACAACAGGAAGGTGACATGTGGAGGAGCTCATGTCACCTTCCTGTGACATGAGCTCCTCATATACTGATCATCCAGACAGATCTGATTACTGGCCTCAGCTGCTGTGTAGAAATGGTCTGACTGGTTGCTGTTACTGGGAAGTCAAGTGGAGAGGGAATCAGCCAGAAAGGAGACAGCAGCGACTGTGTGTTTGGATTGAATACTCAGTCATGGAGTCTGGAATGCTCTGATGTTGTCAGTTATGCTTTCTGTCATAATAACAGAAAAGGACCCATCTCCTCGACCTCGGTCTCTAACAGAGTAGTGGTGTATGTGGACTGTCCTGCTGGCATTCTATCCTTCTACAGAATCTCCTCTGACACACAGATCCACCTGCACACATTTAACACCACATTCACTGAACCTCTTTATCCTGGATTTAGAATCTGGTCCTGTGGTTCCTTTGCGTTTCTGTGTTAAGAATGAAGAGTCTCCGCCAGTCAGAGAATAATGTGTGCATGAATGTAGGTCTCATTTAACATAGCATGTGCCTTACAGGGAGTCAGGTGTCTCTTCAGTTTTCCATAAAGTTTTTAATAAACCTTAGTTACCATTTGATGTTTCAGGAGTGTATTTATAAGAAGATTCTTCAAGAAATTTCAGTCATAAAAGATGTAAGTTACTCTCACTGTGCACATTGTGTAACAGCACCTACATATGGCCACATTTGAACACTGCAAGTTTGGTCAATAGTTTAGGATGAATGATTGTTAAAAAGAAAACAGAAAACAAGTTGACTGATTTATGATTTAGAAAAATCATGGCTGGTGCTGTAACTTAGTTGGTATGGTGAACAGGTTGTCCTGGGCTCAATTTTAGTGCTGCATGTCATCTTTGTAAGTTACTAGAAAATGAGGCATTATTTACTTTATTTTGACAATGATGCCAGTTTATGTAGGACCAAAACTGACATAATTAAAAAATGAAAGCAGAAATATATATCTTTTGTTTTACCTTTTCCTGACACATTGGTTTTTGTCAAGAAATGTGTATATGTTCTTTTTTGTTTTCCTTATACATGCATTTTTGTCAAGAAATGTATATATTTTGTTTTGCCTTTTCCTTATACAAGCGTTTGTTCTTTTCACATTTCCTCGTCTCCTCTTTTTACTTTACCATATGCATTTCTGCCTCATTATGCAAAAGAGGAGGGCTGCCTTCTTGGTTCAGCTCCTCTACTACTGGTCAATAAACAGGAAGGAGCAGGATCCATGTGCAGATCGATTGTGCATGCCTGCACCTTTGGCTTCAGTTTAGCAACCGAAGCATTTCTTTCATTTCTTGACAAATACACATGTATAAGGAAAAGAAAATGAAAAAGAACATATATACATTTCTTGACAAAAACACGTGTAAGGAAAAGGAAAAACTATATATATATATATATATATATATATATATATATATATATATATATATATATATATATATATATATATATATATATATATATCTATATATATATATCATATTTCTGCTTTTATTTTAATTATGTCAGTTTTCGGTCCTCCACACCAGTTTGCATTAAAAAAACTCTCTATTATATGTAAAATTATATTAGAATAGACTGACTATTTTTTCAATATTAAGACTATGGGTCTCCATCTAAGTTAGAAAAAAATCTTTAAACATGTTTTTTATATATGAATTCTAGGACTGTGACACCACAGAATGTGTTTAATTACTTCAGCTTTGTGATCCTTGGAGTTGTTTCAGGTTTACTGTTGATTAAATAGTGTTTTCAGTTCCACATTTGAATGGTAATATTGCATATTTGTCACACTCCTTGTGTATTTGGGCTTTGTGTTTCTTTTGTGTTTTGATCATCTTCTTTTGGTTTATTTATGTTCTATACGTCTTGCCACATTAATGCAGTCCTTCGTGTTTAGTTTCTAACTTTATTCTTGTGTTCTTTTCCTTTATTCTTGAATTTATTGTCTTAGCTCATTGTCAGGGTTTTTCCCTTTTGGTTTCTAGATCATTTAACTCCTTGTTCAGCTCCATCTGTGTTATTTATCTCCCTTCCTCATTTTCCCTGCTTCTTCCTTGCCACAGTAGTACCACATTTCCTTTGATTAGTTCATCTGGCTCCTTCGTCCCTTTCCACCCCTGCCTCAATATTTAAGCTCTGAGTTTTTCGTTGTTTCTTCGCTGGATTTTTTCATTTCATGCCTGTTTTTTTGTTTAATGCGTCTTGTCCCTGTTATCTCAAGCAAAGACCTGTAGGTTTTTCCTTTTATTCAACTAAATCTTCTTAAATCCATCCTTTAAGCAGCTGTCTTCACCTTGGCTCTGCCACAACCACATACTCCTTGACAAGAGAATCCAGCCATAAAAGGACCCAAGCAGACAGTCCTCCCTGATCTGAACCGGTGGGTCCAGCTGCAGATGGAGGAGGCTATGAGAAGTTTAGCCTCAGACCTTGAGGTCTTACCTTCTCCACTGCTGCTGGAGAAAATGGAGTGGGCGGATCAAAGTTGGTGTTGGCCTCATCTGGAGTCGGTCTGAAGAGTTTCCAGAGAATGTTGTATCCCACAGCCCAAACTCCTCCACCACCTGTCTCAGCACCATCTGCATCCTCTGCCTCTTGCTGCAGACGACACAGTTGTCGAAACCCATCCACTCCTGTTTCAGTGGATGTTTCAAACTAGCACCAGATTCTGCTCCTTGTCTCTTGGACCAAAGCCCACTCCTAACCTGGGGCATCTCCTCAGCACTCCCGAGCAACCTGCTGCTTCTCCCACACCATCTGCAGCACTCCCTATATCTCTTGGCATTCTACAGCATGATGGAGCTCCCCCAGCAGAAGTGGTTCCCATGAGAGAAGCAGCAAGAGTTAAATCCACCTCCAAACCTGTGACAGTTGTTACAAGAACTATTTTTGTGCAAACATCCCCTGTTCCATCATAATTCACCTCTCCTGCACTGTTGCCAGGAAGTCTTCCTCAGCCCTCTGGATATCCACCTCAAGTTAGCGTTCCTATTTCCAAGTTTTCCAAGAGGATTAAGGACAATCCCCCCTACATTCCTTTTCTTTAATTTGTTTGACGAGGGTGTCCAGGTGGATCTGTCTCATGTTCCTGGCCCCAAGTTCTCTAATGAGATGGTCCAGGTGGGTTCACCTCCGTCTTCTATTCCCATGCTCCGTTGAGAGTCCCTCTAACATCTACGTTGATCTTCTAAGCTACGTCTAGGACTCCAGAGTTCTCCAAGGGTTCCAGTGCCCCCAGTGCCGCCCACCAGAGCTCCAATATGGGTTCCAGCATCCTGCTGGCCAGTCTCCAGAGTCCTGCTGTGGGTTCTACATGTCTCCTTGTTGGTTTTCAAGGCTCTGCTGCAGGAGGCCTCGTGGTCTCCTAAGCCATCCATGTCCTGGTCACCTTCCATAATTCCCCCATCATAAGTCCCAGCTTTTCAAGAAGGGGACTCTGAGGTTCTACACACTCGTTGACAATATTAAGTCAAAGATGAGTTGTTGTCCCACCACATGCACTGGATGCCCCCTCGACCCAGCGCAGGTGGTGGGAGACAAAAGGACTCTGTAACATCACTGTTGGAAAATGTCTCCCACCCCATGCATGAAGTTGTTGCTGAGCTGGAGAGTTCCTTCAGTAACCGATTGCTGCATCCTAGGTGCACTAAGGAGTGTTATAGGAAATCCTTCCTCCCAGCAGCTGTTAGACTCTATAACCATCACTGCTCCCAACAAACTCAATAAGTGTTTATATCCATGCTATTATCTGTACATCTTTACTGTTTTTCTATTGTCACTAAATGTAAATGGTTAGTATTTTTAATACTCAGAGACATGCACATCTTGAACATTTTTAATTAATCTATTCAGTTGCACATTCCTCCGGACTGGAGTATTTTCTTTATAACTACACAGTATTTATGTTGAATTTTGCCCTTACTGTATAGTATTTTTATTCTTTATTCTGTTTAAACAGTCTCTCACTCTGGGTCAGTAGGAAACACAATAATGGGGAAGACTGCTGACTGGACAGATGACCAGAGGACAGTCACTGACACCCTTCACAAGGAGGGGAAGACACAAAAGGTCATTGATGAAGAGGCTGGTTGTTCACAGAGCTCTGAATCCAAGCATATTAACAGCAAATTGAGTGGAAGGAAGAAGTGTGGTAGGAAAAGGTGCACCAGCAACAGGGAGAACCGCAGCCTTGAGAGGATTGTAAAGTGGAATCCATTCAAGAAGAGCCACCACACACAGAGACTAGTGCTAGACATGGGCTACAAATGTTGCCTTCCCCATGTCAAGCCACTCCAGAACCAGAGACAACAGCAGAGGCGTCTTACCTGGGCTAAGAAGAAAAGGAACTGGACTGTTGCGCAATGGTCCAGAGTCTTGTTTTCTCGTGAAAATAAATTCTATATTTCATTTGGAAATCAAGGTCCCAAGGTCTGGAAGAAGAATGGAGAAGACCAGCATACATGTTGCTTGAAGTCCAGTGTGAAGTTTCCAGAGTCAGAGATGGTTTGGGGTACCATTTCATCTGCTGGTGTTGGTTCATTGTGTTTTCTGAAGTCCACAGTCAAAGCAGCTGTCTACCAGGAAATTCTAGAACACTTCATGCTTCCCTCTGTTGACAAGCTGCATGGAGATGCTGATTTTAATTTCCAGCAGGACTTGGTACCTGTCCACACTGCCAAAGGTACCAAAAGCTGCTTCAGTGACCATGGTGTTCCTGTTCTTGATTGGCCAGACATCTCTCCTGACCTGAACCCCATAGAAAATCTCTGGGCTGTTGTTAAGAGGAAGGTGAGAGACACCAGACCCAACAAGGCAGATGACCTGAAGGCAGCTATCAAAGCAACCTGGGCGTCCATAACACCTACGCAGTACCACAGGCTGATCGCCTCTATGCCATGGCACATTGATGTAGTAATTCATGCAAGAGGAGCCCAACCAAGCATGGAGTGCATAGAAATGTACATACTTTTCAGAAGCCTGACATTTGTGCTTAAAACATCCATTTCTGATTGGTCTAATGTGATATTCTAATTTTCAGACACACAGAATTTGGGGTTTTCTTTACTTGTTAGCCATAATCATTCAAATTGCAAAATATTAAAACCTGAAATATTTTACTCTGTGTGCAATGAATCTCTACAGAATGACCGTTTCACCTTCTGAGATGACTGGCAAGAAATATTGTACCTTTACGCAGTATACTAATATTCAAAACCTATGTCTGATTTTTATTGGATAATTTTCAGTAATTTTTATTTAATTTACTTTTATCAGTTTCAAGTTATTTCAGTGAGCATTGTGGATTTTTTGTTCATTAACAGAGGATTACCAACAATACATGAGAAACTGGAGAAATTCCAAGGGCTCAGGGGAGAGCTCGAAAGAGGCTGGCAGGTGAGAGAGCACCTTATCTATCTATCTATCTATCTATCTATCTATCTATCTATCTATCTATCTATCTATCTATCTATCTGTCTATCTGTCTATCTGTCTATCTATCTATCTATCTATCTATCTATCTATCTATCTATCTATAGTCATTAGAGCTAGCTTAGAGTTTGACAAGTACAAAAACTAAAAGCCTGTATGCATTATTCTATACTTATTGTGAATTCTTTCAAACAGTTGAATTTGTAAAACCTTTATTTGTGAAAACGAAAAAATGGGCTTAATAGTTTCCCCAAATATATTATTAAAATATTTTCTCATTGTCCTAACCCAGTACAGTGTATTGTCTCATAAGCTGAATATATTGTTACACTCCTATTTGATATGTTTCTTTTAAAAAAAGGACAGCAGTTACTTTTCTTATCTGTTAATCTGTGAAATCTCTCATATGTGGCCAATATTTCAAATAAGAAAGCAGAAACACAAAATAAGAAAAACAACATTAGTTTAGTTGTTTTAGCTTAGAATGCAACCATAGAAGTCCTGGGCTGAAAATATTAAAACTTTTCATTACGTTTCTGTTTGTGAATGGAAAATTGAAAAACAAACAAACAAACAAACAAACAAACAAAAAAACCCACTTGAAATATTTCACTCTATGTGTAATGTGTAATCATGTGTAATGTGTAATCATCTCTATAAAATGAACGTTTCACTTTCTAAGACATCTAAAAATTGCAGGACACCAGCCATTGGGGATTAGAATTGAATACCCCTGCAGCAGACTGTATAGCTCCAGGGTTACTTCGAAATTGCAGTACCTCCCATTACCAGGAAAAATGGAGGTCTCACATGCTTATCATTGTCTCACCATTGCAATCCCTTGTAGCAAAAGGGTATAGATAGCTTTTGTTAACATGATGTCACATATTAACACAGTGAAACTCCTCCTCCTTCTCCTAAACTGAAAGTGGGTCAATGCTTTGCATTAGGGGATTAACACTTTAGTTTTATACCACACCTTAGTCACTTAGTTCCTTGTAGTTCAGTCCTTCATGACAGGAGTCCCAATAACTCAAAGCAGTTTGGTTTTTTTTTTTTGTTTTGAGGGGGAAAAAAAAACTGGAATCCAGGTCATTGCCCATTTTCTCTTTAGGAAATATTGCCCACTTATTTGTTTTAAAACACAATTAAAGTGCATATGTACTCTGTAATATAATTAGTTAAACTATTTACTTGATGCACATAACAGTTCTTACTGTAAATATCCAGTGGACAGGTTCATTAACTGCTCCCAACATAATGTCAAAGTGTTCCTGTTTGCACTAAAATATAGCATCATTAGACATGTATTTATATGTCTATAAGACATTTGTTTCCATTAGTTGGTCATTTCTTATGAATCAGTCAATTAGGCCTTGCTGCTTTTCTTATCCTGATTATACTGTTCTACCAGTCTTCGTAGGAAGGCATTGATCACCTGACAACAATATTTATTTGAATGTACGTCATTACTACTTAGTGTATATAGTGATAAAAGTCATCTTTAGTTTTTTAAGAACATATAAAAAAAAAAAAAAACATACCTCACTCTCAAATTCCTGACCAGGAGCTGTTCTTGGTATGTCCCAATAAAATACTTTATATGACCCAATTCTTGATAGCAGGACATTTATCCACATTTTTATTCATAAACTCCTAAGCATCAGATTCTTTGTGCTGGAGACCTCACACTGCCAACGCCCTGCAAATTCTGAATCTAAAAGCTTTGTCTTTTGGAGCCAGTCTCTGATGGAGACACAGAAGCTCCGCACGTTCCCTTCTAACTTGCTGGCCAGGAAAAAGGACTTTTAAAACCTTCGAAGTGTTAACTGGAGAACTTTAAAGAAGCTGTCGGTGTGTCCTGCGTTTAAGTTCTTTAGACGTACAAAAATCTTTTTGATGTCTATTTCCAGAGCCCTGCTGAAGCCAGGCCTCTGCATCTGTCAACGAAGAGGTATCTTTTTGAAGATAAAAAGATAAAAGTAACCAACGGTACTGCTGGTTCTGCCGAGAACCCTCAGCTGGGATGCCAGCTCATTCATTCACCTGCCTTCCTGATGAGGATGGGTTTTTCTTTTTCATAATTTTTCTTGGACTACTGCTTTGACCCAAACAACCTACCAAACAAGTAAACAGTTCGGTATCTGGGCTGAATTAGGTGTTTAATATAACCCTTTGTAATTGCTTTTCTTTTGAATTAGCTGAAGCATATGGTCGAGGACTCTCCCTTATGGTTCTGCAAATCTCACTCTTCCTGTGTTCCCTTGTTTAGTTCATTAGTTTGAAGTCATTTTTTCAGTATTCCATTTCATTTTCTCATAGTTTGTTCATTAATCCAATTTGATTCCTATATTTATTATTCAACATATATTCCTTTTTGTCTTTCATCAGTAGCTAGATTGCATGCCAGTCAATAAAGAAAGAGGTTATTTGTGGAATAATTCAGCTGTAAGGTTGGGCTATTCTGTTAATAAAGTCTCAGACTTGATTAGAAATAAGTGTCTTAGTGATCATTGCCCATTGTGTGAACAGTTTCTTCTGCCGGTGGTTCTGATTTCATACCTTTTCGAGAGACTGACTAAGTTTCACTTATGATTCAAGAGATTCTGGTGGTGCCCTGATTCAACCAAAGAAATGTCATTTTTATCAGTAATTTCATTAATAATAAATTTGTAGTTATAATCATTAATAATTACATAAATAAGACACTGATGCAAACATTGGTACAACATTTTTGGTGCCACCCTGTGAGGTTGGTACAACATTGACATTTCTCCCTTTCAAGGCCTCTTTGACACAGTTTTTGTTGTTCTCAACAGAATATGTAACCAGTTGCAAAAAATAAGTATGCAGTGATATAGGCCAATGACCTTAGGCTATAGCACTGGCAAACCTATAAGTTATAAATGTCATCCTTTGTGACTGAAATCTGTTAATATCTATTTAATAAATAAAATCTTAACCACAGAAAATAGGCCAAAAGCTCCATTTCATAACATAACACCTTTATTACACCCTAGTGGTGAAATTCTTGTGGCGTCAGCAGGCAGCTCTGTTTTTGATGGAATCCACTGGTAAATGAGTGGCGTCAGGAATCCAGAAGGTGGATTGTTGTTGGGATCTGGGGAGCACAGTGGAGAACGGACAAGGTTCAAACAAACAATGAAGGAGTGAGGAGGATGAGCCAAGGTCTGCTGGTTGTGGGTGTGGAAAGCCAGAATTATCTCAGGAGTTTGGAGATGACTGGAGAAGGAGAAAATACAAGGAAGTAATGCTGAGTACAAGCAAGATCATCAAAAGGTTCAGGAACACGGAGGGCTGGAATTACCACTGAAGGTTAACACTCAGGTGCTAGTGGACTGGCAGCAGGCTCCGCTTAAGCTCCATTTGAAGAGGCTTGATGAGCTGCAAGTGTGTGAAAGCACACCTTCTGTAAGAACCCTGACCAGCCATGCTCCATGACGCCCTCTGGTGGTGGTGGAAAAACTGATGATGGTGAGAAACCTAAACTCCAAAAGTAAGGCTTTCAAATACATACTGATAGTGCATCAGTGGGGCAGGACATGGAATCTGGAAGTGTTAGACTCTGCTGAGGTCTTCAGGAAGCCCTGGTTGCTTCACACAGTCTGGATCATTGTCTTTGGGCTCTCTCATCTTCTTCTTGACAATAGCTGACAGATTCTGGTATAGGGTTAAGGTCAGGCCAGTTTTCTTGCCAATCAAGCTCAATGATTGGAAGTAAAGCAGATGTTGGTACTTCTGAGAGTGTGGGCAGAGAGTGTGCCAAGTCCTGTTGGAGACTGAAGTCAGCTTTACCAGCTTGTCAGCAAAAGGAGGAAAGAATTGCTCTAAAATTTCTTGGTAGCCTGCTTCTCTGAGTTTGGACATGATAAACTATTGCAGCAACAGCAAATGACATGGCTCCAAAGATCATCATGGGATTTGGAAACTTCACTCTGGACCTCAAAGAATTTGGATTATGTGCCTCTCCATTCTTCCTCCTGACTTGGGGACCTTGATTTCCAAATGAAATGTAAAATTAAGTTACACTGAAAATAGAACTTTGAATCATTAACCAATGGTCCAGTTCACTTTCGCTTTTGCTTGGGTCAGACACTTCTAATGTTGTCTCTGGTTTAGGGCTGGCACAACAAGACAGCTGTTACCCATGTCCTGGTGTGTGTGTGTGTGTGTGTGTGTGTGTTTGTGTGTGTGTGTGTGTGTGTGTGTGTGTGTGTGTGTGTGTGTGTGTGTGTGTGTGTGTGTGTGTGTGTGTGTGTGTGGTGGATCTTGAACCACTGCTCAGCTGTAATCCACACCTTGTTAATCTCAAACAAATTCTTGTATGGGCTTTCCAAATATGCCAAGGCTATGGTTAATTCTGTTGCTTTTGCACCCTTTTCTACCCCATTTTTTCTTCCACTTAACCTTCCAATAATATGCTTGGACATATGAACAGCCAGTTTTTGTGACAATGGTCAGTATGAGGCTTGCCTTCCCTGCAGATGGTGTCAGTAACTGTCCGCTGGACAACTGACAAGCCAACAGTCTTCTCCAGGATTTTGTAGGCCCTTACATAATATTTCTGCTTTTAAAAAGATTTTTATTGGGCTGATGAAATGTTCTAATTTTTAAAGAAAATTATTTTATTATTTTTTTACTTTTGCTGTAAGCAGTTATTATCAAAAATAACAGTTTTTAAAATCACATATAGAAATAAATAAAGGTTTTGATGATATTTTAATTTATTATGATGCACCTTTCTCTGTAGGTGTGCCTTGACAAAATCAGATTTTTTATCTTGGGTTTTCATGAAATGTTTCCCATTTCCCAGCATTAGATGACCTGAACGCATCGTACGACGTGTCTCGTTTCCAGCTTCCTTCGTACTTCCGGTTTCTTTCCCACTGTGAGACAGAAAGAAAACAAAATGCGTTAGTTAAAATTTACAGATGAGCTGTGGTTATTGACAGCTTCATTACCGTTGGCCATTATCTTTTACCTACCGCTTAATTAAATGTCTTTGTCTTGGACTTCATAGGTGAGGCTTTAGTTGAAAAGCGACTATGCAGTTCTCTCCCACCAACGGAGATTTCACGTTCGTCTCCTCTTCAGAAGCTGAAGGTATGCTAATTGCAGCAGCTAGCAGGCCCTAAATAGTGACACACGTCCCAGTAGCAGTCTGTATCTCATTCCTTCTGTTTTATATAAATAATTGGAGCGAAAATCATAGGCTGGGTGACTGTTAAATCTTATTTGTGTCAGTGTATTTTTATATGTGGAAGCGTCTGTTAGCTTAGCTAAACACAGATGGCGACGGAAGGAAAACATGTAGGTAACAAACAGGTTGAATCTGACATGATATCTAGTTGTATATTGTTTACATTAAGACTCCATTAAATATGGGCTTTTCATAGCTGCTTTGGGCCATATAGTTATGGGTCGAAGCAGTTCTAAGCTCAAATCTAACTTCCACTTGTTTACTTGTCACAGGATGAATTTCCGGTTTAGTTAGCCTCTTATATTAGGAATACTTAAGATAGTCAGACAATAAAATGATTAGCTGTTCTTTTGAAATTAATCTTTTTTATATGTAGAAATGGAGAGATAATCTTACGAAAGAGAAAACGTGAACCAAATATGTTTTTGTGCATACAATTAAATTATATCAGAATGTCTTTTGTCATGCCTATTTACATGTTCATTTTCCATCATTAGCCATGTTTCAACAAAGGGTCGTGGTTATTTCACAGAGGAACATTCTGAAGAATCCCTATACAAAACTTTTCCACAGTGCCACGTTTCTCTTTCAGTTCATTCCATACTTTGACTAAGACGCAAATGAGAGAGACAGTATAAAACAGACTGTCTTAATGACAGTACAGTAATGAAACTCGGGCACATGGGCCTTCGGTATTGCCCAGTAAACTTAGTATAAGCTGAACTGATTGTGAATGACTTGTCTGTATAGATTAAAAATATTTTGGTTTTGGCAGTCTGACAGATTAATTGTAAGCACTTTGAATGCAGTCTGTAAATCTTTGCAGTGGATCTAAAATAGTGATTAAAAACTATACCACTAAAAAAGTCAAATCTAAATTGTATTTTGAATCATTTTAAAGTTTCTGAATAAAAAAAAAAAAATCCACAGTAAATGTACAAAGCCAACCACTAGACTTTTATACCAGTTATATGTTGACCTTTAAATTATCATCTGAACAAGTGATTGATGAGCGTTGCTTCTGATGTGTATGATCGGTTTTCAGTTGGAAATACAATGTTTTAGTTCCACGTTCTGCTGCTGCATTTTTCTGTTTATGACAGATGCTATAAGTCTGAAATCATCCATATTTTCCACAGACCTCAGTGGAACCATCAGCACCCCTGATGTTAAACTGAACATTGTCAGCGAAGGCGGCAGGGATCCGTATGCCACCGCCTTCCTGAGACAACGAGGCTATGGCTGGCTGCTGGAAGTGGAGGAAGACGGCAATGAAGAGAGCAAACCTCTTCTGTAAGTGTGTGTTTTTAGGAGATTTAGAATTTGCAACAAATAAGTTTTGGGGAAAAAGACAAGTATGTTATTCAAAGAATTGTTGATGTTGCCTTTTATAGGCAGAGAGTGAGAAGACTGTGTCTATGAAGTTATGAGATGGGGCAGAAGTTGAAAGGAAAAGATTATTGCTTTACCTCAAAGCTTGACATTGACCTCAAAAACTGCCTAGATTACAAGGTGTGAGCAGCAGAACAACTCTTCATGTTTTACAACCATCGCTTATTGTCATAAAATTCCACACCCTTGTTTCTCTTGTGAATCCGGCTGGATGTGTACGAGCAATCCTGTTGACTATGGCGCTGATTTTCCTTTTTCAGCTCTGACTTCCCTGTTGTGGACCGCTGGTATTAACAGACATTCTCAGAATGTCTTGGAAGTAAAATAGGAATCAAAAAACAGATGTCAAATGTGTGTGTGGGTAACAGCAATGAATTGGTGCTCTCCATCTGGGCTTGATATGTGTGCATTTCTGTAAATCTATTCTCCCTGAGCTCAGCATCCTCTGTTTTGGTGTGGATGTTGTCTTTTTACCTGAACAGAAGTGGGAGTCAGACCTGAACAGCAGCTGTGGCTTTTACAGACACCTGCACGCTATGCTGAATGAGTCAGATTTTATTTGGCCTTTTGGCTAGGGTAAAAGCAGGTCTTTCCCTTTTTTATTTAACATCTTTTAACATGCCCAAGTGGCTGCTGAGAGGGAATCCTTGGCCTCTCCACTGGGGCTGCTGCCTCTGCGACCTGATCTCGGATTAAGCAGATGGATGGATGGGTTAATGTTCTTTTCAAAATCGTTGGTTAAATTGTGATTTCATGTTCATACCCTCTGGAAATTGGATGTCTGTATTGCTTCCTTTTAGTATTTATACAACAATTAACAGATTGTTTACATGGGACTCTGTGTATCAGATACCAGAAGGAAGGGAATATGTGTTTAATGTTTGAGTTCTTTTCCCTACTTTATGCCTCGGTGTGATTAAAAACCAGGTTATCCCATTTAAATCTGAATGAAGCACCTGGATTTATGATGTACCTGTTTATGGTTTACATGAATCTAACCTTTAGTCAGTGTCGGTCCAAATATTCTATCATTATTGTCTCATTTCCTATGTGAGCAGGGAGGAGCTGGACATTGACCTGAAGGACATCTACTACAAGATCCGCTGTGTGCTGATGCCCATGCCATCTTTGGGTTACAACCGGCAAGTAGTTCGAGACAACCCAGATTTCTGGGGCCCTCTGGCCGTGGTGCTCCTTTTCTCCATGATCTCAATCTACGGACAGTTTAGGGTGAGCAGAAGATGATGAACACACCTGGTTGCTCGGAATGATTACTGTTTGTGCTAGTGACCACTTCCTGTGGACAGTGGGGTACACCCTGGTTCTGTTAAGATGGCATGCATGTTTTCAGACTGGGGGGCTGGGGGAGACCATATCATACAGGATTCACATGGGTTTTTGAAAGCAGAAACATAACGAAGCATTCTGGAGTCAGAAGCCTTTGTCCAAGCTTTGACCTTCGACTCTATTGTTCCTTGCAACTGTAGGTTGTGTCTTGGATCATCACTATCTGGATATTCGGATCACTTACTATCTTCCTGCTTGCTCGTGTTCTTGGTGGTGAGGTAAGTCTTATCCACCCCCAACCACATTTCCAGCATGTTTAGAAGTTCTCCTTATTTACCAAAATAAGGTTATTGTTTTTTATGAGTACTCCTTTTGTCTCCTATTCAGGTTTCTTATGGCCAAGTTCTTGGAGTGATTGGATATTCCCTTCTTCCGCTCATTGTCATAACCCCTCTGCTTTTAGTGATTGGAGGGTTTGAAGTGGTGTCCACATTAGCCAAAGTAAGTTCTATTAAAAACCGTCTTAATCAGACAATTAATTGGATCCATTTGTACTGTTTTAATCCACATTTGTTTAATTTAGACGCATTAGTGGATCAATTTTCTTCTATTTAACTGGAGGCATTATTCAAATTCAAATGTACTTTATTGATCCAAAGGGGAAATTAAAAGTTGATGTAACTCATTTAATTAAGGATTTATTATAGATCATGATTTCTATCGATGACAGGAGTCTTCTCTTCAGAAACCGTATCCAGGAACCAGGGGTTCCTTCATTCTTTAACTGAAGCCAGCAGATAGGTTATTTAAACCGTTTAAACATCGTGCTGGGAGAATATTCGGAGGATTGAAGTTTATTTAGACTGACAGTTATAACACAACCCCTGAAGAATTCTTATTCATCAAACAAAGGTTGTTAAATCCCTTTGTCTTGTACCACTGCAGTTTTAGCTCCTGATGGTAAAACCAGACCATTTACAGAAGGTCATGTTTTCATTTTGAATAAGAGCTGTTTTCTTGCTCATTTGATGATGTGCAGTGCTTATAAAACACTGTGTAGTTAAACTTTTGTTTTACATAAATATTTGTGAGATTTGCACCATAAAGGGGATGCTTGATGTATCAGCTGACTATGGGGTTAGGGTTAACTTTGAACTTTTTTCTAACATTTCTATTTTTGCACAGATTGTTGGTAAATGGGTCTGATGGAAAACATTGTAGAAATTGCCATAGTGTTGTCTTCTTTTCCTGGTAGTGATTACCTTAAAAGTGATTAGCAGTCTCTGATCTTTCTGATTATGTCATGTGTTCTCGTTGCAGCTTTTTGGCGTGTTCTGGGCTGCCTACAGCGCTGCTTCTCTCCTCGTCGGAGATGAATTTAAAACAAAGAAGCCCCTTCTCATATATCCTATTTTCTTGTTGTATATCTACTTCCTGTCACTGTATACTGGTGTGTGATTGGATGAGTTGGAACTGCGGAACCTTCTGGCTAATCACAGTGACCCTGAGTCATGGGGAGGGGGACGGGACATCAAACAGCTAAAACCAGGAGGTCTTTTTTTTTTTTTTTTTTTTTTTTTTAAACTATATAATTCTAGACAGTGAGGACATTGGGAATATATATATTACTGTAAATAGTTTTGCCCTTTTCTTCTTTGTTCAATAAAATGAATCAGATTTTGCAGCTTGTACATTGTTCTGCAGGTGTCTCCATCATCGGTGCTCTACTGTCCCCAGGAGTTGGTTGTAGTTTATGAATCTGGACATCATTTGCTGGATGACAACACTTTTTTGAATCCACACAATGTTTTAACAAATATTTTTGTGTATACAGTGTGGAGGAGGAAATGATGGGAAAGAGACTGCAACCCTGTAGATTCCTCACTGCTATACACTCTGTTGTATTACGCCAAACGTCCATTAATGAGGTGCCTTGTTTTTCCTTTGTCAGCTCTTTCAAAAGAGAACATTATCATTTTCCAGATAGTTACAGTAAAGAAACCAGTACCTTGTGAAATAATCATCTTGTATTTGTTAACTGGCCACTAAGTTATTTATCCTTAACAACTGACATTCTTTTCAGAGACATTAAAATAAACAGAAAATTAAAATGTAAAATATGGCAGTTCTGTAGTTATTAAAAGAGAAAAGGGTCACTGAAGCATAAAGAAAACATTTCTAAAACATGCTTTGTGATATGGAGGAAACAATAGGATAGATTCTCAATATCCTACAATATCAATTTACTCATGAAATAGTAAAAGGTGCTCCAGGTTTGATTGGTTTGTAATGACGTACAGTAAAACAGATGAAAGATGTTTACACACAAATGCACAATTTAAGTATCAGTTTGGGAATGGGAACGTACAGTGAAGCGTAAATGGATGGAAAAGGAAGCAATGTTTGAGGGAATTGAAAGAAACTGGACTTCCTATAAAACATGAATCCAGTGGCCTGAAGAGACGACAGAGTGATCAGATTCACACTGAAGATGAATCTGAGTGACCTCCCATTCCTAATCTTCAGAATTTAGAATGATGCCGGTTTACTTATAATAGCCTCAACCTTTCTGGCAAGACTTTCCATCGGGTCTAGGAGTATGGTTTAGGAGTTTCCGACCATTTTTCCAGAAGAACATTTGTTAAGTGGAGCACTATACTGTACTCCATTTCAGGAGTGTTCTGTTAGGTTGAGGTCAGGACTTTGTGCAGGCCTACCTCCACACCAAAATCATTTATCTATGACTTTATTGACCTTGCTCACTGATACACAGTCACACTGGAACAGTGAGGCATGTAATCATCCTAAACGTTTTGGTATGCTGCAGTATTAAGAGACCACACCCAACTCCTGAAAACAGCCCCACATCATTATCCCCTCTATACTAAACTTTACACTCAACGTAACAACTGCCAAACACACTCGTCTGATTACCAGACGAAAAGGCATGACATGTCACACCAGAGAGCATGTCTCCACAGTCCAGTGGTGGTGTGCTTTATACCACTGCATCCTGCTGTTGGTGATGTTGCCTAAGGCTTGGACAGCAGCTGCTCAGCCATGGAAACCCAGTCCAAGAAGCTCTCTATTGATTGTTCTTGAGCTGACCTGAAGGCCTCATGACCTTTGGCGCTCTCTAGCATTTGGCTCTGCAGAAAGTTGGTGACTGCTGTGCACCTCAGCATCAGCTGAGCTTGCTCTGTGATTTTATGTTACGGTGTTTTGTTTGCCCACATGTAATGTTCATGTTTTTTTTGACAAACTTTTTTCTTTTTTTTTTTTTTAGGGGGAAGGAGGGTTAGTTGAGGATATGTGTTTGTAGGAAACTTTTGATGATGTATTCGATGATGCTAGTGTAAAGTGTTTCCCCATGTTCTAAGAACAAGTAAACACTGCAAAAAAGATGTTTTATCAGTTTTACTAAGATAAAAATATGCTCTCTGAATACATTATGGTGTTGAGAAAAGGGTAATTTATGTGATACAACAGTGGCATAAATGTCAAAATACTCAATGACTAGTATTAAAGGCAGTTAAAAAAGATAATAGTTGACATGGAAGTAATAATTGTTTACTTGCACTGTAATAAAAGTTTACAAGCAAAAATGCCAAACAGTTATTTTGTTCATCAGCTGTTCTCTATGGCTGTTCTCCTTTACGCCTTTACTCTCGGTGTTCTCGCGAGATGTATTGAAGCGGTACGCTAGCTCTGTGTTCCTATGGTGTAAGTGACAGAGCCTAGCCTGGACTTCCTCAGCGCTGATGGTGAATAGCCACCACGGCTGTGACGGGCGGAGAAGAAGCCGCAGAAGGCTGGGGAGTGGTAATTCGGAATCTGTCCCTTAGATGAATTTAATTTAAGTTTATCGTCAGGTTCTAACAAACCAAGAAGAGGAGGAAGGGGAAAAAAATAGGAAAGATGGCGGCCGCGGCCTCGCCGGGCTCGTCCACCTCCTCAGACTGGATTGTAGTGAAAGACGGTTGCCTGCGTTGCGACGAGGAAGGCCTGCGAAGTCTTTCCTACCACCCGGCCCTTAACGCTATCTTAGCCGTTACCAGCCGGGGAAGCATTAAAGTGATAGACGGAACTTCGGGGGCCATTCTTCAGGCTTCAGCACTGCACGGTAAGTACCGGAGTTCTCTGTCAAACCCTGACAACAACACTTTCAGTTTTGACAAGCCAAATACAGTTTGTCAACAGACTGGGAAGGGACCAGCAGCCTGGTGTGTTAGCTACTCCCGGCAGCCATACAAGTGGCCTGTTAGTTTTTTTTTTTTTGTGTGTGTGTGTGTTTTTTTGACAGCTGGGACTGTTAAAGACTGTTCTGGGTACATAAAACAAAGCACCTTCAGCATCTTCACACAGGAACGACTCTGTAGTCATTAACATTTGTCTTTGGTGAATGTCATTCACTGTTTGTCTCTGTAGAGTCAACATGACACCTCTGACTGCAGCTAATAGCTAGCTGTAGGAGTTTGCACAGCGCCAGCTTGCCGGGCAATCCTTCTAAGTTCTGCCCGTCCAAAGCGGCCTGTCGTTTGGAAAATGGGCCCAGATGTAAACATTGTCAGCTGCTTAATAATGAATAAAGGGAAACTGTAGGCTGTCTGAAGTTGGGTGAGTTTAGGAAAGTGGTGATGCTGCTTGCCGCTAAGCTATCTTGCGGCTCGTCAGCCGCATAACTTTACAACTCACCGGCGAGAGTCAATAGAAACTACCAACGTGATGCTGATGTTACAGTCGCACAATGGTGGACTGTAACATCGCTGTAAAGTAATAAATGGGAATCTGTCCCTGCGTTACCTTAGCATTTAACACTGTGACTGATTAAAGATTGCATGCCAGCTCGCAGTATCCTACATACTTGACGTTAACACGTTTCTGTTGAGATCTGAGCCCGGATCAGAAACCGAGCCCATCACTCTTTTTTGTTTTCAGTTACTGAATGTCCGAAACCCTTTTAACAGGTTTAAGTCAAAATTCCTAAAGTATAACACAGGAACTCTGTTTAATTAGAACACCTATTAGATTTGGGGTAGCTTTTAAAAGTATCTGTTTATATCATAAATCATATCTTTAATCTGACAGATGTCATTCTTGCTTAAGCAGCTGTTTGGTTGTATCTCGTCTTTTGATTTTGATAGAAATGTAATGAAAAGCATTATTGACAAGTTTAGTTCTCACTATTTGGACAGGATAATTATGTTTACCTGTTCACAAGCCTTACAGATGGTTTTTAACTGTAAAAGTCTAGAAGTAATTTTTTTTTACCCAAGTTTTATTGCTGGTGAATGTTGATGAAAATCATCCACTCAGATCGGTATGTGGCAGAGAAAACTAAACTTGAGTCAGTCCATTAACCTTGAAACTGCGCAAATTGAAATTACGAAAATAAATTCGCTTAATTTAAACACGACATTTTCGGAAAAAATTCTAATTTTTTCGGTGAAATGTTTTGTCGCTGGGATGAGGTGGTTTTTAGGCCATATCGAAATTGGTTTATTTCGCAAAACTGCAAAGGAAACACTTTTTTTCGCAGTGCACGAGTCACATGATTAACAACCGGATGTTGCCACTGGCGCAAACCACGAAGAAGATGACAACAGGAAGTAGTTGGAGGATCATGGCACGGCATGTTTTTAATGACTTATCGCGAGGACAAGCTTGTTCACTTGTGATTTTAATTTAATTTCTTATTTAAAGGAAACACCGAAATTGCGAAATTGTTTTTTTTTTTTTTTTTTTTCGACATTAGCAGAAAATCGATAAAGATTTGCGTACCTTTGTGATGAAAACGCAGCAATGACAGGACACCCTTGAATGATTAGAAAGGTGAGAAAAGATAATTTTCCAGTTATGTTTACTTAACCTAGATGGCATTAATAATTAGGTTTTACAGCATTGGATTTGGAAGTTATGGACATTTTCCCATCTGTGAAAAAGTTTTGCTCACTTTAACCAAGCTTAAAAATGACTTGTATTCATAACTTTCTGTTTGTTTGTATAATTTTAGGAGACAAAAACTATAATTTAAATAGTTATTAAATGAAAATGTGAAACTATGCAATAAGTAATATGTTCAAAAGTTTGTAAATAAGTAACAGGTTTCTAAATAAATCAGCTGATGCTAACCAGCCATTCATTGCAAAGTTTTTGGGGCAAAATTAATTCCAGTTTGGGATGTTGGAATACAGTTAAGTATTGGCCATTTTGTATTGAGGTTATATGTTGAATATTTAATTCCCATGAATAAAATGGATCTAAAACTGATCTGTGTTAACCTTAAATATTGTGTACACAAAAATGATTTAATGAAATAGTTTGAAAAAGGGAGAACGTGTAATGGGGCTTTCTCCTGTGTTTTAGCAAAGAAATTATGTTGAGGTAATCTTATTGTGTATCTAGCTCTGTGTTCCGTCCAGAACTAGTAGATACTGTGTAGTACCTCAGCAGTGGCACATACTCTGCAAGAGGAGATAATTGAGTTATCTTTCCCAGGACTGAAGAACAACATGATATCATTTTGTTTGGGAATTCTTGCAGCTGGTTCTTGACGAACATTCTTGGCAGAACTTTTTTCTTGCATGGTCATGGTCAGAGAAACAGGAAGTGGATGTGTTTAGATGGGAAAGACTTATGGAGTGCACTTTAGTTCTAGCGAGGTATTAAACATCCTTCCGAGCAACAACTTTGTTCTCATTCTTGAAGCCTCAAATAAAAACCTATTTCTCTGTTCTGGCGCAGCATGAATAACCCCCAAATCAACTTTTTTTTTTTTGCTGATAAACTGTCTAAATAGGTTATTTAGGGTTCTATCTTTGTTTCTGTGTGAATTTTTACATTTTTGTGTAAATTTGTTTAGTCTTGCAATATTTTGCCTAAAACCATCTCAGTGCTGGCCTCCTTCGGTCCAACATTTTCTTATTGGGTACAGCTGCTACACAGCGTCACAGCCCTGCGTTTGAGTCTAAAACCATCTCACTCAGACACACAGCCCCTCCCGCCCGCTCGCCCAGTGGCTAGTCAGGAGTGTCAGGAGTTGGAATTGCAAACTGAGTGTGACCACGGAGAGCACTGGTGATAGCGTTACTCAGCTTAGTGTGATTTATTTACAATGTTGACACCGAGTGGAATGGTCTCCTCTGCTCTGACTATTGGTGATGGTATGCTGCAGGACAGACGATTGCCAGACTGACTGCAGCACTTGGGAAGTGCTCAGCGCAGCTCTCTGCTTACTGAGGACACAGCAGGGCTGCAGCTGAGCTGCAAAGCTTTGTCACCATAAAAGTCTCCAACAACACAGAAAAAAGTCACTAGATTTGTCACTTGTTTGTTTTTTTGATTAAAAAGTCTCTAAATGTAGTGAGAAAGTTTATAAGAAAGCAACAGATCTTCGTTCTTCCTGACCCCAGCCCCGCTCACCCCTCCTCTCATCCCCAAACTCCAATGTGCCTCTCAGTATCTCTTGGCTCTGCCCACTTTGCTGGAATTTTTCAAAATGTGTGAAGGTTATGCTTTCATGAGGCGGGGGGGTGTTAGTTACACTTTCCTAGCATCAATTTTGTTCTCAAAGCCTCAAATAAAAACCTATTTCTCTGTTCTGGTGCAGTATGAATTAGCCTAACCAGTGCAGACAGTGGACTGACTGACACTTCTCCGGACAGTTTTAAGAATGTCTACTGTCGTTTTACAAAACATTTGTTGATATTTAAAAAAAAAAAATTTAAGGATGAAATCCTCATCATTCTCCCTCAAATTTCAAATCAGTATTTGCTAAAACTCCAGAGACATGGATTATTTAAAACGGTATTTTCTTTTCTTTTTCTAGTAGATGTATGCAGTTGTGAATCAGCTCTGTTATGGTTCATGTAAATTGGATCACTGAGAAGTTGATGTTGACTAGTTGGATCACCTGCTGACTGGCTGTACTGTTTCCACTTTCAACCTTATTACACTGTTTGCAGCAACAGGTGAAAGAGGAAGAGCTCTACTGTATGTGCTTTATAAAATCAACTCTCTGGGATCTCATTAAAGACATTTAAAATATTGCTTTAGTATAACTTTTAACATTTTAGGTTTACAGTTTTGATTTTGGATTTAAAACTGGGATGTTTTCAGCTCATGCGTCATTATGAGTTTAGTTTTGGTTTGGATCTGTCAAACAAACAATAAAAATGGCAGACTTAAACGAGAATAAAGGGACTAATTGTCTCTTTCAGCACTGTCTTCTGAAATCACCTTTAGTCAGTGCTGCTTACAGCTGAACTCATGGTTGGTTTTTGTCTACTAAATCCATAAACCTTATTTCTGACTGGGTTCATAAACACGGTTGGTCTTTTTATATCTCAGGTGAGATATAAAAATATCAGGTACAGTGAATCTTATTTTAACTCTGGTTTTCCAGAGAGATCAGCTTATCAGGATTCGGAAGTGTTCACAAGCATGGCTTCTTGTTTACAACAGAGTTTATAAGTTAAGGTTGGATATTAGAGCATTTATTTACAGGAATAAATATAGTTAAATGACAAGAGTTCACAGAAACACAGCATAACACAGGGAAAGGATCCAACAATAAATAGGAGTTTATGATGACATAATGACACGGCTCTGACCTGGCTCTCAGTAGACTGGATCTTTATAGAACCAGTTAAGAACTGGCTCCAGCACCAGTAAACAACTGGAACCTCTTTGGTGGAAACGTTTTACAGCACTGAGTCCAGCATCAGGACTGTGACACAGAGCTCAGCCAGGTGTTATGTGGAGTAGTAGAACCACCCAGCATACAGTCATGGTCAGTACATTAGAATATGTGTTTTGATGAGGCTCCATGATCAGATTGAAACATACATTTCTGTGTTTTTACTGGTCTGATGTAATATTCTAATATTAAACCTCATATTTTCATGAACTGTAAGCAGAAAATAATTAATAGAAATAATATTCCATGTATTGAATATGACTGTGCATCTCATACATCCTGCTCAGATGAATGAAAGCTTCTGAGTTCTGACCCCACCTGCATACCGAGCCCCATGAACACACCGGCTCCAGTGTGAAACCAGTGTGTACGATGTGAATGACAGAATGATCTGTAACGGGGGGTTATGGTTTTATTTAGAACTATTATAGGAAAGGAAAGGGCTTATTGAAACACACCAGAAGAACTCTGGAGCTGCTTCCTCCTCTTGTCTGGGAATTACCAGCTGGAGGAAAGTTTTGATTTCCCAGGAAATCCAAGGCTGCTTAAACGCTTTCTTTCTGGGTGGTACGTAACCAAGGATGGAGCAGGATGTGCATGTTAAACTCATCATCACACACAGGTTCAAACTAAACAGCTCTGTTAATCCTGTTTCTTCATCCATATTGTGAAGAGCAGGTTTAAATTTTGACCAGCAGTGTTTATTGCTTTGACAACTAAACATGTAGGAAGAGTTCTGGATGGATGACATGAGTGTTCAAATGTGGATTGTAGTGTAAAAGCACTTGGGTCTTCACTTGGTTTAGAGAAGCACTAAATGACTGTAAATCTCATTCCACGATGCCATGTATGACATGAGCTCAGACATCTGCCACACTTTTGGGTTCTTTTCTTCCAAACTGGGATGTAAGGAAAACATCTGCATGGAAAGACCAGCTTGGAGTTCTAATCCATCCACAGGTGCTGCTCATCCCTTCTAAGCCTGAAGTCTGATTTCATCAGGTTCCTGTGATCTGCAGCAGGACTCTGTACTCTGTACCTTACTAACTCTATTAAAAGATGCTCTGTTCCAGTTCAAATCTGAAGATCGTGGATTAATGTTCCTCTGTCATTATGTCCCAGCTAAACCAGGTGGCCGCGTCAAGTGCCAGTACTTCCCTGCGGTTGACAAGGTGCTTTTTGTGGATGACTACACTGTGGGGTGCAGGAAGGACCTGAATGGCATTCTGCTCCTGGATACGGCCTTACAGCCCCCGGTGGCTAAGCCGGAGGACATGGTTCAGCTGGAGCTGCCGGTCACAGAGGTGAGACTGCACTGCACAGTCATGTTCAGACAGGAACTTCTTAAGGTTGCTGTTGTACCTTGAAGTTTGACACCTGTCATGTGTTTGTAAGTAAATTTGTTGAACTCAGATTTTTGTCTTTTAAAACTAAAGGATATTTAACCTCCAAACTACATGAAATTATTGGGCTTAACAAGAAATCTGCTCTTTAGCTTAGTATTGTTAATTGGTGTAACATGCAGTGACAGTCCATTATATTACAGCAGTGCTTGAATTAGCTAATAATTTGAGGTTAGATAATTTCACCCGCTTTATTTAGGTGGAAATGGAGGAGGAAGTGACTGATTTCAGGTCAACACCAGAAGTGAGACTGGAGAAACCAGGGCAGGCTTCTTTTTGACAAATGTTTTTGTGTGTTTAGGCGCAGCAAATGCTGTCAGCATGTCAGGAGAAGATTGACGTGTCCAGCACTGAGGGCTATGAACTGTTTATCAGCCAGCTCAAAGAAGGTCTGAAGAATACCTCACATGAGACTGCAGCCAATCATAAAGTAGCTAAGGTAAGCTAATGAAATCAATGTTTGAAATAAAGAATAAAGTTACAGCATTATATACAATGTTGACCACATTTTTTGGTACCCCAGGTGAAGATGCGTGAAAATCCTTAAAATAAAGGTGCATTTCATCTATGGCTTCCAGAATTTCCCACCTGCAACTTTTCTCAAAACTATGAACCTCTTTTAAGATTTTGTGTGTATTTGACCACATAATGAGACCTTGACACTAGCTAAACAGTTAGTGTGCTGATTTTGAAGCAAAAGGAAACAAATGTATGATGGAGAAACCAAAGTAGTTGAAAGCTCTATCATCGCCACTGGGGGGCAGCACAGCGGGAGGAGGAGAGCTATGCTTTACATAACAGCAGCATAATGACTTTTTGCTACACAAGTAATGAGGCGAACTACAGCCAGGGTGATGCAAGGCTTTTTTTTTTTAGAGGATACACACCAGAAGCTAGTAAAACTGTGATGATTGAGCTGATGAGGCAGCTAACTGAGCAGCTTTCTCCTGGCAACCCTGACTGGTATGTCATCATTTGCAGAAAGTTTGGTTATAAGGTGAGATGAGCGTTTTGCAAATAAAATACTTTTCTTTGCTATCTTTATTTGTATATGCTGATTTAAAAAACCCAGCAACGTAGCGGTGGTGGTGTTTTCAGCATGCTCCTAAACGCTGAGCACAAATCTAACAGCAAGGGGCTGATAAGGACTGTTGCCCTTCGTCATTTAATATAGGAAGACTGAATTAATTGACTGTAGATGAATTTCCTGGCCAACATAGCCTTTAACCAGCCAGTTAGGGTTGGCTAAAGCCCATTTTCAAAATGGAATCAATAAATGTGTTTTTTACACACATCTTTCTGCAAAGTCATCAAAATTCTCAACATGTTCATTGTATATGTTTATTGATCGGGTAAAAAAAATTGGAAAACTACCTTGGTTCCTGGAAAATTTTAGAAAAATCTGTGTTAATGAGTATATGTTTATTAGTCCTATGTTGGGAACTAGTTCTTTCTTTCACTCACTCAAAAGATGCACTCACTTTTCCACATCTGGACAAAAGTAACAAGTTTTTCCTCATTAATCCAACAGTTGATGTGATCTTCAACTTCAGTTTCAAAGCAAAGCAGCAATTTGGCTTTTTAGTTTGAATAAAAGTACATGACACCAAAGAACGTATCGGCAAAAAGAAGCTATAACTATGATGTAGGACAGATATAAATGCCTCTGATCATTAATTGGACTATGCAGTACCTAAACCCTGATAAGAGCCTAAATTTGCCTTCCAAACGCACAAACTGAACAAGACAGTTGACACAGTACAGTAGTGCACATATGAGCCAAGCCAAGCACCAAAACATCAGACTTTCAGCCACTGATTCCTGAACATTGGTTCAGGAATCAGTGGCTGAAAGGGCAGCATTTAAATACAGCACGAACAGCAACCTTTAAACACACGCTTCCTACAGAAAGCTTTACTTTCTAGGTCTAAATAAAAGCTATACTATGTGAAAGGAGCATTGATAAATAATGAGTATTAATCAGTCCCTCTATTTGTGATTTTTTTTTTTTTTTTTTTTTTTTTTTTTTTTTTTTTTTTTTTTCCCTCCATTCAAAATCACTGGTTTTGTGGTGCTACTTCAGAATTATTTGGAAGGAATTTTAAGATATTTACCCTGATGTATGACGGTAAATGTGTTACTTGCCATATTGATCACAGACTATAACTTGACACAAAGTAATGCTGAGGTAGCAGTGTGGTAGAAGTAAGAAATACTGCCACCTGCAGGTGCTTCAACCCAATGTTTTTGACCATTTTTGCAGAAAATTTGCAGTAAACTCACAATTATGCATTAGAGTGGAAAAAAAATGTAAGGAATTGTTGATGTTGCGCGAATTTACGCGATCGTGGAATCACGAAAAACTGGAGGGACTTATTAATGCAACAAAAGCCATGTAGCGACTGCTCTAAATGAAGTCAATGATTGGCTAAAAAAAGAAGCAGCGTAGAGATCAGAATACAAGCAGTTTAACTTGGCTGAGCGAATTACTTAAGACCAAGATACTCACTTTTTGACATGCATATAGAAATCCATATAGAAAGCTTATTTATTTATTTATTTATTTATTTATTTATTTGTTTGCTGTCAAAATATTTGCCACAAAGTTATGGTCAACTGTAGTATTTTATATTTTACAATGAACATGGAGAACTGAGAGCTCTTGAAAAATGTATAATTTTGAAATGAAAATTGATTAGGAACTTATTTATTAGCCTTATTTAATATATTTTTTTTATTGTCAGTGTGAATATGTTTATTATTGCTATGTTTTTCATCTTTATTGCAGTTTTAATAGTACTTCCTGTCTACGTTCTGATGTTAGGATTGCATTAGTTTTTCTGTATTCATCATAGCTACATTTACCTGGTTAACATGAACTATGTAAACACAGTGGAGGAACAGTTGGAGCAACCATTCTTTCTTTGCAGATATTTGCAAAATGTTACAAATACATCTGTCCTGATGTGTTGGCTTTTGAAAATGAAAGATCTCTATTTTGAGGAAGAGGAAGAACAGAGAATTAAAGTGTTCTACACAGAGCAACAAATGTGACATTTTCAGGTTGTGATCAGAAAGTATGAAAGAAAAGCACCTGATAGTTTTATATTGTTATATCAATGGTACAGCACACATCAAGAAGTGGGTGTAAACTTCATTTCTGCACAGCCAGTCTGTTTCATGATATGCAGTTTGGATCATAAACTATCATATATAATAGTGAATATGTTAGTTGGCCTAAAATGGGCCAGTTGTATCTGTTGACTGTCGAATATTCTCATGAAACAAGAGAATAAGAATCAGTGTATTAGTTTTCAGCCAAATCAAAGCCTGGCTTCTGAAGATCACTGCTGGTTTTTGCAATCCGAGGTTGTATTTGGTAAGGATTATTGTGGCTACTTCAGGTAATGAAACATTATGGTGCTAAATAATGATTAAAAGGCTGCAGCTGCTTGGAAATCTACCTGGGTTGTATCTTAAGTGACAATAGTAGCAGGCGTTGTTCTTGTTTAAACCTAATAGATTTAATAGTTTGATTCTTGCGCTGTGTGCACAAATAAAACTGATTCTGATATGGTTGTAATTTTCTATGTTTTATGAACACTGTTATTGTGAACACTTTGATTAGCTTCCTCTATCTGCTTCTCTACTGCTGTTCTCTCAGTGGGCGACGGTCACGTTCCATCTCCCTCACCATGTGCTGAAGCTTGTGGCTGGAGCCGTTGTCAGCGAGCTGAAGAAGATAAACCAGAATGTAGCGGCCTTGTCTGTAGCCTCCTCCATCATGGACAGGCTGTCCTACCTCTTGTCAAGCGCCAGGCCTGAGCTCGGGGTGGGCCCTGGACGCTCTGTCGATAGGTTAGACCAACCACCTTCTTACCTTATGAGCCTGTCAATTAGCTTGTTTTGGGTGTTGGACACTCAATTTTTCACAGAATGCCATTCAACACATAAGCATAGTTTTAAATATTTCAGTCTGTGGGATCTTTTGATTTGACATCAGTTTGTTTTTAATCCTAATGGTCAAACCTTTTAATCAGCTTAGTTAAGGTTCCAGGTTATAGTGGATTTTAGGCTGTGTTGAACATATGTAGAAAATTTAATACAAGTCAAGTTTATTTGTACAGCACATTTCAGCTGCAAGGCAGTTCAAAGTGCTTCACATCATAAAAACATCAAGCAAATATACATCAAACAGGTGGGTTTTAGCCTTGATTTAAAGGAACTCAGTGTTTCTGCTGTTCTGCAGTTTTCTAGGAGTTTGTACACTGTAAATACTTTGTAAATAAAATGGATGCACTGGTAGTTTCCATTCAAAATGCAGTTTGCTTCAAAAAAGTGTTGCTTTCCACAGATCCCTGATGTACAGTGAGGCCAACAGGCGGGAGACGTTTACATCATGGCCACACGCTGGTTACAGATGGGCTCAGCCTGATCCAATGGCTCAAGCAGGGTTTTATCACCAGGTAAGAGGCAGATTTACTAATACATATCTGAAAACCAGTATGTAGTGAAATGACAGTTTGCCTCAAGGAGAATGCAAAGCATCAACCTGGGGTGTGAGGTGGTGAGGCTGTAATGGTACATATCTACACACACACACACACACAGACAGATTAATAACAGCAGAATAAAAAAAAAAAAAAAAAATCAAAACTCTTGATGCAAATTCGGTTCTATGAAACATTGCTGTCTTGAGTACATGCATAAACCATTTTATGAGCAATAGAAAGCTGTTTTTTTTCTTTTTATTTCATGAAAGCAGCATACCATATGAACATAATTACTTTCTTCAGTCAGATGTTGCTTCCACATTCAGAAGTTACATGCAACCCTGTAATACAGATTAGCTCGGTTTCCATTAACCTTGAAACTGTTTAAATTGAAATAATGAAAATAAATTCGCTTAATGGAAACACGCCATTTTCACAAAAATTCTCCTTTTTCAGTAAAAAGTTTTGCCACCAGGATGAGGTGGTTTTTTTGGCCGTATCGAAATTGGTTTATTTCGCAAAACTGCAATGGAAACACTTTTTTCGCATCACGAGTCACATGATCAACAACCGGATGTTGCCACTGGCAGAAACCACGAAGAAGATAACAGGAAGTAGTTGGAGGCATGTTTTTAATGATTTATCGTGAGAACAAGCTTATTCACTTGTGATTTTAATTTAATTTCTTATTTAATGGAAACACTGAATTTGCGAAATTAGGTTTTGTCAACATTAGCAGAAAATCAACAGATTTGCGCAGCTTGGTAATGGAAACGCAGCTATTGACTCAAATGTGAAATGGGAAGAACAATGCAAAGAAAAAAAAATCCAGTTGAATCTGCAAATCGACTTTCAATGCGCTTCATGAAGAGTCAAAGTCCATTTTCTGATGGTTTACATAAAGCCAATATGTTAAAAGGAGGTGCTGCAGCTGTAAATTTCAGCCTTGAGAAGATCAGCTGTGATGGAGTCTCCTGCCTTCAATCTGAAAAAGAATGAAGAAACATTTCCAAAGACAGATGGCTAAAAGTTGTGGATTATCACAGGACAACTTGTATGTTCAGAGAAATGGAACCAAGTTTCATGTTGTTCTGTTGTTCCAATGGTCTCCCACTGATAATTCTTTCAGTCTTTGGTCTACATGTGTTCTTTACCCCTTGCAATTAGCTGAAAGTAGAACCTGACCATGTATTATAGATGAAGTTTTTACAGTAAATGGATAGACTGCTCATTATATGGGACCTATGTTTGCTCTGAACCCAAAGCAGAAAGACATATACACCTTTTGACTTTTTAGTACATTTACCAATATCATGTTTTCCTAATAACATGCTGCTCTAGATGAAAGGTCCTAAAGCTAAATGGGGGGTTGAAGTTGACCTACCTGCTATGCCTCTGATACTATCTAGAGATAGTCAGAGAGCCATATTTCTGTTTCAACTAATTTGATCTTTCTTTTTGTATTAAATATAGTTATTTATTTATTTACTTAGTTATTTTCACTGCCTTCGAGAGTTTGCTATTTTTAAAATTTCATTGTGAGTTCTTTCACAATGACAATAAAGGACTTCTGATTCTGATAAATACCATGCACTATAAGGGTAAGTTGGGATCACAGAACAAGTGTGACATAGTGATGCAGAGACGGCAGCAGAACAGATAACTCTGCCATGTCTGATCTAACCAGCAGAACCTGATGCAGGTAACAGGTTTAAGATACACAACAACTTAGCTTTTATTTGAAGCACTGAGGGCTGGAAAATTAGGGAAATATCCCACACATTTCCTTCATATTGCTCAGATAAATGCCACACCTGAGCAGGGAGTTGCAATAGTATCTAACTACACACTTTAAGCACCTCTGTTAACCTTTCTTGGTTTGTTAAAGACATAACTTCTGGTTAATGTGTGTGAGGAGGAAATCCCAGCCATGTTTTCTTTCATTTTACAGCACAAAGGCTAATAAACAAACAGAATAACATGATGACGCATCTAGCAAACATGACCAGCTAATATAGATGCTGTTTTCTATGTTTAGAAGTTTTATTGCCCATTTTACTTTCTGTCCACAGCCTGCTTCAACAGGGGATGACAGAGCAATGTGTTTCACCTGCAGTGTTTGTCTAGTCTGTTGGGAGCCTACGGATGAGCCCTGGTGAGTGGAGTGCAGTTACTATGCAGCAGTTAGCTGCTAGCTACAGTATCTACATCTATCTATACCATGCTTTTGTCCCCCAGGTCTGAACATGAGAGACATTCTCCCAACTGTCCATTTGTGAAAGGAGAGCATACTCAGAATGTCCCTCTGTCAGTAACGCTGGCGACTAGTCCCGCTCAGTTCCCCAATAGTCCTGACAGTTCAGACAAGATCGCCTGCTATGGCTTTGGCAGCTGCCCACAGTTCTTAGCTGCTGCCACAAAGAGGGGCAAGATCTGTATCTGGGATGTCTCTAAAATGATGAAGGTAAGAGCGGTTAATACATGAAACTGAGTTCTGACCTATTTTCAGTGGTTTAGGTTTTCGATTAAGACATCAATTTTGTGCTCAACAGGTGCACCTTAAGTTTGATGTGAACCCATATGATCCAGCCATTCTCCGGCAGCTGATCTTGTGCAGTGGCGAGCAGGGCCAGCAGGCACTGACTGAGTCTCGAAGGCCCACTCTCACTTGGTTGGAGGAGTCATCTTCCTGCTCAGACCTTCCCAAGCTAGAGGGTGACAGGTAAGGCCTACACTATTCCAGGGGTCCCCAAGTCCAGTCCTCTAGAGCTGACTTTTAGATGTGTCTCTGCTTCAACACACCTGACTCAGATAATGAGGTCGTTAGCAGGACTCTGGAGAACTTGACTGCACTGAGGAGGTTATTCAGCCATTTGATTCTGGTGTGTTGGACCAGGGACACATCTGAAAGCTGCAGGACACTGACCCTTGAGGACTGGCTCTGAGGACCACTGCACTAGTCTGTAATGTCAGACTAGTCTATATAATATTGAAGACAGATGGATACACAAATTGTTTAAAAAATCTCCAATAAAACATATTGTTTAAAACATAAAAGAAAGAAACCAAGCACCAGGCAGAGAGCTGACAGTTACTGATGACGTTACGTATAGAATGTCATCATCAACCATCATTTTGTTTCCTATTTATTATTATTGTACCTTTTTGTTTAACCAGGAAGTCCAGTTAAGATCAAAAATCTGAAACAAGGGCAGTCCTGCCAAAGAAATCATAACTACAGTATGTAAAACAGACAAATAAAACAGAATGACAATTTCTATAATGCCGTAATGAATAATAAAATCAATAATGAGTTTACAAACATTTTTAGATTATCCCATGACCAAGGTGCATGGTGGGAAAATGCTGTTTTCCCAAAATCTGTCAAAGCCCTGGGAACACTGAAATGTAACCCTTTAGAGGCACCAAATGTAAGCTTTCAGAACATGCATAACACAGTCAGAGTTCAGATTTGTGTTTATAAAGTGAAAATTTAAATGATTAGCCAAGTCTATGGGGAGTAAGTCAGGACAGATGTTTAAAAGGCTGCGGATACAAGGCCTAAAGTCAACCTGTCATTTATTTACAAACCCTTGGTGTTGAGCCCAGTCGGAGTGTAATCGGCCATAATGGTGAATGGCTGCTTGTGACAAAAATTGTAATTCCAAATACTGAACCTTTAGTGGCATTCAGGTAACTGTTACAGTTTCTGCACCAGTTCTGACCAGAATTGTTATTCTAATTTGCAAGAGTGATCGCCAGCATTACTTGTTTCTATGTTAATAGGACTTTTTTTTTTTTTTTTTTTTTTTTTTTTTTAAAGTAAGGAGCAGTGGTTCTAACACATTGTGATAGAATGAAATTAGTTAACAAACCACAGGAAGAGCTAAAAATGAAAATGACTTCATGCCAAAAAATGACACATGGCGACCTCACCAACTCGTCTGAATTTGTCATTTCTTCTTTTGTTCTAATGTTTTGAATGACGTTTTTAGTGATGACCAGCTGGAGGACTCTGACAGCGAGGAGCCTTCACGATCAGAGTCAATAACAGGTAAGCAACCTTTGTTAAGGTAGTGTTTGCCTTTTTAATTAAATGGGTCTTTGTTTTCCCAGTCTAGGCAAAACATTGTTAATTATCAAACATAAAAAGGTTTCATAATACAGTTAAAAACCACCTTCAGACTGTTCTGATCATGTTGTAGGTCAGCCATCCCAGTGGGAGAGCATGGACCTGAGTCTGAGTGTGACAGCACTCAGTGTGCTACAGCAGCCAGAGAAACTTCAGTGGGAAGTAGTTGCCAGTGTTTTGGAGGATACTGTCAAGGACTTGGAGGAGCTCGGTGCAAACCCCTCATTAAACCAAACAAAGGCCAACAGCCAGGCCAAACCAAAAGACAAGGTGCCTGACCACCACAACATTCCCTTTCCCTGCTTGCTCGCTGGAGGCCTCCTCAGCTACCGCTCAGCCTCCATAACCCCCATCGCTGTTCCACCATCTCCCTCAACTTCAGCACGCAGGACCACTGATGGTCCACTAAGGACTCAGGCTGCTGAGCCACATACTACATCTCTACAGGAACATGGTCCAATGGAGATAGAGCCTTGTCACCCCCAAACTGGTACCCAGGAGCAAGGCTTCTCTAACTTGGCAGGTTCTCAGCTGCTGAGTCCCTCCTCTCTGCCAGCTGTGTGCAGGACTATACCTGTGTTGCTGCTATATAGTATTAGAGAGGTGGATGACAAATCCTCAGGACAGGTATTTGCTCAGATGAACAATTTAATGAGCAAGGGTCTCCATGAGGAAGGCTTTACTGTGCCACAAATCATTGAAATGGAGTTTGATACACATGAGCAACTTCTTCTTCAAGATCCCCCGATCACATACATTCAGCAGTTTGCTGATGCAACTAATCTGGCAGGTATAGACGGGCACGTGGACAAATGGAACACACTGGCAGCAGCAACTGTTTCCAACCCCCCTCGACCCGGAACACTGGTGCAGTGCTTAAGGCTCCCAAAACAGCTGGAAGAAGAGAATCTCTTTGTGGATTCCATTATGCCGTGCTGGGATGGGGTGCACCTTCTGGTTGGTCTGAAGCCTTCTGGTTTTGAGTCTGTAAGTGCTTCAAACCAAGTTGAGGCTCTTAACAATCTGAACCGCCTACACTCAGCCCTTTGCAGCCAGCGTGAAGGAGACTCCCTTCGCCCTTTGGCCAATGGAATGGAAGGCCATCACCCAGGGGGGTCCCCACCTCAGACTCCCTTCATAGTACCACCAGGAAACCACCACCAGCAGCAGGAGAGGTCCCAGAGCCGTGGGAGTGGAGGGGGCTATCTTGCACTCTACAAGCTCAACTACTCCACTCGGATTGTCACCCTGGAAGAGGAGCCAATCAAAGTACAACAGATTTGGGACCCTTGTGATGCCATTACTTCTCTAATATTGCTTCCCCCGGATGTGCTTGATAGCAGAGAGGATGAGAGTGAAGAGGCCTCTGAGGAAGCGCTTCTTTCAGCTTCAAAAAACGGTTTTTCTGGGCCTGGAACAGGCCTGTCTGGGCCAGGAGTAGAGACTGCATGTGAAGCAGCAACAACCAGCAGTGCTGGTAATATCACCAATCCTTCCACCTCTGCCTACAGCCACAAAGAATGCAAGAAGGGAGAGATGGCAGGCCTAGGACACTTGGTGGTCACCACACAGGCTGGCTTTATCATGATATTGGATCTGTCCACTTTGGAGGTTCTGGCCAAGGTGGAACCGCCCAGAAAGGATGGGTTAGCTGAGGAAACAGACCCATTTGTCTCAGTGACCTACTGTTCTGGCACGGACCGCCTTTGTGCCTGCACTAAAGGTAAGGATTTTGTTCTGTTCTTGCATATTTCAGTCAGACAGCCTAGTTTTTACATTTGAGAGGGAGTGAGAGTTTGGAGAGTCATATAGATAGTTCTACAAAGTTGTGTGACCTGTTGAAAGTAGTCTAGATGGATCGGCCTTATGCTTCATAAGACTGGGATGAGGAAAAGAAACACTTGTGTGATAGTGGGTCAGTCATTCACAGATGTCTTAAGTCTAACTGAGCCTGAGACATAGCAAGGAGATGCAAACAACTCAAAGGATATAGTGGTTTCTTCAAATCAGTTTCTCAGTAGTAGACGTTAAGCACAGCTTTGTCAGCTTTGTGTTGCTTGTCAGGAAGCAACACAAAGCACTTTTCACTTTTCACTTTTCAGTAACCACTTTTCAGATTGATGAATCCAATAACACTATAATTCTGCTTGGTATTCGCATGACAACCAGTTTTCACTGGTCTTTATTTATGAAGACCCAGTTTTTTGATCGTTAGTTTCTGATTTGAGAGTGAAGGGAAAGAAAACATTCCTCTTCTGCTGTGGTTCCAAAACCAACTTCAACATTGTGGTTTAGTTCAGATTTGGCCTTAAAGAATCCAATATATGCTGTTTTTAAGATCAAAATCCAGTTTTATTCCTCTTAAGTTATGTCCTCCACATGTTGCAGAGTCCTCTGGTCTGTTCCACTGCAGTCTTTACAGAATTGTGATGGAGTTTGTGAAAATGCTCTCAGTAGTACATTGGTAGATGTTGGAGAACCAATAGAGAGAGTGCATTCTCTTCTGAGCTGTCTTGTAGTAGGACAGGTATGTGTGTGGTCTTCTAACTCCAGAGGAAAAGCTTAGTGGTGTAGACTGTATAGACAGTAGTGATCCTGATCCACGTCATAAAGGGTCCACTAAATTCTGGAGTAGTTACTCAGGCTAACATGTTGTAGTCAGTAACATCAGCCCTCATTACTCTGGAATGTTTTATTCTTGCTGCTGATAAATCTATTCACTCTTTTTTCATTGGTTAAATTATTTAGCTGGTTTTAATTAAGTTAATAGTCAGAGTGTAACAAGATCTCGTGATGTAAAAACATCACAATATTTATTGTTGAGGTGACTGCCACCTCATCAGCACCAGCCAGTTGCAGTCATCATGGCTTCGCCTGATTTAAGTTGTAAAGAAGATGCTCCAACTACTCTTAAAACATTTGTTTGGCAACATTTTGGGTTTCCAGTAGGAACAATGAATGGAGACAGAGTGACAAGACATGAACAATATGTAAACACTACAAGTTATTCAGACGTCGAAGGAGGCAGAAAGCATCACTATAACAACCGATGGCTGGACGTCTAGGGGGTCGTTGAGCTACATCACTATCACAGTGCAGCCTCTCGATAGCAGCTGGGAAATGTTGCACTGCAGACCATGCATAGTTGAAGCCCTGCCCTATGGTCTGAAGAGAATCAAGAAATCAGAAAAAGAATGACATCAGTTTGTTGAGCTTTTGGCAATACATAAATACAGAATAAAGTCCTTTTTGAAGCATAAATTTGATCTTTAAAGTATTTTTAAACAGTAATATTAAAATCTCATCCTATCTTGTCCTAGTGAACTCAGTATTGTCCCCCGTCTTGTCTTGTGAGTTTTATGTATCGTTACACCCCTAGTTAAAAGTACAGTCATGTATAAAAAAGGGCTAATGACCTAGTACGCGTTCATGTGGCATCCCGTTTTGACGGAGCGTGATGTCTAATTGCCAGTGTATATGCTTTGTGTCTGAAAGAAAGCCCAAACCTTTGTCACAAATTTAGCATTTAGCTCTGACCCATTGAAGCTGCAGTTGTTGAAACTGTGCTGAGACTCTGCTGATGTTTAATGTGTTGAAACTAGCAGGTGGAGTAAATGTTATCGTCAAAACTTGATCTGTTGATAGTTTGCTTTGGCAATGGAATCATGGGTATTTCTGTCCAGGGCCAACATGTTAGGATCTTTGTTGCATCTGTATAGACTTTTGTTTTCACTGTGGGATGAATACGTGGACTTCCGTAGAGACATAGTAGTAGAAGGGGGGGAATAACCTGAAACTCCCTCTTTGGTATGTTGGAGTACAACGATTCATTTGAAGGTCCAAATCTTTGCCACCATTTCTCTAATTTTGAATTTAATTTTATATTAAGATAGTTTAATGTTCTTCACAGCAGAGCTATAGTGCATTAATGTCCTAAAATACAGGTCTTTAAACTTAAAACAGGTCTTAGTTCGATTCTGGAATACATTGCAATGCTAACTCTGGTGTAGAAGATATTTTTTCCAATTGCTGTGAAGATGCCTGTCTGTTATTTTTTTTAAGCTCATTTTTTTTCCCAGTTTTACCAGTGGTTAATTCAGGTAGCTGCAGTTGTTTTCTGGATTTTTAAAAAATTAATAATGTATCTGTTTACAGTTTATCTACAGTTTATCATATATTTGCATTTTAAAATAATGTGAATTCCATAAATACTCCCTCACACGTGAAAGACAGTTTTAAGACTTGCTTACTTTGTCAGACCTAGAATTTGAAATATTTAAGTATGTTATGTTAGCATAATTTCAGTTCCTAAAAAGCTCCAGAATGTCATCTGCTGTTACTTTGTGACTGACTGGCTGCTTTTTAAAATAGATTTTCGACAACACTACACATCAAGCTCCAACTCATAAACTATACCTTTGTACATAATTACTGTTTATATCGTGGGTTGTGGTTAATAGAATTGAATTATTCAACAGTACACTATCAGAAATGGACAAATAGCATTGTTTTGCTGCTGTTTTTGTCCATTTCGTTTATTATTTTCTTGTTGGTTAAAGTCAACAGAAATTCTTCCGTTGGTAAGTTTATCAGCGTCTTGGTAGGCTTGGGCATTTATCTTATTGTTTATCATTTATCATGAGAACTTATCATAAGAATTTTGATATTGTTGTCACAATAAATTCCAATTAATAATGTTTAAACCCCCCCCCCAAAAAAAAAACTGTCGGAATTGTTAATTTACTAATTTTGCCACTTTGTTCAATGAGAGTATCAATAAATATTAAATATTAATAAATTTGAAAATATGATTAAATACAGTTCCTGTGTGCAGTTTAGTGATACACTTCTTTATGTTACTGGTATCTTAAAGAAGCATGTCACAAAGAGGAATGTTTTGTGTTTGTAGGGCTATGATTGCTCTGTCATGCAGCCACAGTCAGTTACCTAGGTAACTACAGTTACCTAGAAAAGAAGTAATAAATAGTTCTTATCATCCATATCGCACACCCCTACGTCTTGGTAGAATCTTTCATTCCTCTAAATGTTTTCATGTCATTGTCCCATTTTTGTCTCTGAAGGCGGAGAACTTCATTTCCTTCAAATTGGAGGAGTTTGTGATGACGGGGATGATGGAGATATGTTTATTGATGGCCCCCTTTCTAAAGGGGCTGAGCCGCTGCTTGAGGGGTCCAAGCCCTCCTCCAACCCATCCAGCCCTGGAATCACAGGTCGGACAGGGACATGGGGAATGATCAAATGAAAAACTGTAATTCACGCCATCAGTGTTTAAATAGCACCTCGCGTGTGATTTCTTATTGTCAAATGGCCTTTGTGCAGGAGTGGACCTCCTTGTGGACCAACCTCTGACCACTGAGAGTCTGGCGTCATTGATGGAGTTGACACGGTTTGAGACATTGACTCCGCGGTTCTCGGCCACTGTCCCGCCTTGCTGGGTGGAGGTGCAACAGGAGCAACAGCAGCGGCGCCACCCGCAGCATCTTCATCAGCAACACCATGGAGATGCAGCCCAACACACCCGCACATGGAAGCTCCAGAGTTACAGGTGGTTCTTTTCATGTCGATTAGGCCTGCCACTAACAGCTGTTTTTAAGTTGAACAGTCTGTCAGCTAATATATTGAATAATCTTGGCAACAAATGCAACTTGTTCAACTTTGGCTTTTATTTTAACCCACTCAATAAAGGACTTGCTTATCATAGTGTAAAGTACAGACAATGCTAACTAACTCTAACAGGATAAATAAAATGAATCCCCTACTTTTTCTGTATCTAACAGTAACTGTATGCAAGCTTAGGGCTCATTTCAGTTAGGTGTTCAACACTTTAATGTTCAACATTAAAGACAAATCTGTTACTTAAAATGTAATAATGCATTACTTTTTCATGTAACATAAACTGTATTATTCACCGTCTCATGTCTGGTTTAAGTGTTTATTAGTTTAGATATTGTCAATATATTCACAATTGAAACTGGGAAGAAGTAAAATTCATACGCTAGTCTCTGTCACATCTTAAGGCACAATGTTCATCCAATAAAACACCCCTGCAGTCTGCAGCTAGGGGCTTCTGCTCATTGGCTAAAACAAAAATGTTTGACTAATAATATTGATGTCAATTAATTGTCATGGTAAACCTCATCGGTTATCGCTGGTTGCTACAGGCCTGTTTCAGATATAGGAGCCACAAATGCATCAGTTAGAACAAAGTGGTCTTTTAATAAACTTCTGTTGTACGAAGAGAAACTTTTCCTAAAGGATCAAAAAACAAAATAGGAAGCTGACTCTTTTTTTAATGACAATGTTGTGTTTTTCAGTTCCAGCTGGGATGAGCATGTGTTTGAGCTGGTGCTGCCTAAAGCCTGCATGGTGGGCCACGTGGACTTCAAGTTTGTCCTGAATCCCAACATTGTCAACATTCCTCAGATTCAAGTCACTTTACTGAAGAACAAAGCACCAGGGCTGGGAAAAGTCAGTGGTGAGAAGCCAGATTATTTACCAGCAGACATTCCCTGGAAATGTCTTTACTTTGTGGGAGGATAGGGATGCTCAGTTATGGAAAAATTATATTCATTATTATTTGTGGTTCATATTGAAATCACAATTATTGAAAATGATGGATCTGCTACATTTAAAGGACAGTAAGTTGCCTTTTAATGTGTAATTTTTCCTTGAAATAAATCACAGGAAAAAAACAAACAAAGCTAAAGTCAGCCATATATACCTTTAATAATGTCTGGTTCTGTGACTAAAATCTGTTAACAGCATAAAAAACAACTGTTATGATGTCTAATGAATAAGTTTAATAAGTAAGTTCAGTGAAATGTTAGAACCCTGTAAGCATCTTTAGTTTGTTGGCTTCATTAGTCCAGCTCTAATGTTGCTCTGCATACCTCTGCTTTTTTCATCCATTTACCTTACATAGAATGACTTCTTGACAGTCACCTTTGCATTGACTATTTCTAGACTTCTGAGGCTTGACTGAACACTAAATGGATCATCCGCTGTTAGGACTCTGATAGACTATTCCTTATATCTGAGAAACAGGACTTTCTGATGTTCAGAAGCTGTAGATTGATTTTAAGCCTACCACATTGTTTCACTGCACAACCAACATAGGAAAACTTCACACCATGTCATTGCAATGTTGACCCACAAAAAGCTTTGAGAACATAAATATGGACAACATTTAGACTTGACTAGCCTTAAACCCACAATCCTTTATGAAGATGAGCACTCAGTACTGTAGAATCTACATAAGCAAATATGTTGCATGTGAATCTGTCCCTCATTTGGATTTTGAGCATCAACTATTTCTGATTTGTCAGTAATTGTGATGATGTTGAATGTGATGTGTTCACTGTTGGGTTAGGAAAACTCCCCTTTTACAAATACAGATGCTGAAGTAACACACCATGCAGTAAACGGTTATACAGATGTTAAATATTTGCTAACATTAGCAACTACAGTGACTCAGCCAAAAGTACAGGGGTTCGTCCTGTAACCGGTGGGTTGGTGGTTCGCACCCTCGCTCCGTCCATCTCACTGTCTCCACTGTTGTGTTTTTGGGTAAGACACTTAATCTGCTTTGCCTGCTGGTGGGGGTCACATGGCCCCAGGGCATCTGTGACTACCATATAGTGTACCGTCATCGTGTGTGAACGAAAGACTGATTGTCGTGTGGAGCACGTTGGAGTCCTCAGACTTGATGAAGTGCTATACAAGTACAGGTCATTTGCTATAACCTAAATTAAACTTAAGCACTGGATCTGTTTTACAGTTGCTTGTTTTTTTTCCTGACACCCTAAAACAAAAAAATCGTCTCCTGATTAATATCGTACCAAAAATAGTGATGAACTTTCTCATTGGCATGTACGAAAATGGATCGAGCAGGAAGGAACTCTTCCTGCTCGAATGAAGTGAACCAATGAATTTCTTCTGAGTCATCTGGTGAATTGAAATTGGATTTTTCTGCAGATGCAGCGGTGGACAGACAGATTGCTTTTCCTCTCTCAAATGTCCTCCATGCCAATGGGGAGAAGAACAGTCAGCCTCTTCTGCAGGACTTCACCGAAGACATCCACTTCATGGACATTGAGGAGACATCAGGTGAATATGTTTATCATCTACATATGGGTCAAACTACTGTCCCTTCAGAAAACCATCAGCCTTTTCCACTTGTTCTATTCTTCATGAGCTTTTAAAGTAACCATGTTGAGCCACGATAAGGTGTGTTTTAATCCAGTTGGTTAAACATAAATGCATTTAGGATGAAAGATAATTATGCATTAGATGATACAGCTCTTGTTCTTTAAACTCTGTAAACTGCTGAATTGAAGACTAAACCTTGTTTTCCTTCTCTTGTCTCTTGGGTGGAGTTCAGGTTTCTGAAACGGTTAAAGCCCCTGAATAATGCAGCGGTTCTGTGTGTCTGTCTGTTGCAGGTTCAGTACTTTGTCCATTCCTTGAGGACCATAAGGAGGATATTTTGTGTGGCCCGGTGTGGTTGGCCAGTGGGCTGGACCTTTCTGGTCATTCTGGCATGCTGAGCCTCACCAGCCCCAAGCTGGTCAGAGGTAAAGACAAACACAATCTGCTGCCTCATCCTTAGCTTGTTTGAACTGAAACCTGTGTTTCCAGTTCTGTGAGATAAACAGTTAAAGATGCCAAAAATAGCAACCACAAAGCAAACTGCGATGGTAGCACTGGTGTGATGTAAAGCTTATTGTTCCTAGCTTTCAGGTGGGTTTCTTTCAAGTGTTTTCTCTGCTATATTTGAATGATCTTGTTTGCTGGTTGTCTCTTCTGCAGTGAAGTAGTAATGCTACACACACACACACACACACACACACACACACACACACACACACACAAGTGTTTAATGGGAGAAAACTTCACCTGTATTTCTAGTTCTTCGTCTTTTTGCTGAAACTGTAGTTTAAATGTCAGTTTCTTTGTATCTATAGAATGTCTACTAACTTAACACAACATCACAGTTCAGGTCTGTTCCAAAACACTTAAGAATCTGTTTGTGCTGCAGGCATGGCAGGAGGAAAGTACCGCTCCTTCCTGGTTCACATCAAAGCGGTGAGCGACAGCGGCATGGAGGAGAGCCCGAGGCCTGTGGTGAGGATGCCCAGTGCCAAGCCACAAAGCTCTAAGGCTCACTCACTGTCCTCCCTGCTGCAGCAGACCCAGGCCTCCAAGGTGAAAACTCAATTGGCTGAAGTGTTTTTTTAAACTTCCTTTCTTCCTGTGGCATCCTTCCAACATCTACAGATCCAGCTCTGGTTCCATTTTCAGAACATTTTACAGGCTCTTTAGTAAAAGCTTACTGGATGAATAATTCTGTTTAAATTGAAAAGATTTGGTAATGAAATTGGTACACAGCTTTGCTATGAGGTAGGCATATTTTGCTTGAAGAGATTTCACAGAAGCTGCTACGTGAGAATTATTAATAAATGAGAAAAGAGCTTTTTAAAACTGTAGCATGTGACCTCAGGTAAGGTCCTAGTCATTGATTGATTTCTTTGTGATGTGTTTGTAGGAGAAGACTGCTACAGGAAAAACTGAGGGCTCAGCACAGTCAAAGAAAGTGGAGAACCTGCGAGGCTGTGACCTGCTGCAGGAAGTTTCAGTCACAATCAGGAAGTTCAAGAAGACATCAGTGCCCAAAGAAAGGTTTGCTCAATGTCCCATTAAACACACAACCATCCACTGGGAGTATATTAGTGTTAGCATTACCGTCTGGATGTTTTTTCCTTCAGTGCATTTCTTACAGGTTAACGGATGTCTGTGCTTTTCAGGGTCCAGCGCTGTGCTATGCTGCAGTTCCCAGACTTCCATGAGAAGTTACTGGATGTATTGTGTCATCAGATACAGGGCAGCCCAGCCAATGAGCATGGACAGAGCCTTATTCTTGACATCCTTTGCTGGCTTGCTGGGGTTTTCTCCAACGGACCCTGCAGGCAGGCCTAAACATACAGTAACTTAAGTAGTGGTGTGACGATACAATCAGTTCACAAAACAAAACAATCCACAGTATAACAGTCATGAGAATAGGCTAAGATTTAACAGTGTTTGAAGGAAAACCAAGCATCCGTCCTTTAGATGTATTCCATTATTTTCCTGCAGTGCTGACAAACCACACCAGCTATTTAAAAGTGGTGCAGGCTGCTTCTTCATTTATAAGAGCCAAGCTGATGTGCTTGGTAGTCGACCGGCAGCTGAAACTACTGTCTTTCTTACTCGACAAATAAGAGTCAGCAACACAGAGATTTAAAACACAAGTCTGCATTTGTGGGGCTTGTAACCGAGCAGAGTAACAGATGCAGTCTTCATTCTATTCGGTTTATTTAATTGGTGCCAATTCACAACATGTTGTCTCAAGGCGCTTTACAAAAAAAGTCGATTCGATCCAATCATACATACAGTTGAAACCAGAAGTTTACACACACAGAATAAAAAGACACATGCACTTTTTTCTCAGCATCTGAAGTTAAATCAGACCAAACCTCTCCCATTTTAGGTCAGTTAGAATGAGCAAAATTATTTCTGTTTGCTAAATACCTCAGTAGTGACAGAAAGAATATATCAGAGATTTGTTAATTCATGTCTTCAAGATCAGACGTTTACATACAGAATGATTACTGTCTCTTTAAACAATGGAGGGAAGCCCAGGTAATGATGTAACATCTTTGGAAACTTCTGATAGGTTAACTGACACATTTAACTGAAGGCTCACCTGTGGATGTATTTTTAAGGCGACACCTGGAACTCATTGCTTCCCGGTTTGACCCGATGGGAAAGTCAGCAGAAATCAGCCCAGATATTAGGAGGAGAATCGTGAAGCTGCTCCAGTCTGGTTCATCCTTGGGAACAAGTTCCAGATGCTTGAAGGAGCCGCATTCATCTGTTCAAACTATTATATGTAAATATAGACATGATGGGAATGTCCAACCATCATAGCGCTCAGGAAGGAGACGGGTTCTGTGTCCCAGAGATGGACATAATTTAGTCTAAAATGTGCAAATCGACCTCAGAATAAAAGCCTTGTGAAGATGCTGCTGAAGCTGGTCAGACAGAGTCATTATCCAATAGTGAAACATGTCCTGTACTGACATCGGCTGAGAGACCACTCAGTGAGGAGGAAGCCAAAAGAGACATTAAAAAAAAAAAAAAAAAAAAAAAAAAAAAAAAAAAAATAGATTGCAGTCTGCAAATGCACACAGGGACAAAGACCTTCATTGCTGGAGACATGTCCTGTGGTCTGATGAAACTAAAGTGGAACTGTTTGGACATAATGACCATCGTTACATTTGGAGGAAAAACAGGGACGCTTGTAAGCCTGGAAATTTTGGTGATTCTAAAATGGGAGAGGTTTGGTCTGATTTAACTTCAGACAGTGAGAAATAAATGTGTATGTGTCTTTTTTATTTGGTGTATGTAAACTTCTGGTATCAACAGTACATTCCAACTCATCATAGTTATCAAACAGTGCATCAAGTTCAGTTTATTATTCAAATTGGTTATTACATACAACAAAATATTGTGGTGGCCTGATATCGCTACACCTCTAAACATGTTTTCTTAAATGATGTAGAATTTTAATTCTAATTGTTCTGAGGTTCCTAAAACAACATTTTCTCCATTTTCAGCATCAGGGAGGGAAAGGAGGGCCTTCTAGCCAAAACCAGGACAAGGTTAACAGATATCATTCGTGTGTGTTTCTTTGAAGCGGGCCGCAGCATCGCCCACAAATGTGCTCGCTTTCTGGCACTTTGTATTAGGTGAGAGACCTAAAGTATTTGTTCTGTTATGGGGACTGGACTTTAGGGTTTCCGTGTCAACCAGTGTTTTATGTCTCTTTATTCAGCAATGGGAAAGGAGAGCCAAGTCAGCAGGGTTTTGGCATCAGCCTTCTGAAGGCTCTGCTAGATAATATGGCTTTTCTGCCTGCAGCAGCAACTGGTGGTGAGTAACTGAGCATCATGGTAGAGCCACAGCCACACCTGTTGTCTTTTTACTTCTCACTCTGGATCTATTTCTCCTTTGTGTCTCTGGTCTGTTTGACAGGCTCAGTGTTTTGGTACTTTGTATTGCTGAACTATGTGAAGGAGGAAGACCTGGCAGGCTGCAGCACAGCATGCGCCTCCCTGCTCACCACCATCTCTAGACAGCTGCAGGACCGCCTCACCCCTCTGGAAGCACTGCTGCAAACCAGGTAGAGTCTGACTCTGGCTGGATTCTCACCATAGCTGCTATTTGAACAATACATTTAAGCTGCTTAGCTTTGTTTTATGTGGATTGTGTTCTGTTCCTTCCTTCTGCTCCTCCGGTCCACCTCAGGTATGGCCTGTACAGCTCTCCATTTGACCCGGTGCTTTTTGACCTGGAGGTTAGTGGTTCCTCCTGTAAGAACTCCTTCAACAGCAGCATCGGGGTCCAGTCAGATGAGATCGACCTCTCTGAAATTCTCTCAGGTAGAAGCTGGGACTCAGTCTTTTGTAGCACTTCTGCTTTACCATAGTTCACTTAAAACTGGCATATTTAAACTTCCACAGCATGCCTTTCCTTTTTTCTGAATGTGTATAAAAATGGGAGTACATACACATACATGTATGCACTGCTTCTTGTTTTTTTCTTTATTCTGTGTCCTCTAAAGTTTACATAGTTATGCTTAATGTCTGTGTTCAGGCTGTGGTTGCCTGAAACCAAAGTCAAAAAATTCCTGGTCTGTTCACTCAGTTTTGGCTGGTACAGCTGATTGATTGTGTGACTCAGACATTATAGGAGCAACACAACGATTTCCTCATTGGTTTATTTTTCCCTTGTCAGACCAGATATACTTTAAAATTACTCACCGTGTCATGGTAGATGGAATGTTGCTGAACAACAGCCCTGTTCTGTTGCTTTATCCGTGTACTGATTCACTTCCTCATGAAGCCTGTTAATGGTCCTGTGGGATCAGAACAGTTCGGTTAGTCTGTGTAATTCTTGTGCTTCAAACAGCAAGATGTTTTTCTAAAAACTGATGGGGATTAGATGACATACAAGTTTTAAATCTGAAAAAAAAAAAAAAAAATCTGTCACCTGCCTGATCTCCAATCCTAAAAACATGACGTCCCAGAAATTGAAGGTCATCTGCTCAGTTCCAGCCCGTCATCTAGTGGTTCTTTGTAGAACTGAAAACCCACAAGTGCCTTTTTTTTTTTTTTTTTTATGCTAGTTTTGCTTTAGCAAACTCTGTTCTGCTGTGTGTCTGCTGTTAGTTATTTAATCTTTGCATTAAAAGCTCAGTAAGCTGATCAGCAGCAATGTCTTCCTCACATTAGCAAATCTATCCAAAGGGTCCCCTGATGGTTTGCCTCCACATTTCAACACGACTGGAGAGCAGATTCCTATATTCCAGCCACATAAAGAATAAAAATCCATAAGTCACTCAGTTGATTTTGAGTTATTCTGTTAAAGTAAAAATGTGCAAAAGCTGATTTAACTTGATGAGACAAGGATGATGTCTTAAGATTTGGGATCTGGACTGTTTTGCAGGGAATGGAAAAGTGAGCAGTTCTGCAGCAGCAGAGGGGAGCTTCACAGCACTGACTGGACTCCTAGAAGTGGAGCCCTTGCACTTTACTTGTATATCCACCAGTGATGGCACACGGGTGGAGCGAGATGACGCCAGCATGTTCACTGGTAACTTTTCCTCGGTTTTTACCAAACTTCTGTTCATGATGTAGTCCTGGCTTGTCATCTCCTAAGCTGTGTGCTTGTCATTTTTAAACCCAGTGAGTACATTTGGTGTGACTCCAACAATGGGTGGCCTGTCAACAGGGACAGTCGGAGAAGCTTCAACAGCTCTGAGTTCTGCAGCTCAGGTGGCCCTGCAGTCACTGTCTCATGCCATGGTCTCAGCTGAGCAGCAGCTGCAGGTCCTGCAGGAGAAACAGCAGCAACTGCTAAAGCTGCAACAGCAGGTGAATTTCTCATCATCTCTACACATATACCAAGATGCCACTTTTGTGTTTGGAGGCTATTAATCCATGCTAAAATTGAGGCGAAATCACTTCTCTTCTATCTTCGTCTTTAATCATTAAATGTTGTGTCTTTGCTGAAAGCAGAAAGCAAAGCTGGAGGCCAAGCTTCATCAGACCACCTCTGCAGCTGCTGCTGTGGCTTCTGGAGTCGGACCGATCCATAACTCTGTGCCTTCCAACTCATCTGCTCCAGGCTTCTTTATTCACCCCTCAGATGTCATCCCACCAACACCTAAAACTACACCCCTCTTCATGACCCCTCCTCTCACACCACCCAACGAGGCGGTGTCTGCAGCCTTCAGCGCCGAGCTGGCCCACCTCTTCCCGGGCTCCATGATGGACCAGGGGCCTGTCAACATGGCTGCACACAAGAACACACAGAAAGCCAAGCCGGTCAGTAATCTGGGCTGAATGTTGGATTATTTTCGGTTCTGATTGCTAGAGTTCAGCAACCAACAGTCTGGTTCCTTTGGGTGATGGACCAATCTAAAAGATCAAAACTGACACTGACTCACACCATCCTCTCATTGTTTATCTGGAAAGCTATAAAATCATTAAAGTACAGCAGGAAGAATGTCTTTAGCTGTCAGCCTGAAAAAGTAAATCCGTCAGTTGCTCTTTGTGGTCTAAGAGGTGTGGAACTGCAGCTGATTGTCTTTTAGTTTGATGTTTTTAAGCTGCTTGTTTTAAACAAAGTAAAATGGTTGTTAGTATTGACATCGGCGTGTTTTGTGTTGCAGAGCCCAATGGGCAGTGGATTGGCGCTGGCTATTTCTCAGGCATCTCACTTCCTGCAGCCTCCTCCACACCAGTCCATAATCATAGAGCGAATGCACTCTGGTATGTATTGTTGACTAAAACATGCAAATATGAAGTTATTACTTCTACTGTTCATCTGTTCACATGAAGTTCAGTGAATGATATCCACATGACAATGTGCACTGTGTGATATGATGATATATCTTAAGGGTTGTTCACTGCTCTTCTGTGTGTTTGTCACTAGGAGCTCGACGCTTCGTCACTCTGGACTTCGGCCGCCCCGTCCTCCTGACCGACGCCCTGATTCCAACCTGCGGAGACCTGGCCTCTCTGTCCATAGACATCTGGACGCTGGGGGAGGAGGTGGACGGTCGCAGGCTGGTTGTGGCCACTGACATCAGCACCCATTCGCTGATTCTTCATGACCTGCTGCCACCGCCTGTCTGTAGATTCATGAAGGTCAGTCTCTCAGTATTCTGCTGAGAATTATGTTATGGACAACATGATGCATTCCAGCCCCATATTCCATAGTTCCCTCAGGTTTCTTTAATGTATCCAACCTGTTCGTTCAGATTACAGTAATTGGACGCTACGGCAGCACCAGCGCGCGAGCAAAGATCCCATTAGGGTTCTTCTATGGCCATACATACATCCTACCTTGGGAGAGTGAACTTAAATTGATGCATGATCCTCTGCGGGGAGAAAGTGAGGCTGCCAGTCAGCCAGATGTGGATCAACATCTGACCATGATGGTAGCTCTACAGGAGGACATCCAGTGCAGGTAAATAAAGGAGAGGTTTGAGACAGATTATGAGCTTAGACAGTAGAGAATCAGATGGAAATCTGTGGTCATGAGATTGACATGGCGATCAAATTCCCTCTCTCCTAACCACAGATAATGTACTTCAAATATCAAACACGGTCAGAAATTGTTGAGGAAATCAGTGCTGACATCTGGTCTGTTCTTGTTGACCAGGTACAATCTAGCTTGCCATCGATTGGAGACTCTTCTTCAGAACATCGACCTTCCGCCTCTGAACAGTGCCAATAATGCCCAGTATTTCCTACGGAAACCAGACAAGGTGGTGGAAGAGGACCAGCGGGTCTTCTCAGCGTATCAGGACTGCATCCAGCTGCAGCTGCAGCTCAACCTGGCTCACCACGCTGTCCAGAGACTGCGGGTATCGCTGGGCGCCAGCCGCAAGTCTCTGCCCAAGGCGTGTGACCCGGAGGCCCAGGGGCTCGTTCACAGCTCATCCACTGAGCAGCTCAGGACAATCATTCGTTACCTGCTGGACACACTGCTTAGCCTTCTACACTCCAACAACGGTAAGCCCAGCTGAAGCGTTGAATGTGAAGGCTTCCATATTATGTGTGCTGATGGGTTTTGCTTGTTATTGAAAGGACACATTTGGTTCACTGGTGTGTTTGTGTGTTGTCAGGACACTCTGTCCCCTCGGTGCTCCAGAACACCTTCCATGCCCAAGCCTGCGAGGAGCTTTTTAAGCACCTCTGTATCAGTGGAACGCCTAAAATCCGTCTTCATGCTGGGCTGCTGTTGGTGCAGCTCTGTGGAGGCGAACGCTGGTGGGGCCAGTTCCTCTCCAACGTTCTGCAGGAGCTCTACAACTCGGAGCAGCTGCTTATTTTCCCCCAGGACAGGTAGGAGAACCCAGGAACCACTTTTCTGTACAGTCGCACCTTAATCTGCTTTTTTCCCCCCACAGGTTGCCACAATTTGGGCTTTAATGTGTTGGGACAGGACAACACATTGTCTTCTAATTGTGTCTTTTACACTTAGCTTCCATAAGGACATGGAAGCTTTAGCCTCAGTAGTTGGAATGAGCTCTGGGCTTCACTGGTCATCGTTCCCTTTAGGTTTGCAGTAACAAATATGTTTCTGTGTTTTCTCATTGTTTCCAGCTTCTGTTGCTTTGGACACATCCATTATGCTTTACAAACTGGCAACTTTGAAGTCTTCATGTTTTTAAACAAAGCAAACAAAAAAAAACCAACTCGACAGCTTTTTATTGCCAAGGACACTGGCCCAAACTAAGAGTTTCCATGAACTGTAACCTGACATAACTACAGAGCTGTATGGAGGTTATTTTTCAGAACCAGAACACACAAAAGCCACATAGCTCTTCACAAGCCCTCCTGTCATTAAAACATCATGACTGAAACTAGATGTAGTAATGCAGGCGCTGGTGACAAAGTTATAAAGAAGTTCTGACCTGTAGCAGAGCAGAAGGATTTAAGTCAGTGATGGAGACTGGAGGTTGGTTGCATTCTGGGATGTCAGCAACTGCTGCAGCAGACTACAGGAAGCTGAGGAATGGGGAAAGGTGTTCTGCATAAAGAGAATGTGCATGTGGGGGGCACTTCTTCTGACACTGAGGACTTCTGAATAATAGCGGGCTCAGGACAGCATTGCTGAGAGTAAGACTGAGGGGCTTCGTGGAGCCAAGTTCTGCTTTTAGTTTAAAAACCTCAGCTGATGGACAAATTTCTCAGCTCTCACAGAACAGTTTGCTTACTAAAGTTAAGCTGTGTTTGTTGGTTTCTTGTGAGAAACTACTGTAAGTAAAAAAACCAAAAGTGAGAGGACATATTCACTTTCCGTTTTCAGGTCCTGTGAATAAATGTGGTATACTGTCATGATGTGAGAAAGAGGCTGAATAGAGGGTTGGTTTTTTTTTTTTGGGTTTTTTTGGGGTTTTTTTGCAAAAATTGTGAAGTAGATCCTTCCCTGCAAATCTAAAGTCCTCAGTGAATCAGGTTCTCAAAGAGGTAATAATTGTTTCAGAAAAAGTAGTGTCTCATTTATTTTCTCTGTCTGCCAAAGTAAAGAAAAGCCTGTTGGTTTCATCCTAGGTTTCCAAAGGAGCCTTATTGTAGCTGCTTCGTCCTGGCAGCTGTTAGACTTTCTAACCATCACTGCTCCCAACAAACTCTAACTCAGGAAGTGTTTACATCTCTGCTGTTATTTTTATAGTTTTCACACATTTCAAGTAACATTCCTGTTGTTTGCAGTTTTTTTTTTTTTTCACTGCTTGTAAACGGTCTCTCTTTTTCTTCACAAATACACATGTACATTTTGTACATTTTTGAAATTATCCTTCTCAGTTGGAGAGTTCCTTGAATTGGAGTATGCTGTTTTTAAGAACTCCACAGTATTTTCTTACGCTGCTGTAAATTTGTCGCTACTGTACAGTATGTTTTAGTTTTGTGTAAATCTACGTGCTTCCATTAGCCTGTCACTTTGCTGCTGGGACACCTGAATTTCCCCACTGAAGGACAATAATGGCAATTTCTGTTCTACCACTGGTTGCTGAGATCACTGCAGGCTATGAAATCAACAACAACAAACTGAAGTTTTATTTGATGGTGGAAACTGTAAGTAAAAACTAAAACACCTCTTGTTTTGGCAGAGTATTCATGCTCCTGTCCTGCATTGGCCAAAGATCCTTGAGTAACAGTGGTGTGTTGGAGGGTCTCCTGAACCTGTTGGACAGTCTGCTGTCCCCGCTGCAACGACCACAGGCTGCTTCTCAGCGCAGGACTGAAGGTAAAGCAGCTAAAGCACATACGGTCCCAAATGATGTAAAATTAGGTACAAGAATTGGTCTATTTCCTCCAGGCATTTTGGACATTCCCATGATCAGCTGGGTGGTGATGCTGGTTTCAAGACTCTTGGACTATGTAGCCAGCATTGAAGATGAAGCCTCAGGGGCGAAGAAGAACCTTGGAGGGAAGGAACGGGACAGGCCCATAACAGGTACTGGACATCCGTCTTTGATTTTACTGTCTATGCTGCTGGTACAAAAGCTCTGCTTTAAAATGGCTAGAATTCTTTTTTTATTTTTTTATTTTTTTTTCGTCACGTCAATTTTATTTGTGTAGCACATTTCAGCAGCAAGGTAGTTCAAAGTGCTTTACATCATAAAAACATCAAATATACAGCAAAATGATCAAGCAAATGTATACATCAAAATCATCACGCAAGTATAATTCGAAACAATTGATCAATGTTCTACTTACTACTGATCAAAGGCAGCTCTAAACAGATAGGTTTTTGGCCTTGATTTAAAGGAACTCCCTGTTTCGGCTGTTTTGCAGTTCTCTGGAAGATTAGCGGTGCATAAAAACTGAAAGCAAATACACATGAAAATCATCAAAATCAAGTAAATATCATTGCATCAAAATCATAAGGATCATCAAGCAAATATAGTTCAATGTTCTACTTACTACCAATCAGAGGCAGCTCTAAACAGGTGGGGTTTTAGCCTTGATTTAAAGGAACTCAGTGTTTTGGCTGTTTTGCAGTTCTCTGGAAGTGCGTTCCAGATTTGTGGTGCATGGAAACTGAATGCTGCTTCTCCATGTTTGGTTCTGGTTCTGCAGAACTGGAAGACCTGAGTGGTCTGGAAGGGCGATACAATGACAATAGGACTTCAGTGTATTTTGGTGCTAAGCCGTTCAGTGATTTATAAACTAACAGAAGAATTTTAAAGTCTATTCTCTGAGCTACAGGGAGCCAGTGGAAGGACTTTAGAACTGGGGTGATGTGCTCTATCTTCCTAGTCTTTTTTTTAACGTGTCCTGTCCAGCAGTGTAAGACTCTGAATTGTCGTCTGAATGTCAAGGGAAAGCCCAGCAGATTTGATTCACAACCAGAGCGTTACGGCTTTTGCTATGATGTTCCCCTTGGTGTATATATATGAAACCTGATTAAAAATTGCTTTGGGTTTGTTTCAAATGTAATGGACACAAAGACGAAAAGGGAAAAAAAGGGAGGGTAGAGAAAGATGGAGGAAAGGTTCAAAGAGCAAAAAGGAGATAGAAGTAGGGGAGAGAAAATGGCATAGAGATAAAACAAGTCAACAGCACTGAAGTCTGCCTTGAGACCTGCAGAAAGAGAAAACAAAACACAGAATCCACAGCAACAAACAACATCTGCATATCTAACAATAACAGTTAAAACTTCAATGGAAAGTACAAACTACAAGGTAGTACACGATGTATTTAGTGGCAACCGCAGCCCGACTGAGAATGTATCTAACTAACACCTGAATCTAGGCGTGTGTGTGTGTGTGTCTATAAGGTAGGTCAAACATAGATGTCACAAATCTCCCATCCGGGGAGGGGGGGCAATCAGAACACAGCCCCACAGTGCAAGCCCAGCACACCGCCCCCATCTCAGGCGCCCCTGTCCACCACACAGCATGCCAGTGTGTCACACCAGTACAGGATCAACTCCCCCGCCAAGCATCCCTGGCAGGAGGCCCACACCTGGGCCCAACAGGCCCCACCATGCCCCCTCAACCATTTAAACGAATCCTCGTCACCATCCCTGCACCTTCAGCCCAGGGACAACCATCACCAAGCCCAGCCCCATTGCCAGGGCAAAAAAAAGAAATGGTTAGAATTCATGCAAAGACTAATCCATATGTGGCATTGATCAGAACTGGTTACCCATATCCATGCTTGTCCAATCTCATTGTTGTGGTTGGAACAAGATCTAAACAATAATTCCTGGAATTTCTAGTAATTTTAGCCATATTGACTTAGGGATGAACAACCATGTTCAGAGCAAATCACGTTTTCTTTGTTAGGGTAGGTTATATTTTTATGCTTACTCTTGTAAAAATAGGTTACTGAAACAGTCCTATTCTTTCTTTTTGTAATATTTTATTTCTTTCTGTGTTTTAGGGATTCAGTGGAGTTTTATCAACAACACGCTTCAGTCTCAGAACTCCAACAGGACAGCGAAAGGGAGCAGCAGCCTGGATCGGCTGTACTCACGGAAGCTCCGCAAGCAGCTCGTTCATCACAAGCAGGTAAACATGTTTAAGTCCAAAGCCAGAATAACTGCTAGCTTTACATGAATGCTTTAGCAGTGTTTGTTTTAATAGTGCATGTTTTATTGCAGCAGTTAAATCTATTGAAAGCCAAACAGAAAGCTTTGGTTGAGCAGATAGAGAAGGAGAAAATCCAGAGCAACAAAGGTTCCTCCTACAAACTGCTGGTGGAACAGGCCAAACTTAAACAAGCCACATCTAAGGTGAGAAGCACAGCAGTCTATAGTTCTAAACAATCATGTTTAACGTCAAATGTCACTAACGGACAACAATTAAAAGCCACTGCAGCGCCGGATTCTTCAGCTGTATGTTGAATTTCCTTTGATTCTGTTTTTCCTCTCTCAGCACTTTAAAGACCTGATCCGTCTGAGACGGACGGCTGAATGGCCTCGCTCTACATTGGATGCAGAGTCCACAACAGCCAAAGAAGCCCCAGAAGTAGAACCTCTGCCATTCACTCTGTCCCATGAGCGCTGCATCTCTGTGGTGCAGAAACTGGCCCTCTTTTTACTCTCTATGGACTTCACCTGCCATGCTGATCTGCTGCTTTTTGTCTGCAAGGTATTCATCTGAAATAGGTGCATGGATCTCCAAAATGTTCTCTGTATAGACGTGTGATCAATGTTGTTATGCCTTCAGGTACTTGCTAGGATAGCTAATGCTACAAGACCTACAATCCATCTGTGTGAGGTGGTGTCTGAACAGCAGCTGGAACGCCTTTTGCTACTACTTGTAGGAACAGACTTCAATCGAGGGGACATCTCCTGGGGAGGGGCATGGGCACAGTACTCCCTCACATGTATGCTCCAGGACATCCTGGCAGGTCTGTTTCATTATGTGATGATCCCACTTTTACTCAAATTAACCCAGTTGTTGGAAGTGTGAAACCAGAAAAAAAAACAACAAAAAAAAAAAACATAGGGTTACATAATGCAACCCCGGTTTACCTTCTAAGGCAACACCCCCTCCATGTATTTTTCAGATGGATGACTCTCATTAAGTCTGTCCTGATTGGGTGATGATTGTGATGCCTATGTCATATTCTGTTTAAGTAGCTTGTGCGTCATTCATCATAAGCTCTTCTCACTTTGCCCAGTCAGAAGGGTTGTCTGGTTAGACGTCTCACTCGCATTACTCTTCTAAAAACCAGCCTTCCAAAAGTGATCCTAAGGTTCTTATTCATTGCTTTCAGTTCTCACTGTTGGATATGGAGACTCCTGTATAGTCAGCCAGGTAACTACCAGCCTCACAGAGAGACTCTAATCCAAAGGAGACCCAGGACCCAACAGTGGATAGGCCACACCAAGTTATGGTTCCTTACCAGATAGGTAACTTAGCAAGCTACCGTGATTTCTGGACTTCAAGCCACTACTTTTTTCACACACTTTCAACATTGCGATGCGGCTAATATACGCCAGAAAAGCTGAACTGCTGCGTGATAAAGAGGACGGCGCAAGCTCAACACTGAGAGTGTCAGCAAAAGAAAGGGAAACTGAGGAAGACTGTGTGAGGCCAGGGATGCACAAAAACCATCACCGCACCCGACCCCTCCACAAACACAATCACATCCCCAACGTACATCAAATAAGCACAACGCACACGAGCCACACAAATACAGGCCACATGCGTGCGATGCACATGGCACACAGAAACAACGGCGCACCTGATGGTCAGTTTCAGAGCCACACAAATAGGCCGCACAAGGTCCAACACGCACAATGCGACACAGGCACATACACACATATCTGCCTACATAGCCTGTTTGTTACAAATGATACTAAATGACACAGAAGGAAAGGAAAAGTGAACTCCCACTCTGCCGGTTCCCAGGTTCAGGTCCTGTGGATGTGAAGGGAAAACATTTCCTTCATTTCTACTCTGTTTGGCAAACGTTTTCACCAGATTTAACTCTTTAAAAGTTAGTTTACTTGTTTTTAGTTAGCTTCACCCCACAGTCACATTTAGCTTATGGAAAAAAGCGCCAGCCGGCAAATAAACAAAAGTAAACTAACTGATTAATTTTTTTGTTTAGGATGTTTGTGCACCCACCTCCACAGATGTACGTACAGGATGTTTTGACACAAAGGACCATTATCATTTTTTTCCACAATATTGTTGTTAATAAAGGGGGGGAAAAAAGTCAAATAATTATAAGAAAACATTTTTGAAAAACTCAAAGGAAGACCTCAAAGTATACACAACATAGAGATCTGCAGCTTATAGACAAGTTTAGCCTACATGTGTAATTTTTATTTTTTATTCATAGTTGGTGAGTGCATCTTATATTCAGGTGCGCTCAATAGTCCAGAAATTACGGTAGTTGTCATTTGAGATTTTTCAGGATGAAGTAGGCAGAGGACTTGTTAGGCTAGTGGGCTTGTGTCAGCCTGGGCATCTTAAGGAGAACTGGTGTGAGTCAAAATGTTGTCCCTGAAGGTGCAGGGGCGAGCCCCTGAGGAAGAACGTCTTCCGTTTTGATAACTAATGAGCAAACCAAAATGGAGCCAAGTCTTAGCTTGTGTGCTCGACGCTAAAAACAATTTTAGCTTTTTTGCCACACTGCCTGAAGGCAACCGCAATGCTTCACGGTCAGGTGTCCTCACCTATGGTGGAAGACCAGAATCCTGGCGGCTGGACTCCGGTCTGGGGACAGTTAAGCTTGCTGACACAGGTGTCCCAGTCACCAGCCAGTCAGGATTGGTGTAATGATGTGATGAGATGAATGCTTCTGGGTAATACGCATAGGAGGCGTGTCCCACAGTGAGATGTCAAAAGGAACACAGTGAATGAGAACGGGGCTGTTTGGGCTTTCTTTAGCTGGGCACTAATTACAAGAGTAAATTCAGAACATTTTATTTTAGCAGCAAATAATTTTCAACAACTGAAATGACTCTAGTTGAACATGTTGACATAGTAACAGACTAATTTCATGGATGCCCTTGTTTATTTCAGGATAATCTTGTGTTTGAATGAAATGATTCCTTTCCAGTGCATGTCGTGGAGATGCTTTTGGATGCTAGGCTAAGGCAGCAGCTCTCAGCCATCTTTGTAGTTTGTCCGTGTTTTGATGATGGTTTATATCAGGGAGTTTTCTGGGCTCAAAGTACGATCATTTTCTTTCTGCTCCAAGGTGAACTGATGTCTCCAGGCTCTCTTGATGCCATGGAAGAGGTGGTTGTGGGTGAGGAGGCAGGGGCATCATCTTCCTCAGCCGTGGCAGACTCTGACGACTCTCTGGCCCAGCCTCCCACCATTCCCCTGGTGGAGACCATAGATGAAGCTCTGGTGCCGGATATCATCGCAGGTACCACAGGGACCTCCGCAGTGTTCCAGAGTACGTGGGTCCCCTCTGTCCGTTCACAACACAGCACAAACCCAGGCTTTTTGATATTGCAATAGAAAAAGTTTTTGACCACATTTTCTTTTTTACTATAAATGTGAGTTAAACTTCTAGGACTTGACTCAATCACATTTTCTTTAGATCAAGCTTGTTGCCATGACACAGTAAGTTTTGTAGACAGAATCTCCATCCTGTGGTATTTGCTGTGTTACTGTTAAGTGTCCCAAAGCCTGCTGAACAAGTGTCTGTTGCTGAAATGTTTACTCACATTAACCTGGTAATATTAAAGATCTTTTTCTTATCCAAAGGTGCTCCACCTCTGTCATCTTTGGAAAAAGATAAAGACATAGACTTTGACTTGCTACAAGACCTCATGGATGTTGATATTGATCCTTTAGATATTGATTTGGAAAAAGATCCTCTTGCTGCCAAAGTATTTAAGGTATGTTGATTCTATGACTGTCTTCTTGTTCTTTCACCTATTGTTACTGTATAAGCTGAAAATGCCAAAGGTTTCTTATTTGACCATCTGTTAACCTTAATAAAGCGATTTATCCAGGAATGTCAACATTTCAAAATGGTTTTCCGTACAGATTGTACACTAGCTGGGAATGTCATGACAACCAATGACAGATGAAAGTAAAACCTCATCTTGCTGAAGCAGCAGAGGGCTTGGCTGATTAGATGGCATAGAAATGATCTGCCCCTCTAGTCGATACTTGTCAAGCAGAACAACCCAACTATTAAACTGACTTTAACGTGGACTAAATTGTGTTGAGTGGGTCACTAGATCTTCACAACCTGAGCTCTGTGTGATTCATGTAAAAGCCATCCAATAATGAAAAGCTAATAAATCACTTATAGCAGGCTTCATTTGAAAAACTTGTCCTCCACCTGCCTTCCAGCTGTAGTCGCTCTCACCTGTCTCCACTGAGTCAGTTATTGTGTTTGGTCAGCTACATTGTCTTTGTGTTTTTTGAATTGTCCTGCTTCTCATACTTTTCTGTCCTCATGTCTTTTCTCCACTCTCAGCCTATAAGCAGCACCTGGTATGACTACTGGGGTGCCGACTATGGAACATATGGATACAATCCTTACATCGGAGGCGTTGGGATTCCAGTATCCAAGCCTTCAGTTGCACCTGAAAAGCCTGCCTCTCAGTGTGTGTCTGTCTCTGTGTCTCAAGGTGAGCAGAAGGAGAATCTCTCCTATTGTTCAGCAACAGCTTTATTGGTTGTCATATTGTTCATCCAAGCCTAAATAACGGGTCTCTTGTTTCACAGCACTGGATGCCCGCCTTGAAGTTGGCCTGGAGCAGCAGGCTGAGCTGATGCTCAAAATGATGGCAACTTTACAGGCCGACTCTATTCTACAGGCTCTCGGTTCAAGTTCATCTACAAGTAAGAAGTTCACTGTTCCTTGGACTTCGATATGGACAGAGCAGACTGTAGCAAAATGTTGTAAACTTTCTATAAGTGTGGTGTTGAGAAGGTCATCTCTTCTGCCATCATCTCTTGGGGCAACAGCATCAGAACCAGGGACTCAAAAAGGCTCTATAAGCTGATAAAGAAGGCTGGTTCTGTTCTGAGACAAGAGGTGATTCAAAAAGTGAAGAACATCCTGAACAAGCTTGATCATTCTCTTCATAAGTCTGTAATACAATAACAGAGTGTCTTCAGTCAGAGGCTTCTCTTGGGCCTCTATAATGCAGACTGTTACAAGAGATCCTTCTGACTTTCAGTCAGTATCTGTAATCCCTCCTCAATGAACATAGATAAGTAAGGGTAAGAACATTTTATTTCCTTTTGGAATTGGTGAAGTATTTTTGATTTAAATTGTTTCCTACTGTCGAGGAAAGAGCTCTGAACCCCAGACAGTGTTTTCTTTCTAAACAGATTCTACTGGTATTTACTCACATGTCATAAAGAAAACTTAGACTGGTTAACAGGATACAGACATGTTGCTTCATCTCAGGATTCCACCTCCTGTTGTTAAACCTACTGCTGCTGCTGCTGGTTTTCTGTTGGCAGTCTGCATCTACAGAATAAAGGACAATACATGGCGTTTCCTGCGTCTGTGATGGCTCCTCTTCAACTTGTTGAGAACGTCATGTTTGATCTTATTCATTGCTTCAACTCCTCCCACATGGAAACAACTCTCCCTTCAGCTTTCAGCTTTTTTACTTATAACAGACGTTTGAACTTGGCAGAAGAAACAGACTGTTAACTTTGAAGAAAAATCCTCAAATAGTTTTAATATCAAAAATGTTTCCCGATTGGAAAAACAGGAAAGCATAGTTGTATTAGTGTGGCACCATACTCTAATTTTAGTTCAACAGCCTGTGTTCTACATGAAGACTGCATGTTTTTTGGATTCCAGTCACCCAGCCTGCTAATGGTACCGATGACTCCCTGCTCCGAGCGTTCCACAGTGGTGGCTCCCCCCCCTGCAGCGGCCCGACGGTTCAGCCCTCTTCCATTCCCATTCTGAGTGCCTGCTTCAACAAGCTCTTCTCCATGCTGCAAGTCCACCATGTTCAGGTTACTGACTTTAAATACCCCACCTTACTGCTCTCAGTCTTTGAGCTCAGCATATTGATTAGATTTGAATCAGAACATCTTCCAGTAGAATCTTTTGGGAATTGTGACCATGTAAGCTGCTCTTCAGGTTTTTTTCAGTGATTTTGAGATAACACCAGAAATGCAGTTTATTAAACAAAAGAACATTTTTCAACCATATTTATCATTAGATTTGGTTAAGAAATGAGCTCGACATGTGTGGCCGATAGAGACCAGGCAGGTGAAAGGCCTGTGTGTGTTTTCTGCTCTCAGCTGGAGTCGTTGCTGCAGCTGTGGCTAACGCTAAGTCTCAACACGTGTTCTGGTGGCAGTGAAGATAGCGGATCAGATATTTTCCTCTTCAACGCCAGCCGAGTGCCCACTATTCCTCTCAACCAAGGTAGGTTCTGAAAATCCTCCACTGTCACAGTTTGCTTCGTGTGTTGCTGTGATGGGTTTAACATCTGCATCCTGGTGTGTTCAGCATCCGTCAGCAGTTTCATATCCGTGCTGGCCTGGTACCCCAGTACCTCCCTGAGAATGTGGTGCCTGGTGCTGCACTCCCTCACCCTGATGACCAACATGCCCCCCTCTGGTCAGTTGTTCTCTGCCTTAAATGCACGAATAGAGAGGCGGTGTGTTGTGTGATGCCTGTTAAACCTGTGCTTGTTCTTCTAGCCTCCATCAGTGCACTGAACTCTCAGGACAGCACAGCTCAACAGATAGTGTCTGACCCCACCCTGGTTCATGTGCTGGTGCGCTTCCTGTCCAGCAGCAGCACCAACGGGACGAGCCAGCACAGCTCTCAGGTTGGACCCACCGCTACTCAGGCCATGCATGAGTTTCTGAGCCGTCTGCAGGTCCATCTGTCCTCCACCTGTCCCCAGATGTTTAGCGAGTTCTTGCTCAAACTCATACACATCCTGTCAACTGAGAGGTGAGCTTTCCCTGCAGATTCACCTAATTTCAAACAAATCTTTCTTTGTGGAAATCCAGCTAGATCAGTTTTTCAGATGTAATGGACATGAGGCACAGCTAATGGTTTGTGCTGACTCCCCAGGGGGCCGTTCCAGTCGGGTCAGGGTCCTCTGGATGCCCAGGTGAAGCTGCTGGAGTTTACTCTGGAGCAGAACTTTGAGGTGGTGTCAGTGTCCACCATTTCTTCTGTCCTCGAGTCCATCACGTTCTTGGTTCACCATTACATCACATCCTCAGACAAGGTGGTGTCCCGCAGTGGCTCAGATAGCTCGGTGGGGGCCCGGGCCTGCTTTGGGGGTCTGTTTGCCAACATCATCCGACCTGGAGACGCAAAGGCCGTCTGTGGAGAGACCACCCGTGACCAGCTCATGTTTAACCTCCTCAAGCTGGTGAATGTTCTGGTGCAGCTTCCTCTGTCAGGGGACCGAGAATTCAGCGGCCGGCTGCCCCCGGTCGGCAGCGGCGCGGCGGATAGCAGCGTCTCAGATGAAGAGAAAGTGTGTGGAAGCAAGGAAAGCGTGGCAGGTGGAGTCTCATCCAGTCAGGGTCCCCCTGCTGGGGTGGCTGACCTGGTGCTAGCTAACCAGCAGATAATGAGCCAGATCTTGTCAGCACTGGGCCAGTGCAACAGCAGCGCCATGGCTATGATCATCGGTAAGACTTCTGGTCAAAGTCATCTGCCTATTTTTCACTTTCTGTCGGCTCAGTGAAGGAGTTCAGGATCTTTCACCTCATTTGTTTTGCTCTCTGTCATCCAGTGATGTTTTGCCATGACAAGTTTTAATCAAGGAGTTCAGCAGCTTAACATATTGAGGGTTTTTTTTTTGTTTGTTTGTTTGTTTGTTTGTTTTTTGCACAAACTGGTGATGATGAAGGAAAACATCACCACACATCCTTGTGCCTTTTCTCCAGGTGCCAGTGGTCTCCATCTTACCAAACATGAGAACTTCCACGGTGGTCTGGATGCCATTTCAGTGGGCGACGGCCTTTTCACCATCCTCACCACTCTGAGCAAGAGGGCCAGTTCAGTCCAGGTCATGTTGCAGCCCATTCTCACATACATGGCCTGTGGTTACATGGGCAGACAGGTAAAACCAGCCTACTTCTTCTTGAGCTTTGATTAGATGTTGAAATAACCTTTTAGAAACCAGAGAGCCCAAACCTTATCTGGGTTTTTTATTTGTTTGATTGTAGGGATCTCTGTCCACCTGTCAGCTGTCTGAGCCACTTCTGTGGTTCATCCTGCGAGTGTTGGATACCAGTGAAGCTCTCAAGGCCTTCCATGACATGGGTAAGTGTGCAGAAAATCGAGACAGTCTTTCTTGGTTAATGTGTTCTTATTTTCTTTAGATTCTTGTACATTTTTATCTTTCTTGGAAGAAGTTTGTTTTGAAATATTTCTTAGGGAAAATCTGTCTTGGGTAAACAGGAAAGTAGCACCAGTATTCACTTTGAAGCTAATGCTTGTGGAAAATATAGTTTTTCTTTCAAGTCTGTTGTTCACAGAAAACGCTACAGTTAGTCATGCCCTTACTTGAGCCCTACTGATGTTATTTTTAGCTGATGTGACCCCAGCCAGCAGTGCTGCAGGTAACAGAGCCTGAACGTTTGATTGTTAGCAGAAGTTTCCACCGTTTTCTTGCAGAGAGGCTGTTGTTTAGATTAGCATTGTCCCTCTGATCTGCGCATGCGTCAGAGCAGCATCCAGCCTATTGGGGAGCAGTGGATGCTTAAAACATGGCGGCTGCTGAAAATCTCCCTTTGCTCCTCTTGTTCACGCCATGTTTTTTGTGACGGTGTAGCTGTGCAACAGCAACACAGTGATCACCTGGAGAAGATATCATGCACACCTTTCCTTCAGGTTTAGCAGGAATGAACTGGTTGTAGTGAAATTTCTAACGTTTTCTTAGTTTCTATAAAAAGGAACTAAAACATCTACAAACTATGTTGTTTCAATATTTTTCCCCATCGTGCAGAAAAAGTAATCCAGTTAGCAGCTGAATTTGAAAAATAAGAACTAAATGTGGGATATTTCTGTTTATGGAAGGAGAAAAGAAAGAATTAAAATACTATGACCATGAGTGCAAATAGTAACACTAATAGAATTATTGTTCGAGGTTTGAACCTGAGGCTTCTCAACTATGTTGAGTTATATATTGCCAGCAGATCAGGGATTTAAAGGAAATGTTTCACTCATTTCTATGCTTGTTATAAGTCATTAGTTCTTTTAGAAAATACACAGTTTGGGTTTTAAGTGGTTAGATATGAGTACTTGGATCTAAGTTACCAAAGATTGGGCCAGTAACAGATGTAGATTATGGGATCTCTTCTGCTGAGTGACATCAGGGACATCAGAGATCTGTCTTCCTAACCGAACCAGCATCTGGCTTCTAGAGAACACTGCTGGTCAGTGAGAAGATGGACCTAGTGACTGGCACCGAGACACTGTGACATCCAGGTTTAAGTAGTTAGATTATTTGCACTAAACTACATCTTATTTTAGTCCGCAGAATCGATCCTCTAGGTGGTCTGCGCTTGTAATAAATTCTAATTGAGTTCAGTTTAAACCAGGGACCTTTCTTCTTTAATCATCGCTGTAATCAGGTACTGGCTCATCAACTTTCTATGTAGCTAAATGAATCAGCTGACTATTAGCCACAGTGGTTCATCATTTTTGAGCCCAGCTCAGTGAAATGGTCCATATCTAGTTGTGAAATATTGTCATTTTATTTTGATGGAGATCCATTAAGTAAAAAAAAACAAAACAAAACAAAACAAAACAAAAAAACCCCCCAAAACAAGCATCCTTCTTCTCACTCTGCAGGGGGTGTACAGTTGATCTGTAACAACATGGTGACGAGCACCAGAGCCATTGTGAACACAGCACGCAGTATGGTGTCCACCATAATGAAGTTCCTGGACTCAGGTCCTGGAAAAACAGCAGACGGTAACCTCAAGGCCAGAGTGATGACTTCAGAGCCGGACAACGCTGAGGGACTCCACAACTTCGCTCCCTTAGGTACATTTTTATCCTCTCTGTTAGTTTGGGTTATTTTATTCACGTCAGACAGACAATACATTCTAGAATCTACAGCCTGTATGTTACATGCCTCTAATTTAGTTTATCCATCCTTAGGCACCATCACATCCAGCAGCCCCACAGCACAGCCAGCAGAGGTTCTCCTTCAGGCCACGCCCCCCCACCGTCGAGCGCGCTCAGCTGCCTGGTCCTACATCTTCCTGCCAGAGGAGGCATGGTGTGACCTCACCATCCACCTTCCTGCTGCTGTGCTGCTGAAAGAGGTCCACATCCAGCCTCATCTTGCTTCTCTGGCCAGTGAGTAGGAGTCCAGTTAATGATGATGATAATATGGAGCCTTCTATTCATTGATCAATACAGGTTGGATTTTTTTTTTTTTCCATTTCACACGAATAAAAACTTGGGATTATTGTTCCTTTTCCTCCTTCCACCAATCAGCCTGCCCGTCCTCAGTCTCCGTGGAGATCAGTGCAGACGGGGTCAACATGCTGCCACTTTCTACACCAGTCATCACCAGTGGCCTGACCTATATAAAGATCCAGCTGGTGAAGGCAGAGGTGGCCTCTGCTGTGTGCCTGAGGCTGCACCGGCCTCGGGATGCCAGCACCTTGGGTTTGTCTCAGATCAAACTCTTGGGGCTCACAGCGTTTGGCAACACCTCCTCTGCAACAGTCAACAACCCCTTTCTGCCCTCTGAGGATCAGGTCTCTAAAACCAGGTACCCCAGTGATTCTGACTGAGTCCGTCTGCCCAGTTTTAAAGCAACTGCTGTTGTGACATTCCTTCCCTGCCTTCTCAGCATCGGGTGGCTTCGTCTTCTCCATCACTGTCTGACACATGTTGGTGACCTGGAGGCCATGATGGCCAGTGCTGCAGCACCCACAGCCAATCTGCTGCAGACCTGTGCCGCCCTGCTCATGTCTCCTTACTGCGGCATGCACTCTCCCAACATCGAGGCGGTGCTGGTCAAAATAGGCCTCCAGTCTACAAGAATCGGACTCAAACTCATAGACATTCTGCTGAGAAACTGTGCTGCCTCTGGGACAGACCCTGCAAGTGAGTTCACACAACTGCCAGAGTGTTTGACACATTCACTGACTGAACATCTAAACAGTTTCAGTGATCAGAGCCAGTTTCTGTTCTCAGTGATGATGCTGATGTTTCCTTAGCCGTGGCTCAGTGAGCTGTTTTGCTGTTCATATGGATAAATGTTTCTTCATAAGCCTCATATGCTGTTTATTAGAGATGGCCGTCTTCAGGCAACTCACAGCTGGATTCAGTTATGTTTACAGCTGTGGATTTCTAATTCACTTCTCATTTGGAGCTCACAACATGCTAGATGCCTCAAGTTAAAAAATACTCAATTACATCCGATTCTGTGGCCATGGCTGCCCATTCATCACTTGCTTGACCTGCACTCCCTGCTTTATTGATGTTGGGACAGTTTTTTTTGGTCTCTAGAAGCTTCTGTGAATTTTTTTAATTCTCCTCAGCTTTTCCAAGATCAGGCAGAGCTTTGGCATCGTTTGCTCGAAGGTCCTCTGCTTGACTAGAGCAAGTACAATCAGCTGTTTTTCTCCCGCCCCCAGGTGGAAGCACATGATACGGTTCCTGATGTTTGTTGCAAATGGCAATATTGCATTTCAGTTTCAAACAGAACGGCCTCTCATTTTCTTTGTGATGCAGAGGGTGCTGGCTGTGGTACATGTGAGCTGATGTGTTCAGCTTAAGCTGTCTGGATGCTGCACTTAAGCACAGCCAAGTTAGGCTTTTTGCATTTGTTACAGTTAGGTTAGAAACTAACATAAAGTTTTAACTTAAGTGGACTTTTAGCATTTGTTCATCAGTGTCAGCTTTATTGGTCAAGATTGTGTTGCTCAAGCAAGGAATTAGACGTTGGTTTTCAAGTTCTCACAGTGTAGAAACAGAAATGATAAATAGATCAACTTTGGAGGAAATCAAATAAAGGATAAAAAGAACAATATACCAGATCCACCCCTATTGTATAGCTCTATTATTTTCGTATTAGGAACTTCTAGAACAACTTTTTTTCATTTTTCTCCAACTGCTCCTTTTCAAGTTCGTGTCTCTTTAAGACAGGTTTCTGCCTGAAACCCTCGTCTGCCCTGGTTGATTGGTTGCCATGGTTATATACGGTAGTTCTGAACCTGGTATGCAGATCTTGATCCACCAAAGCAGTTCCATTGTGAAACCAGTGGGTTTTCCCCTGCATCTTCCTGGTTTCTGCACTCCGCTACAAACATTTCTTTAAGCTCAACAACCTGACGCTAAACCTAGAGACAGCCCAGTGCAGTCTGGGTAATAACTCAGTGTTTAAGTGTGTTTTTCTGCTGTCTGTTTGTCTCGGACAGATTTAAACAGTCCTCTGCTGTTCGGACGCCTGAATGGCCTTTCTTCTGACTCCACTATTGACATTCTGTACCAGCTGGGAACTACACAGGACCCTGGAACCAAAGACAGGTACAAGGAGACTCTTTCTGTCCTGTTAGGCTCTTAAGTAGCAGTCTCCCTGAGGAGAACTTTCCTCAGAGACACTTGAAATGATAGTAAACATCCTGGTTTTTCTCTCTGCAGCGAGGGAACACATGAAGTAACGTGTGAAAACCCTGTGATTCCTTGTTTTTCCGTCTCTTCCAGGATCCAGGCTCTGCTCCACTGGGTGTACGACTCATCTAGAGTGGCAGCCCATAAACTGAGCACTCCATCAGGATACTCTGCTGCTGGCTCCTCTTCTGCCTCCTCCAGAGAATATGGTCTCCTCATGCCGTCTCCCTCCCACCTGCACTGTGTGGCAGCCATCTTGTGGCACAGCTTCGAGCTGCCTGTTGACTATGATCTTCCTGGACTGCTCAACAGAGAACTCTTTGAGTCAGTTCTGCTCTTATGACAGCGAGATCACACACTGTTCCTGATTTAATATCTCTGTGGCTGATGCTGTTCTACGCTGTTCTTTCCTTCAGGCTCTTGTATAACTGGTCCATGTCGCTGCCGTGCAACATTGTGCTGAAGAAGGCTGTGGACAGCCTGCTCTGCTCCATGTGTCATATTCACCCCAGCTACTTCACCCTGCTCATGTCCTGGATGAAGATTGTCTCCGTGCCGACAGCCAGTCACTGTCAGGCCCAGCAACGGCGCCTCGCTATGACAGACGATGGTAAAAAGCAGCACGATGCCAACGCTAACGCCACTGGGCTAACGGATGACTCTAAGCATGCCAGACCTCCAGTTAACTTGTCGGAGTCCCAGTTGACCACCCTTGCTGCTGCCTCTCAGTCTCCAGGAGCGATAGAGCAGCTGCTGGACTCTGGCCTTCCTTCTCTGCTGGTGCGCAGCCTGGTGCAGTTTTGTGTTGGACTCCTGGTCAGCGCCGACCTCCCTCTGCCTGCCGCTCAGGTCGAGAGGCGCCACCACCACCACCAATACCACTCGCCCTCGTTGTCCCAACACGGCAGGCCGGCCCTGGCCGCAGAGCTGGCCGCACCCGTGTTGCGGTTCCTTACGGAAGTGGGCAACAGTCACGCTATGAAAGACTGGCTCGGAGGACCAGAGGTGTACCCTCTTTGGACGGCGCTGCTCTTTCTGCTGTGTCACTCCAGCGCCAGCGCTGGTTCCGGGGCAAGCTGTCAGCCGCTGAGCGCCGGATCCGCAGCAGGTCCACCTCCGGTCCACGCTCCACATTCAGGGTCTCACTTCTCTCAGCTTTCATCCAGCCAAGCAGGAGGTCTCACCACGCAGCAGAGAACGGCTCTAGAAAACGCAACCGTGGCCTTTTTCCTTCAGTGCATCTCCTGTCACCCTAGCAACCAGCGGCTCATGGCACAGGTCTGTGTTATCATCACACTGTGTCTCGTCCCCTGTACTAAACCTCAGGGAAAGGCCTGGCATCCTGCTTTTGATGTTAATTGTTTAGTTTTCAAAGTGGCATCTAAACATATCTGATACTTATAATTGTTATTTGTTTGTAGATTTTGAAGTATTAATGCATATTATGATGGAAATCGCAGATCCCCAATTGATTGTTTTTTAAATAATTTTTTACTTTAAACTGTGCCTTTATATATAAAGTTCATGGATAAGGAGACAGGGAAGGATGCTTGGAGTGTGACAGAAAAAATAAGAGTCCATGAAGATAAGAATGCACTTGACTCTCCTGACTAATGAATAGAAACGTAGCATGTTTCCCTCTGTCTGTTCTGAGTGCTTGCTTGCTGGCTGCAGGTCCTGTGTGAGCTCTTCCAGTCTGCTCCTCAACGAGGCAACGTTCCCATCTCTAGAAACATCTCAGGTTTCATCCGAAGACTTTTTCTGCAGCTCATGCTGGAGGATGAGAAAGTCACCGTCTTCCTCCAGTCACCCTGTCCGGTCAGTAACCTCTTTCTGTTGCGCACTGAACCTTGAAGTTGATTGGGTCATGTGTCTTGAAGCCAGTCAGAGCAGCTCTCTTTCCTGACTAAACCACTGCAACAACTGCTAATTTATTGTAGAGTTGAAAGCAGTTGAACTTTTCTGATCCACTGATTGCTGCTGTGTTCAGATGCGAGCACAAGGGGGCAGTATTGGATAGATGCTAAAAATTCCCATGTAACGCATCTAAATGTAGTTTCTGTAGCTGCAGCTGTAAACCCATGATCTGGATGAAGTCTCAGAATGTCTCCTAAAGGGAGGGTCTGATTATGGGACCTGCAGGTTTCAGTTCTGCTCACATCAGGTTAATTGTCATATTTAAAAAAAAAAAAAAATCATGTCCTTTTTTTTTTCCTCAGTTATATAAAGGTCGCATCAACGCCACCAGCCACATGATCCAACATCCCATGTATGGAGCCGGCCACAAGTACCGCACCCTCCATCTGCCCATCTCTACTACACTAGCTGAGGTCCTTGACCGTGTGTCTGGTATGTGTTCCCAAAGCTAACGTTAACTTCCTCAAACTGTTTGCTGGCTGTCTGTTCAGGATATTAAATGACAAGGTTTTAAAAGAAAGAAAAGAGGGGTAGCAAACCTGGTCCAGGAAAGCTCCAATATTTCTCCTTTCAGCTACTTTTAACTCCCACAATCTGCCGGTTTCTTACTACATTGTTCTTGTCCCAAGGTTGGGGGGAGGTTTATTCAGGAAGACTAATTCAAATATTGTTACCATGGTGTTTAAAAATGTCTGCTAGGTCACATCACATTTCCACTTTTAATCTAATCTGTCTGGTCATTTTGATCACATTTATTGTAATATTTTCAGATGAATAATCGATCATATTTGGAGGTATTAGTCATTTTTAAATTTAATATGTTTTTAGCTTAGCCAAGGAAGAGTGGATAACCTAGTAGCACAACGTTTGGCATAAGAAAAACTATAATTTGGTGACTGAGCAGAAAAGCCTACAAACCCATTCAATAAATTAGAATATTTTTGAAAAGTATATTTATCACAGGAACTTTATCACCAAGTTCACATAAACATTTATTACACACAGGTGGATGGATTCTGTTAATTATGATGATATTCCACTTACAGCTGATAAAAATAACATTTAAAATTAGAATATTACATCAGACCAATAAAAAACACATTTAATACAGAAATGTGGGCTTAATGAAAAGTATTTTTAATACCTGCTTAAAGGTTTTCATTTTTAAAAGGTACTTTTATTCTGATAAATCAGTCTCATCAGAATACATATTCTATTTTTTTAATATATCTGTGTTTCCAAAGAAAACTCAGCCAGACCTTCACTTTGAGAGAACAAAGTAGTAATTAGAACTGTTCACACATGTCTTTGTAGTGTTTGTGTGTTTCGGTATGGTATATACTTAGCCATTTTTAATAATGAATCATTTTATTTGTTCTAACAGGAGGTTTCTTTTTTCCCCTTTTTTCATGAATAAAACCCCCAATTTAGATCTCCTCATTGAGGAAAGATTCCTGCTTGTTTCTCACCAGAGAGTTGATGGTTTTAGGGTTTCAGATTTATTACAGGAACATTGTAAACATGTTAAGTAAACACAGGTTTCTAATGGTGTTTTGGGGACCTGATTCAGAATTGTCATTTATGTAGCTTTAAATGTTTTCCGTTATGAAATCCAGGGCTGTTAAAATCTAATCAATGGCTCCTTAGATTACAGTCAACCTTATGTTTTAGCCTTAGAAAGTTCAGCTTTAACTATATGACCAAACTGTTTCCTAAACAAGAGCTGTGTCACTCAGTGGACTGTAGCACCGGACCTTCAGTAGGTACCAAGGTCACCACTGCTGCAACATGACCCGTTACCTTTTAGTGAGCCGTGTGCAAGATTAACGGTTCACCTCTTGAGACCTTGAAGTACTTGATGGGAAACCTGATATACCGCCGCCGCCGCTGCTGCTGCTGGACATCTATGAGTCTGGGAGACAAAGGATTCCTTTCTTTCTCTTTCTATCAACCCAGACACTCCCAGCATTACAGCAAAACTGATCAGTGAGCAGAAGGAGGACAAGGAGAAGAAGAATCATGAGGAGAAGGAGAAGATGAAGGCAGACAATGGCTTCCAGGACAACTACAGTGTTGTTGTGGCCTCAGGTACTTTGGTGCATTCCTTGAATGTGACAGATTAGAACTACTTCCACACAGTCACACTGAAAGAAAGGAAAAGTCACAGGGCAATACTTGTTCACACCCACAGATTGTTCCTGAACTCCGCTGACTCATTGGTGTTTGTTGATTGGTGTAGCAAGACTTTAAAGTCCCCGTTTTTATTTAGATATAGATATAGAACCAGTGACATTCCAAGGCTGTCAGTCACTTACAGTGACTCTCACAAGTCAAGTCCGTTAAGATGTCAGGTTTTGTGATTTTAACCCCCCCCCCCAAAAAAAAAAAAAAAAAAAAAAAAACAACTGAGTAATCATTTAAAAACTTTTTGACACATGTAATGCAGCCATATGTTTGCAGTTGAAACCAGATATTTGAATCTTTCTTCCACCATATGAAATCAAATAAGACCACAAATTTAGACTTGGTTATGACTACCATAATTATTCCCATTTGCTAAATGGAAACATTTTGTGAGTCTTTTGTGTTTTTAATTAAAAAAATACCAAAAATAATAACATTTTCCTACAAAATCAGTTTTACATCATTTTTAGTATTTGTCATGAACTTAATGAGACACTTTAAGGTGAGATTTACTGTTCCATCGAACCCTTATACACACCCTTCAGTTCTCACAGTGATGTTGAATCATTTGGTGAAGAATTTGAGTGTATTTCTGAATAACTCAGGGCTCTAGCTTTAACAGGTTCCTAAATCTAGAGGAGCTTCTGTCTTACACCTTCAAGGGGCTTGTTAGAGCTGCTTATAGTATGAATGTCGATTTCTTTCATGGGAAACAAATATCAGCTGGTGTTTTTGTCACTAAATGCAACCAGGTTGTCCATCTCTACCGTTAGGTTTAAAATCCCAGTCCAAACGAGCTCTTCTGACCCCTCCTCGACCTCCATCAAGAAGGGGTCGCATTGTGAGTGACAAGCTGACCGCTTCATCTGGTGTGGACCCTTCAGCTAAAACCATCAGCGTGCCTGTCTTCCATCTGTACCACAAGCTGCTTCCAGGTACTACAAGCACATAAAGCTGACTGAAAGCAGTCAGAGCTCATATCTGAGTCAGCATTTTGCTTTGCTCTCCCTTCCCTTCTAGGTCAGCCACTCCCACCTGAGATGACCCTGGCTCAGCTGCTGACTCTCCTGTATGACCGTAAGCTGCCACAGGGCTACCAGTCCATAAACCTGACCGTCAAACTGGGGTCAAAGGTTATTTCTGACCCTGGGCTTTCAAAGACCGATTCCTTCAAAAGGCTACGCACTGAGAAAGGTATTTCACCTCTGTGGTCATGTTTACATTTGATCCAGTAACATAAACTTGAAGTTCAGTTCAGATCAGTTTATTCTGAAAAATCGACCAATCCCTGTTAATGAAGATTAACATGTAAATATGTTAAGTGGCTAATTTCCATCTCTAGTCCCACTGGCAGGTTGATGTAAGGACATCAAAACAATAACAGGTGATGCTCGGTCCCTGAAAATCTATTCTCTATTCTTCACTGATCTGTTTCTGGACCAAATTATGCCTCCATTCAGCGATTCCTTCTGGCTGTTTTGTTTGATTCTTTGGGTAGTATTCATTGGTTGATATAAGTCACTTTTGTAACTAATAATGTAAAAAATGTTTTTATAAGTGACAATATTGGTTCAAGTTAATTTAGTTATGTTCCAGAAAGAATTTCCAGGGCTGCCTGCCTTTGGAGCCTCATGGAAGTTGAAGATTTTTATTCCTTCCTGTACAATATTTCTGTATCAGTTAACTGAAGTGGCTGAAGGACGTTTGGTCAGATCGGGGCTAAACCCGCTGGCATCCAGAACAGATGTGGTGACGCCGCGTGTGGTTATATTTGGAAGTGTTTTTGCAGACTCATGTGACATTACAAGGTCAGATTAATCTTTAATATCAATGTTTTGACAGCATCAGCAGTGGAGAATCTGCAGCAATGCTTCCCTACATATAGACTTCTGCAAACAGACTCTCCATAATCCACGTAGTTGATTTTACCTATTCATCAAAGTTGGTTTACTTTTATTTTTCCAATAAACGACACCAAACCTTTCCCTGATGAGTAATTAATGTTCTTCCAACCAAGAAACTAGATGATTAAACCCCTCTCTTATGAACACAAACAGGCACATGTGTGTTCTTCTGGAACCCCTTTCTCCTGAAATCTCTGTTTTTGGTCAAATATTGGGTTTTGGAGTTTTCCCTAAATTAGACAACAAACTTTGAAGTTACATTTGAACTTGTAGGTGATTTCAGAAGAGATGCTTCAGCTTGTCTTTCTTTCTTATTTTTCTTTTTGTTGCACTTAATTTCTCAAACATGTTTTCATTTTAAAGAACAAAAGAATCTAATTTGGGCTGCACAGTATATTTAAAAAATATTGTTATTGCTGTATCAGTGTATACAGTAGCATTATCACGCAGGACTAGGACTGTCTGGAAGGCAATGGTTGTTGCCTAACATAGATTAAAGTTCAAAATTATTCATATGCTGGCAGATTTAGATTAAAAAATGTTTTTTCTTCCACCAAGAAGTTTGTTTTAAATTGGAATTAAGACAGACATTTTATTAAACAATGCTATGTCCAATTATCTATATGCTTCTTAATAAATAGTGTAAATATCTGTATTGGCATTACAGCAGTAAAAACTTGGCTTTTTGACAATTTATCTTCGGTGATGAGCTGCAAGTCTTTGAGGTTGGAAGACCTCTGTGCAATCGTTCTAATCTTTAGGTCCCTCCACCGACTGCATCAGATTCAAGTCAGGAGTATGGCTGGGTCACTCCAAAACCTTATTACTACTTCCAGTCAGAAGAAACATGTTGGTAAAGTTAAAAAGTATACCTGGGACTTAAATCAACCAGGGGTATGAACAGTTTTGGGCTTCTAACTGTACTCCATGAGTCAGCAATTCCTGCTCTGCATACCAGTGGATCTTCAGCTAGTTTGATGGAGTCTCGCTGCAGCAGACAAAGATGATGGAGCCTAAGAGGCTAAAGTTCAGAGTGTTGGAAGCATCATAATGGCAGATGAGAAAAAGAGGAGGGATGGAAAATCTGGATTGATTGCAGCTTATCAAGTATTCCAATGACAATATAATATTTCCATCACATGATTTTTCTAATATCATGCCGGCAACTCAGATTTCTCTCTGCTCTTCAGTCTTGTTTTAACATTAAAGATAAAACTTCTATAAACCATTTTATGACCAGATCCAGAAGGTGTGAGGTAGAAAACATGGACCGAAAGCACAGCATCGCTTCTAATTTAGCTTTTATGTAACAGACTAAGGGTTTTTTGAAGGTGACTTCTCTGTGGTCTTGCTGCAGTGGACCACTGTGACATGCTCAACAGTTGCCCTGAGGATGAACCAATGATGGCCAGCGAAGAATGTCTGGATGCTGCAACAGATGAGTCGCTGCTGGAGACCAACCCCATCCAATCACCGCTGCAGGTCTTTGCTGGTATGGGGGGGCTGGCTCTAATTGCAGAGAGGCTGCCCATGCTCTACCCTGATGTCATTCAGCAGGTGAGAATTACAGTCTGGAAAAGGAGTTTGTCTTCCAGACAAAAAGGGACCCAAAGTCCATGAATGTGCATCATAGCTGAAGTTCTAAGAAAGTCTTAGAAATTAATGTGTGAAATCAAAGATAATAAATGCCTTTTATTGCACAGAAAATGCATTCCTTCTGTATTAATTATTAGTAGTAGTTGTAATTCATTAACTCTGTGTTAATTAGTTGAGCTTACTGTACTGTTTGATAACTAGGATCAGTTGGAATGTATGTATGATTGAACTGATTTTTTTTTTTTTTTTTTTTGTCTCGTAAAGTTCCTCGAGACGACATTTGTTGTGAATTGACGCTATTAAATAAACCAAATTGAATTGAATTATTACCCCACATAAATTAGTGATGCAGAATGCATCTGTTTAGACCACAGCTCAGTCTCTGCTCTGCTGGCTGCTTCCACAGGTCAGCGCCCCGTTGATTCCAGCATCCACCCAGGAGAAGCCCAAGGACAGCGACCAGTTTGAATGGGTGACCATAGAACAGTCAGGCGAGCTGGTGTACGAAGCCCCTGAGTCCGTCGCTGCTGAACCGCCTCCTGTCAACAAGCAGCAGTCCCAGTCCTCCTCCTCATCATCTTCATCCTCGGTGCAGTCCATGTCACCCATTCCAGCCCATTCGCTGGCAGCTTTCGGCTTATTCCTCCGCCTCCCAGGGTATGCTGAGGTGCTGCTGAAGGAGAGGAAACACGCTCAGTGTCTGCTGCGCCTGGTTCTGGGTGTCACGGATGATGGAGAAGGCAGTAAGTCTGAAAATTGTTCCTACCTTTGAATCCTGCCGCCCATACTAACATCCAGGGCCGTCACTTATTACCCTAAATCTGTCTTTGCCTAAACATTTGACCACATTCCAGATTTGAGCCTTATTTTAGTCTTTTGGTATTTTTATTTTTTATTTTAATGTTTAAGTTTTTTCATTAGAATCTTCTGTTTGTAACGGTTGTATGGCATTTTATTTACTAAGACCAGACCTTAACCTTTATTTAAAGTAAAAAAAAAAAATAAAAAGAATCTACCTCTTCAATCCAATCTGTGGCAGAATTGACTGAAGTCTTTGCTCTGATGTTCTCTTAGGTCACATCCTGCAGTCTCCCTCTGCTAACGTGTTGCCCACGCTGCCATTCCATGTCCTTCGAGCCTTGTTCAGCAGCACACCTTTGACCACCGATGACGGAGTTCTGCTGCGCCGCATGGCTTTAGAGATCGGCGCCATCCACCTAATCCTGGCCTGTCTGTCAGCTCTCAGCCACCATGCTCCTCGTAACCCCAACGCCAGCAGCAATGTCTCTGAGGTAGGCCCCACTGAGCTCCCCCACCACAGTTCAGAGCCCGCCTGCCCACGGTTCACTGGTGCTGTCTCAGAACTAACTCTGTGCTTTGCCAGAGGAAATGAGGGCTTCTGTCTGGAGCTGGAGGCGTGGTCATAGAAACCAACAACCTATCAAAAATGTTGTAAGCTTCATTTTTAAAACTCCAGAGATGGTTTAGTTTGAAATCTGCCTAATTTCAGATAAAGTCACTGAGGTTTAGCAGTAATGATGCTTAGATCTTAGCTCACGACTTCTTTTCTCGAAAAAAAAAAAAAAAAAAGTGTTTTCCAAATCAGTTGTTAAACATCTTTAATATCACTTTTCAGTTTTATCTGAATGGTGATATTAACACCTACTCAATTGTACTAAAAATGGGTGGTAAACCTTCTGTGAAGAGAGACCAGTTTTTCACTTGTGGCTCTATTTGGGTTGCAGTGTGTCCAGTTGACAGGGTTCATTTCTGACTAAAGAAACTAATTAATTCTCTGCTGTTTTGGTGTATTTACTGAATAGCTAATAATCACAATAACTACTTGTATACCTCCCAAAAAACAATGTTACAGATAAACACAACAAGCAATAATAAAGCTTGCTGCAGATCAGACGTAAACTGCAGGCTGTAGCTTGACTGATGCAGGTTCTGTAATGAACAAGAGTGAATGAATGAATAGAGTAAATTTTGGCAGCACTGCAGAACCTTTCTGCGCAGGATTTAGATTGGGGAGAATAATGTCGTTTTGCCTGGAGGAATATAAAGCAAACGAGGTCAGTGATCAATAGAAGACAAAAACAAGACTAAGGTACCCTTGAAAATCTGATCAACCAGAAGAGGCTTGCTTGTGGCCGTCAGTATTAGCAAACGTATGAGACCCCTTCTACAGCTTCGTGCTTTTTATGATGCAGCATAATTTCACAACACAACCAACACAACACAGTCCCAAAATGTGAAAAGCATTAGAAGAGAGTCTGGACTATGAGTTTCTACTGTACTCTAAATGCTCCATTAAGATATTTGAAATGAGACCAAACCTTTTTCTCCCCTTTCTTTACCCTGATTTCTTCAGTGTTGTAAATTGCTCATTAATGTTTTTGAAATATATCCACCATCAAAGCCATTTGGCTGTAAAATTAATTTTTCAAATCTGGAAAGATTTTTTTCTTGCTTTCAGCTCTGCTTCTTCTCAGACTTCAGCAAACAGTTTTTTAAAACTCATCAGAAGCTGCTTTTTTAATGTCATGTTTTTCACTGTCTATACACCTCTGACTGCCGTCTGGCGGTTCCAGGGGTACTAAGATCATGGCAGTTCTAGAGTTGGAGAGCGATGTAATGGTGCATGTAGGGAAGCATGTCTCCAACTGCAAATAAGCACCTTCGGCTAGATTCACACAAATAACAACCTGATCACAGCCTTTTATCAGTAATTGTTCAATGATGGCTAATCCCAGCCACCTTTGATGGAAGCTGTCTCTAGTGGAGAAGTGAATATCTTCAAGATGAGCTATACCACAACTGTTAAATATGCCAGGGTTCTTAAAGTTGTTTCTGAACCGAGATAAAGGCTGACTGCTCTCACTTCTACAGGGTCCTTCTCTCTCTGACCTTAAAGTAGTGCCGAAGCTTCCTATGACTGCATTCTGACGTGCAGAGCAGACTCTTCGAAGAGTAACAATTTTGCACAAAGATTTCTAACAAAGTGTTAAAGGGGCAGTATTATGTAAAATACACTTTTTTTTAGCTCTACATCCTGTTATGTTATTGCCTCATCTAAAACATACCTGGAGTGTTGTCTTGATTCTTTCATGGATTGTTTGAGGAATCCTTGAATCTCCTGTGGCAGCCATTCAGCTGTGCAAAACACCTGGATGGACGTAGCACCGCCTTCAAGACCATGCTCCTCCTCAGAGCTGCAGTTTCTAAGCTTCCGCATCTCAGAGCACCCCTCCCTCGCGACTTCCCCACTCAGCTCCTTCCTAGCCAGCAGCAATTAGCAAACACCTGGTGGAACTGCGTACCTATTGAGCTCATTATACTATCTACTTCTCAGTACAACGCTGGTAAAAAACGTTAAAGGGTTAGCTGTTGTGATGACTTCCTGAAGGTGGAGTTTTAGACAGAGCAGGACTTTCTTAGAGAGACAGAGGCTCAATTTCAAGGCGTTACATGACAAAGTCAAATTTCTTTTAAGCCATATTTGATTTATACAGCATTTTTGTAACAACAGAAGGTAACATAGTTACTTGATTATGCTATAAAATGATTCTACAGTGGGGCAAAAAAAGTATTTAATCAGCCACTGATTGTACAAGTTCTCTTACTTAGAAAGATTAGAGAGGTTTGTAATTCTTATCATAAACTATCACTTAAACTCAGAGGCAAAATGGGGAAAAAAAAAATAAAAAAAATACAGGAACTCACACTGTAGGATTTTTAAAGAATTTTTTTTGTAAATTATGGTGGAAAATAACTATTTGGTCAATAACAAAAGTTCTACTCAGTATTTTGTAACAACATTTGTTGGCAATGACAGAGGTCCAACTTTACAGCCAGTCTTCAGCAGGTTTGCTCACACTTTAGCTGCTATTTTGGCCCATTCCTCCATGCATATCTTCTCTAGAGCAGTGATGCTTTGGGGCTGTCGCTGGGCAACACAGACTTTCAACTCCCTCCACAAGTTTTCTATGGGGTTGAGGTCTGGAGACTGGCTAGGCCACTCCAGGACCTTGAAATGCTTTTTATGGAGCCACTTCTTCGTTGCTTCGGTGTGTTCGGGATCACTGTCCTGCTGGAAGACCCAGCCACATTCCATCTTCAATGCTCTCACTGATGGAAGGAGGTTTTGGCTTAAAATCTCATGGCCCCGTTCATTCTTCATTTAACACGGATCAGTCATCCGGTCCCCTTTGCAAAAAATAAAAAAAAATGGCCCCAAGGCATGATGTTTCCACCCCCGTGCTTCACAGTAGGTATGGTGTTCTTGGGCTGCAACTCGGCATTCTTCTTCCTCCAAACATGACGATTAGAATTTTTACAGAAAAGTTCTATTTTGGTTTCATCTGACAACATGATACTCTCCCAGTCCTCTTCTGGATCATCCATCTGCTCTCTGGCAAACTTCAGACGGGTCTGGACATGTACTGGCTTAAGCAGGGGGACACGCCTTGGCACTGCAGGATGCAAGTCCCTCTCGGCATAGTGTGTTACTGATGGTAGCCCTTGTTACTTTGGTCCCAGCTCTCTGCAGGTCATTCATCAGGTCCCTCCGTGGAGTTCTGGGGTTATTGCTCACCGTTCTCATGATCATTTTGACCCCACAGGATGAGATCTTGTGTAGGGCCCCAGATCGAGGGAGATTATCAATGGTGTTGTATGTTTCTCATTTTCTTCCAATTGCTACCAACCTATTACCAGCCTATTTTAGATTTATTCTTCCCAGCCTGGTGCAGGTTTACAGTTTTCTTCCTGGTACCCTTCAACAGCTCTTTGGTCTTGGCCATGGTTGACTTTGGAGTCTGACTATTTGAGGCTGTGGACAGGTGTCTTTTATACAGATAATGAGGTCAGACAGGTGCCATTGATACAGATAACAAGTGGACAGAAGAGCTTCCTAAAGAAGTTGTTACAGCTCTGTGAGAGGCAGAAATCTTGCTTGTTTGTGGGTGACCAAATACTTATTTTCCACCATAATTTACAAAAAAAAAAAAATCTTTAAAAATCCTACAATATGATTTCCTGTTTTTTGTTGTTTTTTTTTTCTTCTCATTTTGCCTCTCAGAGTTGAAGTGAACCTATGATGAGAGTTACAGACCTCTCTCATCTTTCTAAGTAAGAGAACTTGCACAACCAGTGGCTGACTAAATACTTTTTTGACCCACTTTATGTGCCTGGAAAATACATAATACTGCCCCTTTAAATTTCATTGGTCAGTAATGTAGGAGGAAACTTGGTTAATAAAAAGGGAATATAAATAAATTCTACATCAGTTCAACTGTGTGTGTGTGTATTTGCAGCCGCAGATGTCCAGCTGTCACAGTGGTGGGACCAGCGAGGAGCAGCAGCTATACTGGGCTAAAGGAACTGGCTTTGGTACTGGATCTACAGCTTCAGGCTGGGATGTAGAGCAGGCCCTTACCAAACAGAGGTTAGAGGAAGAACACGTCACCTGTCTGCTCCAGGTAAACATCAGCTTCCCCCCTGCTCACCTTGGTTTTCATGCAAGTTTTGGTAGCATCAAAAAATCAAAAATGTTTATGTTTTAATGTCAGTCACTGCCTTAGATGACTGTCTTGCAAGGAGCATTGGTAATAGAAGAGTTCCTTGTTGGGTCTGTCGACTGTACGTGTGAAAGAGATTGAGGTGGATTAAGGATGCAGTCATAGTCAGCAGCTCAAGATGCATTCAGGTCTTAGACTCACATTCTTTAAGCGAGACTGAACTCAGATCCATTCTGTGCCTCACTGAACGATCACTGACTGACCTGACATGACTCTGTGCCTGCGGTGCTGTACCACTATGATTTCTCCTAGGGTTGTCTCATCAGTCTAATTAATACCTAGAAAATTTATGAAGAAATACAAAAGGGGCCTGCCAAATTGTGCATGTTGTTTGGATCCGAATAAGGCATTCTGATGCTAAAAATTGGCAACAATGCTAAGGTTAGTTAAAATGTAGTTAGTAGCATCTGGGGTATCAGTAGCATGTTGACTAACATTGACTTACTCCATTCAGTATGTAAACATTAGTGTATAAGCTCAAATGAGCTAAAATGCTAAGGTTAGCTAAAATGCTGTGAGTAGCATGTGCTTTATCACTGGCATGTTCACTAACACTGACTTACTCCACTCAGTATGCAAACGTTGGCTAATTTTAGCTCATACACCAAAATGCCAAGGTTAGCTTAAATGCTGTCAGTAGCATGTGGAGTATCACAAGCATGTTGACTTACATTGACTTGCTCAATTCAGTTTGCTAAATGTAGGCAATATATCAAAAATGAGCTAAAATGCTTAATTTGGCTATAAGGCCAACGTTAGCATGAAGGCTATCACTAGCATGTAGAGCAACTTGCATGCTGACACTACCAGTAGGATCTGGGTTATCACTATGATGTTGACTAAGGTGGACTTATTCCATTTAATATGCAACCATTGGTGTATAAGCTAAAATTAGCCAAAATGCCAGCGTAAACTAAAATGCTATCAGTAGCATGTGGGCTATCACCATTATGTTGACTAACATTGACTCAATCCATTTAGTATGAAAACCTTAACTATTCATTTAAAAAAAGGCTAAATGCTTATTTTAGTTATAATGCTAACATTAGCATGAGGGCTATCACTAACATGTTGAGCGACTAGGATGTTGAAACTACCAATACAATGTGGGTTATCACCAGTAGGTTAACAAACATTGAATTATTCCATTTAGTATGTAAAAATTATGCTTTCATATGAAACTAAGCTAAAATGCTAACCTTAGCTTAAATGCTACCATTAGTCTGTGAGCTATTACTAACATGTTGACCTACCAGCATGTTGACACTACCGTAAGAATGAGGGCTGTCACACACATGGATCCTTCGTCCTAAGTCAACATCCCAATGTTATTGTATAAAATATGAAGGCTTTTATTCTGTAGGGTGTGCGTACGTCATACTTTGAAAGTTCAGTGTGGTTGTCACTTTAGGGGGGATCAAGTATCATTTTTCATACTGAACTTAATTCATTTTGAAATGCTAAACTAGTCCCATATGTAACGGTATCTAATTAGTGCCTGATCATATCATCCTAAAGCTGATATGATGAGCTTAGTATGGGTGTGTGTGTGTGTGTGTGTGTGTGTGTGTGTGTGTGTGTGTGTGTGTGTGTGTGTCAGTCAGTGTTATTTTGAAAGTCCAGTGTGGTTGTCAGTTAAGGCTGGTCACGTCTCATGAGTCTAGTGAACTAAGTTCCTCTGGTCATCGGCCAGCTTGCCTATAGACAGGACCGGAGCCCTCATAGATCAAAGCTCCTGCTGGCCCACTAAGTGTGTTGTTGCTATGGTAACTAATGTCCCTCTGCCAACTGACATGTCAGTTACACACAAACAGCTGCCGATAGAATTATCTGTCTGAGGCAGCCAGTCTGACTCAAAAAAACCTTTCCGAACAGCTCCTTCCTGCTCAGGAACCGTAAGAGGTAACAGAAAAATTCTTGAAGCATGAGTGAGGGCCGTCTTTTGTCTTCAATAGTCCTGCGATTCACATCTGTACCTAGTGCACATTAAAAGCACAGACGACCGAAAGATGGTGTGGGAAAGGTGGTCAGATCATGAAACTGGGAGGAAAATGAATGGAACATTCATTTAATTTCCTTAATGATCCCCCTTTATCCTCCGACGACAGTTCGCTCTGAACCACTTTGACAGAAAACCGTCAGCCCTTGACCGTAAATCATGCCATTTGAGCAATATTTGTGGGTGTGATGGCGAGCTGAAAAATAATCTGGGGTCAGAAAACCCCTTGGTCCCACACTCTAACTGAGCGGCAGTTAATTTCAGTTACACTCTAAAATCATGATTTTTCCTCAAACGGGGCGTTTAAAGGCATGTAGTGGAAAAACCGTAAGATGTATGAACATAACATCTTCAGTTCTGAACAAAGCATACATATCTACAAACTGAAAGTTGAATGGCGTCTGTAGGTGAAACCATGATGACACAGTTAATCCTCAAAAATAGTGGGGGGGGGTTTAGGATGTCTTCAAGACCTCACTCTGTTGACTTACATGGGTTTTTTTTTTTTTTTTTTGGCTAATAACGTCGCCATGGTAAGTCAAAACGCCAGCTTGAGTAATAGCACACTTCGCAGGATCGAGCCGCACGTTTGATATACATATTGTGGGGGTGCACGCTAAGGTTTGGGCCGCATTAACGGTGAAAGCACTTTAGAGGTGGAGAGTAATAGGTGCCTCCATGCATTGCTATGACAGGCCTCAATTAAATTTCACAGTTTTGCTCCAAATGATCACTAAAACGGTTTTCAGCAGTAAAAAAAAAAAGAAACTTTTTTTTATTTTTTTATTTATTTATTTATTTTTATTTTATTTTAGCATCTTCCACTTTGCAGCAGCACTCGTAATTACTGATGTCTCCTGACTGATGCTTGCTTCCTTCTCTTTTGATGACTGAACCCACACGCTTACACCAGTCTTGTTTGGTAAAGTCAGCACAAGTACAGATTGCAGAAAAAGGTGTTGTTTTTTATATTTATCTGTGGTTTAGATGTTTTTTTTTCTAAAGGTCATTAAAGGGTGCTACATTGCTTAGTTTTTAGAGAAGTTCCAACATTAGAAGAAATACTTTGAGTTATTTAGAGAAGATTCAACAAGAAGTTATCAGGGAAAATGTAATGCTAAGAAAATTCATTGTTTCCTATGTTGATTAAAAACATTGTTCTTACAAACTCAATGAAAAAAAATAAGCTTGTTGGAAAAAATTAGAAATGACACTGATGTTTATTAGCTAAGGTGCCATTTTGAAGCCAAATGGAATTTGGACAGGTTTTCTTCTATGCTAACTGGAAATGAGACCATCCATGAAAGGGAATAGGTATCAGACTGTGAGGCTCTAAGTGGTGTTGAGTCTGCAGCTATATATTATCGCCAGGTCAGTCTGAGAATAGAAACTGTTATCACGTCTTCCATCCACTGGAATGTTTGCTGTTGCCCGAAGCTTACCAAGCCAACTTAACAAACTCCTTGAATGCATGAGGGCAGTGAAGCTTCTCAACGTTTTTTCTCACATCGTGAACTTGCATCTTTTGAAATGGATTCTGTCTTTATGTAATGTTTCCATGTTGGTTTTGTTTTGTCCACCAGGTTTTGGCTAGCTACATCAACCCAGCGGGCTCCAGTAGCTGCCACAGCACTGATGCCTCTGCAGACAGCAGAGCCCAGAACAGCTCGGCTCTGCCAGCAGTGCTACAGGAGCTGCTGAGCCAGTCCTGCCTCATCCCTGCCATGTCCTCCTACTTGCGCAATGACTCAGGTAGGTGCCATGTCTCTCCAAATAAAGAATAAAGGTCAAGACACAGGGAGGAAATGACTGTGTGATCTAGCTCTGCAGAGGTCTAGCAGCTGCTCAAAAATGATGGTTGAAACACAACATGTGGAAATGTCAGCATTTTCTTATTACTGTAAACTAATAACCTTTCCAATTCATCAGTGTGTGATAATTAAAGTAGATATTTTACTTGTCTTTCATTTTGCATCCAGTGAAAAGGCAACATTTTGAGAGGTCTTTTTTTTTTTTTTTTTTTTGAGCCCTAGTTTTCAGACGGTGCTTCTTGTATTTGGCATAAAGAGCTGTTAGCTTGTGTCCTTTGGTGCTGAAAGACCTGGAGAGGAGCACTGTGGCTTCTGATCTCAGGGATAACTCTAGGTTGGAGTTGGTGCAGAGAACACTTTGTGGGGAAGCGCTTCATTTACCTTCTGGTATGTTCTGAATAGAAATGGCCTGATTTCAGTTTTGTCTTTTGTGTTTCCATTTCTTTCATTTTCCAGTGCTGATGTAAATGCAGGTTTCAGCTTCTCTTAAGGAACATCAGCTAACATAATACCGCAGAATTGTTTTCTAATTTGTGAATTAAATGAGGATTGGATCATGTTCTTACTAGATGTTTTTTTTTTTAGGGAAAAGCTGTCTAACTGGGACTGTTCTGGAGAATATGGATGTGTTGAAGGATTATTGGTGGGGGGATTTCAGATGAAAGGCAGACAAGTGGTATTATGCTGTGAAGTTCAAGCTTATTGATGTAGCCCAGCGTTTAATGGCTACATGTAGCCCATGCTCTGGTAATCTCCCATGTCTTACTTTAGCCTTTTCCAGTCCTCACCTCATGGCAAACTTAGAAGCACAAGGGGCTGCTTTAGCTTTCCAGTCTTCTGTGTTCTTTGCTCATACCTTGGCTCGGTCTCTCTGGAGATGGGCCTGGTGATGGTCTAGAGCTGAGTTTCTGTATTCTGACTGCAGGTGCAGGTACAGACACTGAACACCTGGTCCAAAGGTTACCAGTTAAAGGATTCACCCTGGTAGTCCACATTGATCAAATCGCTGATGTAAATGCAGTGAAGCTGCCTGATTCCTATTCAGTGAGCTTACTGAAGAACCACAGGAAGCCTTATTATGTTGTAACATTAACATAACATTTGTTGAAGAAAATCTGGAACAAATATTTGGAACTTCTCCATGCCATTATTATGGAATTGATTATCATTATCAGTGATTGATGCCCACCCCTAATACACTGTATTGAAAGATTTATTTTTCTTCTCACTGACATTATATCAAACTTTTTTAGCTAGACTGATCATTTTTCTGTTTGCAAAATACCATATTATTAAGAGAAAATAATTTTCTGAACATTTAGAAGTTTTTCTATCCATTCCTTAGTATTTGGCTGAAATTCATCCTGAAAGAACTGAGTCAGGTTTGTAGGCCACCTCCTCAGCTCTGTCCACAATTATCGCGTGGAACTGATATCAGGGCTTTGTAACACCCACTCCAAAACAGAGGACACAGGACATGCCTCCAAAAATTCAGATTTTTGTCCTCGAGTCTGTTTGCAAACTGTGATCTGTTTGGGTTGCTGCTGTTGGTCAGTACAGGAGTTGTTTCTCTGTTGATAGTGACTCTCTCTAAGCAGCTTCAGCAGCATCTTCACAGGGTCTTTTCTTTGGTTCTGGGGTTGATTCACTCTTTTCACACCAAAACACGTTCATCTCTGGGACACTGAAACCTGTCTCCTTCCTGAACAGTGTGGTTGTATGATCACAGGTGAATGTGACACCTTCAGGCATCTGGAAGGACGAACCAAAATGTGGAACAATTCTCTTCCTAATATCTTAGCTTATTTTCCCATGATGCCGTTCAAAGAAGCAGGGTGTTTGAGGTGCTTCCTTAAAATACATCCACAGGTGAACCCCAGTTAACTGGAATCAGAAGCTTACAAACCATGACATCATCATCTGGGCTTTCTCCAGGCAGAGTGTTCTTGGTTAATAATTGCTTTGTGTGTTTATAATTATGGTAAAGTTAAGCAAAGGTTCATAGAGAGTAAAGGATGATAAACTCAGTTCCTCCATCGTGTGTTAACAGGATCATTGACATTACTGTCATTGTTTGAGGCTGGTGGAAAGAAAACCTGCATTCACATTATTGATGAATATTTCTGTCAGTTGAGATGGAGCCACATTTTACTTAATTCAGCATTAAGGACATTGAGAGACCATCAAAGTATGTTATAGTTGTGCAGAACTGGAATCCATGTCAGAAACATAATATCCTAATTATCAATAAAAATGACTCATAGTCTGCAATAAAACTGTGTAAAAATCAGTTTGGAGAAGACTGAGCTTTAACAAGGCAAACAGCAGTTCGGTGAATTCTCTGCAGCATCATAGTAACTGCAGCTCCCATACAGAAGTTTATTGTTTGAAAATGAAGCTGAATTTTCTCCAACTCTCTGGCCTTACCTTGTGGGCCTTTTCATTTCTCTCCCGTCTTCCCTCCATTATCAGTGAGATCTGCAGCCCATTCACCCCAGTGGAATTTTCCACATTAATCATTACTGTCCTGGAAAAGCCTTTCAGGATGTAATATCATTACCAGCACTCTGTCACAGGGAATGAATCCATTGAAGAGAGGTAATATCTTTGAATGCTGGCACTTAACTAATTTATCTTCATTGAGAGCCGGATCTCCCGCACGTTCTCTTGGTTCCTTGATGGACACAGGATATGATGTCCTGACCCCTCCATCCTACACCCAGGCCATGCTTTCATTCAACCTGGACAGATGGAGAACATTAGGCTGGTGGAGCCTTTAATGAAATGCCATTTTGGTCCCCTCATTTATGCTGAGCCAACTGAACAATCACATGCAGCCAGAAGGTTTTTGGTAACTATTGATCGCATGACCTCATTCCTCATTCATGCATTATACTTTGGTTGCCTCTGTCTCACTTTGAGCTTGTCCTTGATGTTAGAGTAGGGGATTCCTTTTACTGAATGAATATAATTTTAAAATCATAGGTTGCTTCTTAATTTCTCCTTTTCTAAAATGTGTGCTAAGTTCTTCTTTAGTGTTACCACTGCCAGGCCATCCCTTATTTCCATGCGTTTCCCCAGCAAAGCTGGCCAATGTCCTTCCGAGTTAAACCAGATCAGAAGTAAATTCTTTCTTTGTTACCAGTAGAGCCTAGGGCTGTCATTTTTCAAGTGCTTAGTGGTAGGGCTGAGCGATATGGTTTAAAAATAAAATCTCCGATTTTTTTTTTTTTTTTTTTTCCCCACACCACATCTGATATCCAGTTATTTAATTTTTTTTTTTCTTGCTTTCTTTTCTAAAAAAGAAAATACAAATGACAGAAAATATTTTCAAAAATTGGCTTTTATTTCAGTCATCCGTTCTGTGAGTGGTATGACTCACAGAATAAAGACACAATTTTACCAGAAGGTCTTAAAATTATGAGAAAAAAAATTATATTAATGAGAAGAAAGCTTGACTAATTATTTTTTTTGTTATTTTTCATGTTGGAGTTCTCATAAGATTACATCTTCATTCTTATAATATTATAAGTTTATTCTGGTAATATTAGGACTTTATTCTCATATTATTGCAACTTTATTATCATATTACTATGACTATATTCTTGTAACATAAGACTTTTTATCTTCGTAAAAAAAAACACCAAGATATATATATATATATATATATATATATATATATATATATATATATATATATATATATATATATAATCATCATAACCTGTCCCTAATTCCCCATTGTAGAGTTGGCCTGAATTCAAAGTAAAAATAAATAGAAGCTGTAAAAGACACTTGTCAGACAAGATGGCCGCCCTGACATCACTCTGAATTATGGAAACACAAGAAGTCCATTGGTGGAAAAAAAAAAAAATCCAGATTTTCCAAAAATTAAATCTTTAAAAAAAACAAAAATTGGTGAGTTGATAAAATCAGTTTATCGCCCAGCCCTACTTGGTGGTTTATTTAGTAAACTGCCTCACTGAGCTGTACATGTAGACTTTATTCAGATAGTCATAAAAACAGCGGTGTTGAAAATGACAAAAAATGACTAAAACTGGCTCTTAAAAAAACAAAAACAAAAAACAAACAAACAAAAAAGACCTCTCTCCTCCTACAGTCTCTGGACACATCCATCTTTTATGAACTGCAAATTGTGAACAAATATGAGCAAAAATACAGCATTAGCTTGGTTGTATCTCACAATACATAAACTACTTTTTTTTTTAATCACAATTTTGTCTTTATGCTAAATTCTTTCCCTCTATAAAGATGTCCTTTTACAAAAATATCTGCATTTGTGAACTTTTAAATATTGGAAATTTTTCTTTTTTTTTTTCTTTTTCTTTTCTTTAACCCAAGAGCAGTATTTTTATTATTTCTTTTTAGAAATCCATCTTCGTCATGATGTTGAGCTGCAGCGTTAGTTTTCCTGAATGCCGTGTGTGTGTGTAGCTGTGTAGGGTTGTTCAGGAAAATGACTGCACAACAGAATCACAATGCTCAGGAGCAGCTCTGACTGATCACTCTTACTGGCTTTACTTGTCATTGTAGAGAAGTAGGATTGAAACTCCTGTGCAGAATTAGAGCGAGTTCAGTGGAATCATGGCATCAGATTTGTCCTTAATACCTCTTTGCATTTGGCTCGGCGGTCCCAGACGCTGAAAGCTCAGAAGCGTTTGGTTCCTTTCAGGTCACTGAACAGTCAGTCGTGATCGAGGTATTCCTGTTTTCTCTCTGGGTCGTCTCACACTCATTCCAACAAAATCCAGTTCTGAACACATCTTCCAGCCCTTTGTTATCTCTCCAGCTCACACATGGGATTTGGCAATATGGCTTCTTCTTTCTCATCTTCAGCCACTTCCTGTCGTTTCCTCCATCTGTATCTGGGATAGATGTTCATGTCAGACAACGTCTGATCATTGATCAGTATTATCCAGGCGTGGGCTTCCCTCCTCACACTGTGGTATAAATGTAAACAAACACTATTACAAACAGGTTGAGGAAAGTGCCGACGATGCCCAGCATGGCCAAGATAGACTCCTCCTGTTCCTCCTTGGCCTCCAGTGCCCGGACATCATCAAGCGTAATGACAGTGGTGCCCATGGTCCTGATGCTCACATAACCTGGCAAGGAGACACCTGGGACAAAAGAGAGTAACAAAGGCCGCATTAGAGACACAGAGCACTGCTTGCTTTGAATCCACATGCCTCTGTCAGAGTACAGCTCTGCTGATCATACCATACCTGTATACCGATGTGTGCTAGTTAATGGACAGAGGCCAGATGACTGAAACTGATTCTAAACAAACAAACAAAAAAAAAAAAACTCTGAAGAAAAAGGCTGAGATTATTTTCTGAACCCTGGGGTTTATGATCTGGAACAACTAGAGCTAGATGTCAGCACATACTGACAGCGAAGTTCAGTGGTGTTTCCCCACGCCAGTTTAAGTGCCATTGTTTAGAAGCTGGTGCAGCTGGCTCTGACTGGCTAACACCCTCCAGTTGCTCAAAGACAGCTGTTCTCACCAGATTCCCAAGCTTTCTGTGTGAAGGTGTCGAAGACCATAGTCTGGAATGAACTCCTGTAATTCTGGAGATGAATCCTCTATGTGGTAGATTTTTGTGTGAACAAAACAACTGCTCAGGGTTAATTTTTTTCTTTTGCCATGTCTGTTGTTTCTGTATCATTTTGGCACAACAGGTGGCTTACCTTAAGGCGTTTCAGGTCATCCAGTATGCTTTTTAGGATCCTCAGAGAAGAAATGTAGGTGTAAAGATGCTCCAGGAAGGGAGAGACTGGATATGTGCTCACAGCCTCAGTGACGGGAGAGAGAAGGCAGAAGCACATCTATGACAGCGCTCCAAGAATATCCCCATATTCCTCAGCATCACCTGTAAAATCACTCCATCCCCTTGGCTTCCTGTCTGTTACCTCACCCTCACCGGTCTCTGTACTGTGTTTCTATCCCAGCAGCATCAGTCTCATCTACTCCATCCCAGCCTCTCACACATTCCGCTCATCTTTTTTTGTCTGCTCAGTCTGTTGAGTTCTGTTACCTGCTTTGCCTAAACTCTGCCACAAAAACCCACAGCCTTCTTCCACAGTGCGTCCAGAAATAAACACATCCTCAGCTCAGCGCTGTTGCCTTTGACTTCTTTGGGCGTCATTGGAATGTGTGATATGTTATAAAGCAGTCCATTACTGAAGCCCCAGTGCCAGCGCTGTGCATGATCCTGTCTGTGGGGTGAGCTGATGGCGTGTCGCTGACACCCAGCCTCCAGTGAGCTGAGTGAGAACAGGCTGGTCTGGTGAGTAATATTCCAATAGGAACTGTAGAGAGAGTAAAATCCCAGGATCCAGCCGTCTGCAGGGAAGTGAGCGCAGCCGGGGTGTCCGTCTCTGTGACACAATAGATCTGCAGGAAGCACCAGAGACAGCAGTGTTACGGTAGATCTCCAACACCAGTTAGTCACCGTGGGAGGACTGTGCATTGCATAACCAAGCGGAATGATGGTAGGAGAGGGAGGACGGGTCCTGATGGCTGTGGCGAGGAATGAAAAGGAGCATGAGGACGGGAGGGAGGGGGGCAAGAGCAAGAAAGTGGAGGGAGAGGGAAAAGATATGGCTCAGGCTTACATTTGTCTCCTCCTCTCCCATCGCTGTGGGGGCTGGTGTAGCACTGACACACACACACCCACACACCTTCCACCAAAAATAATAGGCAAATAGAAAAAGGAAGAAAAAAAAAAATCTAAAAAAAAAAATGAAGTGAATCCAACCCCGGAGCCTAGCATTCCGTCCAGCGTTCCACCATCAGCTATTAAAATTGTGGCAGTCCTACAGAGAGGGGAGGAGTGGAGGAGGAAGGGAAATGCTAAGAGACAACAGGAAAACAGAGGATGAATGTGGCTGACTGGAGGACAATGAAGAAGACCGTGGGGAAAACAAGTGGTGGTCTGGACTCGTTCTGTTGGATCCTGATTTCTGGGAGGCTTCTTGACATAAATACTCTGTGCCTCTTTATTTTTGGAACATTTTCTCTGCACTTGCAAAGTTTTTATCATTATTTTCCTCATTATAGCAGGGCGAGACACCCTCTGCTGCTCTGCTTTGGAATGAGCCTCCACCCACACATGGAATCCTGCCATCCGTCCATGTAGTTAACAAGATCCATACTTGATTAGACAACAAAGTTTTTCACATTTCTTGCTCAAACTTAATTCAGTATGTTGACTTCTAGGTATAACTATATTGATCTTATTAGGTTTGAGATGCAGACGGTGTGTATGTCTTGGTAATTTAACACACTGACCCATTAACTGTCCAGCTTACATACACATCATCTTTGCTCCTTTTATTTGTTAAGATGGCCTCATTGCCAAAACTGTCGGATCAGACCTTTTTGTCCAAGATACCTTTTATTGTTTGCAGGTGTGCAGCTTCCAGATAAATTGTTTGTGTTGTGTTGTGGTGGTGGTGAATTCTCTCAGGAGCACGGTTAGTAAGAACAAACATGATACTGAGACTTGACAGGTTTGGAGGTTTCGCTGCCATTTGTTATTTTCAAAGAAACTGATCATTTCAGAAAAACACAACAGATATCAAGAAGTTCTGACGAGTTGAAGTACATTTGTATTGAAAAAATTGCACACATGAACATTTTCAGTGCAAATCAAGGCAGGTAAAAAGACTTCTTCCATGTCCACGTGTTTTCCAGAGCATCCGGGGGAATTTCATCAATTGATGAAAATGTCTGGGTTTTAAATTGACTGGCAAGATGCATGGAATAAGACAGCCTTTCTTTTATTTGACGTCCTCCCTGAGCTGCTGCCCGGCTCGGAGCAAACAGTGGCGAATAGCGAGGCGGGGAGGGTGGAGCGGAGATCCATGCAGACAGATGGAACACAACGGGCTGTGCAAAATTTTTTATATACACAATTCATTAGGTACAATTACTTTTTTAGGGTGCTATTTCAAGAAGGTACAGGACATTTAACTTTTTTGTGAGACCATGTCATGGCAAAAATAAAGCTTAAAAAAAAACATGGTAACATCCTGGAGGGACTGAGATGTGTACAATTAATGTTGTCAGGATGCTGCTCTATGAAGGGTTGCCCATGATTGTCTATGTAGCCAATAACAGCATTCTACCAAGCTGTCAAAAATACAGAAATTCTATACGTGTTCAGATGGAGCTAGAATTACAAGCTAGTTGTTTTCTTGCTTGTTGATCAAGTAATCATTCACTCTGTGCATTAATATGCAATATAGTGCTGGATGCAAACAGAAGCACAGATTCCAGTTAAAACTTAAGTCAAAGGCTAGATGTAATGATGGCGTATGTGCAGTTTTCCTCACTGTAATAGTCCAAAAAGATTAAGATATACTTTAGCTAAAATTATAAATGTCTGGGGAAAAAAAAATAGAGGAACAGATTCTAAAATGTACTAGAAGTCTTGGCCTAACCTTTTTTTAAGGCATAAACCAAGCACTCCTAATGATTTCACTTCCTAAAAGGTGATATGATATGACTTCACAGAACCTCACTTCAAAATATCTGAAGTAACCTTTAGGTCAATAAAATCTTTTCCAGGTTTTTTTCTGTGAAGAAAGCTTGAAAGACTAAATATAAGTGTGATGCAGGTTTTCATTACATAAGTGATGAAAGAGTGATCATTTGCTGCTGTTGCATTTTAGTGTCCATATAACCTGAGTTTTTCCCCATTTCTTATCTAATGTATTAAAACATTGCGCAAAATGTACAACAGCAGATAATTTTAGTAACTTGACCTGGAAGAAACAAATCTTTTAAATGTAACCTCTGAATTATTTTTGATAATAGCAAAGAGCTTAAGGCTATTTTTTCTTACTCCACGTGCTCCTGCCTTGATGCATATTCTCTACAGCATCCGCTGAGGCACACTGTGTTGGTGGAGACATGTCTCAGCCTGACTAGTTGAGCTTCTCTCATCTGTTTCTGTGCCCTGGAAGGGTCACAAAGACCTGACACTGTCCAGCCGTGAGCTTGAGTCACAATATCAGCCACCCACTCAGTGCGACCTGCCTTCTCACTGCCTTCCTGCCCTTAAGAAATCAGCACACACATAGCATGCCGCTCCCCACACTCACATCAGTTGTTAAAAGTGCTTTGGCTTTTTGTTTGTTGGCTCTCACTGTGAAAATGTTGCTCGAAGCGGTCTGGGGTATTTTATAACCAACCCTGTTTTCTCTGTGGGTTGGTGAGTACCAAGACATTAAGAAAGCACGGTAGTGGCTAAACTAAATCTGTCCACTTGAGGCTAAAAAGGTCCCTGGCAACACTGACATTGGTTTGGGGTTAAATTCTGCCTGTTGACTCTGAGCACAGTCGTTTAACTCAGGATGGTACAAAATTTATAAACGTCTAACAAAATGATTTTTTTTTTTTAGCAGGTTTGAACTGTCTGAAAGACATTTCAAGCTTAGCTGTAGTTGTAAAGATCTGGAGAAGAGGGCAGGAGGGAGGTTGAGCTTTCAAAATGAACATAGGCAGTCTGGGAGTGTGTGGCATTTTAAGGCTACAACTTCAATGATAGACAAATACATCTAAACCCTCATAAGTCTGGGCTAAAAAGTTGTGAGCCAGCCCGGGGAATCAGTTACAGTACAGTTACAGTGCTTCATTCCATGGAAATTTTAAAACTTTTTTTCATACTCAGTAATTAGTTTGTGTATATGAAAAAATATATTAATGTGAACTAAAACACTTCGCTTTTTTTTTTTTTTTTTTTTTTTTTCCCCCCAACTATTGTCATTTAAATTAAACATGATTTAGATTAAATCATTACAAAGCCTTCCATTATGTAGAGCAAGTTAAATTTGCATAATTATGGAGAGTGAAGAGTGCCAAATAATTATTTAATTATTTCATAATTTATTCATTGTAAGGTGTTATTTAAAAAAAAAACAAAACAAAAAACTGGAAATAAATACCGAAATAATTTATTGAATGTAGAATTAATTATATCTGCCCGAATTAAATGCATTGATTTCATTTTAAAAACTAGATATAATTGTTTCATGATGTAATAAATTATTTCATGTTCCTGTGCTGAAGCACATCATGAATTAATTTAAACTGTCAACTTCACCCATCAAACTCAGTGGGCGGGATTAGGGCAGCTTCTATAGAGACCCTGGCTTCTGATTGGCTGCTTCCAACAGCATATGAAGACAACTTCTTCCACGTTTGTTATGACCCTGGGTCAATATCTTTGCTAGAAGTGTGGAAACTTGATTAAATTGTTGTAATTTATTGACTAGAAACTCTGGTTGAGCAACTCCAACCTCTATATCTCTAGTTTGGTCTGAAATGTCTCTGATAAGTTCACAAGAGAGCTCACTGTGGTCCTGCATGGAGGAAGCTGCCACAGACGTCAGACAGGATCAACGTTCGCCCTGCCCGCTGACTAATACCGGCTAACACTTTCTCGTGAACTTATTAGAGATATTTCAAACCAAACTAGGGATATAGAGGCTGGAGTTGCTCACCCAGAGTTTGTGCTTAATAAATTGCAACAATTTAATTATTGAAGTTATTTCTGCCCTTTCCAACAAAGATATTGACCTCAGAGTCATCTCAGACTTGGAAGAAGTTGTCTTGACTTCCTGTTTGAAGCAGCCAATCAGATGTCAGAGTCTCTATAGATGAGTTCATTGTTATTGTTTACTTTGGCCATACGCGCACATGCGCTCAAGATGTGTGGCAAAAGAACTTCTGGTTGGTGTTCTCTCTATAGGGTTTACTGTTGCTTCTGAACTGAACCGTTCATTTTAGTGAAACAATGAGTTCACACTCTCCATATGTGTTAGCGCTTCAACCTGTGGACTTGCAGCGGTATAAAAATACGCTCGTGTATGATGGATACAGCCTGCTGGACTGACAAGCGGACAAACACTTGCCCCCTTCGATGGAGAGTTACTGGAAGCCTACAAGTCGCTAGAAGTTTTCAAATATTTTGCTTGTGGACATGTGAAGGGTTTAATATACCAGCCCACCTGCCCTGCTTCATTAAAGCCAGAGTGAAACCTGGGCAGAGAATCACCGACCTGCTGCATGATCGTCGATAGTGTCAACACTGCACCTGCGTGGCAGGTAAGTCAAATATTAGGTCTGTTTTGTCCAATTTGATTACGAAATACAGTCCAAATAACGTGTGTTGCGTGTATTTTGGTTATTTTTTTATTTTTTATTTTTTTTGCTGTAGGCGATGTAGGCAATTTATAGCCTATAGAAATTTATAATTTGGTATAGATTTGTGTCTCTATGTAATAAGGTGCAGGTGTACGTATAATGGTAGGACCGTATATTGACCAGAAAAACAAGATAATTATCTCTAGAAAGGAATACATTGATACTTTAATTGCCCAATTTCTGTGGAATAGCAGACAAATTGATTGTTGTTTAAGTCTTATTGAAATTATTACTGCTTTATTTAGAATAAGGAAACAGGACTCAAGTTTTCAAGAGGAGTTGGACTAAAGTTGATACATCTTCCTACTCATTTTCAGATATGTTTCCTTTTGTTATCATGTTACATTATTCTTTGACAAACTTAAACTACTACTACTACTACTATCTAGTGGTTTAATAAAAGTATATATTTCTCAGCCCGATGTGGCTACTTTTGGGCTGATAGATTTTAAACCCTGACCTCCTAAGGGAGCGCCTGTGATCCAATTCCTCTCATTTGATCCCAATGGTAGACCATAAAGAGCAAAATGTTCTTTCAAGTCAAAAAGCATCACCATCTCCATCTAACCCAAATTAATCTAATAATAATGATCATAATAGTAAACCTAATCATTATTCTAATAATTCTTTTAATGAGGAACATGGTGTGTAATTTAATTTAGTAATACATGCAATAGTAAAATTATTTTCTGTCTCTGTTTTCCAGCTCGGGCAGCCAGATAGTCGGAGCCAGAGCTCCATGACAAGAACTAAGTTGTGCCCCTCTGCTGGCTGCATTGCAAAATCTGACAGACACAGATCCAGCCTCAGAGGATGAGGACTCAGACTGATCTGTACCCAGGGTTGCTCAGCAGAATAAAGGATGATGCTACTTTTTCAACGACTGACAGAGCTCATGAACACTTCTGTTAGCTATACCTGCAGCCAACCTCAGCGGGTGCACAACTTAGCTGGAGGTTCTTCTGAACAGGCCAAGTCTCCTTTATAGCAACAGCAGTGTGTTGGACGTATGACCTCCAGCATCATGCCAGGAACCCAGCAGTCACCCTGCCAAGTGGTTCCATTACAGTTGTGTCAGCATTTCTAGAAAATCTAAGAGTTAAGTGGCTTAGCAAAAAATGTTGTGGTGCCTGCATGTTAAAGATTCATTTCACAAAAAAGTTGCTTCTAAAAACTATCTTTTGTTTCAGTATTTATTTCATTCTTTTTTCTTTCAAGGTCTGTTGTTGATCATCTCAGATTGTAAATTTCTTCATGTTTAGCATCATGTTGATCAACCACGGTAGTTTGTGTTGCAGTCTCTGTGTTATTGTTTTCATCTCATCCAAGGCCTTTTCTTCTTTTGGCCATCCGCAAGTATCAACTTCTCTGACTGAACACTGGTGTTGGAGTGTGTGGGACATCAAAGATGGTTGGCACATAGTCAGGGTCTTCAGGATCATCTGATTTTGAACCTGTAATAAAATAAAAAAAAAACACCAGCATATCATAGATTATGGATGTTGGTAAAATACTAACACTGCACTGGTAAAAAGGAACTCCTTGCTAAATCACAGAGCAGTTGGAAGGACAAAAAATTAATTATAGAGCTTTGCCAGTAAATTAAATTTCAATCATCGAGCAACTGTGTTTTTAGGCTTGCCAGCTGTGATAAAGCTGACACAAGTGATGTTTAATATCTAAGAATACCATTTTAATAAAATTAAACAACCTGAAGCAAAATAAAAAGGAAGGTGTGATGCCAAATCCATTGAGATAAACAGACACTGATATTCAAATAATGATCTAGACTTTGTATTAATATAAAAGACAATAGCCAAAAAATAATATGTAAATATTTCAGTCTTGGAAAAACAGAAAAACATAAAGTGAGATCTAACTTAAAAAAAAAAACATATTAAAAATCACAAAGATCATTTATTAATATTGTGTGTCTGTGATATGTTTTTGTAGCTGGATCAAAGAAGTACCTCTGTATAATGGTGTACATGTGCATTTATTAATAAATCGACAGGTGCAGCACATACCTGAGGTAAAGTGTCCACTAAATCCAAACAAATGGTTCTTCAGGACAAACTCCTCGGATGTTTCTGGTCCAAGAATCACGTTGTTTGCGGTCATGAGTTTAATCTTGTAGAACTGCACAGCAACTAACGAACATTTTGCTGTTTTATACAATTGTTTTCATTATTCAGCCTGGAGCGCATTGTCGCCAGGGAGTTGTTGTGCAGTACAAAAATATTGCTGGCTCGCATTTGAGCACTGGAATTGTGATTTTTGTCTGTTGAAGCTGCCCTAATCCCGCCCACTGAGTTTGATGGTCGAAGTTGACAGTTTGAATTAATTCATGATGTGCTTCAGCACAGGAACATGAAATAATTTATTACATCATGAAACAATTCACACTAGTTTTTAAAATGAAATCAAGACAGTTGAGGCACATATAATTAATTCTATATTTAGTAAATTATTTTGGTATTTATTTCCAGTTTTTAAAAAAAAATGACAGATTTAAATAATTATTTAATAAGTTATTCATTGTAATTTGACACTCTTCACTCTCCATAGATAATTTACTATATATACTGCAGATATATATTAGTACATTCTCCCCCTCTGTCTCACTCCTTTCTTAATGTCCACTTAGTGTTAGAAAATATTTATCTCAATTAAAGTCGGGCATTAAAGCGAGAAAATACATATAATGTACTTTGTCAGGTGTCTGAACCTGTTTGTTTAAGGTTTTGGGTGTTTTTCAGGATAAGGAAATCATTTTGGCCGTCCTAAGTTTAGGCAGACCTTCACATCTGACTCCGATTGTCCAGAAAAGGGTTAAACAGACAAACCAGACCAATCTGAAGATTGCTTAGATGCATCTCAAAGTTCATGTACTTGAGCTGCTGGGGACAGAGCACTGCTCTGGTTTTCTTCTGCATGTTTTCAAAATGAGGACAATATCTTTCTAACTTCTTACCTACAGCGTACAGTAGGGACAGGCAATATGAACTTCCATCATTAACAGGAGTTTAATGATGGAAGTTCACACCTCCATTGTCATGATAAATTAAAGTTCCTATCATAAGAAATAAATAAACGATACAATAAAGGCCCATTGCTAGTGTGCAGCTATATATAAGGCTGTCTCTGCTTTACTTTCTCTGCCTTCTCCTTGGATCTGCAGCAAAGCAGCTAAACCAGGGGTCTGCAGCCTTTAGACCTTCCACAGTGGCTCTTAATAAGTCTGGCTAAAAATGATAAAGAACCACCTAATATTTTGATTATAGATATAATTACAAATGGGAGGACTTTTTGCTTGTTTTTTTATGGAATGATTAGATTGAATTTCTGTAACGGAAGGACACAAAAAGTACCAGTAATAGTTTTAGATCTATTTTTTTCTTTTTGTTAAGTTGGAAACTATGTGGTTTTGTTTCTACATCATTTTTCACAAATGTCAACATCCCATAATATCCCATTTTTGTTTTGTTAATGTTTTGTTTTTCTTTCTTTTAAAATCTAAAAATAGGAATAAAATGGTGGTTCTTTAAAAATGACAATACATTTCCTTTAGTAGATATTCCTAAAAAAAAAAAAAAAAAAAAAAAAAAAACCCATAAACTTTTCAGGTAACATTAGTGGCTTTAAGCAGGTTTTATTTCGCAGGTCTGAGGTAAAAATGGCTCTTTGCATTACAAAGGCTGCAGACTCCTGAGCCAGACAATCAACAACTCAGCCTGTTCAACAGCACAGCAGCTGAATACAGTTTAAATGGTAATGGCATTGTAAAACTGTAGTACCAACTGTGGGAAATTTGATGGTGGTGAAATGGTAAACAGGAAATTTTTCACTGAAAAAGATATAAATATGATTGAACTATTGTTATTAAATTACTTTTGTCCATTAACATGTGGAAGGCTTTTCAGCACCATAATCTACTGGTGTTCATATAACCACCTCCCTTTGACACGCCTCATCCCTGTTTTTCGGTCCTTCTCACTGCAGTTCTGGATATGGCACGCCATGTTCCACTGTACAGAGCACTACTGGAGCTGCTGAGGGCCATTTCCACCTACACAGCGCTGGTTCCACTGCTACTTCCTTTGTCCGGCGATCCTGGGCAAGAGGAGGAGGAGGAGGAAGAAGATGAAGAGCATTCTGAGGGACAGACTTCTGTCGGCATGCTGCTGGCCAAAATGAAGACATGTGTCGACACGTATACAAATCGCCTCAGGTAAGATATGATTCATAATGCCAGTTGGGCAGTATTTTTATCAGTTAATGTTAAATTTAATGTTAAATAGTCACATGGTTACACACTTCCTCTTTGAAACAGAATTGTGCTCAAACATTTGGCTTCTTTACCAACGTTATGTTTGGATTGAACCACCTGGAAGCTCATAGACACATTCAGACTCAGTCACAACTGTCCTTGAAGATCTTCTTGGCAACACATCAACATGTATCAGAAATAGATCATCAGTCCCAAAGGGAAATGAAATATTGTAACTCATATTATTCAAGGTTCTTCAAAGAGTCATCGTAGATCTTGATGGCTATGGGCAGGAAGGATCTCCTATAGCAGTCTGTATTACAGCTTCTGACTGAAGACAATCTGTTGTTGTAAAGCAGTCTCATGAAGAGGATGCTCAGGGTTGGCCGTAATGTTCTTCATATCATGAAGAATCCTTCTTTGCACCATCACCTCCAGAGCGTACTAGAACAGAACCAGGTTCTCTATCAGGTTCTTGAGCCTTTAGGTCCAATACTGCTAACCCAACAGATGATGGCAGAAGACATTACACTCTCCACAGCAAACTTCTAGAAGATCTGCAGCATCTTGCTGCAAACACTTTCATGAGGGTAGAAAATGGCATGTGTCAGTTTTAACCCATATCAACAGAATATCATTTCTAGTTTATCATAAAATGCCAGTTGGTTAAAAAGTGAGCAGTCTGAGGAAGCCCAGCCAGATGCATCACACCGTTGACGGTCTCTCCTCCTGAGCAAGTATTTGACATCATGGGAAAGGAACCACTATTTTTAAACAGGCAGCAGAACCAGACTGTAGGAGCAGCCATCTTCCAGGACCAGCTAAAGATTGAGAGAAGAGAAAGGAAACGGTTGACATCTGCAGCAAAACCTGCCCTGCATAAATACAGCCCACGAATTATATAAGACTAAAGTGTTAACTTGTGTCGAGTTGTAAACGATTAACTGTAAATTCCGACATTAGAAATAGTCCAAATTTTAATGAGTAATAGATTGTTGCAGTCATCAAACCTGTGTCATTCTCAGAGAATGTGTTATTGGTGTGAAGTGCTATACCACGTGAACTTTATGTTGCCTCAGGGAAAAGGAACAGCAGAATGTCCAGCCTAAGTTCTGTGCTTGTAGCTAAGAGTTTGCAAAGATAGAAAGGAACATTTATCCATTATCTTCTGCTTATCCAAGGTCAGGTCACACAGGAATTAGGTCCAGGAGGGAAACCCAGACATCCCTCTTTCCAGTGACACCCTCTAGTTCATGCTGGGGTATCCCAACCTGTTTCCAGAAGAGAACTGATATATGAAAGAAGTCCATGATGGAAGTTCTGAGTCTGCCCCAGCGTCTCCTTCCTGTAGGGACGGGATGCCTGGAAAACCTCCAAACTGAGGTGTCTGGGAAGCATCTGGATCTGATGCCTGAAGCACCTTGTAACGCTGCATTATGTAATAACACCGCAATATGTAATGAAATCAGACTTCAAAATGTCATAAAACGTAATTGAAACCGCATTATGTAATAATCGACGCAAAATGTAATAAAATCCTTGAACGCATTTTGTAGTACATTCTGCCGCATTATGTAATAACATTATGTTTTGCGCCGATTATAACAAAATGTGGAGGTAGCTGGCACGCAAAATGTCTGTGGTCATGTCCCAAGAAGGAGGCAGAGATACGACGGAAGACATTACTTGTCAAATATTTTGAACATTTAACAAATATAAATCAAAAATACTAAATAGAATAAATAAAAAATAGATTAAAAATACCCTCCAGTAATGCCAATTTTGAGCTGCAGGATTACCAGCAGCATTATTATTATTACCAGTAATTGCAGCGAACCATCACTTAATGACAACGCACTAAAAAAAAATATATAAAAAGAGCTATCCCCCCCCCCACACACATACACAGAAGAGAAATCCTTTTTGGGATGACCTAAATCAGACAAAAAATGAAGGTGAGTGAAATCCATTCTGTTAAGCAGAGAATGTGGGTACAGCTCTTGCTACAAAGCATCCTCAGCTAGTTTGTGATGGGAAAGATATGGTCAAGAAACAAGGTAGGGGGGGAAAAAAAAAAAAAAAAAAAAAAAAAACAAGGTCGAAAAACTTTGACCGGATGTTACTTTCTCATCACCAGGTAACAACAGCTAACATAGGTTGTGCTTTCATTACAGTGGCCCCAGAACGTTGCTCAGGCAACATTATTTGTTGTAAATCTGTTTGATCCAGAAGCACACAGTGAAACTGCATGAGTGTATTTTTGTGTGTTCCAGGTCAAAGAAAGATAAAAGTAAAGGTGTGGTCAAACCAGATGGCTCGGACCCAGAACCTGAGGGTTTGACCCTGCTGGTGCCTGACATCCAGAGAACAGCTGAGATAGTCCATGCAGCTACCACCAGCCTTCGCCAAGCCAATCAGGGTATGTTTACACATAAGCTCTTTGGAATATGAAGCAGTTTTCTGTAAAGCTTGATTTTTAGCACAAAAAAACAAACTTTCATGTACAGAAAATGTTCTTAGTCTATTTTAAACCAAAATTTCTCTTGATTTAAATTCCAATAATTTTTTGCTTTTTCTTTCTAATATTTTCCCCCATGCTGGTCTCTCTGTGTCTTCCCCATGTGACGCAACAACTCACCAAGGAAGTCTCCTGATTCTGACTTCTGTTTGAGTCACCTGTAGTTGAAAGTTCAGCAAGACTGTTGTGATGAAAAACAAAGAGTTTAAATGTCTCTTAATGTTTTCTGTCCACTTTTCCCCAGTTCTGAGTTTTCTCTTGTTAGACACTCTGAAATCTATCATTAGCCCCAGAGAAAATCCATACAGTCTGTTCCAGTTATAGCTAAGGATTGAGTTGAGGAGTTATAAAGAGCCTCAAAGACATGTCGAAACTGGCTTTAGACATGGAGTAATAAGGATAGGAAGAAGGTTCTGTAACCTAGTCATTGGTCAGTCCCATCAATAAAAGGTTTAGTACGTGATGACTCATTACTCCTTCCACCTGACCTTGGTCCTTTACCAGTACACAGTATTAATGCAGTCCATTGCTTCCATTGTTTTAACTCCCACGAGAGGATTCTTCTGCTTGGCCTACAGAAATACTCATCTAACTGATCACTTGGGTGGGGGCTGGTCCATTAGACATAACAGAAGTGTACATGTGAGAGAAAAGGTTAGAGCCGAGGATCATTGTCATACCTGACAATGTGGCAAATTGTCTGTGATAAGGCCTCTGGTGTCCCACATCATAAATCAATCAGAGTTGTCATGAGCAGAACTGGCAACACTGGAGATGTGACAGATATATAACCATTAGATTAAAATACAGCCATTGGCAAGAAGTCATAAACTGTAGGAGGAGAGTATTGATTTAGGTGGAGGAAGAAGTATTTTGACATATCAGGACAGATGATTATGATCAATTTAATTCAGTTCAAAAATACTTTCTTAATCCCAGAGGGAAATTCAAGAACTATCTTAATTTTTTCCTTTATTTTTGCTGCTCTATGGTTGGCCTGTTAAAATCAATATCAGTTAATTGTATTTATTTTTGCTGCATGTTAACCCTTAAGAAATGCTGGAGATATTTCAAAAGGCCGTTTTTGAAGCCACATTTATCTTAATATAATCAAATGCATCCCTTCAAGTTAAAATTTCATGTTTGACGGCCAGCTGTCAGTTTTGAGTTTTATAAGTGTCCACCAAACTGTGATACTTTGATCCCAATTCAAAACATCCAGCAAAATTCTCAGATTCAGTCTTGCTTTTAAAATGGAAATGTTTGTTTTGCTGTCGATTTTGGATGATAGTTTGTGAAGGGAAAAGGTGTGTATAATATACTTTATGGAAGGTTATTTCAGTTTCTTAGGGGGACTTGGGGGTTTGTTGTTTTTTTGTTTTTTTTTTTTAACTTTGTAAGCATTTTGGCCCCCAAAGGCTTGAAATCTTCAGAATATAGATATTTGATATTTATATTATGTGTAACATTTGATATTTTTGTCCTCTATCTCTTTATCAGAGAGGAAACTAGTTGAGTCCTCTAAGAAAGTGTCAAGCAGGCCCAAGCCGCTGTCTGTTCTCCGCTCCTTAGAGGAGAAATATGTTGCTGCCATGAAGAAACTACAGTTTGGTGAGTTTTAATCTTTGCTTCTGTGGTTCTGTTGTAAATACGTGCTTCTCGTTTGTTACTTTATAAACTGCTTGACTCTGATTATGCCTTTACAAATCCGTGTCGGGTCATATTTATACAAGCAAGTTGCTAATTTGACATCTGTCGTATACAGACACTCTCTCTGCAGCTGTTGGTATGTTATGTAAAGGCCACATGTCACCAGGGAGACAGAAGCAGACTTCTTCTTTATTTCTCATCACTTTTGTTTATCAGTCTTACCTGGAATGAATAATTACTCTGGCCTCTGCTGGTAGGGATTCATTTTGTAAACTGCTGGATGTTGAAGTGACTTGACTTTAAATGTTGCTGTTTTCATGTATTAACATCAAAAACAGAATAAACTGAGGGTTATTCAGTTTGCTCTGGACTCGATCAATGAGACTGTTCCAGTTCTTTTGTGAAATGATCCATTTTTTTGCAACAATTATTACCTGTTGTAGCACCACGAAATGTCAGTGTTGTGCTACTTTTTGGGGAGGGGCTGCTTGTACTGACATAAGAACTAGATCAGACTTTAGCCCTTACAAAGGGAGACCGAAAGCCAAGAGGTAGGAGTAAATATCAGTGAAGGGGGAGTTCCAGCGGGAACCCTAGGGTGTGGCATTCAACCAAACCCTTCTAACTTCCATCTCCTTCCCATACAGACACGTTTGAAATGGTTTCAGAAGACGAGGAAGGGAAGCTGATGTTTAAGGTCAACTACCACTACATGTCTCAGGTTAAAAATGCCAGCGATATCAACAGCGCAGCCAGATCGCGCCGCCTGGCACAGGAGGCAGTGACCCTGTCCACATCTCTTCCTCTGTCGTCTTCGTCAAGTGTCTTTGTCCGCTGTGATGAGGAGAGGCTCGACATCATGAAGGTAATGTTCAATTCAAACTGTTATTTCAGAGGTGTTGTCAGTATGGAGCTCTGAGATGAAAGCAGGAACTCATCCATTAAACTGGCTGTGGTGCTTGTGTCATGGTATGTATTTACCATGCAGCAGCTTCACTGACATTTGAATACGTTTCCCTCAGCTCATACTCTGATTAGTGGCTGAGTTTTCCTTTCCGAAATATCAAAATGTCTCTGTTTGACTCAGTCATGGCAAAAGGACACTCAGCAGGAAACACACGTATGCTCTGCTGCTCTCATACAAACATGAGTGGTTAAGGCCGGCTGTGAAGGTGTTTTTATCCAGAACTGTTGGTGACTTCCAGTGTGGAGATGGGAGGAGCACGGCGTTGTCTGTGGCTGCTCTGATCTATGAGGGTCAGCTGTAGCTGACATGGAGGAGTTTGTCATTTCCAATCCAGCTCCCCCCCCCCCCCCCAGTGTCCTTGGGGACGACACTGAACACCATGTTACCTCTGATGGTGTGTGTGTGTGTGTGTGTGTGTTAGAGATGGCTGAATGCAACAGGGATGTCCTGATCAGGATTTTTTTTTTTTTTTTTTTTTTTTACCTGAATCTGAATTAGAGGTGCAGGAAAAAAATCCATTCAAAAAGGCTCAAAAATCAGTTTTAAAATGTGAAGCATTCATAGGCTTATCATTTATTTCTGACTCGACTTGTTCAGCCACAGTCTTCCATAAATGCTTGAAGATGTCATCAACACTCAGAGCACTTGGCTGCAGCATTTTCAAAACGTTCTTCTACATGACAAACTTGGAGCATTTTTTAAAATCACAACTGAACAACTGGCGTTTCAGCTGCTGTGTCAATGATGGACACACATGAGGCTTCTGAGGAGCCTGCAGCTTCTCCTAGATTCAAACAGATTATACGTGTAGACCTCAGATTCAGTCAGTCTAATAATATAGACAAACTATGATCCATTTTTCCAAGACAAGCACGTGGAAATAGGCTGGGGTTGGTGAAAGCTGGCCATCCAGAATGCTCTGCGCGTCTTGCTGGGGCTGCAGCTGACAGCTACAGGTATCAGGAGCTACGTTTTGTCAGAGCTGCTGCTATCTGTTTGGTATAAATAAAATAAAAAGTAACAACAAATAGTTTTTAAAAAATGTGTTTGCAACTCCAGTCCAATACCAGGGGTGGGATCGGGACATTCTTTGCGTCCAGTAAAACTATGTAAGTGCTGTACAACCAACCTATTTTAGTGTGTCACCTGTACATGTTCACACTAGTACCCAGGCAGCCCGCTGCGGTTGTCCGTCACTGTCCTGGTAGCTCAGTCACTGTTAAAATGCTGCTGCATCAAATTTCCTTCAGGTGGGAAGATGTTATTGTTTCTGTTGTCGAGTCTTCTGGTGTTTTGGAATAAGCAACACTTTGACGTTCTCCTGTAGAATTAACTGCTGCTTATTGTCTTCCATGATTAAAGGTTTTTCAAGAAGAAATATGCAAACATTCCCAGTGATAAGCTGATCCTGCAGTGTGAATAGATTGGCTTTGTTCTTCTGAGGATTTTTCTATTGTAATTCAGTTCTAGGAGTCCTTTTTTAAAGAGGTAGATTTTTATGAATGCATTTTACTTTACAAGTGAAAGCCTTTTGGTTATTTTCAGTCCCTCAAGTTGATTCCATTTCTATAGAAACTTCTTGTTTTGCAGCTGGATTGTGTAAAAAATGGCTTTTTGAAGTTGATTCTGTCTCCTGTGTTTCAAGGTTCTCATCACAGGCCCAGGCGACACCCCATATGCCAACGGCTGCTTCGAGTTTGATGTGTATTTTCCCCAGGATTATCCCAACTCCCCTCCCCTGGTCAATCTGGAGACCACAGGCGGGCACAGTGTGCGTTTCAATCCAAACCTCTACAACGATGGAAAAGTATGTTTTTTTTTTTTTTTTTGTTTTTTTTTTTTGTTGTTGTTGTTCTAGTCTAAAATGAAAGTTCTTTAAATTAATTTGACTGTACTGGAACATGTTAGGTTAATATCCTAAAATTTCCTGAAACCTGACTTTTTAAGTTCACCTTTTTATTTGTTTGGTTATAACTTAAATTTAAATTTTGGGGATCTTTTTATTTTTCGTTATGAAGATGATTACAATGCAAGAGGTGCCAGAGGTCTTGCATATCTAAACACATCACCAAGTCTTACAGCTGTCAAGTTTTTATTGCAGTGTGACATTTAGAAATGGGAATCTTTCAAGGTATTTTCCAGACCTTTGGAAACGTGTTCTGCCTCTGTTGGTGTGGATTCCTTCAGTTGAGAAGCTGAGGTCCAAATTCTGAAGCTCTCTGCATGAGTTGCACCTCATCAACCAGCTGCTAACAGCTGCATGGATTTGTGTAATGGGCCCTGACAGCCACTCTAAAGAATTACTGGGACTTTAAATATCAGTGGTAGCAAGCACAAATTAGTGATGGATGAGTAGTCTAATTGTAGGAGAGTCCTAATGGATTCTAATAATTTTGATGCACAGGAAGAAATAGTTATGCAACAAATTGAAGTTTATGGATAAAATTACAACAGCCAAAGCTTAGTATGAACCAACGTGTTTCTTCTCCCAAAGAACGACTAACCAGGTAGGAAGTTCAGCAAGATTTAGTTTAAAGATGGATTGATCAAAATTTTGTGGCCAATTTCCAGTTTCTGACCTAAACTGCTGAAACCATTTTTTTTTTTTTTTTTTTTTTTAAATTCTTGCTTATCTCTAAAGGCTACTGTAAATAGTGCACAAATATTTTGAATACTTTCTGGTTTAATTAAAAATGTACTCATCTTCACAAAAATGTTTACAATTAATTTAATTATTACATTTTCTCCTAAAATAAAAAAGCCCAATATTGCAGAACGGTGTCTCTCTGCATCACTGGAAATCTATTAAAACAGTCACATTCTCTGGGTTTTGGGGGGGAAAGTTATTTGTACAAATACATCCCAGCTTAATGCAGTTACATCAAACATCTTTTGTAGGAACGATTATAGCCTTTTCACAATTTTATTTATATTTTCCGCTCCTCAAAGCATGAAAGTGCAGCATATCACAAAACGTCACCTTTTTCTCTACAAGATCCATTTAAGAATAAAGAACAGTTGTTTGTACATTTAAGAAAAAAAGCTCCTTATATCTCCCTATTTTAGTTATGATTGATCTATGGCTGTTAATGGTTGGTGGAATTAAACCTTTACTGAGAAAATGCTTTTGATCGAGGTACCCTACCCAGTTGGGGACCTGTATCTGATCTCCTTTATTATCTTAAACTCCCCAAAAATAGTTGTTAGTTAGTTAATTTTGTGAGCATTTAAAAAGTTTCAGAACTTATTGCAACACAGAAATGGTTCTCCTTAAGGTCAGTGATGATGTTTTCATGGTATTGGATATTGGTCTAGTGCCTATGCTGTTCCTGTTGGACCTCCGAGCTGCATTTTATACGGTGGATCTCAGAATTGTCCTCCAAATACTCCATAGGGATCAAGGGAACGGCAGTGGGCTGGTTGACATTATATCTACTAGATTATGTTCTGCTTTTACATTCAGACAAGACAGAAGCTGTCATCGTTGAACCAGATCAATTAATACTGTAAATAACTAATTAATACTGTGAAGAACATCACTGGTATGGCCTGTAAATCCCATATCGAACAGGTTTTCAGAACATCCCTCCAGCACTGGTGCAATATCCAAAATTTGAAATAATAACTGAATCAGAAAAACTATTCCCACCCAGTGTTTGTTAGTTAAAGGCTGGACTGTTACATTTATCTATTATTAGAAAGCCCCGAACACTAAGAGGTTATCAAGTGATTGTAAATGCTGCCACCTGAGTTCTGCTTCCCCTGACTTCCCTTTTTAAACTCATCAGTGTTATTGAAAGTAGTTAACTGAGTCGTATTCCTTCAGTAACAACTTCCATACCAAAGAGTGGTGTATCTAGCGTGAACTAGCCATTCAGCCACAGTCTGTTTTCATGACCTGACCCTTATTTTTTATCCCTAACTTCAGTTATTTGTAAGAGTCTGGGTAGAAGATGGGTCCTACATATTCTAACAAAGAGATCAGTGTGTCCTCAACCCAAGCTTATTCTCGGTGTATTAACTTACACTTTGTGTGTTTTTTAGTACATTCTGCTGAGACTGATCCCTGACTGCTTTCTCTTTAGGTGTGTTTAAGTATCCTCAACACATGGCATGGGAGACCAGAGGAGAAATGGAACCCTCAGACCTCAAGCTTTTTACAGGTAACATAAAGATCCGTCATCCAAGTCAGTTATCAGAGGCTGGGGTTTATCACTCTCCAGCCATTACTGCCTTTACAGTTCTGAATTAATATGCTTCTCATTTCAACAGCTGACAGTGTGTGTGTGTGTGTGTGTGTGTGTATATATAATGTTTTTATTGTGGTATTATTTTTAACAAAATATATACAAACACACAGGTACATCTCAAAAATTAGAATATGGTGAAAATTTTGAACTCATTTCAGAAAGTGCATCTCTTATGGATTTGTTACACATAATGAAATATTTCATGCTTTTATTTCTTGTAATGTTGATGATTATGGCTTACAGAGAACAAAAACAAAAATTTCGGTCTCAGAAAATTAGAATATGGTGAAAAATTTAACTATTGGAAACTCAAGGTGTCACACCGTAATCTTCTGATTAACTCAAAACACCTGCAAAGGTTTCCTGAGCCTCTAAACCATCTCTCACTCTGGGTCAGTAGGAAACACAATAATGGGGAAGACTGCTGACTGGACAGATGACCAGAGGACAGTCACTGACACCCTTCACAAGGAGGGGAAGACACAAAAGGTCATTGATGAAGAGGCTGGTTGTTCACAGAGCTCTGAATCCAAGCATATTAACAGCAAATTGAGTGGAAGGAAGAAGTGTGGTAGGAAAAGGTGCACCAGTAACGGGGAGAACCGCAGCCTTGAGAGGATTGTCAAACAAACAGATTCAAGAATTTGGGGAGCTTCACAAGGAGTGGACTAAGGTTGGATTCGGTGCATCAAGAGCCACTACGCACAGATGAATCCTAGGCGTGGCTACACAGCGTCTTACCTGGGCTAAGGAGAAGAACTGGACTGTTTCTCAGTGGTTCAAAGTCCTCTTTTCAGATGAAAGTAAAATTTGTGTTCCCAGAGTCTGGAGGAAGACCTGAAGGCAGCTGTCAAAGCAACCTGGTCTTCCTTAACACCTTAGAAGAACCTCAGGCTGATCTCCTCCATGCCACACTGCATTAATGCAGTAATTCATATAAAAGGAGCCCATACCAAGTATTAAGGGGACAGAAATGGAAAATCCTATTCAGAAACCTGTGGTGTCTATTTAAAATATTTTTGTTGATCTTATTTAACATTCTAATCTTTTGAGATGCATAATTTTAGGTTTTTCTTATCTGTGAGCCATAATAATCAAACTTACAAGAAAGAAAAGCTTGAAATTTTCCAATCTGTGTACTAAATCTATAGTTTGTGAAATGAGTTACCAGACTACCATTTTAAGGGCCTATAGGTTCTGCCTGGTGCTGTTTCCCATGCAGGTGCTGATAATCCCACACAGGACACTCTGAAATGGTACATGTGGAAAAGTTCCTCAGCAAAATTCAAACAAAATTCTTTTTCATTCAGTTTATTTACATAGCTCCAATTCACAACATGTCATCTCAAGGCACTTTGCAAAAACATCTATTCAACATTTAAAAACAATGAAATAGTCCGTTACTACACTGGTAAATAAGAAGGCAGCTTCAGTGGTGTTGTTTCATGATTTATGGAACATAAAACAAAACAAGTGAACAACATAAATGTTAAGACTGTTAGGAAGTCTGGAAAAGCCTAAGCCACAACAGTCTGCATTTATTTTATTAAATGAAGATGAATTATGAACTGTACAACAAATAATTCATAGCCTTAAGGGACTGCTGGGCACTAGTTAACTACCCTGAACCAGTTTGACACACAGCCACACTAATATTTGGCCCTGTTCTGCACATAATCACATTATCTTTCTAGTACAAATATTGATTCTGGTCCAGGGGAGCTGGAGCATTTGAAAATAGATGTCTTTCTTTTTTCTTTACAATCCCCCCTGTTTGCAAAGATGGAGAGTACACAGAGATGTCTCCTTTGGTTCTCGTTCCAGTTAGCAAACTGTAGATCAATAATGGAAATGAGGAGGTTGGTGAACTGGAGACAGGAGACAGGGCTGGGAATCATCCAGGGATGGATATCTGCTTCAAAATAGGGCAACCCAGTGTTAGATAGGTCCGTAGTCGTTGAAATGTCTTCTAAGGCCAGCAGGCAGGCCTCCAAGTTCACCTCCAACATTTTTGGCTGGGAACAAACAGAGTAATGACGAAGGACGTCTTTAATCTCTGTGGGACAGGCCAAGTCATTTATGGGCTCTTAATGAAAAAGGTTTAAAGAACGTCGTGCTCAAATGTGGCCAAATTGTTCACTACCTTTGTCAGACTGTTCTACTCTGGCCCAACTCTGTCAAGATCATTTCAGAGGTTTCACTGTTTAAGGACACCAGACTAATTCAGTTCTAAATGAAACAAAGGTGATTTTATTAGAATGTTGCTCTGGAAGCCATGTCGGCTGCCTCTTTTTATCTAGAGTTTATTGAATTAAAGTCTGAGTAATCTTGCTGTGGGATTTCAGATAACCTCACCTCCTTTGTGGTTTCTAAATCTGCTTCAGGTGCTAGTGTCTGTCCAGTCCCTCATCCTCGTGGCTGAGCCCTACTTTAACGAGCCGGGGTATGAGCGTTCCCGCGGGACCCCTAGTGGCACCCAGAGCTCTCGAGAGTACGATGGCAACATCCGGCAGGCCACAGTCAAGTGGGCCATGCTGGAACAGATACGCAACCCGTCACCATGCTTCAAAGAGGTAAGCCTCGTGTTTTCACAAGCACATTAACATGTTTGAGGAGCCGTGGGGTCTGAGGCTAAACTTTTTTGTCAAGCATACGTTGTTGGTGTTCAAACACATTTGAATATTTAAAGAATGTTCAAGGAATACACAATGAAATCAAGCTGATTCTGGCTACTTGGGAACTGTAGAGCTGATTTTTAAATCAAAATGATTAAATTACTGAATTTTGTGCATAAAATGCTAATAAAAGTTTACCATACTCAACCAACATCTGATGGTTGCAACAAGATGTTGGTGTTGTAGATATTAGTTTCATCAGCTTTATCCTAATTTTGAGCTACAGTAAGTACAGTATAAGTTATTGCTTTGGATCCTACAGATGAAGTTGTATTTATGTTGCACCTGTATGGCAACACATTACTCCAAATTGTAGTAAATCTATTGAAGACCGATGACTAACGCCATGACCTGTCTGAGGATCCCATGGGCAGTGGTTTAGCCATGGTCTGTTGTTCTTCGTCATTATTACTATCATACCACCGTCCTCTCATCGTTAAGATCTGTGTGGTATATTATATTATTGTCCTGAAGTCCACGTTGGCATCATTCTCTGAAATATCTGCAGGAAGTGGTAAAGCTCAACCCACTGGACTTTACATCATCCACCATGATAGACTTCAAGGCTTGTAGCATGCCTTACTACTTTGGTTTGCTGTGGGCTTGGATATTCATAAGCCATGTCCAGATTAGCCTTCAACAATCACCACCCAACTATGAAGCCCCCTTTTCAGATCACTTTTTCATTTTACTACATTCAGGTCAATTTATTGAACTTGCAGGGCTTCGTGTGCTTTAAAACATGCAGCTAGGATAGTGGAAGTAACTAATAATTAGTAGTAAGTAATAATTTCCACAAGAACGAGTTGAACGGTAAGTTCCAATCTTCTATTAAAAAACATTGAACAATACCCATGAATCAATCCAGACTGGAACACATGAGGTAGTGTTCTCAAATATAAATAAAATGTTGAAAGTGTTGCTGTCCAAACTATTAAATTAACCAAAGTAATCAGTTCTTCAATCTTTCATTTTTCACATTTTACAAAAGTCTCCAATAACACCGAAAACTTGCCAGATTTGTCACTGGTCACTTTTTTTGGGGGGAAAAAAGACAAAAAAAAACCAAAAGTTGCTAGAGGGGTCTGAAAAGTTGCTAAATATTGAGACAAAGTCACTAAGTTGGCAACAGTGAAGCGACTATTGTTAACCGCACATGTGCAGACGTGACCTGGTGGGCGGGTCTGTCAGTCAGCACTCTCATGACGGAGCACAATGCAACAGTGGCTGATTTTCAGACCTTTGTGGAGGTGCATAAGATGGGTGGATAATATCGGTTTTACGTGTAGGTATCGGTCGATCGGGGCTGAACGATTGGTGCACATTTAATTGATACTTTACTACAGAAGATCAGGGTCAGTGGAACAAATATCTGAAGCTTGTGCATTCTGCTGATGAAGTGCAGAAAATCAAGACTGAGGATTCTTTTTAAAACTCCTGATATACTTTTGCCTGTTTCACATACAAACAAGAGACCTTCAACAGCAGAAACTGGTCATCTGTATTGGTTAAGTCTGTTATTTAGTTCTTTAATATGTCCTGTGGTGTCTGTAGTTGGATAAGAATGTCGTATTTCCTGAGAAATCATTTAAGATTGTTAAACATCTAGAAACTGAATCATATCCAGACATTAGTTATGTATAAGTGTTGTTTTTAAAAGCTGTCTTCAGCTTAGTGAAGCTTTGGAAGTGTTTCCAACACCTGTGACCTTGAAATGGGGGACGGCTCTCACGCCCCTCTGTTGGGCTGGTTGGTGGTGGGTGGAACCGCCAGTCAGAGAGGATGAATGAGGATCGGCAGCAGAGGAAGATGCACGGGACTGTTTCCTAAACCTCTGCTTTGCTTCTCTTCTCCTGGTAAACAGCGAAGCAGCCACCATAATAACTTATCCCCCCCCCCCCCACACACACACACACACAGCAGAGCAGCAGCTACAGACCTATTGTCAGAACACTTGCTGCATACTGATGGCACAGCCCTGACGACTGTTGCTAGGACATGGACTGGGGGGGCAGTAAAGCCGGAGACTTGAGTGGAGCTGATTGGCATCCTCCATCAAACCCAGGCAATGTCGTAGGGACTTCAGCTCCTTGAATAGTAAACAGCCTGCACACTTTTAAAAAGGGAAAAGGTATTGTATGACTTTCTGTTTTCACTGTCTTCATCATATGTTGTTCAGACTTCAGAAATAAAATGTAGATGAGTCGTTTATAAAGATGCATTATTACTATCACCAGAGAGCAACTCTTAAGCATCCAGCAGTCCTCTCTAAGCAGTTTATCTCTGATTTTCATTGGTCCAGACCATTCTTCCTGAGATCCTAGGTGGTAGTTCTCTGTGGGATTTAACTGAGATGGGGAAACACGCAGGTATGCCATCAAGCTCCACGACCAGATCCATCCACCTGGCGAATGCCCACTTCCTGGTGAACACATCCAGGACAGCGCACCTGATTCTGGGCGTCTGGCTCTTCTGAAGTCAAATTCCTTGATTCAGCATACATACATCTTGGCCAATAAAGCTGGTTCTGATTCTGATAGCTTGTAGTTTCTTCATTTTCTGTTGACTGTAAAACTACAACCTCTATCAACGAACTGTTCAGCGCTGACAGACACATCATGTATATTCTGTAATCTGTAGGAAAGAAATCTGAATCAGCAGGTCAGACATTAAAGGATCAGCTGGGATAAGCTTGATAGGTGCATTACTAATAATTAGTAGTTTGTGTTTTGTCTTGATGTTTGCTCTGAACACTCTGAAGAAGATCTTGGGATAGTGTTTTAACTGTGACCTGCAGATCAAACCCAAACTGGCTGGTTGGTTGTTTCATCACTAGTCCCAGTGTCTCTGGCAGCGCTGCTGGTTTTTACTGCCATCAAATCAGACTGAGACACTGAATGAATATGTGAACCTGCCTTTTCTATGTATTATCAGTAATATTTCTAACACCATGTGGAGAATATAGAGCCAGTATAAAAATGTGTATCAGACGAAGCATCTGTCAGACCAACATTCCTGACATTCTTTGGAAAAATGGTGTCACCATTATCACTACTTTACCAATGGTCTCATGCAAAGTGGCAAGATGTAAAACTATTTAGCAAAGCATTGAGATGGAACTGCTGGGAAAGTTTGAGAAAGCTTTAAAATGTTGAAGCCAACAATGACGGTCACACACCAGACAGTATTCACAGCCTGTCTGTTCTCCTGATGTTTTCTAAACCTCTGCTAGACTGGGGTTGAGAGTCGACTGCTAAACTCTAATGCTGTCATTGACTGTACTTACATACACAAATGTTTATTCTTCTATATTCAGGTAAATAAGTTCGGGTAGAAACAGGTTAGCGTTGCTCTGTTTACCTTCTCCTCCACAGTGTCCCGGACTGAAAAATGTCTCCACTACATGAAGTGAAGCTGCATGCTAAGTCCCTGAATCGTTCCACAGATGGCCCCATCAGTATAAATCCCTTCTGTTTTGATGTAGACGATACTTTGCTCATGAATAGATGAGAGGATTACTGATGTGGCTGAACTGTGTCTGCAGGTGATCCACAAACATTTCTACCTGAAGAGAAGCGAGATCATGTCTCAGTGTGAGGAGTGGATCTCTGACATCCAGCAGTACAGCAACGACAAGAGGGTGGGTCGCACCATGTCCCATCATGCAGCTGCTCTCAAGGTAATTTCACTTCGTCTGCTCACTGGAGGCTAGGTGCTTAGCAGTCAGCACACGGTGGTGGTGGGGGGGGTGTTCAGTCCACATTCCATCAGAACACACTAAGGCTATGTTCACACTGCAGGCCTTGATTTTTTTTCTTGACACTCCCCCCCCGTGGTCGTTCACATTTCCAAATACATGCGACTTGTGTGTGATCTCCTGTGTGATCTGCAAACAACCTGAAGGCGTCCCGCATGCGCAGCAGAGGACGCAGTAAGGTCACACGTAGCGAGCGTGCTCAGTGTTTGAGGAAGTAAACATGGATGGTGACGGTGGAGCATAACTTGAGGTTTTAAAGTTGCTGTCCAACCGCAGCCAGCACACCAACAGCTCTCTCCTCACTGGCTGCGTCATCGTCCGCCGTGGTTGTTGTCCGTCTTCCTGTTTCTGCGTATCAGGATGCAGAATAGTGATGCTTGTTGAGTATCAGTGACCTCCAGGTCAGATGAATGCGACCTGGCCCTACAGACGCAGGTCACATGCGAAAAGATCAGATGCGTATCGGATTCAGGAGCATATATCCAAGGGGCCCGGGTCGCATTGGTAAAAATCCGATCTGTGTTGTTCAGACTGTCATGAAGAGCTCAGATACAGGTCGCATAAGGGCAGAGACATCAGGTTAGGGTCCCTTCAGGCTGCAGCGTGAACCGAGCCCAAGATCGGTTGTGTTCTGCAGCTGGGCGAATCTGTCTCGTCCACTTAAAACGAGAACAGAGTTTGCTTCAGATTTTAAATGCAGCTGAATAAAATGTATTGATGTGGTAAATGCACTGAACTGAAAGTCAAGCTGACAAGTCAAAGCACTCAACACCTAGTGAGTAACTTGGTGCGAGTGGTTTAGGTGTAAAGTGCCTTGCCCAGGGGCACAGGTGGAGCTTGGAATCCAACCCTCAGTTTTCTCATTGCAAGCCAGCTCCTGTTGCCATTAAGCCACAGTTGTCCCATGAAGCCAGCGCAGCTGACTGAGTTAGAAAACAGGGCTCTTCACACTGATGAAGCCCTCTGGCTTGAGAGGACAGCAGGGCGTCAACAGGCAGCGTTGGTCCTGAACATCGGGCGCCTTCCCTACATGTAAACTCTGCAGCCCCTGAAGTGAAGGTGCTCCTCCTGCTAGGATATCTGCGCAGTGACTCCTCTCTGTGCAGATATGAAGTGGCGGCTGTAGCTCAGCGGGGAGGGGAGTCCTCTTGCGATCTGGGAGTTCCCCAGCTTCGTGACGGCTTCCCCACCTGTCAAAGTGTCTGCGTGCTGGAGCGCGACAGAGTAAAGGAGATCCAGGTCTGAAAGCACTTGGAGTGGTGGGTGTGACTAAACTTTGGCTATGCAGGTTCATAGAAATGCAAAGCGTGGTATTATGAATTCTCATCAACTATCAGCAGTTTTCTTTCCCAGGTCATGACGACTGTGAAGTAGGCTTAAATTTAGCCCATAAGGAGGAGGAGATTTAGTTTGAAATTTGGACAATATTCTTCAGGTGTCTTTCGGTCAAGGCAGAGCTGTTGCCTAGGTAACACATATTCCTGGGACCTGGTGTCCCTGGATAGTGAAGATTATCACTTATCAGTGTAAAGGAACATCTCCGTAAATCAGAAGACCATCAAAGTTTGTTTCAGTGGTTCTGTTAATCATTTGAAACTCTTACATAATGTAGAGTCATTACACACACACACACACACACACATAATATATATATATATATATTACAAGTCTTCATTTCTAAGCTTTTTGATTATTATGGCTTATAGCTGATGAAAACCTAAAGTTTATCACAAAGAGTAAAAACTACATAAATAAAAAATGCTACCTTATGTTACGGACGACACCATCTGCAAGAGGACTGCTGACTAGACTGATGTCCAGTAGACAGTCAATGACCTCCTCCACAAGGAGGGTAAGCCAGAAAAGCTCATTGCTACAGAAGCTGGATGTTCACAGATTGCTGTATCCAGTCATATTAATAGAAAGTTGAGTGGAAGGAAAACTAGTGGCAGAAAAGGGTGCAAAATCAACAGGGATAACAGCCTTAAGAGGTTTGTGAGGCAACTTGGAGTTGATTCCCAATAAAGCTGGAGGGCCTTTCTGATGCTAGTCTCAATAATTCAGATGATTCTTCGGTTTGAAGGACAGATCCTTGGTTCTTCAGTTCTAAAGAGAAGTGTAGTTTTACTCTTTGTCTTTTGACCCAACTGAAATGTCCCGTAATGAAACACTGACCAGATCTTCTCTCACCACTGGTTTTTGCTGAACAGCTCATTTAAACTGGACGTTATTTCAGTAAACTTGCTAGAAGCTACTGGGACTCCGCCAGCACTTTGAAGTTTCTGTTAAAAGCAGAGGTAGTGAGAACTGTTGTAGAGCTTTCAGTAAAACCTCGTCCTCACCCGAGAACTGGCAGCTGGAAACGATCCCGAGACGGGTGATGGGTGAAGAACAGCTCTCCTACAAATCTATCAAACCGTAAAGGCCAGACACATTTCTGAACAGATGTTGTCCAGTTTACCCAGCTTTTGTAAAGTAGAACTCACTTTGAACTGAAGAGCTGAAGTGAACTCGGGGCGATGCTGACAGTCGGCTATGATTTTTGTCCCTGCAGAGACACACGGCTCAGCTGAGAGAGGAGCTGCTGAAGCTGTCCTGTCCCGACGGCCTGGAGCCCGACGGAGACGAGTTCTCTGAGAAGAGCGCCGCCCTCATCCTCAAAGACATGTCCAGCCAGGACGCAGAGAAGCCCACCGGCAGTCAGGACAGCCACTGCAGCGAGGGCCAACTATGAGCCCCCCTGCCCGCCAGCATCTCCCCTTCCCTTGTTTTCCAGCATCTTCGGCCCCTCACCTTCCTCTTTCTGATTATTGCTCTTTAAAGACTTGATGGCTTCGGAGGGCGAGCCTTCACTTTGTCAATATTTGTATGTAAAGATCTAATTGCAGAATCGTAGTGGAGGGAACTCAAGTACCAGATGCCGATGAGACAAACTGAACTATGCTATGCCCTTATTACAGAGTCAAGAAAAACTTTTATTCACCTGTAAAAGACTGTAAACATTGTGTTTTGTTTTTTTTTTTCCAATTGTGAAATAACCACTGATTGGTATGTTATTAAACTTGTTTATGTATACATAATGGCAGAGGAAAATGACAGAATATATAAGGGAAACTACCTTCAGAGAAGAATGTTTACTGAATGTTAAGTCCTTTTTTTGGGGGGGACTGTTAGAGCGGTGATGGCTGGAACCAAGGATGTATTGGTCATTCTTAAATCATATTATTTAAAAGAAAAAAAACACACAGGAAAGTGACTCTCAGAAAAGCCTCTTTGGTGGCCCCCACGCTACCTTTGATCATATCCACTTCAATAAGGTGTGAGATGGACATTTTTAACTCATGTTATCCCTTTTACAGGCTCCAAATTAAAAGGCTTAACCACACTCTGGATCAACATTTGTCGCCTCCGAGAACTTCAGTTTTCCATTGACATGACTGTAGACGGCAAGATTGGGAAATGTACTTTAAAGGCTTGTGCATGTGTCTGTGTGTTTTCTGTGCGTGTGCAACAATCCCCCCCCCCCACCCCGTGAGATACAAAGCTGTGATGTGCCTTTGATCTACACTATACCACCAAATACTCCCAACAGAGTACCTTTGCTGAATAATCTGCTGTTTCTACAGAATTCTGCTCCGTCAAGCTCAAGAAAACTGCTTTGATTTGATTTGATTATGTTAAAACAGCAGTGGAAAAAATGCACTTTCTATTTTACTCACTCCTTAGTACAGTCACGTAATCCTTTTGCTAGGACATTAAATGGAGCTTGAAAATAAGGACTGATTGTGCGAATGCTTTTTGTTTAGCAGGATGTTTCTGACCTGAAGAGCTTGTTTTCATGTCAAACATTCAATCAATGCTTAGCCAGTAAGAGGATGTTACTGGAAAGTAAGTTATAGTTTAAGATCAATTTGTTACTGGAACTTTCCGTTTGAGGACATCAAAAATCTCTAAGATTAACTTTGTTTCCTGTGTGTGAACGAGGCTCGGAGCCTAGTTCTGAGTTTCATTGTAAAGAGAGGCTTCTCACAAGCAAGCATGCTAATAATGCTAATATGCGATGCTAATATGTTCAGCTGGCAGGTCTACTCACTGACAGCTGCAGACCACTGCTGCTCTGCTTGCTCCTGTTTGATGCACAGATGTGTTCTGGAGATGCTTCCCAGTGCAGGTCCAGCTCAAAAACTAAAACACATACATGTTCACTAAAGGACAATATAACCCTTCAAGCACTTCTTTCAGTTCATTTCATGCTTCGGTATATAAAATCAATACTTTTTTACAGAAATGTGGGCCTCCTGAAAAGTATGTCCATGTAGTGTCCAGTATGTGTTTAGTTCTGGGCTGAAGCTCCTTTTGCATGAATTAATGCATCAGTGCAGCATGGCTTTAATACTGGTCTCCAGCTTGTCTCCATTCTTGGCTCTGGTGTCTCTCTTTGTCTTGAAAGCAACCCATAGCTCCTCTATGGGGTTCAGGTCAGCCCAGCTTCTTGGCCAGTCAAGCCCAGTAACTCCATGGTCATTGAAGCAGCTGCTGGTACCTTTGGCAGTGTGTTCGGGTGCCGAGTCCTGCTGGAAAATGAAAATGAAATCAGCGTCTCCATAAATCGTGTTAACAGGAGAAGCTTTAAGTGCTCTGAAATACCCTGGTAGAAGTTTGCAGAGTTTGGATTTAATGAAGAAGTGGACCAACACCAGCAGATGGCATGGCACCCCACATCATCACTGACTGCACTCCAACCCTCCTTTGGACTCCAAGACGTTCATTTTCATATTAAATGCAAAATCTACCAAAAAGACTTTGGACCACTGAACAACAGCTCAGTATTCTCTCTGTTGGCCAGGTAAGACACTGCAGATGCTTTCGCTGATTCATGAATGTGGCTGTTGTAGCTCATGTCCTGGAGATGCCTGTGTGCTCCTCAGGCTCCAAGTCTATAGTTTGTGAATCTCTCCCAGACTCTTGAAGGGCTTTGCTTCACTATCCACTAAAGGCTGCAGTTATCCCTGTTGCCCCCTTGTGTTTCCTACTTTTTCCTTCCCCTCAACTTTCAGTTAACATGCCTGGATCCATCCAGCTTCTTCTGCAAAGACCTTGAGGGGCTTAGCCTCCTTTTCGAGCTGCTGTCTGCTTGACAACTGTCAAACCAACAACCCTCTCCATGACTGTCAAACATATTTTATGTAACATTTTCAGACAAACTGAAATTTGGCATTTCATTAGCTGCAAGTCAAAATCGACAAACTCTTGAAAATGATTAAATTATTTTTTGATTATGCTTTACTCTAATTTATCTCAATGACCTGATGAATGTTGAGCTTGACAATAACAACCTGCTCCAGAATATGATAAAAATTAGTTCTGAAGAACAGAGAAATGTATAAAAAGCATCTTTGTTTCTTTCCATAACTTTTCAGTCCACCAGCCAGTCGTCCTGGCTCCAGGAGGGTTTACCGGTCTCCTTATTCTGGACAAAGTTTACCTACCTACTAAAGTGGTCAGCTTTATTCAAGGTCCTTGAATTGCTTTTTTTATCTTTTTTGTTCTTCAAAGAGTTGTAGATGGTGATGGCTGTGGGCAGGAAAGATCTCCTGAACCGGTCTGTGTTGCAGCGAATTTGAAGAAGCCTCCGAGTGAAGACACTCCGTCGTTGTATGACAGGACCTTTGTCCCAGTTGTACCTTTTTAAAATGGGCACCATATGTTTGTGGTCATTTTGAAACCGGGTGCAGTTCAAGTTTTGCAAACAACATGCAAATGTCTTGCAAATCCACACACATGCTATGTATGAGGGAATTTTACTGCCATAAGTCGAGAGCATACGCTTTCAAGTTAAAAGCAGGATTTAATCTCTTTGCTCTCAGAACTTGTAATGCTTGCTGTTATGGCCCCTGGCCTCTAGAGGCTGTGCAGTGTCTCTTTGTGTTATGCAGCCAATCAGCTGTGTGTGCTCGCACACACAGCTGATTGGCTGTCTGAAGGCTGAGCTGCCTCTCTATGGTCCAACCCCACTGGTCCAGCAGAAGATCACCAGGCCAATCAGACCATGATGAAGCACACCTGCTCCCTATAAAATGCTCCAGGATTCATTTTTTCAGTGGGGCATCTTTAGGAAGAGGCTTTGTACACTATTTGCCAGTTGGCCTATCTCATGTTAGGGGGCGCTGTCGAGTCGCTTGGCCGCGCCCACTTTTGATTCCGTTAAAATACTAAAATTTCAGTTGGGGGACAATTTAGGGTGAAGTTTGGTGAATTTTCATATATGTTTAGGACTCAATATTAGCACCTTTAATTGTGTCGAGAATCATAATAATAATAAACAGTAAAAGAGACCTTTGCAGCGCGTTGCTGCTCAGGCCTAATAATAATAATAAACACTAGAACTCATTCCCGGCTGCTCCACAGAGCTGCTGCTGAATATTGCAGTCCCCTATGATGCTCAGAAAAGCCTGCACCTCATCGTTCCTGCTCTTGCTGGTAGCTTCAGAGGACCCCGGGAGCTGCTATCGGAAGCCAACTTCAGCGGCCAACTCCTCTCATATTTTGAATAACCAAGACGGTTGGCATCTGTGTCCATGAGTGCCACTTACTATAACACACGTTCTGTCTGAGCGGCCACAACAAAAAAGAAAAAGTCACGAGTTGCAGTGTTGTTTTTTCAAATAAAGTAGCTAAGTTTTAGCTCACTGATTAACCGATCGCAGGTCGCCATCTTTGTGACCGGTAGCATGGAGACTCTCGCGATGCAGTGAAATTCTAACCTACCAATTGGCAGAAGTTGAAGCCTTAAGACACCGCTCGTCCTCATTTGGATAATGAGGCAGAAATACAGCAATGGAAAAAGGACAGGCAGAAATAAATAGTGACGCAGAAATAAATGGGGTAAAAAAAAAAAAAAAAAAAATACAAAGGAAGAATACAACAGAAAAAAATCAAGCACACATAAATAAATACATTGAAAAAATAAGTATAAATACAGATGAAAATTATAATGAATGGATGGATGAATGAATGAATAAATAAGCCTCAATAGTCACTTGGATCCATGACTACCTGACAAACAGACCACAGTTCGTGAGACTGAAGGACTGTGTGTCTAACCAGGTGGTCAGCAGCACAGGAGCACCACAGGGGACTGTACTCTCACCATTACTTTTCACTCTGTATACTTCAGACTTCCAGCTCAGTCAGACTCCTGTCATCCACAGAAATATTCAGATGACTCCGGAGTTGCAGGGTGTATCAGAGATGGACAAGAAGCTGAGTACAGAGAGCTGGTGGAGCGCTTTGTGGCCTGGTGTGGAAACAATCATCTCATCTTGAATGTGAACAAAACTAAGGAGATGATTGTAGATTTCAGGACAAACAGGGTCAGATCAAACCCTATTTCCATCATGGGAGAAGAAGTGGAGGTGGTTGAGGAATATAAATACCTCGGTGTTCATCTGGACACCAGACTGGACTGGAGACTCAACAGTGAAGCATCTACAAGGAAGGACAGAGCAGACTGGACTTCTGGAGGAAGCTAAGATCCTTCAAGGTTTGCAGCAAGATGTTGCATGTCTTCTATAAGTCTGTTGTTGAGAGCATCATCTCCTCTGCCATCATCTGTTGGGGCAGCAGCATCAGAACCAGGGACCTAAAAAGGCTCAACAACCTGATAAAGAAGCTGGTTCTGTTCTGGGGACGACTGTGGAACCTCTAGAGTTGATGATGCAAAGAAGGATTTTACATAAAATCAAGACAATTATAGACAACCCTGGACACCTATAAATAAGGTATTTATTGCAAAGGTGATTAAATAAAGAATCAAATTAATTATATGCTTACTTATTTATTGAGCATTTATTTATTTCTGCATTTATTCTTAATTATGTCAGTGTTGGTCCTCCATACGTATGCAGCTTGCTGTCGAATGTTTTTGAGCACGGTTTCATTGCTTTTCCCAGAATGCAATGCGTATCTGTCATGGCTGCTTACTGACGCTTGTTTCGGCACATGGATAGCTAGAAACAATCTCTGTCAGATTCCGGCGTTGTGACTCGTCTCAGTGACCAACGGTGTCTGGATCTCGGTCGGTTCTGGGACCGTCCTGGCTGGCCACAGGACATCCAGCCGTCGTTCTGCAGAAACGAGGTGTTCAGGCATGTTGCTCAGCGTAGAGATCCCCGTACTGAGAGGCTTTCTGACAGGCAGCGAGGCTACGGAATGGACACAAAACATCATTACTGATCCAGGTGAGGCATCCACTTGTGTATTTCATCGGGTTGGCACCATGGACCGCCTAAGCATCCGATTAAAGTTACGTTTTAGCTCTATCAGTTTTGTTGTTATCATGACTGACAGGCACTTTACTGTGACTGTTATAAGATGGGGAATCTGGGGGCGACAGTGTCAGAATTGCCATGCCTTAACCAAATTAGTAAGCGTCAAGAGTTTGTCTTTTTTGTGTGTGAGAACTCAATATAGACCAATTTAAAGACTGGGCTGCATTTACCTTGAGACTGGGCAATAAATTGAGTCAGCTGCAGCGGTGTGACGTGCATATTTATACTTGCAAAAATACAAGTTTCACAAGAGAGCATGGACTGTTCGTGGGTCTGTTTCGTTCGAGTTGTCGCCGAGCAGTGGCTCAGAGAGCTGGAGATCAAAGGGAGAGCCGACCGCGTGTCCGTCTCGAGCCTCTGCGCTCTCACGCGGCATCTCAACCGGACCACGAGCACATGAACACCCGGGGCAGATGGAGGAACATATTAGTGGTTTGTCGGGAGAGGGGACCTTATAACAAAACATATATTTGCTTATATATTCGCAGTCGACAACAGTTGGTGTTAAATTAGAAAACTTCCAGATTAAGATGCCTCGGTTGGTAAACACTCTACATCCCACTGCGGTCAACTTCGAAGGCATGTTTGGCTTCTTTTACTCCCATTTGGTACCTGAATGTTCCCTGCTCACCCCTCTCGTGCTCTCATAGTGCCAAGACTTGCCACCAAGGTTTTCTTTGTAGTCCAGCCATGCTTAAAGAACACATTAGATCAGTTATCATCGGTGCCCGAACAATGGAACAAGTGGGGGAGTGTAACTTTATGTTTCTGCTTAAACATTTCACGAGCCAAGGAAATCCCAATCCTCCCTGCAATCCAAGTGAACTGGGAAGTCTAATTTTTAAGTTAACTAGCCAAAAAATAAAAAATAATAAAATAAATATTAGAAATAATTTCTGAAATTTAGTCTTGCCCCCCCCCCACCTGATAGTCCGGTGGACTCGCTTCGATTGGGCACCAAAATGCAACATTTGTTCCATTTTTAGCTGGTGCAGTTTGCATTCACACTGCACTGTCAAACCAACCAAAGCCTTTGAGCAACCTGTTCCCTCCTCGCCTGTGGTGACGCTGAAGGAAGTGACACAAAAACCTCTGATGAAGACACTGAGCGCAGCTTCCGTCTTCAAGAAATGTAAACAAAAATGGAGTAGCATCAGATTTTAGTGGTTGTAGGATTTCTTTTTCGTCTTTGGCAAAAGACCACGAGCCACTCCTCCCTCTAGCGCTAGACACACGGGTTTGTTTTGGTTGTTTTTACCCAGAATGCCCTGCGCGATAGTCCGCTTCCTGCTTTTGGAGCGGCCTCCGATCCGCTTGGCGTTCACATATGTGTTTGAACCGCACCAGAGTTCACTTCAACCAAACCGAGACCAAGGTTTTCCAGCGGACCAGAGTTCGCTGTTTTGGTTCCGCATCAGAGTTCGATTGCGCCTTCACGCCTCCACAAACGAACCAGGCTTTCCAGGCAAACGAACTCGAGTTTGATCAAAGCGAACTAAACAGGGCTGCTATGAATGCACCCTAATTTCAATGCAACTAACCAGTCAAATTTAGAAAGGAAAGCTGTGTTATTTCAACTTGATCTATTTAGTTTGAATTTCTACAGACATGGACAGGAAAGCTAAGATGAAAAGATTCAGCTATTTAAATGTTATAGCAGGGTTGCATCTGTCTCACTCACCATAAATCAGACTGAAAACAGTAGAAAACCTTTGCCAGCATTGCAGGTGGAGGCAGCGGACGGCTTTGACCTGGACCAATCTGTAACAGCTTCCTGCAGTGGGTTTCTGTCACTTGTCACCACGCATAGTAAACTGACTATCCACTTCCCACCAGGAGTATATTAATGGTTTATGCTGGAAATATTGATCTGCACGAGCTGCTTAGTTTAGTGATTAGTGCTTTATAAACAAGGTGCATGTCTATGTACATCAGAATATTGTGTTCCTTTTTATTTTCCTGGACTATTTTCTCATTTTGGGGTCTAACAACACGTTGGCCAGTGGAAGTGGAAGGAAGGGTGTGGGGAGGCCGTAGATGTAATGCTCTGTATTTTTCATAATTTCCTAACCTATTTTCCAAAGAAAAAACTAAATTCTAATGTTCTTGAACATCTTGATTGATGAGGATATTACAAAGATGCTTGTAGATTCTTAAAAGCTTTACCTAACATTATGTTTTAAATTGAAACCAATAAATCTGGTCTGTGTTTTCCCTGAATGGTTTAAATTTTACACACGGCCCATGTGGATAAGTGAAAGCTTTCAGGGAACAGTTTATTACATGTGAAAACTTTATTCTGTTCGTGGAAGCAAGAAGACTGTAAAGATTATGACGTCAAATTCACATCTAGAATAAAGGTTTCACAAAACCAAATAAATTAATTGGCAATAATTCAGTCCAGTTTTAGCCAGTCCAACTATATTAGATTATTAACTAAAACTGATTGCTTAAAAGCAGTGAACTAGCCCTTTACTCAACCTACAAGAAGGACATTAAGATCAGTCTCAGCAGAAACTACAGGGAGCTAAAGGCTTGTGTCAGATGTTGATGTTAACAAAAGGACTAATTAAAAATGATCAGTCTCTAAACTTCTTTCCACCCTGTGTTATTTACCTGACATAATGTCCAGCATATTGACAAGACAAAAAAAATTTAATACTTATAAAAAATCCTGTTTGCTGTAACACACAGACAGTATGGGTAGTGAGGATATTTTAGTACAAGCAGAATCTGGGACCAACCTCCAGTGGTCAGTGGGTGAGAGGCAGGGTCACCTGGACAGGTCACCAGTCTACCAGTTTTTTTTTGTTTGTTTGTTTGTTTTTTTGACATAAAACAAAGTGATGATGTTGGAGTCCTTTGGTAGTTCTTAATTTCTCTGTCAGTACGGAAACTAAATAGGAGGTGTGGTCGCACTTTTTTTTTAATATAGTTTAAGAACTACAGAACTGAACATGTTTAAAGTTACATGCAGAGGCCTCTCAGAGTGCGTACAGGGACATGAGTAACTGAATGAGGTGTTCAGTATCCTGCAGGGCGCTGGAGTGGAACCTAGCAGGTTGCAAATGTGACCTAAAATCTCCATAGTGCAACTGTAAAAAGTCGGAGGTTACACCGTTGCAACCAGTCAGTTCAGGAAAAAAAATGTCTCTGCCACACTGAAAGTCTCCCTGCCTGTGGTTCAACAATAGCCACACACTAAGCCAATCAGAGATAGTGAAAGGCAGGACCCCCCCCCCCCCATGGTCCAGATATTCCTGTATGTACATTGTGTGCTGCAGTCAGCTCATTACTGTTTCTCTCAGCTACCAGTGTATTACAATTCTGTTTTAAATAAAGAACTTTGTTTACTAGATTAATTAATCATTTACAAGTCAATATTGCCTGTATGGACAGTGATATATATTTTTTAAATTTAAAGTGAATCTGTAAAAATGCGACGTTAAACACGATGGATTTAAAAAGTTTGCGGGATTAACAACATGCGGACAACGGCAGGGATGGACCACGAAGGACACGCAGGGTGACGCTGATCAGTTGGACGATCATGCAGCACGTTATTCCGGTAGATTTTAAGACTTTTTTTTTTTTTTTTCATATTTGACAATAATCCACCAGGAAAGGGGGTGGGGGAGGGCGCTGAGACATGCAGCAAAGGAACCGAGGATGCGCAGCCCCGAGCTCGACTCCCGTCCTCGGGACTCCCCGCGCGTCGAGGCCTGTAGCCTCTTTATGCGGGGCGCCCGCTGTAACCACTCCGCCACCCGACGCCCCGATTCCAGGAGCCTTTGCCTGAGTTTGCGGTAAATTACTCCATATTTTTATACAAGTCGAACTATCTGACGAACTCACCGAGTTCCTCATGTCATCAGCTTGGAAAAGTCAGTTTTGTCACGTGATTTGGGACTAGTCAACTTGTCACGTAAAAAGTCATTGCAGAGCAAAGAGTCGGCTGGTTGGTGCAGCCCCCAGTCCTGGAGAGCTTACGGACTCTGTTTCAGGCCCGTAGAACCGACCGACTGCTAATGAGGGAGTTCAGTCGTTGGATTCAGGAGTGTTGGAGCTGGAATGGATCTAAACACTGGTTAGTTGGCTTTTACAGCCATCCTTATGGCATATGTTGTCATTAACGGGACGGATGGGGTGTCCAACCAACCTTGGATGGCTTTAGAGGGGATTTACTGAAGGTCATTTTTTGGATGAAATGTAGGCCTGCACGGTGGAGCAGTGGGCAGCACTGCTCCCTGGCAGCTAGAAGGTCTTGGGTTCAAATCCCAGCCTGAGGTCGTTCTGTATGTTCTCTCCCATGCATACAAAGGTTCTCTCCGGGTACTCTTGCTTCCTCCTACAGTTCAAAAACATGACTGGTGGGTTATTGACTCTCTAAGCTGTAGATGCATAGTTGTGTGTCCAGCTGTTTAGTTGTCTATTACTCCATTTTTTTCAGTTTTACTATGAATCAAACCTTAAAACACCACCTCTGCTGTTCGCAGTTTTAGAGAGTTCATCCTAATTAATCTTAAAGTTCGTGTTTCACAGAGGAAATAATGTTCTTGTTTAATTAAAGGCATAAAATCATCATTCCAGCCAGCGTTTTGAAAATTGGATATTGTAAATTCTTTATCTCAAATGCAGAATAGAGAAGTTGAATTTGAAACCGTCTTGTTTTTGGACTGTGGGAGGAAGCCAGAGTACCTGGAGAGAACCCACGCATGCACAAGGAGAACATGCAAAGTCCTTGCAGAAAGACCCCAGGTTGGATTCAAACCCAGGACCTTCTTGCTGGAACGCAACAGTGCTCCATCATATTACTATTGTTTACTAATTTTATGATCAATGCTCAGCAATAGAAAATGGAACAGACTGGACAGGATGAGTAACTGCAGCCAGAGAGCGACTCTTTCAGCCCTGGAATTTGTACCTGCTTAAAATAACAGCCTTGTGTAATTTCTCTGATGTATTTTTTAACATGTTTCAGTGTTAAGAGTTGAAATGTTCCTCTATAAATGCAGCGACATGACCACTTCAGGAGTTCCTGGTTGATGTGGAGCTGCAGCTGTTATTTGTAAAGCATAAAGATTATGTTCTATACCATAACGCCACAATTCAGTGATTTAGGAGAATTCCTAAAGTTGAACAGTGGCTTCCAGGCCACACTACTGACTCCTGCACAGTGCACACCACTTCCTACGTTAAAGCAGCCTTAGAGGCTCTGGTGGTCACTGGCGGCTCGGCCCTGGGTGATAGGATAGGCTGGTTGCTGTGACTACCAGCTCTATGTGGAACAAGTCCAGCCTTCCTTCTCCAACAAAATAAACTCCGCCAACCTGCCAAACCTCCCTTAGCCTGAATGGAGCTGCTGTTTCTGTTAACATGATAGTGAGAGCAGGGGTCTGACATTTTTTATTTGAAAATTGTTCTGCAGAAAATATAATGCCAGTCATGTCCTCACTAATGAATTCTTCCAACTGTTGGCTGAAGCAGCAGCCTGAATCCCATCGTTTACCATGTTGCCACCAGCAAACGCCTTATTCCAAAATGAGTCATAGGAGTTTGAATTTCTGCGATGTATAAGGAGGAGAGGCCTTTTGAAGTCCCACCAGGACAGTCAACTAGAGCACAGTATTAAGGTCAAGCCGAACCCCCTGAACTCCCTTTATTTGATAGAAATGCGGACCACCAGCAGGATTTCCAGCTGTACCCTTGTGAGCTTTTTTAAAGGATTCATCTTGGGTCTACATTGTAAAAGTGCTCAGCCTTGTGCACTTTTGCAGATTCCATCTACAATGAGCCTTATTAACTGCAGCTCATTTCCCAAACCTTTATGAGTTCTGAACTAATTTGAGGGCCTCTCCTTTGTTTTCCATAATTGCTGCCATTTCGTCGGCATGTGTGGCCGTACCACAGTTGATCATTTTCCTCTCCTCTCTTATAAAGCCAGAGCCTGCTCGTTCTCCTCCGTGTCCTCCACCTCCCTCCTCCCTCTGCTCTGTTGGCAGCCCCTGGGTTTCATTAGATCTGCAGTGAGAAGAGAATCTCTGCAGCTCCTTCACAACAACCAGGCCAGTAGCACCTTATTAAAGCCAAGGGTGCCGTAAAGAGGTCGTTTGATTGACTAATGGAGGCGTCTGCAAGTCGGCAGGGAATCTGACTTCATGAGAGAAGAAGAGCCTAATTTTGATTTGGTGACAGGGCAGACACTGATGAAATCACAGAGCAGTAGATCGACAACATAGTTCAGGGCTTCAGTTTCTTTGCCATGTAAAAGGGTTGATGGGACCCAAACCAGACACTTGGAAACGGATCTTTTTAGACATGGTTACGGTTTCTAAATATGCCTTTTGTGGTTATGTCATCAGAGTAAATATTGAGAACATAAAGGTGTCTGACCTGCTGTTCTAAGTCTGTAGGTGGTAAATGGAAAAAGGCAAGAACAAACCTGTGACCATGGCGATAAATGCAGACCCTTTGCAGTAGAACTGGACAATATATCAGCATTAACATTGGTATCAGCTACTGAGCTTCAGGTATTTATTCTAGGTCAACCTCTGTATGAATATAAAACAAATTCCACAGATTTCTTTGGAATGAAATAGTCCTCTGATGAAGAAAAACTAAAAGCAAACCACAGATCCCTGTACTGCCCTTTCACACGTCAGTGACTGCAAAGTAGGGATGCGCCGATATCCAATCTAAATATTGCCGTTTTGGCCTATAACCGATATTTACTGATATTATATATGTATTTCACGACCCTTTCAACACCTTGGGAAAAAAAACAGCCACCCTGCTGACAACACCACTGCTTCTCTGCTTCAGTTAAACTCCCCATGTGTTGCATGATGATCACTGTCACATGACCAACCTCCACCACTCCCACTCCAGAAACAAACGGCAACAAGATAGAAATATATTTATGCCAATACTTATTTATTTATTTTGAAAAATATCGGTTATCTGCATCACAGCAATTTTAACACTGGATATCATCTCAGATTTTCACATTGGTGCATCCCTACTTTGCAGTCACTTTCACTGTATGAGAACAGTTTGGGGATCCATGGTTTGCTTCTAGTTTTTCTTCATCAGAGGAGTCTTCAAGTCCAAAAATCAGTGGAACATGTTTTGTATTCATGCAGAGGTTGCCCTACAATAACTACCTGAAGTCCAGTAGCAACGCTGCTCTTCTGTCAGCCATCTCTCTGGTATTCTAGACGAATTCAAATATAGTAATAGTAGTTATTAGCTTGCATTCTTAAAAATCCACCATGCTCTGTGAAGTATGACAGCGAGGAGGGATCTGGTGAGAGAGTCAGCTTGGATCAACCCTGAATCCCACTGATGGACCAGGTTGCTTGAGTTCCTTCAGCCGTAAACAAAATGTTGTTAGGTTTAGTATTCTTGGCATGCTGAGCCGTCTGCTACTGCCTTGAATTTAATGGATGTTTTTATGTAGGTGTGTGTATGTGTGTGTGTCACTATTTCTTAATGTGGGCAGGTTTTCTTCTACAGCTCAGAATACCACCACCACCTCCTCTTCTGCCTTTCTTGTTTGTTGTCTCCACGAGGGAACAGAATGCAATCAGTGCTAATGAGCTAAGCCAGCTCCCTCTGCAAATAAAAACCTAATGAAAGACGAGGAGAGTTTCACTAGAGCATCTGAGCAAGTTGAGCAGCACAGTTATTCCTTTGTTTTTCACATTAGCTGGCCATATATGTATGGTAACATGAGGGGGAAGCCCACATCCTGCCTGCAGTATCATGGTTTAGAACCCGTACTGAAGTGACAAATGCATGTTTTGTAATTTTACACTAGGAATATATATTGAAACATTTCATCATTCAATTCAAATTCAAAAATACTTTATTTATCCCAGAGGGAAATTAAATGTTGATGTAACTCATTTAATTAAGGAGTTAGTATAGATGGTGATGGCTGTGGGCAGGGAAGATCTCCTGTAGCGGTCCGTTTTACAACCAGTCTGAAGAAGCCTCTGACAAAAGAGTCTCTGTTTTCCAATGACAGTCTCATGAAGAGGATGTCCAGGGTTGTCCATAATTTCCTTGATTTTATGTAAAATCCTTCTTTGCATCATCAACTCCAGAGGTTCCACAGTCGTCCCCAGAACAGAACCAGCCTTCTTTATCAGGTTGTTGAGCCTTTTTAGGTCCCTGGTTCTGATGCTGCTGCCCCAACAGACGATAGCAGAGGAGATGACGCTCTCAGCAACAGACTTATAGAAGATCTGCAACATCTTGCTGCAAACCTTGAAGGATCTTAGCTTCCTCAACAAGTCCAGTCTGCTCTGTCCCTTCTTGTAGATGCTTCACTGTTGAGTCTCCAGTCCAGTCTGGTGTCCAGATGAACACCGAGGTATTTATATTCCTCAACCACCTCCACTTCTTCTCCCATGATGGAAATAGGGTTTGATCTGACCCTGTTTGTCCTGAAATCTACAATCATCTCCTTAGTTTTGTTCACATTCAAGATGAGATGATTGTTTCCCCACCATGACACAGAGCGCTCCACCAGCTCTCTGTACTCAGCTTCTTGTCCATCTCTGATCCACCCGACAACTGCAGAGTCACCTGAGTGTTTCTGTAGATGACAGGAGTCTGACTTGTGCTGGAAGTCTGAAGTGTACGGAGTGAAAAGGAATGGTGAGAGTACAGTCCCCTGTGGTGCTCCTGTGCTGCTGACCACCTGGTTAGACACACAGTCCTTTAGTCTCACGAACTGTGGTCTGTTTGTCAGGTAGTCATGGATCCAGGTGATTGTTGAGGCCTCCACCTGAGTCTTCTGGAGTTTCAGATGAAGCAGATCAGGCTGAATTGTGTTAAATGCACTGGAGAAATCAAAGAACATGATCCTCACAGTGCTGCCTGCTTGGTCCAGGTGACAGTGGGTTTGTTGAAGCAGGTGTATGATGGCGTCTTCAACTCCAACTCCACAGTGATAAGCAAACTGCAAGGGGTCCTGATATGTGCTGATTCCTCAGGTGGGCCAACAGGAGTCTCTCCAGGACCTTCATGATGTGGGTTGTCAGGACAACAAGTCTACAGTCGTTGATGACTGATGGGTGAGTTTTCTTTGGTACCGGAACCAGACAGGATGTCTTCCACAACAGTGGTACCTTCTCTTGGGTCAAGAAGCTGCGAATCCCACAAACTCGTATCCAAGGGCATATTAAAGTAACCAATTTCTCTAACAGTTATGTTTTTGACTGTGGGAGGGCGCTGGAATATCTGAAGAGAACCAGAACCTACATGGGAAGAATGTGCAACTCCCTGCATTAAGATTCAAACCCATGACCTTCTTCCTCCATGGTTACCTACTGTCCCACTGTGCAGCTCCCCTACAATTCAACAGATAAAATAATAATTCAAGAGCTTGAGGTCGCATATACTTGCCAGTAAGAGCACTGACCAGCTGTGAAATATGGAGACACAATCACTCTTAAGCTTTTTAGAGAACCTCAAATAAAATCCATTGTTTTGCAGGACCCAGATGGATTCAGTAGGTCTTGGTATCTTCCTGAGATTTTATATTGAAAGCATACTCAAACAAGCTGTGGATCAGGCTAGTTCGGAATGCATTTGCTAGTGTATGAATGTAAACAGCTATCAAAACAACACAGGTGAACTCTCTTGGCAAATAATATGGATGAAAACTTACTGCCAATAGTTCAATATCTGGACTGCAGAGACGACACTTCACAGTAACGTGTCCTGGGTGGCACTATCCGCTGTTGACAAGCACTGCCAATCCACCTCCTTTCCTTTTCTTTCTTCTCTTAAGTCTCTGTCCACCCGTATAGTCAGGAAGCCCAGCAGAGAGACGTTGGAGTCCAGGATCTGATCCTGCAGCCATGTCTCAGTAAGACACACAATACTGCCTTCCCGATACCCTTGCTGACTCCTTGTCAGGGCTCAAAGTTCATCCAACTTAGCTAACGATCTCACGTTGCCCATTATGATGGATGGCAGAGATGGTTTGAACTTCCTCCTGCTCTCTCTCCTCTTTGCTTCTGCTCTGCATCCACTACGTCTCCTTTTCAACTCCTGTGGGATTTCTGGCTTCAGTTGTCATATTATTTCTGCTTTTGCGATGTTAATCAGCTGCTCCCTGTTGTAAACCACCCTGTTGCTATGGTTACACATCATAACAAAAGAGCAAAATATAGAGAGTACTAGGAAAATCAATCCAGCTACACAGGCTCCAAGACAAGATGGAACAGTTGTCCAAAGGAGAAATTTTTTTCAAGAAAAGCAGGAATGAAATTTTGAAAAAAGAAAAAATCCCAATGAAAGTTACAGAGCTACTCCAATGTGCTGCCACCCTGAGCAGCACAATTCTAGAATAACAGAAACTGAATATTTTGGAGGATCCCAAGAGCACAATCTGTGGAAAAAAAAGAGATGGTTTAGTTCATACTAATGTCACCTAAAGATGTTTTTAACCTTTTGGGCAATTAGTGTTTATATTTGTGAAATAAGCATTAAAACGAAGTTCCTGTATTCATAGAAGTGTAACTGGAAGGTGGCGTGATCAACTTGATGTAAGCCTTTCTCCCTTCTCATGCTGCATTGCAGAGTTTGTGCATAATTTTGCACACAGATTATTCAAATCTGTTGTTTCCTGGTGGAAGTTTCTGTGTTCACTGAAGGTTGCTTAGCTCCTCCTGGTTAAGGTTAATAGAAGTTCTCCTAATCCGGAGACATACCGTATTTTCTGCACCATAAGGCGCACCGGATTATAAGGCGCATGCTAAAACATACGGTCTACAATCAGAGAACATTGTGAAATGGTAGTTTCTGTCCGTTACCATGGCAGCCAAGAACAACAGTGAAAGACGACTTCTCGTTACCTGTTGTGCGTATCGATACCGTGCTGGTCCCCTTCTTCTCCACAGTATGGTTCATGGGAATGTCAAAAGTGAGGGGGACCTCGTCCATGTTGGTGATGTGTTTGGGCTGGATCTTTTTGTCGGTAGTCTTGTTTATGCAGTAGGTGTGGAAAATGGCCAGCTTGTCTTTGTAATCCGCTGGCAGTTGCTGCGCCACGGTAGTCCTCGCGCGGATGGAGAGGTGACGCCTTTTCATAAAACAAAAGCACCAAGACGGACCTCCTTGAAAGTTTTCGATCTTCATGTCTTGTGCTATCGTTGTTGCCTTCAGTCGAAAGGTGACTGTAGAGACGCTTCTCCCGGCTGTTCTTTGTTCAATAATCCATTGTTCAAGTTGGTCTTCTAACTGCGGCCACCTCGCTTTGTTCCCACGGAAACTCTGTTTGGTCTTCTTAACTTTGCGCAGTTCATCTTCTTGCTTCCTCCACTTCCGCACCATGGATTCATTGATGTTGATTCTTTCGCAGCTGCTCTGTTCCCATGAACAACCGCGTAACTGATAGCCTGTGGTTTGAATTGTGCCTCGTAAGCATGTCTCTTCATTGGCGCCATTTCGGGGTCCTGAGAGAAACAAATGTTTTGCAGCCTACCGGTGGTATAGCTGCCAGCGATAAACCTCTGATTGTTTTATCGCTGCCACCGTACGTACCGGTACCGTACATATTACGTCCCTGTGTCGGACAGATTTTGGAATTCAGTGCACACATAAGGCGTATCGGATTATGAGGCACACTGCCGTTTTTTGTGAAAATTGAAGACATTTAGGTGCGCCTTATAGATCGTAAAATACGGTAGCTGAAAGAAATCAGATAGTTTGAGTCCAGTCTAGAACACGTCTGAAAGTATTTGAATCCCTTTTTCCTGATGGCATTTCAATAAGTCTTGTTTTAACCTTGACATCCTCTATCATTTTTAAAGAAATAAAAATAAAACTTTTATCAAAGTAAGATTTAAAACCAGCAGACAGAACGTTTGAGGTTAGAGCTGACTAAAATGGTTAATGCAGAGAGAATTTGAGATGTTTTCAGGTGTTTGAAAGTTTGAGGCTCACTGAGAAAGGCCCTTAATGCAGCTGTGTCTGGGTTGTTCATCTTAAAATACGTCTTCCATCTTCACAGATTGTTGGTCATTTCACCCTTTTTCTTTTCATACAGTTTTGGTTGTTGTGTTTCTGACTTTTTCAGCTTCAAAATGATGGCACCTTCTGTGGGACATTATGTGCCAGCAGGGAGCGCTGGCAGATGCCCAGGGTGACATTAGAAGGACGGGCAAATGATTACCAATGATAAACAAGAGTGCCTTTTTACCTCTCAGCCCTGATGGCGTTTTCAATTGTGTTTTTTTTGCTTTTGTTTTTGTTTTGTTTTTTTGTTTGTTTGTTTTGTTTTTGTTTTTTTTTTTTGTCTGGGCTGCCAGTCAGGAGTTGGTGCTCCCACTTGTATTATGTAGGTATATTGTCTTTGCTGCGGGTAGAGGAAGCAACTCACATACTTGGCTGCAGTGTTTTCACCTACTATGCATCTGTGGGATTTCATGGACTTTGATTGGTTTTCAGAAGGCATGGTTGTAAGGTGGTGTTAATTGCACTGACCTACTGCTAGCTGTGACCTGCCTGTTCTGTTTAGTACAGCTTCAGCTCTGGGGGATGCTACACACCGAGGCAAAAAGTACTCTGGCTGTTAAATATTGGTAGCATCTGTTTGCTGTGTAGTTAGCAGCATTATGAATGTTTGATGTGAGGTTTCAAAGTTAGTTAGTGATGTTTTGGTGTTGTGGATCTGCAGGTTTTATGATGAAAGGTGATGCAGAAACCTGAAGCTGTGGTTTAGTTCAGTTTGTTTCCTTCTGACTGATTTTTATTTGCACTAACTTCCATCCATTATCCTGCACACTTATCCTTGCAGGGTTGCAAGGGGGTCTGGAGTCTGTCTTGGGTGAGAGGCGGGGTGGACCCTGGACAGGTTGCCAGTCCATCGCAGGGCAACACTAAGACAGACAGGACCACAACCACACACACACACACACACACACACACACACACACACACACACACACACACACACACACACACACACACACTCTCACACTTAAGGAGTACTGAGAGAAACCAATTAACCTACCAGTCATGTTTTTAGATTGTGGGAGGAAGCCAGAGTACCTGGAGAGAACCCATGCATACACAGGAAGAACATGCAATCTCCTTTGCAATAACTTGTCTTGTTATTTAATATATGTTTACATATAAAATTCAATGAAGTCCAGAAGTTGATTTGATTAGAATTGAAGAGAAAGTCAGCAGTAAATGCTGCTATGGTTCTGGTTGGGTTGATCATCTTCTGAAGTAGCTTAAGGTCCATGTCAATGAAACCTCTGAACAAGTGAAAACTAAATGAACTTTAGGGTTAATAGACCTTCTTTTATTTTATTGCACATTTTAAAAACTCCAGGTTTGTTTGAGAGAGAGAGAACCTCGACTTGACCTCGCTCCTTATACTGTTAACAGATCGCTCAGATTCAATGATGACAGAAAGAATACAGTAGCTTTAACAGTTACAGTAGCTTATAAAACAGAAATCCTACAATGTTCTTATTAAAACTAATAAACTTCATCACTTCTGTTTATTAAAAGAGTTAGATTCATTTTTGTTAGGTTTAAACATTTCGGCGCTCCTTTGGCATGTTGCCTCTAATTTTTCCCATCTTAGTTCATCATATTAATTAGTGTTTGATAGAAAATTATTACATCATTGATTTAGATTTATTCATATATATATATATATATATATATATATATATATATATATATATATATATATATATATATATATATAAAATAAATAAATGTGTGTATGCATATATGTATGTATAATATTTTAAGGGGAACATGCAGATGAGAATATTTGTAGAGATGTGTGACTGTAACTCTTTATCATGGTAAAAAAACATTTTACAGGTTGAATTCTTTGATTGTATTGATGTCTCTTACTGTTAGTTTTTCATTGTTTTCTTTGTGTTATTAGTCATAAAGGTTAATTTCTAAAAGCCTAACCAGGGATCAGGCCAGTGAATTAGCCTCCAGCTACAGAAGCTTATAGACAGGATGCTTTATTAATGTGACATTATTTTATCTAAAGTCCCTGCTGTTGTCCTTTCGGCTCTTGCCTCCACAGGGGTGCCACAGCAGCCTCCCCAACCCCACAGCTGCGTGCACACACACTTGGCAGAGGTTTTATGCCAGATGCCCCCAGTACCTCCCACTTTTAGATGCTGTGCTTTTATAAATCAATAAATAAAAGCACAGCACCTAAAGCCAAACAAACTAATATGAGTTTTTGCTAAAAAATGTTCTGATAACTTTAAAAATGAAAAAATGTATGTAACTGTTAGATGTAAATTTGTTTTGAGGCAAGTGGAGGAGGGGTGATATTTGGCTGAAGGAAGTGCTGGACCAGGATGGCGTTCCTTGAAGAACCAGGATTTGCTGATTCATACCCTCCAGGGGAACATTTCCATAACCAGAAATCATAAATAATTTTCTAAAATCCACTCATAGTTTGCTGTAAGTGGTGAGGTTGTAATACACACCAGCATCAGGTTATTAGAGTTTGGCCTAATAATATTTATATCACGTGCGATTTGAGCATTTCTGACTATTGATCTCCATAATTCATAGATATTTAACTAGAACAAAAAAATAAAGGGATACATCTTTGTTTACAAACTGTTTTGTTTACAGGTATGAAATGACCATACACAAGTATGAAATAACAAAGGAGCCATTTTGCACATGGACTTGTTTCAGAAACTGGCTCCCTGCTGCAGTCGTTGGTGGAAGGAGACTTTGAGGCGGTTCTGCTGAGCCCTCAGGTGATAGATGTGCTGACTGGAGATGACAGCTGCAGAGAAGGCGAGGACATAGAGGCCTACCTAGAGAGAAGACTGCTGCTGTACCTGACTGCTGACGATGATGATGATGATCAGCAGTCTAACAGGTAGCTCAGCAGGAATGTTGCTGTTTTAACCAAACAGATGTTGGAATCCCATAATATTCCAATAAAAGCCATTGAAGTTTGTGGATGTAATGTGTTGAAGAGGAATACTTCTTTTCCAAGTCTTGTCATGGCTTCTGTCCTCTGAACTGGTTCCATTTCTTCTCTCTGATGTCCTCTTCCAGTCTCCATATATGTTCATTCTGTTGGAACCTAGTGAAGCTCATTGATAGTTTTAGAACCTACTCTCACTACCCAGAGGTGGCAGTGGGAGGTAGAGAAGCTTCTGCTCACTGTGACTTTTGGAAACATTTGTCCAAACCAAAATAAAAAGCCATTTATTATTAAAAAAAACCCTTTTATTAAAGCAGTGGAAGCACATATCTGTGGAGTAACTTCAGCTGTTCTGTTCCAGGGAGCTCACAGTCATGGCCATCGCTGTTTCCTGCCTCCATCTGTTTGCTCAGAGTAACTGGACCGGTCCTCCGCTCTCTTTCCACGTGTGGGACCTGCTGCCTTCATCTCTGATGTCCTCTCAGGTACGATGCCGTCCTGTCATATGCTGGAATATTTGGGCAGAGTCTTAGCTTTACCAGTACTCAAGCCAAGGTTACTGTCTGTACCAGTCGAAGTATCCTTCGTGGTTGCACACATACACACACACACACACACACACACACACACACACACACACACACACACACACACAGATATATATATATAAATAATATCTCAACTGGTCTAAGACCAGCTTTCTGTATTAGGCCGAGCAGCAAAAGAGCTGCAAAGGCCTATTGTAATCACTGTTTCTTATTTTTCTTCTATCAAATGAATTGATAGAATTGGCCTTTTTGGAGGCCTAAGCATACACAAAAACTCACCAAACTTGGCAGGCACATCAGGCCTGTGACAAAATGACGTATTTTAAGGTTGTTGGAAAAATCGCAACAGAAACGGCTCAACAGTGGTCCCTGGCAGCTTTCAAAATAACTCTCCGCATTGACCTTACTTTATCCTAGAGGCATGAGAATTGGTACACTTGTACAACTCCCCAAGACCTACAGAAAACCCTACGGCACCCATGCTCTACACCAAACAGGAAGTCTGCCATCTTGGATTAAAGTTTCACTTTTGACCCCATTTTGGCTGTTTATAGCCTCCGCATTTGATCGAACTTCTAGTTGAGATTTTGATTGATCAGTTTCAAACTTGGTCAGTTTGCTCAAAAAGCATGTTGGATTAAAAAATATCAAAAAGGTGAGTTTTCGAGCATGCTGAAGGGGCGTGGCCAGACCTTAAAGCTTGACATCTCGCCATGAAACATGAAGCTGTTATATCTCGCACATGATTAATCACTAAGACACCAAACCTCCTGGGATTGATCCACATCCGGTCCACTACAATATTCAATGGTCAAATCATGACAACACTTTAACCAGGTCCCCTGAGAACAGGAAGTGTAATGTTTTACTTTGAAAGGTCCCATCTGACCCCTGTGACCTAATCAACATGACAGTGTGTCCAGTGACAGAAGACCTGTTGGTGTAACTGACAGTTTTCAGTGGAGGGTGTGGCTATCAAGGTGTATTTGGCTGCAGTTTCAGCCTGCCATGTGGGTTTTGAGGGGAAAACTGCTGGGGGTCATATTCTCCTATTGAGTTGGTGTCTTTTTATCCCCCTCCTTTCCTTTCTTTTCACAGGAGTAGGAGAAGGTGCACAACCTTTGTCTTGTACGTGGCTTAAATATCTATTTAGAGAAACACAGGTCAGGAAAAGTGACCAGTTGTTTGTCTCTTGGGCTAAGAACCATTATGGGAAACCGGTGTCCAAACAGCGGCTTGCCCACTGGAATACCGCTGCGATTTCCTTAGCCTATACCTCGAAAGTGTTTCAGCCTCCAGAAGGGCTGCATGCCCATTCTACTAGGGTCTTAAGCTCTTCATGGGCTTTGCTGAGAGGGGTATCTCTGCAGGAAATTTGTGCCGCAGCAAGCTGGGCTTCTCCTCACACGTTTGTTCGGTTTTACAAGCTTGACGTCACAGCATCGTCACTGGCTCATTCGGTACTCAGTAGAAGCACCAAGTACTAAGGATACCTGTGGCTGGTAAGTAATAATGATAAATAAACAGCTGGCACATGATGTGTGTTCTGCAGAGCAATACGGGAGTCAGTATATTTTCGTTCCCACTGTGAGACACGAAACAAATGCTATGAAGAGAACTTTAGGTTACTTTTGTAACCCCAGTTCCCTGAGTGAGTGAGTGAGTGAGTGAGTGTCTCACTGAGTTACCCTCCTTGCTCTGACACTGTGAGGAAGAGGTGAACGTTTTTTGAATAAACTGTCAGCGCAGCGTCTGCCCTATATATGGAAGGAGGGACCCTACACTCTCTGACGCTGATGGGTTTTTCTCCAGCCAATCCCGGCTGGCGTAATGTGAGCTTCTGATGAGGTTATGCTGGTTATGTCTCCCATTGTGAGACACTCACACATGCTACTCAGAGAACCGGGGTTACAAAAGTAACCTAAAGATTTGTGAGACCAGCCCCATTTTCAGAATGCACTTCACTGTGATTCCAAGTGTACCGTGCTGGCCTGAAAACGCGCGTCAGAAGACTGTCAGTCACTGATTGGTTAGGGGGTGGAGTCACTGGTTGCGTCACAGCAACCCGACCTGTCATTGGCAATAACTTGCTGCAGCAACAGCTACGTGTCCTTCAATGTTGTGTTGTATAGTTTGGGGGGTGGTCTTCTTTTTCTGCTGTGTTTAATGGTGGCGAGCTAATAATTTAATGGAGCATTACCGCCACCAGCTGGTGAGGAGAGTGGGTGTCAATTTTTGGACTCTGGGGCCACCCAGCTTTATGATGAACCCACCCACTAGAGCTGTTACCGAAGTTCAATGGAAAGCCACCTGGACTGTGTAGAACAGAGTTGAGTTGATTGCAAAGCTGGTCGCTAATTCCTCATTCCTCCATGTGTTTTTGTTCATCGAGAGTGTTCAGAGACAGATGTAGGACAAAGGAGAGCTGGAGACACAGGAGAGGTTCCCAGTAAGGAAGCCTCTCCAGGGTCCTAATTACCCCAGCTTTCAGTTGCTTCCTCACAATAGTGCCCTTTATCCAGCCAGTATGCCGGAGCAGAGGGCTGTTTCTTTTATCACAGTCATATCTTTGGCGTCAGTGATTTATGTGCCATCACACAGGCTGGGTTTCCAAGCAGGTCACCAACACATGCATGGCAGCACTGGTGAGAGGGAGGACGAACATAGCAGAACCTTTAATTGTCAGAGAATGCTTAAATGCACCTCAGGATTTCATAATCAGTGTTAGCAATAACGGTTTCCCTGAGCTGTAGATATTGCACATGCAGGGATGTTTTACATGCAAGAGTGAGCAAATGACTCCAGACAAACCTTAAATTGGGGAAAAAGTGACATTTCTGTGCAGGATGATGCCTGACATACAGGATTTTCTGTTGCTGGTGGCAATGCTGATATTTAGGCTCCGGGGAGGCTGCAATACACCTGAGCCCAAAGTTATTCATAAACCTGGCAGGTTTATACTCAGTAATTATACGTATGTAACCAAAAAGATTGTTTCTAATTGGAAATGTTTTTCAGTGGTATTTTGATGATTTATTTTTGGTGAACTTAAAGTCTAAATTCTTCTACAGATGCAGGCTGGTACTACAGAGCTGCTCCAAAATGTTTATATTTCTTCCAGTAAGATGAAACATTTTGTTCAGTCGAAAGATTACTACAAACCTCAGTCTGCCAAGGGTATGAATAAGTTTGAAGCTTAGCTATGTTAGGGTAATATAGTTTATTTTTCTAAATGTCTTTTAGACATTTACAGCAGCTGTTTTACCTCACAGGAAACAGTCTCTCTGTTCTGGAGAATTTCTCTCCCTTGGAGGCTGTGAGGAAGCACTGCTACTGCTCCAAAGGTTTGTGTGCTACCTTCTCAAGACTTATCCAGACTGAGGTCTGGATAAACATCTGGCAGGGGGTGAACAGATAGACAGCTATGTTGCAGAAGGCATGTTTAATGAAGACCTGTTGGTGTTGTTGGTTAGGTTCAGCGTATGGATGTGGAGGAGTTTTCTGGTAGAGAGCTTTGTAGCTTTGTTTCTCATGGTATTTTTTGGGCTCATGAGAGCTGAGGTAAAAATCAGTTTGACAATACAAGGTTTTTAAACCCTTCATGCAAATCATCAATCATTATGTATGATATCTGCTAATTTAGCATAGCAGCATTTTCTAAAGTAAAGTCAGCACTGTAATATCAAAATACATTCAGTGATAACTCCAGTATCAGCAGCAGTTTGAAAATATTCACTATTTTATATTTTTCATTTCTTTGGCTAAGGAAATTCTATAAAAATTCTTTCTCTCTTTATTCTGGAATTTAGCAAATAATAATAATATTGTTAATCATAACTGACCCAGAACACGGAAAGTTTAGTCTGATTTATTGTCAATTACAGTGTATTAAACATCTGGTGTCAACTGTTTGATTGTTTTGTAAGTGCTTAATCTCAAATTTCAGATAGATTTATGATCTTTAGTGATAGTTCTTCACTAGGGTGATCAATCAGAAAATCTTTCTCACTTGTATTTATCTTTCTGGATCTTTTTGCTCTAGAATCCCCAGTTGTTGATGGAGGGGATCCAGTCCAGCCTGCTTCTGGATGGTGAGTCCGTGTACAGCCTGGTGGTCAACCCCTTCCTCCTGCTGCTGGCCAGGGTCATTCTCACTAAGGTTGCTCCCAGAATGGAACGCCTTCAGGTATGTCTGATTCTCTCTTGCCTAAAAATGAGGTAACTGTCGAAAATATCTGCAAGGTGGTCCAGCTTTTCAGCACATATCAGCACAAACCTTACATACCAACAGTCAAGCATGATGGTGATGAGCTGCTTTGACTTCCACAGAACCTGAGCATCCTTCACTTACTGACTGGACCTTGAGCTGTTTTGGAATCCATCAGTCTGACAGTTGAACCTTTGTCCAAACTAACTGCAAAAGAAAAGAATGAGTGTGTTGCAGTGGCCCAGTCAAAGTCCAGACTGGACTTTATGGACTGTCTAAAATGGTGTGGTGGGACCTCTAGAGAGCTTTGCAGAAATTGTCTGAAGATCTCAATAAGGTGAAGCAACCTTGGAAGGAAGAATGGTCAAAATTTCTTCTACGATGTGGGCGAATGATAAAGTCAGACAGCTTATAATGAAGGTAGTTGTACAAGCTCCAGAATCATCGGTTGTGTTTCCACACACAGCTTTATTATTTTGACTTAGTTTATTAAATATTGACAGTTTGAAAGCTGTTGTGTGTTTTTGTACTCACTGACTGGAACTACAACAGCATCCCTGCTGTCATACAGATCAGGCTTTTGTTCATGTAATCAACTAAAATGTAGCTGAAGAAATGGATGCAGAAGTTTCTGTCTCTGCTCTCCACCACCTGCTGTTCTCTGAGAACAAATGAAACAGAAGTCATAGAGCAGAACATAACCGTTAGACTGACGCCAGCGGACATTTTACCTCAGAACCCGACACCATCAGCTGGATATGGACACCCCCACCTGAAGGCCATCTTGCTGTTTGGTGATTTAGTCATAATAGGCTCCTTAAATGCTAACGGCCTGTAATGAAATTAACTACCAGCTGAATGGTGGGGAGGTGAGCTGGTGTGACTGTAAGCATGGATCTGTTTTTAGATAACTGATTGCCCTGTGAGCATGCTTGGTTGGCCTGCGTATGTGAATACGAACTGTGGAACATTGATTGAGGGAGACAGACAGTTAAAGGTTCATGTAGTCATGCGGGAGAGGATGTGCTGCTCCTATATCGGAAGATGCAGCAGCCACCTGCAAGCTGACACACAAATAAGATTTTACAGGGTTGAGTTCCTCTCCTCCAGTGCTAAACAAGAGCAGGAGGGCAGAAGCAGAAACACACTTACTGCCTGAGAGACATCACTTTCCCCTCTGCTGTAGTCAGATGGAAAAAGTAAAGGAGTTTGCTGTTTTTACTGCTTGTTCAGCACTTTCCTCCAGCACGCATCTTTGTGGATGCTGGAGTTTTATTTGTGCTGATGGGGCCTCCAGATCAGCATGTCCGGGTGAACTCATGTTAGGTTCCAAACGCTGCCTCATCTTCTGGACCTCGGGCTCTTCCACGCCTCACAGCGTGTAAAATGGGCTGCAGAAACACTCACATTTATTCCACATGGTTTTCAAAAATAATCCTGTACATTTGAACATGAGGCTGTATTGTTGGAGCATAAAGGGTTCATATAATTTTGACAGGTTCAAAAAAAAACAAGGACACCCATGGTGCTATTTTAGTTGAATGCATTGATCTTTAGGACATATTCTAGCTTTTATTGGCCTAGTAGAAAGAATCCAGTAGATAGAACTATGAAGATAACTGATCTGATTTTCTTCTGGGTTGCAGCTCCTGCCCTGGTGGACTCTTCGCTATGTTAACCTGCACCAGCAAATCTTGGAGGCTCGCTCTCTGCTGCTCCTCAGCTTGGCCCGCTGCAGCATGGACAAAGGTCTGTAGAAGCTTGGGTCTTCTTAACATTGACGGGCTTTCGTTTCCACTAGAATGAGGTTTTCCAGGAACCAGGAGGTTTAAAATAGTCCAAAGCGCATAGTTTCTGTTAACTATTGGTGTTACACTTTAAGTCATCAACGCAAGCAAACATCATTGGTGGGGAAAGAGGAATAAAACATTTGTTTGAAGTTATATTTTTGGGTATGAAATCAATGAAGTCATGAGGCAAGGTTAAACACACCCTCACCCTGTGGCTCTAATAGGTTTTTCAGAGACGAGGCACTGCTGCTGCTGGTTTGTGGTTAATGTTCCTTTGAAACTCCTCTCAGACACTTTATCTCTTTATATCTGTACATTTTATAAATTTATTTCAACTTTGAAATACTTATAATTCAGTTTTACCGTGGAAAAGCTGTGATGATCACAAGTTTATGGCTCAACCACTGGGCTTTAATTTTCTCCTCCCTCCTCTCACCTCACAAGTGATAGAACTGTGAAGTTCAAAATTCCTTTAATATTTCTTACAATAACAGCTTACCATGAAGTTGATAGTGACTCCATAGAAGTTGTAAAGGGCAGTAAGTGTGTCAGAATCATCGGTTTTTATTTTGGCAAGGCTTGCTCCAGCTCCCAAAGGCTGAGTGAAGTCTTGTTGACATCACTGCAGCGAGAGGAGTCTGAGGTGGAAATGGTGAAAAAAATAAATAAATAAATAAAATAAAATAGAACAACCAGGTAAATGAAAGCTATACTTTTTGTTGTTCCCTTGACATGTGTTATGATTGTACTGACATATAACCTCTTTTCAGATCCTCCTCTTAAACTGTAATTTACAATTCTATGCATAAGAGAAATTATTCCTGTGTGAAAATTTTGCCAACATTGTGAAATATCAATGAGAGAATGAATAATAAAGACACTGGACACAGTTTCTGTTAGTCAGTCATCTCTATTAGGAGTATGTATTTGGACTCGCACCAACTATTGTTGCGACTATTCATCGGCCACCCAAGCCAAATTCAGACTTTTAACTGATTTCGCATCTTTTATAACTCACCCTTCATCTCTTTCCCCAAACCTCAATGTGTTGGGTGACTTCAATATTCATGTGGACAATTTTAACAGTTCTATTACAAAAGATTTTTTTATCCTGCTTGGACAGTTTTGGACTGCATCAGCACATTTATTTTCCCACTAGCTTAAAGGGGTACATTTTGGACTTACTCTGCTGCTCTGGTCTTACACCACTTATTTGTAAAGCCATAGACCTTCCTATTCCCGACCACGTTAGTTTCCTTTAATATGAAGCTCACATTCTCCAAAATTAACATACCCCGTACTAAATCCTTCCGCACTTTTAAGGACATTGACATAACAACACTTTCATCTGCTATCTCCATTTTACCTCATCCTGACACTCCTTATACACCTGAGGATCTTGTTCACTATTATAATACTCTGCCAACTCTTTTAAACTCTCTCACCCCAGTCAAATCCAGGACAGTTACTTTCACACTCTCAACTCCTTGGTTCACTCCTGCACTTCGGGAACTCTAATCTAGGGGCCCCCAACTCGAGTGCTTGTACAGAAAAACTGGTCTTGCTGGCCATAAGGAAATGTACATTAACCAGAGTCTTCACTATAAGGACGCCATTCACACTGCCAAAGCAGCTCATTTTTCCAACCTAATCACAAATGGTGAAAACATTTCCAGGAACCAGGAAACACAAAAACTCTTTTCTCCATTGTTAATAACAGTACACAATCTCCCAACTCCTTCTCTCATTGTCTTCTTTCAAGTGACTTCTGTAATTCTATTATGTCTTTCTTCAACTACAAAATAGATAAAATCCATGAACAAGTAGCCCACTGTCCCCATGATCTCTTCCCCCTTTACACTGTCACAGTTTATTCTGCCTTCAGTTGCTGAAATCTCAAACTTGGTCCATAAATCTAAACCTTCCAGTTGTAGATTAGATCCCCTGCCCACATCCCTGGTCAAAGCTTGTCTCCCTTCTCTCAGTCCTCTAGTAACTTCGATCCTATGTTGTTCTCTGACTACTGCCATTGTTCCTACTCCATTTAAAACTGCAGAAATCGCTCTGATCATAAAAAAAAACAGTTGCTGACTCTACTGACTATAATAACCTACCTACACCCAATATCCAATCTCCCATTTCGTTCAAAAATTTTCAAGAAAATTGTTACCTCTCAACTAATATAATAAACTGTATGAATAATTCCAATCTGGTTTTAGACCTCTCCATAGTACTGAAACATCTTCAATAAAAAATCACAAATGAGCTCCTTCTCTCATCCTACTGGATGACTTAGTGCAGCCTTTGACACAATATCTCACACCCATCATCATTGACAGACATGTCTCAGTTGGTATCTCCCACACTCTGCTTCACTGGTTCATCTCCTACCTTTCCAACCGTTCTCAGTATGTTCAACCTGGTCCCTACTCTTCCTAGCATTCTTATGTTTCCTCTGGTGTACCCCAAGGCTCAGTACTTGGCCCCCATCTATTTATCGTTTATCCCCTTCCCCTTGGTCACATCTTCAGAAAACACAGTATATACTTCCATTGTTATGCCAACAGCAGCTTCACTGGCTCCCTGTTCATTACTGCATTTAGTTCAAAATCCTGCTTCTGACATTCAAATCTATTCATAACCTGGATCCTTCATATCTCTCAGAACTCCCCCATGTCACCACTCATTCCCACTCCCTTAGGCCCTAATCTGCCATTCATTTCACGGTACCTCCTGCCCGTCAACCATGGGGAGCAGGACCTTCTTTGGAACACACTCCCCGCTGATCTCTGTAATATTCAATCACTTTTTTTAAATCTGGACTAAAGACAGATCTCTTCAGAATTGCTTATTCCATTTAATATCCATTTCTTTTTAATTTGTTATTTTTATTGCATTATTCATCTTTCTGGTTTGTTCTGTACTTCTTGTTTTTAATTGCTTGTTTTTGTTCAGTGTCCTTGAGTGTCTAGAAAGGCAACTATAATTAAAATGAATTCTTCTTCTTCTTCTTCTTCTTCTCCTTATTCTTCTTCTTCTTCTTCTTCTTCTTCTTATTATTATTATTATTATTATTATTATTATTATTATTGCTAGAATTAAGGAGATGATTTAGGGGTTGAGGGAAGACAAATGTGTTTTGGAAGGACAGCTCCCTTCTATTATGATCTCAGGGCTGCTGTCCCTCCTAGGTTATTCTGTATTAAGGAATTAGTCCAGAGAAATTTGCTACTGCCTGTGCTTCACATTCTCAGTAGTTTACTCATCTCTGAGCTCTTACACCTACTCCTCTACTTATGGCTCCAAAGGCAGCACAAGTGGAGTTGTGTTGGGAGGAAGAAGCTGGATTGTGATGAATTTGAATTCGCCCAACAGATCATTTTTAGGGTCTGGGAGATGGGCCGGGGTATGGCCCAAAACAGGAAAGCATGTTTTTCCCTGCAGATATTTCTTCACAGCAACACTTTGTTCCCCCACTCCACAAGCAAGGTTCAGGTGACCCAGGCCTTTACTGTTCCAGTTCCACATCAGTGGAAGATTTTGTTTTTTCATGAAAAAACTGGATCTTTTTAAACCAGGGCTTCATTTTTAAGTCACATTTTGCCTTGAGGCAGAACAGGAGGGTGAAGCGCTCTTTCATACGCCAAGCACTTTGGTCAGCTGTGGTTGCTTTTAGTTGTGCTCTATAGATAAACTTGAACTGACCCGTGACCAGGCTTAGCCTTCCTCTCCATGCTGCACAACACTAAAGGAGCCTCTAATTGCCTTAAATAACTTGTGATCATTTGAAGTGCTCCTGATGATGTTGACGTGCAGCACATCTTGGCGATTGAGTCACCAGCTAGCTTTCCTCATCAACCCAAACAAAAAGCTGCTTTTCTACCTCATCAGTAACTTTTTAGTTAACCAGAGTCACACCCTGGCCACATCCATGTTCTTAATTCTGTCCTCTGTTTTTAAAAAGGTCAGTCGCCCATACCCCGCTCACATGCTTTTCGATGATCCTTATTTTCACTGCAGTGGTGAATGAGTGAAATAATGTTCTGATTGCATTGACAGCTCTGCAAGTTCTTCCTGTAGTTGGTTCCAGGTTAAAGTTAAGGTTCTTGTTCAGCACTGTACCCAGGTATTTAGAACAGTCCGTAACAGATGTAGCCTTCATTCTGGTTGGAGCCGCTCAGCATAGGCTTCTCTGAAGGTCAGCACTGCTGTCTTTGGTAGAGATTAAATTCACAGCGAATCACTGTGGGACTATTAAAAGCCGTTGTTTTTGACAGTGAACAGCTGCTGTAAACTGAAACCAGTGATGGACAAACACTGTCCATATCATGTTGATGAAAGTTGCAATATCTCTGTCTTATTTCTTGCACCGCGAGCAACACTTTCGAGAGCTGTGCCTACTGTCTGGGGACGTTTGAGATTTCATAATCAAGCATATTGCTTGCTATATTTCCCAGACTTTCTGCTAGTGGGACGAAGAAGGGCGCTAGCACCTAGCACCGTTTCTTTGGCACCAGACACCCACTGCACACCTGTCAGTTCACCGCATCAGCTCGGAGTCACATATAAAACACCTGGAAGTGAAGTCGTCTTTACTGGCAGTTGAAAAACAGCTATTTGTTGTTCGTTACCACCACCAGCTGGTGAGGAATGTGGCTCAGAATGTCAATACTGTTGAAATATGCTTAAAAATTATGGATTCAAAAATAATGTGAATGATCTCAGTGTCTACAAGGAGAATTATTTACTTTTACATACACTTTACTTAAATTTTAATACAATACTGTCATGTTTGAACTTTTGTACTCTTTGTACTAATTAGCATACAAATAATCAATATTGAAGTATTTAAATCAATAATGGATCAAATGAATATTGAATCAAATTGTGACCCAAAGAATTGAAATTGAATTGTGAGGTTCTTAACAATACCTAGCACGAACCCACTGGCCAGGGGATCTAGTTGATTCACAGGGTTTTCTGAATCGATATTGAATTGGGGAAAAAAATATTGCAATGCATTGATAAATCGGTATTTTTACCCATCCATATATGAAGGTGCTGTCAGCCACACGTCGTCTCTGAATGCTGCCAGCAGAGAGGTATGCAGGATGCAGAGAAAAGCTCCTGCACTGTGTGCTGGAGCTGTCATGACGTCTGGCTTGGTTTAGATCGCTTTGGTGCTCTGTGGGGTAAGGTGCTGCTGAATTTATTTCCTCAGCTCTGTTTAATTACAGTGTCCATTAGCTTTTGGACAATTTTAATTAACTGATGTTGCTTTAGTTTAAACGTCATTAGTGGAATCAGTATAGTTTCAACAGTCAATGACTTATTTATTTCTCTTATGGTTACGTTTATTACATCAATGGACTACAGTAGAAATATGACATTTTCATCCAGGTTGATGGTTTATTGTGGTATCCAGGCACTAACATGCTGAGATAAAAACATGTTCTAACTTATAAAGAAAAATGCAGGTGGTATTCTCATGGAAAGACTCAAAGGCCATAGTCTATACTTGACTCTACATCGCCTTCAGGCTCCCTGGTTGCAGCTGGCAAACTATTTCTCAGCATCACATCCATCCTGTAACTTGTACAGTGATAAAAGGAAACACTCAGCAGCTTCTAGTTTCTGTTTAAGGAACATTTCTTGTTCTACATGCAGGTCAATTCCAGAACATATTCTGTCATGTGACAATATTGTCATGTTTTTTTTGCTAGATTAGACAATAAAGTGAGGGATATGTGACATTTTTATCTGACTGATGATCATCCTAACCTGTCCAGGAAAGATTTTGATTGATTTTAATATTTCATATTTGTCTGAATTATTACACTCCTGATGCTCTCTGTGAGCCCATTCCAGAGTGTCCATGGAGTATGAGATGTTGGAATAGAGGAACTGGATTCTATTGACATATGTCTTTTATACTTAAAACAAATGATTCTCAGTATTTGCACCTGATGTTCGCAGTTGCCTGTGTGTCATTTTAGCCATTTTAAGTGAGAATAAATGTGAAGGTGCCCCAATTTAGTCAGAAATTTTTTTTTTTTTCTACAGAAAAGGTATTTTTCTCTGTGTTTATTAATTAATAGTAAATGCCAAAATGCATTAGAAAAACACACAGGCTGCATTATTTACCAGACTGTTTCATTCCGAGTGTTTTATGTGACAGCTGGACTTGGCTGTGGTCCTACCAGGATGGAGATGGATCAGATCTATTCAGGTTCTGAGAGTCGCCCTGGTTTTAGGATGGTTTTCACATGCATCTCCAGTAAATTGTGACGTTTGGAAAGACTCTGCTGTTTCAGCTCAACACCCAGAACATCACACTCTTACTGAACAGTTTTCCCTTTAATCAGCTGAAATCAAGCGTCTTTTTCTTGTTTAGTAAAATCTGTCCACTGCCTCTTTTTCCTGCCTTTTACTGATGGCTCACACGCCCTGCAGTGACTCATTCCCTTCAATGTGAAAGCAGCAGTTCTAAAGGTAACTCTGATGTTTTGCATGTAAATCTCTTCCTGTGGCTTTGTTAGCTCTGGCTGCTTTATCCCTGCCATCATTCATTGGTTTCTGAATGATGAACTGTGATAGAAATGGCTTCAGATTTCTGAAGAAATTTAAAAGGTGCCAACCTGTGTGCCTATCAATTGGACCCAAATCAGGGGTTATGAGGCCGAGTTAGGTTTTGCGGGCCTCAAGTTTTAACATCAAAACCTATACAGCTTAAAACAACAGATAATTTATGTCCATCTTTGCTGCATGTCATGTAAATGTCTAGAATTAGCAAAAATGCTAAGGTTAACTAAAATGCTGTCAATAGCTTATGCGCTATAACAATCATGTTGATGAACGTTAACTTACTCTATTTCAGTATATTAAGTTTTAGTTTTATATCAAAATTAGCTAAAATGTTAACCTTAGTTAAAATGCTGACATTAGCATTGGGGCTATCACTAGCAATGGATGGGAGGCAGTGCATTGCCTTGCTTCGGCACCAAATATCTGATTTTTGATGAATTATCCCGTTGCTCTGAGCTTTGTTTCACATGCTGGTTTGTCCGGAGGAGGATCTTTGTCTCAGCTGAAAGGAGTGAATTTGTCATCAGGTAAAAAGGAAGGAAATACTGCTTTGAGGAGGTTGTTGCAGTTGTAGCTTTCCATCTCCATTCTTGCACTGTGCTCTGAAAACATTGCTTCAAGGCTGCAGGTGTTTAGGGTGATCAGTGAGGAATGTAGCTATACTTTGAGAAAAGTGGTATTGCTATTGTTTAGCATCTTCCTTGTTCAGAACATCGATTCATTGTATCATCGACAGAAGCTTTCTTAAAAACGTTGTTTCTTTTCCAGTGCTGAAATGCCAGTCAGCATTGTCCGACCAGAGGAGCCTGGCTATCCAGTTCTACCTGGAGTCTGCCTACATCAGCCTGACCTACTACGAGTACAGAGCTGCCAAGGACCACATTAACAGGGCCAAGGAGCTTTCTGGGCTCCACATCAACATGACAGGTGAGTGGGAAGTATCCCTCTCATCTTAAAAATAGGAGTGTTATCTCAGAGAAATCTTCTCTTTGTATGTTTGGGGTTCTTAATTATTTTTCAGTCACATTGAGGTTAAACTTTTTTACCTGATCCAGTTCTGTTTCGTCTAGGTGTTCTCGGGAAACGGACCCGCTTCCAGGAGAAGTTTTTAGCTCAGCTTATCCTTGAGGTGAAAAGGCAGGAGGATGAGGTTGATCAGAGGTTCAGTGAGACCACTCCCACACCACAGGCCAGCCTACCTAAAGTAAGAACTTTCTCTGTCTTCATAGCAGAACATTAGCCTTGTCCAGCTGGGTACCTTAACTTGGCTTTACAGCTTCTTTACCTGTTTTGGACTTTGGTTCTTACTAAACAGCTTCCACTGTTTACAGGTTTATACAGGCAGATATAGGAATCTCCACAATATTCTGGTAATTGATACACACAGTCACTGATGGCTTTGGTTTGGCCATCTGATACGTGAGTGAGGAACTCATCAATTCAGCCTAAAATGAAATAAGTGTTATCTCTGTATGAAGGTCCTGAGATCAATTAACAATGTGGAACTATTGAAAAAGTTCAGATGAACACAACTAAACTGTCTTGATATCCACTTAACAAAACAGAAGCCCCCCCAGCATTTTAAGACTTAATATCAGTTACTGATGATCTTACGTCTAAGTAAACAAGCAACTCATAAATAAAAGGAAATATTGAAAACTGATGATAAATGGCTTAATTTTTCTCTTCCCGCAATAAAGCTGTCCTTGGTAGGCCCCAGTCAGCACTTCCTGTTCAGCAGAACTGCATGGTTCCTTTGTTTTTTTTCACGTCTTCTAATAGTCTGTTTTTATGAATAAATCTACAAAAAAATCTATTTGTTAAAATTACCCTTTTTATTTTTGTCTCTTTTAATCTGTGTGTGGTATTTTTTTTATAAATGTACAGTATTCTTTTGTTGTAAATTTGTCCTAAACTGTGTACAGTCTCTTATTCCTATGTTTATGTTGTTTACCTTTGTGTAAATATGGATGCTTCCACTTATTAACTTGCTGCTTTTACACCTGAATTTCCCCAATCTGGGATAATAAAGGATATTCTGTTCAATTCTAGAAGACAATTTAACTATCAGAGAATCAGCAGAGTCACCACTCAGCTGACAGGAAATGTCAAATACCCACAGAGACTCTGGTTTGATTAAGAATAAAGACATTTATTTACAAAAATGGGCAAGTCAGGGAAATCCATGTGTTAGCAGGTGAATGAGTTGGATACTCTCAGTGGAGGGCTTTTATTGTTCAAAAAAAACCAAAACAAACAAAAAAAAAACAAAAACACCAACCCTCCCCCCCCAAAAAAAAACAAAACAAAACAAAAAACTAAACACTGGCCCAGTTAGGACCACCAGCAGGCAAAACAGGTTCTGTGAAACAAAAAGAGTTGCCACAGATTTTGAAGAAACTCATACAACATGTGAGAAATCAGAAGCATGCAGTTCTTTAAATGTAGCTATTTTATGACCAGCCATCAGAATTCTTGAAGGCGATGGAGGCTCAGGTGGTAGGAGTTCATCCTGTAACCGGTGGGTTGCCGGTTTGGACACCTGCTCCATCTGTCTTGGTCATGGTGTCCTTGGACACTGGTGCATGGCAGCTTCACTTCTTTCAGACTGCTGTGGCTACTATGTAGCTCACCACCATCGGGATGCTAATGTGTGCATGAATGACTGAATGTAGTGTGAAGCGCTTTATGGTCCTCTGGACTTGATAATGTGCTAAACAAGTACAGGCCATTTACCAAAGGCAACAGACTACCACTCACATGGCCTTTGGGAACAAGGTAATAAGTATTAAAATGGATTTAAATACATTTTAATGTATCTGATGTACCTAAATACTTACATTTATTTATAAATGTAAATGCACATTAATATTTATAGTGATTGATATGAATGCTGATATCCAAAGTTGTTGTTTCACATTCTCTGCCAGCCAAATGAAGAATACAGCCTCTTAGGACTAAAACATTAAATCAACCAGTAGTGTTTCCAATCTCCTGCCAAGTTATTGTTAAAGAACTCAAGGTTGATGGTTTAATATCCTTCTTTTCAATATTTTCTAAATGGATTTAATGATTGCTGGGCTGTGTCCAGAGAGGCCTTAGACTTATTGCTTTGGTCCGTTTCTTCTTCTTCCAGTGCTTAAATTCATCACGCTTCCATTACTGGAGGAGGGGTAGGAAATGGGCTCATTCAAGACTGTCATTAGCCAGAGCTCACCAACTCATTTTATGTCGATGGGAGGAAAGTAGAGAAGCACTTCATGTGTTCATCACTGGGCCAGAACCCTAGCAACCAGGGAAGGTGCGCTGTCTCTTGGTCTGAGACTCTGAGGGTCTGTCAGGACTTGGAAAGCCTAAACAAGAGTTATCCTAACTGATTCCAAGCCACACTGTCACCTTGTAGATCATTTTCTAAGACCAGAGGATGCATCATTGTTTAGAGCAGTAGAACAGAAGTGAGGGGTACAAGATGGTGAAGAAATAAAACAAACAATCCCTTTCTGAGCTCTGATGAATCAAACTGTATTGCTCTAAACAAGGTTTCTGTTTTTGCTTTTTGTCTCATTTGAATGTTTTACATCATTAAATTCATGTTAATATCTGACAAATACAACCTGAATGAAAGCAAATTTCAGTTTTCTAATGACTATTTCATTTATTAAGTGACAAACAGCTATCCAAACCAACCTGGCCTGATGTGAAAATATAACCGTGAACTGTTGCTGTGAGGAATCACATTTTTATTCGGTTGAATTTTATTTGCTGCTCCTGCAGAATCAAGCCACTTAAATCTAAGAAAATGAATGAAAGGACAAGAAGTGGTAATGGGGATCTATCAGTCTGGAGAACCATTATCTGCAAACGAAGAAAAACCAATGTTCGAGCCCTTTGATGACTCATCCAGGACGTCACAAAAGAAAACAGAACATGTAGAACTTACTTGCCTCAGTTAGTCAGTGTTAATGAGTCAACAAGAAAAAACTTCATCCATGGGAGAGTTTTAAGGCCAAAACTGCTGGCAACAACAACAAAGGCCTGTCTTAAATTTGATTAAAGTCAAATCGACTTTTTTGACTTTTTTTTTTTTTTTTTTTTACATCATGTTATAATGTTATTCCTTCATGATGTGAAAGTTACAAATGACATTCTCTTGGCCTCAGATAATGGACTTGTGTCTGTTCTGGTTTTGCTTGATCTCAGTGCTGCTTTTGATCTAGTGGACCACAATATTCTCTTAGAAAGGCTTGAACATGTAGGCATCAAAGGAACAGCTCTAGGCTGGTTTAAATCTTATTTGTCAGACAGATTCCAGTTTGTTCACGTGAACGATAAATCTTCTTCTCACTCTAAGGTTGCTTGTAGAGTACCACAGGGCTCTGTGCTTGGACAAATTCTTTTTACTATATATCTGCTTCCAGTTGGACAAATCATCAGACAGCATGGGATAAATTTTCATTGTTTATGCTGATGATACTCAGCTATATCTATCCATAAATCCTGATGAATCCAATCCGTTAGGTAGGTTACAAGCATGTCTTGAGGACATTAAAACCTGGATGACACTACATTTCTTCTTTTAAATTCTGACAAGACAGAAGTTGTTTTTGGACCAGAACCTCTGAAAGAGACACTGCTTAGTCAATCACTTGATCTGGATGGGATTAAATTGGCCTCAGATAATAAAGTAAAGAACCTCTGTGTTATTTTTGACCAGGATACGTCATTTAAGTCTCATATTAAACATGTTTCTAGAATTTCCTTCTTTCATCTCCAGAATATTGCCAAGTCTAGTCCATGCATTTGTTACTTCAAGGCTGGACTACTGTAACTCTTTACTATCAGGAAGTCCACAGAATGTAGTTAAAAGCCTTCAGCTGATCCAAAACGCTGCAGCAAGATTTTGATGAAAATTAAAAAGAGAAATCATATTTCTCCTGTTTTGGCTTCCGTTCACTGGCTCCCTGTTAAACCAGAATAGAATCTAAGATTCTCCTTCTGACATATAAAGCTCCTAATAATCAAGCTCCATCATACATCAGAGATCTGATTGTTCCAGATGTTCCTACCAGAGCACTTCACTCTCAGACTACAGGTTTACTGCTGGTTCCTAGAATGTCTAAAAGTAGAATGGGAGGCAGATCCTTTAGTTATCAGGCTCCTCTCCTGTGGAACCAGCTCCCAGTTTTAGTCCGTGAGGCAGACACCCTGAATACTTTCTAGACTAGGCTTAAAACTTTCCTTTATGGTAAAGCTTGGCTTAGGTTATCCTGAGCTATTTCTGTAGCTATGCTGCCATAGGCTTAGGCTGCTGGAGGACAAACTGACCTCTTCTTCTCACTTTCTTCTTCTACTACTCTCCAATTAGCATTATGTGCTGTTATCTCAACTGCTAACTTTTTGTTTTCTCTCAGTTATTTTCTCTCCATAGAAGCTACACCTGGTCTGGCGTTCTGTTTGGCTCCTGCTATTAACTTTTTACTTTCATGAACATTGAAAATAATCTTACATCAGTTTCTCTGTTCCTCTTGTGCATTCTGCTCTGTCTTCTCAAACCCCCAGTCGGTCGTGGCAGATGGCCGCTTGTACTGAGCCAGGTTCTGCTGGAGGTTTCTTCCTATTAGAGGGGAGTTTTCCCTCTCTACTGTCGCTGCACGCATGCTCGGTATGAGGGATTGCTGTAAAGTCAACAACAGAATGCATTGCGGTCGCTACGTGCTCATCCAGGAGAAATGAATGCTGCAAGTCAATGACTCAATGCTCTGCTGGATTTCCTTAGAAACTTTTTGGACTACCTTGATTAATTAATTGAGCTGCTGAACTGTTTGATAAGTAGGATCAATTGGAGAGGATGTATGATTGAATTGATTTTTTTTGTAAAAAGCCTCTGGACGACATTTGTTGTGAATTGGCGCTATAGAAATAAACTGAATTGAATTGAATCAAAAACATACCTGGAGTGTTGCTTTGATTCTTTCATGCATGTTTGAGAAATCCTTTAGTCTCCCATGGCAGCCATTCAGCTGTGGAAAACACCTGGATGGACCTAGCGCCACCTTTGAGACCCAGCTCCTCCTCAGAACTGCAGGTTTTAAGCTTCCGAGCTTTAGCCACACAGAATACCCCTCAAACATTGCCATCCTATGTTATGCATTGCAAAAATAAATCTTTCCCAATCCATAGTGTTAGTAGTAGTGAACATGTGTGACTGGAGGTTTTTATTGTGTTCTTGTTGACAGGATTACCACCTGGATGACGACACAGTGTTGGATCACATCAGTTTAGCTGAGCCAGATCAGTACCAGCTGCCTGACCTGAGTGCTGAAGAGCAGGCCCTCATCCTGGGTGTCTGGTAGGTCAACTTCCCTCAAACTGTCTGTGTTTGTGTGTTTAAAACATGACCGGGATTCTCAGCGTACAGTGACCATGACCTGGCACTTTTCAGTTATAGGAGTACTTGAAGTTGATTTGAACAGCAGGAAATGAGTGCAGAGCCATTGGGCTGAAAAAACTCTGAAGTGTTTTTCACATCAGTCTTGAGCAAACGGTTCTCTCCGTTCAGTCGGCTGAAGGGGGAATTTCTCCCACATTCAAACAAATGTTCCTTCGAACTCTGTCTCCCTGGCTTTGAATGGGAAGCTGGAGGAGTTGATGGCAGGGACTGTCTGTATAGACTTGAACTTCACATTGTCTTATCATTGATCCAACTTGTTTGCTGTCAGAACTATTACCTGCTAGATACAAAACAAAGCTGTATGACTCTCTCCTCTCTTGAGGAGTCTTGAGACCACATGTGTCAAAGTCATGACCCGGGGGCCAAATCTGGCCCACCATTAGTTTTTCTGTGGCCCTTTAGACTCCAGAGAGCCACACAAATAGAACTTTCAAGATTCCAATTTGGTGCTTAAATATTATCAATCAAATCAGAGCAGTTTTTAATCTCTATGCTGCCAAATTGCATCAATTTGAAAAGATGAGAAGTACTCATCGAATGCCATTATTATTTTTAGCAGTTTGTTTTGGGTAGTTTTATCAATACATTGCTCCATTACCAGCCCTTTAAGGACATTCGTGATCTTGATATGGCAAAAATGAGTTTAACACCCCTGCTTTAGACAGTTCAACACAATCACACCAAGAACAAGACCTACAGCAGTGACCGCTCTGCATGTCCCTCCTGCTCACGTTGGTCATAACTGAACCATTTCCTCCACTCTTTTAAATGTGTTCCTCCATCAATCCAGTTTTCTGACTGTTGTTGCTATAACAACAACAACAGTATAATCACAGTTTTTGTGATTCCATTAAAGCTGTTTTCAGTATACTGTATTTGTAAAGATGTGACTTAGCCGAGGAGCCGGGTGTTTTGATAGATCAGAGACGCTGTTTGAATGGCTCCTGAGGTAGTGACCCGTCCCTGACCAGAAACTCGTTTTGGGGCTGTTGCCAGCCAGAAACAGGCTGACCAGCAGACACTGAGTTTAATACCAGAGCACTTTACCTGTCGGTGATGAATTTCCATGGTGCGCGGAGGCCAGATGGGTCAAGTGAAGGGCAACACAGCAGTCAGTGAGATTGTAGGCAGATGATTGATGAGCATGGGGTCTGTTTAAATTAAAGCCCTATCTGCACACCTGAATGTAGCTCCAAGGTAATGTCAGACGGGAGTAGATTGGACCTCTGGAGTCCTCCAAAAAGCCACACATCAGATTTATTCCTTTTATTTTTTATTTCAGGTCCTATTAGTTACTGCTGGACCCAGGAAGCCTTGAGAACATGGACACTCTCTCCTTCTCTCTGATTTATCCTCATATTTATCATGATGTTGTTGATGCGAAGGTTTCCCACACTTCAAATTGAAGTAAAGCTCAAGTGGAGGTGTCGGCTCATACACTAACAACAACTGTTATGATGTGTATTTATCTAATTATTGTTGCCTAAGCAGGAAATTGGGATAGGATTATTCTTTGTTTCAGATGGTTTGTGCACGACGAAGAGTCGGTTAGGCTGTGTAACATTAACAGTTGAAGAGTCTAGTCTAAAAACCACATAGCAGGGTTCCCCATAGTCCTATTGGCTGCTGACATGCAGAGCTTTCAGCAGTTTTACGTTACTTTTTAAGGTCAAGTTCCTCTCAGAGATGACTTGGGCCTTTGCTGTTGAAATAAAATGTTCTCAAACCAACAACATTAGCTAAACTGCTACAGCAGATATTTAACTAGACCCCTCCATAACCTGTACTTTGTTTAGCCATTTTCAGGGGGCCTTGCTGCTGTGGCTCCGGTCATTGTAGCTCCTGCTGCATAACGAAGTCGTAGAGATCATCCAGAAGTGTTTAAGGCATATGTAAGATGTTTTATCATGAAGTCTGACTTTAACTGAAACAAGTTGAGGCCTGCAGTAGTTTAGCTGTTCTGTTTTCTTTTGTGGCCTTCTGGACGAGTTGTTGATGAACTCTTGAAGTAAATTTGATAGGCCAGCCACTCGTGGGAAGGCTTACCACTGTTCCATGTTGGATAATGGTTCTCGCTATAGTTTACTAAAGTCCCAGAGCCGTAGAAATGGCCTCTCCAGACTGATAGATGTTAGTGCATCTGTTGTTTTCCTTTAGATCGGGAAAGGTGGTGGTGTTTTTTTTTTTTTTTTCCTTGAGCCTACTTCATGTTGTGAAACAGGTTCTATTTAGTGTATTTCTTAATTCTCCAGATGTGACCTTGGTGTGGCTGGTGGAACTGAGTGAAGAAAATGTAATTAATCACAACTGAATGAAGAAATACCAAGAAGAGGGGGAGAACTTATATTTTCAGTTTATAGTTTGGTTTAAATATGTTTTATTCCCATAAATGAAACCAGCAATCTGGAAAACAGCGTTTTGTATTTGCTTGGTTATCTTTGATTCTCAACTATGATGGTCAGAGAAATTTAAGTCTTCCAAGCAGAGGAAAACTGAGGAGCTCTGTAGGGGACAGATTCTGTTTCACAGCATGAATTATTTCTAATCATCCAAGGTTTTCTTCTATCATAGTCGGGATTTTCGGTTAGTTTGATGGAGCCTCGTCTGGGACTTATTTCAAGTTTTCACCATATTTCTTCTATCAGACTGAGATACAGCCTGTTTGCCTTTGTCCAGGCTCTCATTCTCCAAACTGTTTTCATGACCCCTAATTCTATTTGACTTGGATAAAATGAGAAAAGTGTTTATTTACTGGAGAGGTCATGACTGAGCCCATCAGACTGAAACCCTACATTCAAACAGAAATGTGTGTTTGTTGCTTTGTCTCTCTTTTGAGCTCTTTAACCAATTCTACCTGTAGGAGTTTCTTACTCTGACTCTTCGAAAACAGAGCTTTAGTTGCATTTCCTTATTTTTGTTATTGTTAACCTTTCGTGAAAAATGGATTTAATTTAAGGCGGCAGGATTTGCAGTTCATCATGTGCAGAACTAGTTGGTAGAGATGGCAGCGCCTGGCAGGACTCAGCATGAGCTGCTGAAGCACGCAGCGATTCACTGCATTCATCAGACACATGTCCAGAGAAAGGAAAGAAAAATTTTCCTCCTCTGTAGGACTCGGTCTCACTGAAAACATGTAGATGATTTTAGCCTCTACTGCTGGCTTTGTTAATGACACTGTAATTATAGCCTCTAGGACCCTTGGAGAATGGAGAGTTGGGGCTCACAGTTGAAGAGAACTAAAGGACTTCTGAAACAACCTGCATTTTCTCACCTACAACTCTTTGTTTTGAATGTGATTATGTGAAACATGTTTAAATCTGAATCTTTGTCTTGGAAGACGTTAACTATCTGAAACCAGAGCTATCACCTGAAGAGCATTTCCAGGGTAAAGGACTAATGTCTCAACAAGATCTAGAGAAACTCATCCATGCGTTTATCTTTAGTCGCATTGATTACTGCTCATGTTCTCACTAAGACCCGGAAGATAGAGCACATCACCCCAGTTCTAAAGTCCTTCCACTGGATGATGATTTTGACGATTTTCATGTGTATTTGCTAGATAATTTTGATGATTTTGCTTGATGGTTTTGATGATTTTGATTATTTTGACGATATGCTGTAAACTTGATTGATGCTTTTATGATGTGAAGCACTTTGAACTGCCTTGCTGCTGAAATGTGCTGTACAAATAAACTTAACTTGGAGATGGGCACCCTCCTCCCACAACCCTGCAAGGACAAACCGGTTTAGACAATGGGTGGATTGCATGATTCTTACCTGTTTTGCTCCTCAAATGCCTTCCATCCGTCCGTCTGTCCATCCGTCCATCCATCTGTTTTGCTGCTCTGTCATAAACCCTCCAAGACGAGCTTTGCAGAACCATGCTGGAGTAGAATTTAGCATGGTCGATGGAGAGTGTTCCACATAATGACTGCCATGCATCAGACATGCATATGCCTGCAAAATGGCTGTATTGTCATTTTTACGCTCATTCCAGGATTTATCTTTTTAGATGTAAGTGGAATATTGTTAAATCCCACACCTGCTTTCAGATGGTGTTCAGGTGTGTGTAACTTTCTCAGTGCATCTTAGGAAACCAAGCTGAGTCAGAAAACTAGTAATCCGTCATGCAAAATGTTTTGGTGTGATTTGTAATTGATATTTGAGATTAGAGACTGACTGAGAAAAGTCTTTTAGCTTCTAAAATAGGAACTATGTTAAGAAATCTGTGACTGAGCTTAGGATTTCTCAGGAGGGCTGTGCGTGATTAACTACTAACTGCGTTTGCATGGAACATTTCAGTTTTTTGTTTTGTTTTTTTTTAAGGAGGGTGAAGTTAATTTTGTATTCCAAGCCATGTAATTATGGATTTATGCCTAAATCTGAAAGAGCATTTAAAGGTGGGAAACCTGGTGCTCCGTGTTAATGATTCTACTAGCAAAGGTTTTTTGGAGTGTGGGACATTTGAACTGGAGAAGTGTGCCTTCTTAAACAGGCCACTGTGGGGCACTGCACCGGATTCCTGAACCACAGATGCTTTAGATCAGCTGGAGGAATGCTTGAGAAAATGTGTGACATCATTTTGACCTGTTCATTTTTGTATTAAGCCTGGTTTAATTGGATGTTCTGCAGTGTGATGACCTGATCTGGGTCAGAGAGCTCTCAGATGTCTGAGCCTGAAATTAATTTCTTCAGTTTCCCCCTTACATGCTTCACATGGGGGGGATTTATAAACTTTGGGCGGGGAATTACATGAGCTTGACTACGGCTCCTACAGTCCAATACGCAGCTTTAATTTGTTGTCTCTTTTTACCTTCCTAGTTGTCATTTTAGCTGCTCTCTCTTGTCTCTTTAACCCACTGGTTTCCTCTGCTTTATCTCTTCCACTTAATAACTCAGGGCTTAAAGGTAGAACATATTTGTAAACATGGAAAATTATTGAGGAAGAAATGGTACTAGTTGTGAGATTAACAATAGATCTTGTCACATTCTCACTTGTAGTTGTAGACATTGATTACAGTCCATTTAATCTTCTTCCCAATTGGTTATCTTAGATGCATCTGTAGCTCTGCTCTTTTTTGGTTCCGTGTACCAAAATGTACCAATAAATTAAAACATTGTATTAAATAAATAGAGAATATCGAAAAATGAGAAAAAAATAACTGGAAAAAGTAAACTGATAAAATTATAAGATTGGAAATAAAAAGGAAATTAAATAATAGTGGTAGTGTTAAACTAATACTGTTGAAAAGGATGAATATTACTTTATGTCACACTGGATAATCAAATAAGTTTGAAAAGTTCTCATTTTTTGGATGTAATATTTACCACATCAATTACTTTATCCAGCCATTTTTTCTAATAGCCATTGCCAGATTTGGCAGGATCAGTCCTCCATACATTTGTCTGAACACTGTATCTGCGTGTCTTCAGTAGCTGTAATCTTCACATCCCTGTGAATCTGTGGATGAATGGATGAATAACGGAATGCAGCGTTGGAGTCCTCGCTACGATCAGGAATTTATCATTTCTCGCTGAATGTGTATCATGTTTTCTCTTCACTGCTACTGAATGAGAAAGATCTGAGCAGCGGAGCAAAGCTGATATTTTGTAGCATCGGCTAGTTTTTACGAAATGAGCTGCTGGTTTCACCACTGTTGTTTAAGCCACGGATATATTCTGAGCCTGGCACTTTCCTTTGGGTGCTGGGTAACGTTGTGCATCTGCGCTGTAGTTTGTCGCCCCCCCCCCCCCACTCCGCAACTTCTTCTGATAAGTTTACGTTTTAATGAGCTTTCCATGTTTTCATCACCTAACAGTTAAACGTGTTGAATCTGACCACTGTTGGTTTGCTAGCAAGGGATATACCGGGACCGCGGAGGGCGCTCATGCTTTAAAGAGAGGAGGAGAGAGCGCCTGATGCAGTATTTGTGCTTTGTTTTGTTTTTTTTGTTTCTTTTTAAAAGCTGAAGTTTGTTTTCGTTTTAGCTCATGGCTCTGAAGCATGCGGGAATTTCCCCATTATAAAAACTAGATTTGCGGGAATTTATTTTATATTGCACAACACCCGCAATCCCGCTGTGAATTTCAGGCCCTGGATGGAGACAGAACCTCTCAGCACATCTACACCCCGTCAGCCTTTGGTTGTTTCTTTCACTCAATAATATTGCAGAGGAACTGTGGCTGAATGGGAGAGTAGTATTTACTGTCGTTTCCAGCCACCACATGCGTCATTCACAGGGATCAGCTAACATACCAGCCGTGTCATAAATGAATTAGTCCTGTGATCATTTTTGTGGTCAAATCTGGCCACCATGTTTGTTTGACATCTCCTGTTTTAAAGGTTAGACACATCAGTGTTTGAAGCCTCACCAGTACTGAAGAAACCCACCTTTGGCTGAAGTCCCGTAATCTTTTCAGTCTCTGTACACTTCAGCACAACTCACCTGATGTGTGTTTATGACGGGGAATAGGCATCGTCAAGGCACCATAAAAAGGTGGTCTTAGTATGTTTTATCTGAAATCCCCCGTCCAGCTGGCTGCATGAGGCAGGTTTACCCTTTGACAGGTCAGCTGATGCAGGGCTGTGACTACCCCACTTGGCCTGTCAGAGGTGGCTGCTCCACAGTCCTCCTGTTGAAGGGTTTTGGAAAGCGGCCATTTATTTATAGAAACATGAATCTATTTCACCATTTTCTTTTTTGGTTCTTAACCCTTTCATTAATTAGTTTTCTCATGTGTTTAATCCATCGATTTATTTATTCACACGTTTATTCATTAATTAGCGTATTTTAGTTCATGTATATCTTCATTCTTTCAGGTTGCAGTGCTGGTTGTGTGAGTTTCCTCATCCATGTTCTGTCCTGTCTTTCAGCGCCGACTTTCAGAAGAACAATCCTGTGCACAAACTAACAGCAGAAGAACTGCTGGCCTTTACTTCTGTAAGTCCTTTTATTGTTCTTTTAACTAGAATGAATTGGTTCTCAAGAATAAGGTCCTCATAGTTCTCTCAAAATGACCTAATAGAATGTTTGTAACCCCAAAGCACTTCACACTACATTCAGTCATTCACCCATTCACACACTGATAGTGGCAAGCTACTGGATTGTAGCCACAGCTGCCCTGGGGCGGGGTGACAGAGGTGGACAGAGCGGGGATCAAACAGGCATCCCACCAATTGCAGGGCAAACTCCCACCACTCCTTCAATCATTCTGTTCCAAAATAAAGTATTTTTGAATTGAACTGAATTGAATGTGGGCGATCCTAGTTTGTGTGTGTGAAGTGGTTTATAAGCTAACGTTTTAAATCTTTACTTTCTGTATTTGTAGCATTGTTTCTTTCAAGTAAAGTCAAGGTTACAATCCAATACAAGCTGATTTGCGATGAAGGAGGTAAAGGTGTGAGGCATCAGTCATCACCACATACTAGATTCCAACATTATTCTCTCTAATTAAATGAACTGTTTGGCAAAGAAGGTGGAGAAGGTTTTGGGATTATTGGCTCAGTGACTCCAAATAAAAACAGCCCAGAGCACTGGAGCTGGACCCAGTTTTCACCAGAAATAACATTTCTGGCTATTTCACAGAGCTTTGGTCAAGATCAGTCAATGTTTCATTGTTTACTCCTCCTTAACCTTGAGGCTGCAAATGCAACGGAGAGGCATTAAAACAAAGGCTACACACTGCTGGCTCACAATAATTATCACAGGCTTCTTACAGATCCACAATGTTTTGGATTCATAGCAAGAAATTCAATGAAATCATCCAAATGCAAAGCATTGTTCAAAAGAACACTCTCCAATGTGTCTGTCCATGTTGCTGCTGGGAAAAAAATGAAGGCTTCAGAGCTTGTTAAAAGGGCTCAACATCAGGAAATCAATATCTAATCAGTGAAGAGGCAAGCTCGATATGCTGCAGAAATGGGAAGCAGTTCAGTGCTGCGCTGCCTGACAACAAATGCTACACTGGGACAATAACATGATGAAAAGTGCTTTGGACACCACTCACGAATAACAATTTCAGCAGCCGTCGTTTCCTGACTGTGACCTGCTGCCTCTCAGAGCTGGGAGAACACGGCACCGACAGTTTACTACTGAACAGCACTTTTACTTTACACACTGATCAGGCATAACAGTGTGACCACTGGCATGTGAAGTGGTGGCAAAAATCTTTGTGTTGTTCAACTGTTTACTTACCATTTAGGAGCTTAATTGAGATCCGTTTGTATGGATTAATTGGTTCTTTGCCTCATCTGTTGTGATTCTCATGTCAGTAACCTCATTTGAAATATATACTGAAAAAATGTTGGTATGTTCAATTCCTATTTTATTAGTTTAGCGCTAACAGGCTTTGAAGCAGATGCCAATCTTAGCAGCGTTAGCGGCTAACAGCTAGCCAGTCGCGGTATTCTCACAGTGTTCATATCTACTACATTACTTAGTTTTTTCTGCTGAGTTCCCAAAAAGCTACCAAAAGAAAAGAATTTGAAAGTGCTGAAGGCTTTTAAATACTGTTTTAAATGAGTGCCGTCATCTGGCCCAACAAGTAGTCTTCAGTAGCCAGCCATCTTAGAACCCAACAACAAGCTCATTAACTACTTGGATTACTTACAAACTCAGTTCAATTCAAAAATACTATATTTATGCTAAATGGAAATTAAATGTCATAACTCATATCATCCAAGTACCTTCAGAGTCATTGTGGATGGTGATGCTTTGGACAGGATGGCTTTTCGGCAGCAGTCAGTCTTGCAACTAATCTGAAGAGGTTTCTGACTGAAGGCTGTTGCTATATGTCAGTCTCATGACATGCTAACAGCTGCATTTCTGGGGAGCAGAAACAATATTCCACAGAAACATGTCCTGGATGACACCATCAGTGCTAAGCCACCTCATTTGCTTTTGCTGATCCTCTTTAAATCTCTGTCCGACTGCATGGTTAGAAAGCAAAGAGACATTGAAGTAGGGGACATGATCTTCAATGGAAGTGATGGTTTGAACTTCCACCTTCTCTCTCTGCTCTTTGTCCAGCCCTGCATCCAAATTAGATGCAGAGCTGGAGCGATAATAAATATATAAAACATATATAAATATAAATATCAATATAAAAAATATAAATATAAAAAACATAGAAAAGCTGTTACCTTCATATCCTAGGCTCTTAGAATTTGGACCAAAACAGCAACTCGATAGCTCTGCAAAGAATACACTTTATATAGATAAGAATGTTGTGTTATTTTTATATTGTGAGGTCTCGTGCCACAAGACTCCTGGTTGTTGAACCGAACATGTTTCATCATATCTGTGATTTTTTTTTTTCCTTTGTTTGCTGCAAATTAAAATCGTTAAGTAAATAGCTTCCATATATATATATATATATATATATATATATATATATATTTTATTTTTTTTTACCAGTGGTTTTACACACTGACAGTTCTGCTTGACGGCTGGCTCTGTGAGCAGGCATCTTCCCAGCCTACATGTAGATCCAGGAATCTGCAGGCTGGTTAGATGGTTGTCACATGCCCAGCCATCTTCATCACAGCGCTTTTTCTGTTTCTGTGTCCTCCTCAGAATACAGTCAGCCCTGATGTGTTACTAATATATTGATATCATTTTAAGGACAAACCTCAGCTGTCTTTGATTTCAACTGGATGCGGTGCTCCCAGGTATAAGTCTGATAATGAAACCCATCTATGATTTTTACTGGAAAAACGATGCGCTAAATAAGAAAAGTTAGAGATATACTGAAAATCTAAATGAAATGATTGTGATGGACAGAGTTGAAAAGTAGGAATTATTTGAAAAATTGGATTTTATTTGAACCCAAAACTTAAATTTACAATATAATGCTGAGCTCATAAGAGGTCAAACAAGCTAAACTCAAACTAAATATTTGCACAAAGAAATGACACACAAGTGTATGTACAGAATGCACACAATACAACTTCTAACTACAAGAAAACTACACAGTACTGTTAAGTTTGTTGATAGACTAAACACCAAGAGAGGATATGTATCTTTAGTTAAATACAAAAAGCTACTTCAACTTAAAAAAAAAAAATATATATATATATATATATATATATATATATATATATATATATATATATATATATATATATATATACAAACCCCTGCTCTCTAGCAGGAGCTGGTGATCCAGTCCAATTATCCCCTCCATGTATTTAGGTGCTCTGAGGCCAGGCCACCATATTTTGTCTGTGCCAACTCCCAGGGATTATAGAAGGTAAAATAAATCAGGAACTAGTCATAATCACAAACCAAAGGTGAGAAAGGAGTTGAGTAAAAACACGTATTATTTTTCTTGTTGAAAAATTACTTTGGCACCTTAACATGGAGTGTTTGAGTCCTGCAGTGTGTGAGTACTTTTGTTCATTTGGATGCTGAGAACCTGCTGCCTTTGTCCAAGGTGTGGATGTGTGTCTTCACATGTCAGAGACTGCCCCTTCCTCACACAGCCTTCAGGTTACAGTCATTTACCTGTGGAACCTGAAAGGAGATAGGCTTCTAAAGAACAAGTTTCTGGATCATCATGAACTTCAGTGTTAGAGAAGAAGACTGCAGGACATTCAAGAGTGTACAGCAGTGCCAGGACAGCCTCCTCCTACAGTGTGCTATAGAGTCTTGTTGCCACCAGTGCAGAGCTTGCTCTGCATTGGCAAGAGGTTAGTGTTAATGTACCTGCAGTCACAGCCTCGTCCCAAATAGGACAGACAGAAGACAGACTAAAACACTGTAAGAAGTAAAAGGATGGACCACTGATGACTTTTCTCTGATAATCCTGCTTTTTGTTGTTTGAAACATCTGGGAAGATTTTAGTCCATAAATAAAAAGTTACATGTTACATGAGTTCTATGTGATGCCGACAGAGAAAGAACCCTGATTCAGTCGAGTGAGACTGATTTTCACAGTTGTATTCCAGAACACCTGTGAATAAGGAGTGGGGTCAACATTTAGTCAAGTTTCTCTAACAATCTGTCAACAGCTGGTGATGACCTGTGGATTGTCCTGTATAATGGAGCCCTGTTACCACCAGCTGCTGTTATGACCCTGTTACAACCGGCATGTCAAACAGAGTTACAGAAGCCGTGAAGAAGAATCAACTCTGTAAATATAGACCGTTCACATAGATTTTCTAATAAAGATTGCTGATGCCTAGAAAGAAAAAGATCTCAAAGCGGTAAAGCCTGTGGCATTGCTGTCAAACCTCTTGATTGTACACAGGCAGTAATGTAAAATAAACAATTTTTTCAAAATAAGTGTTTACATTGATTTCTATTTTTATTTATCCCTGGAAGAGAAATAATTCAATTACAAGTAAACTTTAAAAAATAACCTTGTTTAGTCATTAACCAAAAAGTGTGTTTCCTAACCTCAGTAGCTGGTCTTGCAGCCTTTAGCTGTAATAACTTCATAGAGACAACTACCAGTCTCTGACATCGGTGTGAGGAAAATCTTCTCGTCTCCTCAGAGTACAGCCAGTTTCAAGTCACCCCATGGCATCTCAACGAGATGAAGATCTGGGCTTTGACTTGGCCTAAGACTTTCCATTTCATAAGTCTCTACCAGTGCTTGGTGGATTTCTAAGCGTGCATTCACCCCAGCCCTTTTTAGTCCACTTTAATCAAACTCTAGTTCGTTTGCCTGGAAAGTCCAGTTCGGTTTCGGAGGTGTGAAGGCGTAATCAAACTCTGATGAGGAACCAAAAAAGCAAACTCTGGTCCACCTGCAAAGCTACATCTTGGTTTGAAGTGAACTCTGGCACGGTTCACATGCATATGCGAATGCCAAGCGGATCGGCAACCACGCCAAAAGCGGGAAGTGGACTACAGCGCAGGGCATTTTGGGTAAATCCAACCAAAACAAACATGCTTGGAGAAACGGTGTGTAGTCTTTTGCCAAAGACAAAAGAGAAATCCTGCAACTGCTAAAATCTAATGCCACTCCATTTTGTTTAATTTTCATGAAGAAGGAAGTTGCACCCACTGTCGTCTTCAGAGGTTTTCGTGTCATTTCCTTCAGTGGTTCTTGGTGCAATGCCACCACAGGCAAGGGGTGAGGGGGCGGCTGCTCAAAGGCTTTGGATGGTTTGACCCAGAGTATTGTAAAAGCAAACTGCAGCAGCTGAAAATGTAGCAAATGTTGTAATTTGCTCCAAAATCAAACCGAGTCTACTGGATTATCAGGTGTGAAAACTCCTTAAGTTCTTCTTCTGCCTTTTCTGTATATGCTTAATGCCAAACATACTATCTGTTCTGGTGCCAAAATAGTTCCATTTCAGACCAGAGAACATTATTCCAGAGGTCTTGAAAGGTCTTTGTCTATGTTCTCTCCATCAAACTTTAGTCACGCTTCATGTTTTTCTTAAAAAGCAAAGGTTATATTTAAAGCCCCTGTATGTAACTTTTACAAAAATGTGTTTTTTGCTTATTTGTTAAAACTGTCTCCATGTCATGACAGTATTGTATGAGACAGATAATCTGTGATAAGATGGAGCTACTCCACCTCCTCCCTGAGCTGCTATTGCCATCTAAAGAAATGCACCGCCCCGACCTGAAACAACCAAACCACCCTTGTGTTTGTGTTGCTAAATGTGCTAATGGTGAAAAAACAGCTTAACGTTCCAGGAAAGCTGTTTATCCGCCGTCGTCAGTGGCCATGCTAACTAGCCTAAGTAGGCTATGCTGTGGTGAACCAGCTGTAGTGTAGCAGAGAGCAGGGGGAGTGTATGAGCGCGTACATGAGGGTGATTGACAGCGCTAAGACCCTCCTCCTGGCTCTGAGTGCTTGTTTCTGACTGAGTGGTGTTAATACTAGGAGCACTGGGAGAAGTTGGATTTTTCACAGATTATCTGTCTATTATACTGCCATGACATGATGATGATTTTAAATAAGTAAAAAATTTATTTTTCATAAAAGTTACAAACTGCAGCTTTAAATCCTTAACTAAACTCATAAGCTGCAACAAATCAGGAAATTTCAGGAATTTCTTTTTTATTTCATTTTAAAAGTTTTTTTTTGTCTGTTTTAACCATTTATTTATATTGCCTAAATTTCTTAGCAGTGTTACCACTGATAATAATTATTCTCATGTCCAAATATGATCGAAAAAGACGTAGCAGACTCTGGACTGATGACTGTTGATATTTACTCATGTATAGTTGTTTTTGAATTTCACAAGCAGGAATGATGGACAGATATTATGTATTAAATGGGATCCTTTGTTCAGGAAACTTGATGCTGTAAGTTTCTTGTATTCCCAGTTTAACATTGTTATTTTAAATGCTACAGTAAATCAGAGCTGTACTGTAGGGGGTTTTTCCCTCCTTCTGACACTTACAATGCACCATTTCCAAAGTTGTGATTGCTTCTGAAAAGCTCCCTGTGCTCGTTTATATTAACAGCAGGGTGACAAATGCTGATCATGTCCTGTCATTGGATTTTAATCACTCACTGATTTATGTTGCTACAGAATAACTGCATAATTAGGACAGTTTACTGTTGCACTAATGACTCTGACAAGACCTGCTAAGCATCCATAAACAACATCAATGCTTGTTCATCACCGCTACCGACATCTATCACTTTCATGAGATATATTCACATCATCATCAATAATCTGTGTGTAGAGATTAATTGTTGAATAATCCTGTCATTAAAGATGCGCATCAGTCCTTTTCTGAGGTATCTATCTGTGGGTGAATCATCGGCAGTCTTCCTTCACATCCTTTCATCAGCTCATGGAAAGCCAAAGCCCCAAACTGGCCCAGCTATTATACACCAGCTTATCACCGCAGCCCCCAGACAAAGTCTCTGGAGCTCTAATGGGTTTTAGTAATTAGGTGTTTTAAATGAGGCTTGCTTGTCGATTTCTCACTACAGCACACAGGAATTTGAATTTAGTGCAGAGAAAATGAAGCAAATGAAAACTTGGTCCTGTGTTTTGTGGTTGTACTCTGTCACATGGTTAGCTACAAGATGTCGGAAGTTGAAAGGAGTCCAGTCATCTCCAGATATGCTCTAGTCCAGATGGACAAGAGGCTGTGCACAGGAGCTTTATGGCGTGGTGTGGAAACGGTCATCCTTTCTAGAATGTTAACAAAGGAGATGATTGTAGGTTTCAGGATTTCAGGAGAAACATGTAAAACACAATCTCCATCCTGGAGACGTGAAAGAATAGTGACAGGAGTATAGATCAGAAGGGGTACAGTACCCAAAAATTGTACTCAAATAAGAATAATTTAATTTTAATCTTTAATAATTTAATAATAATTTAGTGATTAATAATTATTTAATTATTAATTTAATAATGTAATTTCCCTTTGGAATAAATAAAATATATTTGAATTTGAGTAGCACTACTTCAACATGTGCTTATTTAAGTAAAAGTAAAAAGTGACTTTCCAAGAAATTACGTAAGATTTAAAAACTATTTCATGAAAAGGCTACTGAAGTGCTGAGTAACTGATCAGATCATCTGATTTAATATTTAAAAATGATGTCATCAGACGCGCAAAAAGGTGAAGTTATGCTCAAATTCGGATATAAAACCAAAATGGAAAAAAAAAATAGTAAAACAAATAAATAACATAATTACTAAATAACAAGGCAGAAATAAGCCTTTTCCAAATATATATATATATTTTTTTTTAAAAAAAACAATGAAACCAATACTTACAGTCAGTAATACAAATATACTATGTTAGAACAGGGTAAAGTACTTCCAGTTCCAAGCAGCAAAGCAGGCTTAGCAGGTAGAGAACAGCATTAGAATAACAAAGCTTTCACACAAGCAAGAAGTCTCGCTCAATGGGGGAATTTTACTGCCGTAAGTAGTGAGCATACATTTTCAATTTGAAAGCAGGATTTCATCGCTTTGCTTTCAAAACTTTTAATACTTGTGTTTAAATTTTCGACTTGAAAGCAGGTTTTAGTGTCTTTGCTCTCAAAAACTTGTAATGCTTGCACTCAAAACTTCTCTCTCAGATGTTCTCCTCACCCATAAACCTCTCTACACAGATCAAATCTGCGCTAGTAAACCAAACTGTTCGCTTGCGAATTTTTTCTGCACTCTCACGGCTCAAGGAGTTCCGTCACCTAGCAACCGTTCCAGCCAGTAGAATGGCAGCGTTCCTCTGGGTGCGCTTGATACTTTCTCGTGGGTGTGCCTGTGCGGCTACAATAGATGGCTGCATCTCCTCTTCTGGCGCTGCCCACGAGATGTGGGGAAACAGCTTAAGTTTTCTACTCTATGTTACAATTGTCAGGAAGTCATGACATGTTTGCAAAAGAATAATCGTTTGTTTTTGTCAATTTAATGGTTTTCCAACTGGTCAAAACTTCAAGGATTTTGGCCAAGCTGGATAGCTGTACGGATCAACGTAACACTGGCTGCAATCTTTATGGCATAAAAGCAAAACTGATAACAGATCTGTGTTCTTTATAGTCAATAAATACCTGATAAACTCATCTTAAACACCTGCTCCTTATTTTACTGTCATTTTAAGCCACATTTCTGACTGAAATGTAAGGTCTGGGGCACGTAGCAAAGAGTTTGATGATGTAGCCAATTAAAAGGGATCTAATTTTTTACTAGGTTTAAATATTTTCGTTACATCTGACAAGCAGAGAGCAGCATTTTAACGGCTTCTTTCCTGTTTCCAGAAAATAAATCTGTTCATTTTATTAATCTCTTTCGCAAGGGTGTCAGTATACAGAAGGTGTTCATCTGGGCTGTTATGGAAACAAGTTATTTTGACCAAAATTCGGTCAAGCTGCATAACAGAGGAAACACAAAATCCAACTTGCATTAAAATACATTATTGATAGAATTTGCAGCAAAAAAAAAAAAAAAAAAAAATTGCATACGTTTGTAGCTTCTTTGGTACATATTACATTTTTTTCATAGCATGTTTTTGAGCTGTGGTCCTCAAGCCACGCTGCCCTGCGTGTTTTAGATGTTTCTCTGCTTCAACACATGTAATCATCTGAATCAGGGGTTAAAGCAGGGGAACATCTCCAACATGCTGGGCGGTGCCTTGAACACCAGGGTTGGGAAACGCTGGCCGAGGTAACCTGTGACAATGATGCCATTCCTGGACTCCAACCTTTCACAGAAAACACTAATGATGGGAGGTCTTCTGCATTCATGAAACTTTACATGAAAATCTTTAAAGGCTGCTTCTTCTTGCTGGTGTTGTGCTGCTCAGAGAAGTGGGAACTCAATCAGAAGCTACAGAAGCCCATGTTCCTTTACTCATTTGGAATGTACAAGTTATTCCAACTATCATGGTATATTATGGGGAACAAGGCCTGCATGGAAGCATCTGGAGGTGTAGAAAAATATCAGAGATGAAGCAGAAGGGAAAATACAAAATCTCTTTGGGTTTGCATGGGACACCTCAGACTCACTGAAGATGATTTTTATTTTAAAGCTGAGATGAGAATCTGATACAAATATACTTTTTTCCTACAGATTCTAAAGTACATGAAATACCAAATCAGGAGATGTGGAAATTGAAGTTCTCTGCTGTAAGAATTTCAAACTTAAAGTTATCCGCATATTTCATCATCCACCCCGATGGTCCACCCACAGACTGGTGCCAGTCAGATTAAAGAGAGGTGGACCCAAACACAAAGCAGAACTGTAGCATCCTAAATCTAGTACGGACTGCTCCGCAAACTATAAAAGTTTTAATATGAAAGTCAGTAACTGGGCATAAGTCTCACCACTCGATGAAAACAATATGATCCTTGGTACATGTGGAATCTGCATCACCAGGCATTAAAGGTATACAAACTCCACCTTAGCCATGGTGCTTTGAGGCCAATTAGTAAGAATAGTCCACAACGGCTTGAAATGTAGGACTTTTCACAGCCAGCAAAGATTTTTTTTTTTTTTTTTTAATAATCAAAGACTTTATTAAAAGTCTTTATTTAAAATATTTGCTTTCATATTTTTCTTGTTCAAAAGGACTTGATAATAGCTGAAGTTTTCAGGCAAAGGATGTGTGGTAGCCTGGTAGACTGGGACACTGGTGAAAACTTCAACCGTCTCTCTGCAAAATACAAGCACGGAAACATATCTGAATGTTTGCAATACAAACAGAAAATGTTGAGACAGGTGATGTGATCTTCATTTAGAAACTGTCTCATCTAAAGCTAAAACATTAATGAATCACAGAACAATTAGTAAAACTGGTTGGGGAAGTAGATCAGCTCCAGTTTAGAAGTGAAGGCCACCAGGAGAAGGTCGATTGAACTGCCTTACAACAACTGGAAATCACCGTTAAAAAATATAATGAATCTTTATGCAGCTTTCCAAATCAATGTATTTTTCAAGACAGTGGGCATTACCAGGAATGGAAGAGCTGCTGGATCCAACAAAGGTCTAGAACAGGAATGGAAACCTGAGGTGAGAGCTGAAGGAGAATTCATGGCCAGACATTATTAGTATTTATTTATCTCCTGTATTTTCCTCCAGATCTCAAAAACAAAAAGGGAAAATGTATATCAATAAGTAAATAATGATACTAATGATTATTTTCAGAAAACAAAAACCACATTTACCAACATTTATATTATATATCCTAAAATAATCAAAAGAATATTGGGAGCACCGAGAGTTCCCTGAAAAAAATCTATAAACAGATGTTAAATGCATCTGACAAGTTGTTCACCAATGTGACACTCATTAGCCAACCAGTTACCTTTAATTACAGAACTACTCAGCACATTTAACAATAACTTACACTGATAATACGCAATTCAGTCTGAGTTAGCTTTATTTTAAAATAAGGAGGTCTCCTTGTGTCTAAACTCTGTGGTTGGGGGTTAAACTGGATCCTACTGACTGATAGATCTTCTACAATAAGTTTTGACTGAAATAGAAGCGACCACACAGAGGAGGACAGGGGATCGGCTGCTGTTGTCTTGCAGACAAAAATGACATTTCAGTTGTTCTATAAAACATTTATTCGTATGAAAACAAACTGTTCATATGCAGCTTTAATCAGTTGGTTTGACGCTGGATAGAAAAAGCTGAGCAGCCCAGAAACAGACCACTGCTTCATCTGAGCTCCTGTAAGGGCTTCGTGATGTAAAATGAATAAACTCATATAGACTAAGACAAAATTAAACAGTTGTGTGAAATAAACTGCAGCTACTAGCCGTGAAAATTATACTTACTTTAGGGTTTTGTTGGTGCTGATCCATTTTGCAAAGTTACTTGGATAGAACTACCGCTTCCGGTCAGTGTGCTGGGTATGAAGCTGCACCCACTAGTAAGTATCAAGCGCACCCAGAGGAACGCTGTCATTCTACTGGCTGGAACGGTTGCTAGGCGACGGAACTCCTTGATCCAGGAGAGAGCAGAAAAAATTTGCAAGCAAGCAGAGAGGTTTGCTCGTGCAGATTTGATCCGTGCAGAGAGGTGATCCATGAAGAGAGAGAAGTTTGTGTGTGAGAAGAAAATCTGAGAGAGAACAGAGAATGTTTGAAAGAGAGCAGAAGTTTTGAGTGCAACCATGACAAGTTTTGAGAGCAAAGAGATGAAGTCCTGCTTTCAAATCAAAACTGTACGTTCTCGACTTATGGCAGTAAAATTCCCCTATATCACTCTAGCTGAACTCCGGTGTATCTGAATCTCATGCATTTTATGTTTTTTCGCCACTCTGCAGAGCTCACAGTGGGTACAGTGTCCAGAATTTTTACTCAAGAGTAGCAGTACTCTATAAAAATACTACTCAAGTTGCTATGTACCTCGGAAAACTCCCTGATGGACTCAAGTGGTACGTATCTGTTGAAGATACTTTTAATTGCAAGCAAGAAAGCAATTACTAAATGTTGGCTCCAGCCAAGCCCTCCCACCCTGAAGCTCTTCATAAATATTATAAACCAGATCTATAACATGGAGATGTTGACTTTTTCTCCGAAAGGAGAGAGACTCTGAGTCCCAAAGACTTGTGACAGTTAACTGTTGTGAACCGGGAACAGGTTGCTGCCCTGGTTGAACTGTAACCTGCACTTAGTTTCTGTGTATGTGTATATATCTCTAAACAGCAATGTGCCTGGAAATTATGATGAGGGTTGTGGTTTTGTTGCCTGCCCTAGCCCTCGTGTTTGTTTACCTTTTTGCATCAAAATAAATAAAAATAAAGTTTAAAAAAATATATTACTCAAGTTAAAGTAAAAAGTTTGGTGTAATAAAACTACTCCTAAAAGTAATTTTTTTTCTACTAAGTTACTCAGGTAAATGTAACTATTTACTACCCACCTCTGGTATAGATGCATGGTCCTTTGCTTCGTAAAGATTGGACTAGGTTTGGAACAGTAACACACTCTACTGGGTGGGACAAAGCAGACTGGACCTCTTGAGGAAGCATGGATCCTTCAGTGTTTGCAGCAAGGTGCTGCAGATCTTCAAGAAGTCGGTTGAGGAGAGTGGAATCTCTTCTGCTTCTTCATCATGTGTTAGGCCAGCAGCATCAGAACCAGGAGCTTAAAAAGGCTCAGCAAGCTGATGAAGAAGGCTGGTTCTGTTCTGGGCACTGGTCTAGAACCTCTGGAGGTGAAAAAAGCGTGAGTTATAAAACGAAGAATATCATTGACAATGCTGAGCATCCTCTTTACAAGATGATAATGCAGCAGCAAAATGTCTTCTATCAACCTTCATATTCAGGTTAATGCACATGGCACACAGTATATAAAAAGTGTATAGGAATACCTTTTTGTTGCAAACTGTTACTATTTACTTGAATTCCAGCTTTTGGAAGGTTGATTAAATACATAAATGAACAAAACAAAAATGTTTGTTCCCAAAAGAATTCATGTAGTTATTTGTCAGAGATCACCAGATTACCCCAGAGCTTCTTGCCTTGCTGTGAGGAATGCCTGAAACAATCCAGTCTTCTGTGTCTCTCTTTTGTCTCTGGAACAGTGTATTTTGTCTCAGCCCAAGTTCTGGTCTGTGGAGGTCACTGCACTTTGCCTCAGGACCAAACTGGAGAGGGGAAGATCTCGGTGTGTTGAGAGAGCCATGATGCAAACCCAGGTAAGGAGACATCCTTTAAGCCATCTGAGACACGAAGATGCCAGCTGCCTCAGAGTTCAGTCATTCAGCAGTAAAGTGACTAAGTTACTTGGGACATATGATGCCCCTGATGTTGCAGCATCAGTTAAACTGATCAAGAAGAGAGTGGTTTCAGTGCTGTGTTGGAAGTACTAGCACCAGTCTACCACCAGCTACACCAAGCGTATCACTGAGAGGAAATGCTACTGATCTCTGAGCTCTAAATACCTCTGTGGATTTTAAATATTACAGTAAAACAGATAGATTTCTAATTTTAGAATGACACAAAGATGACAAAGATTTCATGACACTGATCACTGATCCACTTAAACTCTATAAAGTATAAGTTCAAATTCAAACTCAAGGATTTGAAAATAAAGGAAAACACCGAAGCTTGATCTTTATGCTGTTCCACTGAGGTGTATTTATCTTACTGAAGTAGGGAGGACTGCTCCATTCTCCTCATCACCCACGTTTTCTTCTGCACAGGTGTACATCTAACAGGGAGGATTCCCTGGTGGTTGGATGGCGTCTTGCCAGTGTACTTAGGCTTTTTTTCCCCAGATGCTACTGGTACAAGGAGACACAGCAGAGGCTCCAGCTATTATTTAGAATTGGATTAGTGTTTAATATCTTTTATGCCCTGTTCAGACTAGGAATTACCACCTAATACATCCTGGCTGATTCAGTTACAAATAGACAACTTTTAGTGTTCATTCCTGGCACACGGACCAGACCTCAGCTCCTGCAGTGAGCCACAAGCTGATCAACAAACCAAATATAAGCAGCTCTGCTGATGTCTGTAAAATCTTTCAGCACTGACTGTCTTTTATTATCAGCATCTGGATGAGATTGATTAGGTCAGCAGAGATTCAATAAAAGAGAAGGAGCATGAAATGACCTGTGAGATCAGGGTTGGTTCTAGAACACTGAAACACCTTGATGGCAGGGATTAGCTCATTCTTACATGTCATTGTCAGCCTAAGCTCTGACTGAACGGTCTTTTCCCCTGATGAGGTCATTAATAAAGAGTTTTACAAAACATTTAGCTGGAAAAAAGAATTTTGCTACAGAATATTTCCTCATTAAAACAGGTTCAATACTTTTAACTGACAGTGGTCCCCCATTTTAAGTGTTGTTTATGGAAGGCCTTTTTTAGGGTAATGGAAACTAAAATATTTTCACATTCGGGGAATCACACCGGACACACCGAACATGAAGGTTCTATGAGTGCAGCTGTCCTTGGCCCGTCTGCACTGTGTGAACAACTGTATTTACCACCTTCAACCTATGATGAGATTGCCTGAGATGGATGTTGGACCTAAGACTGGGTAGATCAATTTGAGCACTGTCTGGACCTGATCTTCACGACACACAGCCTCACAGAGGATATTCCAAATATCTTTAGTTACCAGGATAAAAACATCATTGTCATCATCTCTGTTATGGGTTCAACATACGTGGCATATAGAATACCATAGAAGTGAATAGAATATAAATATCCTATATTGTCCATTAGTGGGGAAAGTTTGCTGTACCAGCAGCAAAGTGACAGACAAATTGAAACATGCATTTTCACACAAGGTAAAATATAACAAAAAAAAAAAAAAAATCAAGAAATAAGAGACTGTTTCTTTCTAAAGGCAGATTTACAACGTTAGAAAAAGAAAAATAAATACAGATTTAAAGAAATGTGCAACTGAGTACCTGTGAATATTTGTGCATAAAAAAAGAACAAAATACTGTTTATAAGAATATGTAAAAACTGTGCAAACAACACAGCAGGAGGAGTTAATGAAGAGATAATTAAGACTGGTGTCAGGATTCAAAAGCTGCTGACAGAGCATGCAGGTGTCCACTCAAAACCCAGAGCCTTATTGGACAGCACCAAGTCATTCATAGTCTCCACACGTCATGTATTATGGTGGTTAGAATAAAAATGGAGTCCAACAAGAGAAAAGAAAATATACTTAACCATCTCTGTTTTAGCCAAACATATAGTACAGAAATACTAACATGACGAAAGAATTATGGTTATGGCTGAGCTCGCTAGGAGGGGCATGATGATGGAACCGTTTGATGAAAGAGGCTGGAGGTTCATGGGAGGACCAGAAACAGGAAGTTTAAGCCAAACATATATCAAAGCATTTTTATTCATGTGTGGTGATCTCAGTTTCCCTGAAGGAACCTCAGCTAGCTATCTATCTGTCCATCTGTCTCTTTATGAGCTGCATATCAGTTTCTGCTGAGCCTGTTGATAGCGTTATTTATGTCTGAATAAACATATGGAACTCAATAATGCTGTAGTCCTATTTTCAACATTTGAAGAACCATTTTCTATGAACTCCTCTTGACCTCCATTATAAGGTCAATCCTGGAGCTCTGTTAAGCAGTTTCACAATAAGCGTGCCTCTGTTTTTTTGCACATATATAAACGTTATATTCAACAGTGAAACATAATTTAAAAAAAAAAAAAAACTATGCTCCATGTACTACTCAGCAGTGCAGTTTAATGAAATGCTGCTCCATAGACGTCTGTTTCCCAGCGTGTGTTAGTGTGTGCATGTGTGGCTGCTTCAGAAAGCTACTGACAGGATTACAGAGCTGAGAATCACAGAGCTTCAGTCGGCTCACAGTGCCGATGAGTAATTGAGTAACCTTGCTCTTTTTCTCCGAACAACCCTGCACACAAACAAAACCATAAATCCCCACAGCTCCAAATGTTATTTTCGATGTTGATCAATAACATCCCAGAAATAGCGAACCCAGACGGGGGATGGGATTATGAAGAAGCTGGTAAAGGATTTCTTTAGCTAGTTGAGGACTACATTCACTGTGCTTTTAGTGAACCAAATGAAACCCAGATTGTTTTTGGTTGTTTCTCTGAAACCTGTTCAGTCTGGGGTCTGGTACTGCAGAGAGCAGTTGGAAACAGTAAAGGCTTTGATTAGATCTGATGTTTTTGTGCAGTTTCCCAGAAATGTTCCAGGTTTACATGAAACACACTTTTTCTAAATTTATGGTTTCTCCCAACTCATTGTGTCTTCTCTGTGTTGAACTGCACTGGTAACAAAACCACTTCTGTTTATTGTGATTACTCGGCTCAGGACTGTTCTCTGCTGCTCAGTTCTAGCTGAATAGCAACAAGTGCAGCAGTTACCTTTTCTCCCGTGTGAAAGCAGCCCAACTCTGGCGTTCATGTCTGTCAGATCAAATTATTCATACGAGGTCCAACATGATGATGGATCAGAGGTTTCTGTAATTTGACAGCTAAACAGTATTACCTCCATGTGAGAGGAGAAATTACCTAAACCTTGTGATTCAACTGCTTCTAAAGGCAGCTGTAGCAGCCATGTAGGTGTTTTCTGTTGACTTTTTTTTTTAGAATTTTCACATCGTTGTAGAGGATTCCTGGCCTACTTCAAACTCTTAAATCCACTACTTGATTGTTTGCATGATCTAATTATCACCAAGCTTCAGTTTTGGGACAGATGGACTTTGTACTTGAATCTAAAAAATGTTGGCATACAGAGGAGGTTTTAGTCAACTTGAGGACCAGAAGGTGCAAAACAACCCCAAATCATCGCCATACTGAAAATATGTGACTGGCCACGGGAAAAGTAGGAACAAGTCGCCAGAGGACAAACAGAAAAAGAAGAAAAAACGATTTCTAAGAAAATAGTGACTTTCATGTTTTTTTTGCCAAATAGTTGAAGTTATGACAAAACCAACCCATGTTTTAAATAGCAGTTTTGGAGGTTTTAAAATGATAAACTTTGTGTTTGAATTCAGATTTTTTACAGAGTAATCGGAGTTTCGAGATGGAGAAATGCACAGCTGAATAACATACCCTCTTTGAATGGTTGTTCACACTGCTATTGTTGTGGATTTTGGCCAATAAACTGGGTCAAGCATGGCTGCCTTAAGCAGGTACTTCCTGGTTCAGTTTCTGTTACTGAACAAAGATGGACCAAGCTGAACACATTGCTCAAGAATTGAACTGTGGCACATATGATTGTGTGCAATTATTGTGTGCTGCTAAGTGTTACAGTTGCACTACTTAATGGAACTGTTGTACTGAACTTGTCTGCTTGATAAAGTGCAGGTTTCATCTTTAGGGCTGTATTTGTGCTTTTGGGCTGTTATCGTATGCAGTGACTGATGACCTCAATAACATTTGTGCAGTGACAGATGTATTGCCAAATAGACCTTTTCAAAATAGTTATCACTTTCAGCATTGTCACAAAAAATAGCATGATAAATTGTGAAGTCCATGCATCCCATCCCTAGTTGGTAAGGTTCTGAGCATTACCTGGTCTGACCCGGAGGGAATTTGATGAACATCCACTTCTGGGTAGATTGGCGAAAAGGTGGACTTTCTGTTCAACATGATTGTATTTAAGTTCCCAAGACATTTGCACACTTCATATGGAAGAACAGATGTGTTCTCAGAAACCTTTAGTCTGGCAGTTTATGGTCCAAATAGATATTTTAATCTTTAAAAATATAACAAATTCCCAAAGTATGAGGTGTTGAAACATGGAGATGGAAGCTTCTTAACAGCTGCAGTCTGAAAGAGTTGTCACTGTTCTTTCTTTTTCCTCTGTGGATCATCAGCCATTTTGTGCCTAATGACTCTGAAACCCGTCAATACTCAGAAGCTAACTGCAGCTTGTTCGCCGTTATGCAGTGAGGGTTCCAAGTTCATTGGTTCTGAATGTGCTTTAATCATTTCTTTAATCAATAAATTTCAGTTTCAAACTCTGTAACCATGGCAGGGTATATTTTCTGCTGCCAGTTCCCTGAAAAACATTTTTACTTCTGTCATTACAGGCGATAGTTGATCATTTTGAAGACAAGAGCTGTCCAGTAAGTGAGCGCCTCAAAGTGTTCTACTGCTGCCAAGTACCACCCAGATGGGCTGTCCAGGTACCACACACAGACCACCGACAAAAGCTCTACAAATGCTTCATGTTTTTCATTGTTCTGTTACTTCATCATTCACTCTCATGCCATCATCTTCAGGTGTGTTTCCACTCCCACTCCAGTCCTCAAGAGCTGCTATAATCCAACTTTTAGGTGCATCCCTGCCTCTGCACACTTGAATCAAACGAATGACTGCCTGCCAGGCCTCTGCAGAGCTGGAGGAATGTTGATGAGGAAATTCAGGCATTTGATTCAGGTGTGTTGGTGAAAGGATGCATCTAAAAGTTGCGGGATAGCAGCTCTCGAGGACTGGAGTTGGAGACCCTTACACTACAGGAACCTTTTCCAGGAAGCTCAGTAGTTTTTTGTGTTTCCACTACTTTTACCAGTTAAAAGAGATTATCAGGGTGGAAATCTGCCCTAGAAGTAGGCCCTGGTAGGGAGGCAGTATGTTTTTATTTACCAGGAACGTTTGGATGGAGTTTTTAGGAGCGAGAGTGCGAAGCATCTCAAATAAGTTCAATTTTTCCTATATTTTAATTCAGTCACACGATGTTAAAATGGTCTAGAGCTCATATTTTCTGCTGACTTAAACTCTAGTAGAGTTGTCTGTGGAGAAGGTAGGACTAAGGCCTTCAGTCTAAGTAATGTTTTATTGTTTTAAGCTGTTTCTTCTAAGTTGCTGTATGAAGCCTATGCTCTTTTAGGACATTAAAGATCTGTGACTGCTGTGAGGTGCCTCTGACTTCGAAGTGAGCATAAATCAATGTCATGATGTAAAATGATCCCAGGTTCTGGATGGAGCACCAGGTTTTAATCCTCTTCCCTCTGGAAGTGAGAAACACTGACTTAAAGCAACAAGAGACAAGAATCTGCTTTGCTGAAAATCAATTTAAAATTACTGCTATGCCTTTCCAAGGACTTCAAAGCAACTGTGTCAGTAATAAAGTGTAATCACTGTGACAGAATCATTGGTTAGTTTTATACTCCGTACATCATGAACGGAGGGAGCTCCACTCTCATTCGCTGAGCGACTCCTCAGTCAACACTTCTGCAGTGGGAGGAGCTACTTCTCACTGTCTGGCCCTGTTTGAAAGTTCTGGGAAAAAGTTTAGCTTGCTTTCAGTGAGTTTTCTGTGTTTACAGTGGAATCCTATAAAACCAACAGTAAAAGAAGATAAGGAAGCTCTTGGGGACTGTAGGACACTGCACACCTGACATTTAAGGACAGACTTGTTGAATCTTACCATAGCAGCAGAGCCATGAAAAGGAACTTTACACTGCCCAGAATAAAGGAGTAAATTAAAAAAAAAAAAAAAAAAAAAAAAAAAAAAAAATTAAGAGCGAGAGTAAGCAGAGTCCAGGATAAATAGAATAAGACTTGTCCAGGAGATTAAAAGAGGAGGGGAGACTGTAGGGGAGGAAAGATCAGCTAGGGAGGAGGCATCAACTGGCAGCATGTAATAATTGATACAGCAATAATACTGGAGTGGAAGAGTGTACATTGGTGTTTGGGGACCTGACTGTGAGCTGAGAAGGAGCAGTGCAGAAGTCAGTTGAAGCATGTGTGGAACAAAGCGCTTTTTCATGGCTGGGGGAGGCCTCTGTTTTCAGTAAAAGATCATTTCTGTACCAGTTGGCTTTCTTTTATGATGGTTAAGTTCATTTAACATAGGATTTTTTGTTACTGTTGATAATTTGGTAAAAGATCAGCATTCACTGGTGCTTCCTGTTGAGCTGTGAGTGATCAAAATGGTACATTGTGAGAATGTCCTGACAGCTGCTTGTTCTTCCCTACAGAAGCTGCTGGCCAGCCTCCTCATAGACCTGGGCTGTATCAGTTCAGCTCTGCTCCTTTATGAAAAGCTAGAGCTCTGGGAGGATGCTGTTGTCTGCTATGAGAGGCTTGGCCAACATGGAAAGGTACGTTCACATACTAGTACTCAAAAAGCACCCTAATCACTCAGCTCAATCTTTGGAAACTTCCCTTACTTTGAGAATTACTTCAAGAGTGTTTAAAATTTGTCGGAGTTTGGATTTTTGATTGTCTAACAGAGGGGTGGACTGTGGGAGTAGAAGTTTCACTTTGATTGTTCAGATTCTGCCCTGCAGTAGAGATATACTAGAATAGAAGGAATATGCTTTATTGTCCCACACTGGGGAAATTCAGTAGTCTCAGCAGCAAGTTAAGTGGAGACATGCATATTCACAGAAAGGTACAAATAAGAATAAGACTGTATATTAAGGACACATTTACAACAGAAGAAAAATAATATAAATGTTAAATACTAACATACTCAGATTAGAAGTCATGTCCATTGTCATTGTTAAATTTGGAATAAAAAGGGAAAAGCTTGCAAGCCTGAGAGCACCGCCCCAACAGGGAAGTACGGTGGTGGCAGCATCATGTTGTGTGGGTGCTCTGGCACAGGACGGACCGGTGATAAAAATAGATGGCATCACAGGGAAGGAAAATGATGTGGAAGCATTAAAGCAACATCTCAATACATTAGCCAGAAATTAAAGCTGGGTTACAGATAGGCCTTCTAAACGGAGACGGACCATAAACACACCTCCAGATTAGTCACAAAAAGGCTAAAATATAACAAGTCAGTATTTTGAAGTGACCATCACCAAGCCCTGATCTGAAACCCGTAGAAGATTTGTGGGCAGAGCTGAAGAGGTGTGCATGAGGAATGTGGCCTTCAAAGCCAACCCTGTTCCACCAATTCTGTCTGGAGGAATGGGCCAAAATGTAAGCAGACTATTGTGAGAAGCTTGAGGAAATGCATGGAGACTTCAGAAAAAGGTGAGGGATCAGACAAAGCAAAGCCCAAAAGACCCCTTATGACGACTTCAACCTTTGGAAACAGTGTTCTCTCGCCTGGACACGGGTTACCAGGGCCCCACTCTGGAGCCAGGCATGCTGGCGAGGGCCTGGTGGCTGGGCTTTCACGCAGGGAGCCCAGCTGGGCACAGCCCGAAGAGGAAATGTGCGTCCCCCTTCCGATGGGCTCACCACCTGTGGGAGGGGCCAAAGGGGTCAGGTGCATTGTGGTATGGGTAGTGGTCTGATCCTTGGCTACAGAAGCTGGCTCTTGGGACGTGGAATGTCACCTCTCTGGTGGGGAAGGAGCCTGAGCTGGTTTGAGAAGTTCTGGCAAGAAATAGTCGGACTCACTTCGACGCACAGCTCTGGCTCTGGAACCAGTCTCCTTGAGAGGGGTTGGACATTCTTCCACTCTGGAATTGCCCCCGCTGAGAGGCACCGAGCAGGGTTGGGCATACTTGTTGCCCCCCATCTTGGCACCTGTATGTTGGGGTTCACCCCAGTGAACAAGAGGGTAGCCTCCCTCCGCCTACGGGTGGGTGGACGGGTTCTGACTGTTGTTTGTGCTTATGTTTGTGCCAAATGGCAGTTCAGATTACCCACCCTTTTTGGAGTCCTTGGAGGGGGTGCTGGAGAGCACCCCTCCAGGGTTCCTGCTGAGGGACTTCAATGCTCACGTGGGCAATGACAGTGAGACCTGGAGGGGTGTGGTTGGGAGGACTGACCCTCCCAGTCTGAACCCAAGCGGTGTGTTGTTATTAGACTTCTGTGCTCCTCGTGAATTGTCCACGAGGAGCACAAACACCATGCTAAAGTACAAGGGTGTCCATATGTGCTCTTGGCACCAGGACACCCTAGGCCGCAGTTTGATGATTGACTTTGTTGTCGTGCCATCTGATCTGCGGCCGCATGTCTTGGACGCTCGGGTAGAGAGGGGAGCAGCGCTTTCCACTGACCACTACCTGGTGGTGAGTTGGCTCCAATGGTGGGGGAGGATGCCGGTCAGACCTGGCAGACCCAAACGTATTTTGAGGGTCTGCTGGGAACACATGGCAGCCTCCTGTTAGACGGCGCTTCAACTCCCACCTCCGGGAGCTTTGAACACGGGGGGGGGGGAGTGGTGCACCACCAACACTGTCTATAGTGGGGATGGTGTACTATTAATGTCAACTTGGGACGTTGTGGGTCGGTGGACGGAATACTTCGAAGACCTCTTCCACTGAGGAAGCGGAGCCTGGGGACCTTGGGGCGGGCTCCCAAGTCTGATGTGCTGAGGTCACCGAGGTGGTTAAAAAGCTTCACTCTGAGATTCACCTGAGTTGTTAAGGCTCTGGATGTTGTGGGGTTGTGTTGGTTAACACGACTCTGCAATATTGCGTGGACATCGGGGGGTAGTTCCACTGGATTGGCAGACTCGGGTGGTGGTCCCCCTATTCAAAAAGGGGGACCGCAGAGTGTGTTCCAAGTACACGGGAATCACACTCTCAAGCCTCCCTGGTAACGTCTATTCAGGGGTTCTAGAGAGGAGGGTCCATTGGATAGTCGAACCTCAGATTCAGGAAGAGCATTGTGGTTTTCGTCCTGGCCGTGGAACACTGGACCAGCTCTACACTCTCAGCAGGGTCCTGGAGGGTGCGTGGGAGTTTGCCCAACCAGTCTACATGTGCTTTGTGGAATTAGAGAAGGTGTTCAGCCATGTCCCTCGGGGAATCCTGTGGGGGGTACTCCGGGAGTATGGGGTACAAGGCCCTCTGATACGGGCTATTAAGGCCCTATATGACCGGTGTCAGAACTTGGTCCGCATTCCCAGCAGTAAGTTGGGCTCATTTCCATTGAGAGTTGGACTTCGCCAGGGTCGTGCCTCAAATGGAGGAGTTCAAGTATCTCTGGGTCTTGTTCATGAATGAGGGAAAATGGAGCGGGAGATTGATGGATTGGTGCTGCGTCGGCAGTGATGCGGGCGCTGTACCGGTCTGTCGTGGTGAAGAGAGAGCTGAGTCAAAAAGCGAAGCTCTCGATTTACTGGTCGATCTACGTTCCTACCCTCATCTATGGTCATGAGCTTTGAGTCGTGACCAAAAGAACGAGATCATGGATACAAGCAGCCGAAATTAGTTTTCTCTGCAGGGTGTCTGGGCTCTCCCTTAGAGAGAGGAGGAGAAGCTCTGTCATCCGGGAGGGACTCAGAGTAGAGCCGCTGCTTCTCCACATCAAGAGGAGCCAGTTGAGATAGCTTGGGCATCTGATTAGGAAGCCTCCTGAACGTCTCCCTGGTGAGGTGTTCCAGGCACGTTCCATGGGGAGGAGACCCAGAGAAAGATCCAGGATTCATGGGAGGGACTATGTTTCTCGGCTGGCTTGAGAACACCTTGGGTTTCCCCCGGAGGAGCTGGCCCAAGTGGCTGGAGAGAGAGGGAAGTCTGGGACTCTCTGCTTAGGCTGCTGCCCCTGTGACCCAGCCTCGGATAAGTGGAAGAAAATGAATGGATGGACTTTAGAAAAATCAGTAAAAAATTCTCTCTTGTTTTTCTGGCGTTTTGGCCAAGAGAAATATTGATAATCTTAACAAACCTGAAACACAAAAAGTTAATAATTTAATGTGAGACAGTGAGTGTCTTTTTAAAGATTGTATGTAAATATCTGGTCTCAGCTATATTTCTGTAGTGACTTTTTAGTGTGGAGTTTCTCTGAATGGTGCACAGAACTCAGTTATACTTCATCCCACAGGAATCTGTTGGTGATACTCTGGGCCATTTATTAAAATCATTTTCAGTTACACCTCATGCACAATCTTCTGTTTCAGAACATTAAAAAAAGCATTGTTCCTGCTAGAAGCTAGATTAACTCCTGGTAGCATGGGTCAGAGCACAAACAGCTCAGTATTTGTTCTGAGGGAGATTAGTCCGGCCTGTGACAATCAGATCACGCACAGCTGAATGTCTGCCCTCTGGGAGCTTTCGCTGCGTTTTCACTGGTGGAGCTGAGGGACCGTTTAAAACCCAACACTTTTTTGTCCAGACATGACCATTTCTCACCCTGGCTCTGCTGCTCTCAGCTCATGCTCACACATTCTGAGACACACTGGGTCAATAACCCAGAGGAGTTAATTTGCTGTCCCCCCAACACCCATAACTTCCAGTTATTAGTAATGTGTTGGACATCTCTTAACCCTGTTTCACTAGTTTCTGCATCTCCTTAGTTGTTAAACAGACTACCATCTTTTCCACGACCACAGGATGTGTCTTTCCACATGGTTGCTTAAGAAGTGAGAAGCTTCTCATTGCATTAACTGGGGTTAAATAACTTGTTGCCAGCTGGAAGATAATCACCCAGTAATCATCCAATAGAAGCCTTGTACCTGTTTGCTCAGTTAAATCCAGGTGGCGACTTGTTTTTTTTTTTTTTTGTTTTTGTTTTTTTTTTGGCCAGGCAATGATTTGTGTGTGTGTGTGTGTGTGTGTGTGTGTGTGTGTGTGTGTGTGTGTGTGTGTGTGTGTGTGTGTGTGTGTGTGTGTCCATGTCCAATCAGCTATTGGGAACATTGGTTCATGTGGTACAGATGGCTTCAAGAATGGCATCCACAGTCCAGAACTAGCGTCTGTTTTATTAAAGCAGCCTGGCTATCCATCCCCGAAACGTTTGTGACTAGCCACGACAAAAGGATGAACAAGTCTCCCCGGGGGCATTTTGAGTTATTTACAGATTCTGAAAGTGTGGATTCTAAGCTTTCCAATGATGTCAAACATATGGAAATAAAATTTAAAAACCTGAAGAAGATATGGCCATTTGAATCTTGACCCCCTCCCCCAAGGCCCAGACTGTCAACTAGCGATGGGACTTATGGCTCTTTGAAGGGAACCAAATCTTCAGGATCATTTCACTTTTAAGGGCCATAAAAAAGATCCATTTTTGAAAATGTACATTTTCCTAAGAAAGAGCCATTTTATCCCTAATATAGTTTTTATGAATGAAATCCACAAAAACATAGAATCATCTGTACTAAGTAAAATTAATATTTATTCAATAGGTGAAACATACAACCACATTATGTTCTTGCAAAATTAAATGGTTACATGTTTTTCTTAAATATAACATTTTAAAATATAAATGTCAAAAACCCATGTAATTCTATACTACAAGTGTTGTGTGTATTAATGACATTTTAGATCTATTTGTAATATAGAAATATAATAAAAGGAAAATCTAACAAACAGAGGAAAAAAGTAAACTTGAGTTGCTTGGGGAGAAACAAAAATCCTCTTTTGCACCATTAAATTTAACAATGATCCACCCTTTTCCTGTATTGTATTTATTTGGCGATTAAATAAAGATAATTTTAGATTAATTTGATCTTTTTTTCTGTTTCTGCTGTGCCGACTTGTTACTACATTTCGTGTGTCACATTACATTTTTAACTTCAGTTTACATCAGGAAAACATACAGAATCGTCCAAAGAAAGAGAGATGTTATTCTCCAGGAAATACTCCTTTGACAGATTCCCATGCTGTGCATGGTTCATGGCAGTTGAAACTCTAGAGACCTTAATAAAGCAGCTTTCAAGGAACCAGTTAGCCTTCTTGTTGCTGCTGGAGCTCCTTGTTCCTCCTTTGGATAGCTCCAGAGTTTTCCAACTGTAGCGATCCAACATAACTTTTGCCACTCTAAATGTATGCAAACATCCATCTGAAAGATTTGTTTATATAAAATATCTGATTTGTGTACATGTAATTGTTTTAGTGTGCCTTTCTTGTACAGGGTGGTATTTGTCCAAAAATGATCTCCAGGAACACAAGCCCCTTCTCCGCTCTCAAGACTCACTGTAGCCAGTTAATGTCTGGTTCGGTTCTAGCCAGGTTTGCAGCGCCTCCATTGGTCGTGTTCTTCACTATGTGGGCGTGAATATGGGCAGGAATGTAGACGGGAATGTGGGAATGTGGGAGGGCCGTGAGCGCAGCAGCTCTGGTTGACGCTCTGATGATGTCATTTTGCGAGTGTACCACTGGGCGGCCAGTTTCTCCGAAATCTCTCGGTGTATTTGTTCGTAGCAGGTTGCCCATTCCAGTTGACGCTGTATGTGCTCTTCCACCACAATTGATAAAAATGTTTGGATCTCAAGGTTTGACCATGGAATTACTGATTTGAAGCTTGCCTACTAATTACTACAGGCATTTTGCAGTTTGAAAATGGTGGCTGAGATGTTGTTGAAGGAGTTTGAAAGTACCGTCTTTGTTCATTCAGCGATATAAATCTATGGGCCAATCAACAAATGCATTCCTGCTGCCAATCAAAACGCTTTCACGTGATACCCAGGTAGGTCCGGCTTGTCCCACCCCTGAGGTGCTTCCAAAAAACAGGGAAGAACTAGAATCTGCAAATGGAGATGGAGATGAAGCTGGGCGGAGCTGACTGGGGAAGAGCCTATTAAAGCCATGCCCTGGAGTAGGGGCTTTTGATTCCTGATTGGTGGCCTGACCCCAATATCAAGTCCAAAAATGACATCAGTAGAATCTGACTGATGTGAAATCAGCCCCATCTGTAATATGTATCTGTGTACTCTGCTATTAGCGTAGGGTTGGAGTTTGGGCCCTCATTATGAGTTCATAATGAAGCTTTTATGCCAAGCCAGACTTTTTGAGCCATTCTCAACATGCCTCAGTCCGGATCAATGCTGGTTTGTCTTCTGGAACGTCTTATATTGATAGAATGGCCTGACCCTTTCTGTAATCCGCCTTGCTTCACGCCAGGCTTACTGGGTTTCCTGATGACATGTTCTGTAGGATTCTATATCTGTCATAAGACTCATCAGTTTCAAACATCTTGGCCCAGAAAAGCTGTTCCAGGATCATTTCATCACATCATCATTTGTCTTCAGGTTTTTCAAAATCTGCATAGATTTTTGGTGGATAAAAAAAACTAAACTAAGGTCTTGTGTTTAAAATGCCAGCTGTTCAGGTCAGACTCGTATCAAGCTGTTGCAACTGTTTATAGATTATAATTGTGTTTAATCATCACTCAGACCATAAAACAGTTTATCACAGGTTAATCTTAACGCTGCTGTAATGCCTGGCCTCTAAAAATACAGAGTTTTGTTTTGACATCTATTTATATGAAAAGTATAAAGATGAGGCTGTTGTCAGCATGTGATGGAAGTGCTCTGTCTGTTGGAACCAGACTCAGTGCAGATGTGCAGACATGACGTAAGTGCTGATTCTGATCCCTGGCCTGGCTCTCAGCCTCCTCAAGTCCAGAGCGCATGGTGTGATCTAGGCATTCTGCCAGCTTTCTCTGATTTAATTACAGCATCCTTTGTCTCTCCAATTAGATTACCTAACTTGGTTCTGGCTCATAATGAAAGTCTCCTTCCCCCCTTGTCCCTGCTGCGGTGGTCCGAGCCAATAGTCTATGTTATGCTGTGACTGAGGTCCAAAGCAACAAGGTAATCCATTTGTCTGGAGAGATTTGGTCTCCGTCCAATGTTGCTTCTCCTGTTTCCACTGCTGTCCTCTTCTTTCACTCCCAGACACATTGTTGCACACAGTAATGTTCTTGCACAATAGAAATGTTCACCGGTGCTCAGTGGTGCATATCTTATTCCAGCTCTGTGTCTTGGATGGAGATTTGGATTAACTCCAGAGCAGCCGATGAACAGAATGACCTTTGTGAATGTGCTGTGGTCATGTCATGTTTATGTCTTCCAGACTCATGCCTCTCCTCCACTCTTCCTGTTTTTCTCTGCAGTATTAAAAGATGTGTGTGCAGCATAGCCATTCATCATTTTGGCTGAAGCACTAATATGTCCTCTGCAGATCACCTGTACTGTGCACTGTGTCTTTTCAGTTTTCCCATAAAGCCAGCAGCTCCAGAGGCAGTACAGCATGTTGTTAAAGCCCTGATCTCTGATTAATGACCAAGCCTCAGCTAAAACTGCTCCTCTCCCATATTTCCAGTGCTTTAATTCAGATTTAAAGGAAACTTGAAGTTAGAATCAGAGTAGGAACCTTCAAAGGATGAGTTTGAGGACAACTTGACTGATTTGACATTGGGACTACACAAACATGTCTAAATACTTAGAAAAGATTTTTAGGAGCAAGTTAACTTCAGAAAGCAAATTAGTAATAGTCCAGTAACCTGCAATAAAAGCAAAGACGTGATACTATTACCATGAAGTGAAAGAAACTAGAAGACTTTCCTGAGCTTCCCAAAAACAAATAGGATTTATTTATTTATTTTGCGTTAATGCATAATTGGCATAATTGACAGTTTATAGCAAATTTTCTGCAAAAATTGTCAAAAAAATTGGGTTTACATTATTTTAACTCCCACCTGCAGGTGGCAGTATTTCTTACTTCGACTATACTGCTGCCTCAGCCTTACCTGATGTCATTATCGTCTGCAAGTAACAACAATCAAGCCATTTAAAGCTGCAGTATGTAACTTTGATAAAAAATATTTTTCTACATACTTATTGAAACTGTCACCATGTCGTGACAGAATGGTATGAGACAGATGATATGTGAAAAATTGAGCTTCTCCTCTGCCTTCTCCCAGTGCTCCCAGTGCTGTCTAGAAACAACCAATCAGAGCCAGGAGGCGGGTCTTAGTTCTGTCTATCACCGTCTGAGAGGCACTGCTCACCCCCCCTCATTGCTCCCCCCCTGCCCTCTGCTGCGCTGCAGAGACTGTCGTTTCTTCTCAGGCTAGCTAGCATGGCCACCGATGACGACGGATAAACAGCTTTCCTGGAGCGGTAAGTTGTTTCTCCGCCATTAGCACATTTAGCAGCCAGTAAATGAGGTTGAGCGACAGCCAAGACCTTCCTCCTGGCTCTGATTGGTTGGTGTAGGTCGGGAGCGGTGCAAAGTTACATAATGCAGCTTCATATCAAATCAGTGATTTTGATTGCAAAAAAAAAATCACAGTAACAATCAAAATTTTGGAGGGACTGATAGAGCAAAACATCTATTTTATTATTAGTTTTGCTATTTCATTGTAAATTGTGATTTAACTGTATAAAACTTTCCCTTGCAATAAACCAACTTCCATATTCCATACATGTGATTTGGAGATATAATAGTTATCGTCTACCGACAGATTATTGCTGAGAACGGCTAATGCACACAAAGTACAGTACAGTTATTTGATTTTTTCTATTTTTAAATTGACATCTGTTCATCAGAGAGGTTTACTTGTGTTCTGTATGGTTGCAGAAAACCCCCAAACAGTATGTTGAGAACACTGCCTTGATTTATGGACAATTAGGTCATAAACACACAAGGAAGTGAGTGGCTCATGACAAGAAGGAGAGCTGACTGGAATGGAACTATATACCCCACTGGGACTTGAGAAACAACCACAGAATGGTCAGCAGGTAGAGAGCTGGATGATGGGTCCACTCAGACCAGCTGGTCTCACTATGACTTCACATAGTGGAACGTGATCTAAGGTTGCAGAGCGTGACGATTTTGTAGCAAATGTAGAACCTGATTTAGTTCTGAACAAGTCACAAAATAAAATCCTTCACACCCTTTATGCACTCTGTAGAGTGTTTAACCAGTGGATTTCTATGACACATGTATGACACCTGTGGTGACTTGTTACACAATTTAGGTGGCAGCAGCAGACGATGATGTTTATGAGTCCTGAACATGCATGAAAAACCTCAAACAGTAATATAAATAGATTTATGCTGGTGTAAGTGTAGGTTGTATTGATGCTCAGTATCCGAGTCACCACTTGTTTCAGCCTCTGCAGCCATCATGAATCATCAGTCATTCTCTCGCTCTGAACTATTTACAGCAGAATGGTATGACAGGCTGGTGTCCTGTTTAACAACTTCTATTTTGGTGAAATCCTGCATTTAAGATGTCTGATTCTCTATCCTGCTGTTTTCACAATAATTGTGCAGTTGTTGAAACAGAAATGCACCTTCAAATTCAATTTGAATTCAGAAATATTTTATTGCTTCCAAAGGGAAATGAAATGGCTCTGGTCTGTTGTATTTTTAAAGATTTACCTGTGATTGCATCTGAAAGACTTGTTAGTTTTCACTGTGGTCTCAGCCTTCTACAGATAACTTGATAAGCTATGGAGTAACTCTAAATGTGGATCTTCTACATTGCATCAAAACGGTAACCAGTTTTAACTGGTTAAAACCAAGGAACCAATCAATATTGGGTCACGTTCACACAGCAGGTGAACGTGACCCAATTCAGATTTTTTTGTGCAAATGCAACCCATATCCAACTTCTTCACTGCAGTCTGAATGGTCCAATTCCAATCTTTTCACAATCTTTTCATCCCCTCCCCCCCCAAAAAAAAAATCCTGAAAAAAAAAATCATAATTCTGAAATTACGAAAGAAGTCTGTTCCACTGAAGCGCATCACATCCCAATCCCACCACTGGTGGTGTGACTACGCATCCAAACAGACTTCTATATAGAGGTTGCAGTCAGTGCTCCACAAAACACAGTTATTAGTTGTGCTTTCGTTTTATTAGCTTCCTTTGTCTTGTTGTGATTTTGTGACAATCCTGTCGGCCCCCGTTACTGTATAAACTTGATCCCTAAACGGCGGTACCCATTTTTACTTCCATAAACAATGCGCTGCTGTATGTTGTTAACGTTCTTCTTCTGCGCATGCGGGTCACTTTGGGGTCATAAACCTTTCAAACAAAAGGCTGATTGGGTCGCATTTAATTAGTAGCGTGAACGACCACGCAAAAAAATTCAGATTTCAGCAAAAAATCAGAATTGAGCATCAAGACCTGCCATGTGAACATAGCCTTAGTCTTCTGAAAATTTGTATCAGCTGAAAAACAAAGCCTGAGATCTACATAACAACAATACATGTGAAACATCCTGCCCACTCACAGACCTCATCCTTCAGGTCCTGACCTGGAGATTCCAGAAGGATCTTCAGGTTCAGTCTCTGTATAGCTTCACTGGCTCCAGTTGTGGTCAGCCTAGCACCTTTCAGTACTGAGGAGAAGATGGACAATGGAAGGAGAGAATTATATACTATTATATAGTCACCTGAGGAATGAAGAACTTCTCAGGAGATGTGACCAAAAATAAATCGGTTATTTATTATATTCAAGCGCTCAGTTCTCCCCTTGATTCATAGTTTCATTGTGTTGAAGAGTGCGACTACCCAATCACTGTGCTGGATGTTCTTTACATAAAAGGCTCTTTTTAACATGATGCTACTTCATCTCTGCAGACCAGAGATGTTGTTCTCCTCCCAGTAAATGTGCTCTCTCTGCCTCTCCTCCTCCTCCACTGTTTGCTCAGGCTGAGGAGATTGTACGCAGAGAGCTGGAGAAGAAGGAGACTCCAAGTCTGTACTGTTTATTAGGGGACATCCTGAATGACCACCAGTACTATGACCAGGCGTGGGAGCTGTCGGGCCAAAGGAGTGCCAGAGCCATGCGCTCTAAAGCTCTGCTGCACCTCCGAAGCAAGGAGTTCCAGCAGTGTGTGGACTGCTTTGAGCAGTCCCTAAAAATCAACACCATGCAGGTATGCAGAGATGTGACTGACTTTGCTCTACGTGCAGTTTATTGATGTATTATTTGCCAAAAAGGTCCTAAAATAAGATCCTTCCAACCTCTGCTGAGCAACATCTGACATTTTTCCACTATGCGATTCATTCATTTTTTAACATGAGGTAACAGTCTTCGATTTAATGACTTGACGTGATCGTTGAACTGGTTGGCCTATTGTTCCTTGCTTAATGTACAGAATCTAGGTCTGTGTGAACAAGGGGCAACGAACAACATTCTTTGGCTAAGTAACAGAAGCAACCATGTAAACAAACAGTGGTCAGATTTCTCTGCAACAACATAAAAGCTTAATACACCAAGTCGCTGCAGCTGAAGGATCTTCTACAGGCTACTAAATCATGGAAAGTGCTACTTTTTTACCCATTGATTTTGTATTGGGCTTAATTTTTTAAAGCTGTGTTTAAAGAAAAACATATTTATTTTGATTCAAACATGTTTTTATGCTCTGAAGACCAGTTTCTTTCTGTCTTCTTGACTGAAGACTTTTTTTAGGTGATCAGACAGAGTCCCGTTGACCTTCCATTCTTCTTCTTGCTTGCAGCTGGGTGTGTGGTTTTCCCTCGGATGTGCCTACTTCGCTCTGGAAGGCTATGAGGGTGCTGCTCGAGCTTTCCAGAGGTGCGTGGGACTCGAGCCAGATGTAAGTGCTGCTCATGCACCTATCTTTCTGAGGGCTCTGATGAACTGTTTGTTTCCTGGCTCCATGCCTGAACCATCAGTCCTGTATTCAGTGTTAGGAGGATTTTGCTATGTATGATTAAGCTTCTAAGTTCTTTGACCAGTCCTGTAACCCAGCCCAATATTATACTCAGCTTCATTATAACCTAAACCCAGGTTTCCCCAAACAGGAGCCACCATATTACTATAGCAGACATGTGTCCAAGACATGAGTGGTATATCACCACTAGGGAACATGTTTGACACATGTTTGAAATGTCAGTGTCCACTGTGGAGCTGACATCTGCTATTTCCCCTGGTCTTTGTTTGCAGTTTCAGTCTTACTTCTGTATTACTGTATTTATTACAGATCTTGTTGCTCTGGTGGCTTTTATTGACAGCAGGAAATGGGAGGAGAAAGGAGGAGGAGGAGGGGGGAAGAAATGCAGCAAAGGTCTCAAGGTCAGGAACTGACCCACAGATGGCTGCATCTTTTTTACTGTGTGTGTAAAACCTACAGTACATTCTCCTCAGGGTTTATCTAGATTTTCAGTTTTTGGTTTTATTTTAAAGGGAGAGAAAATCTTTTTTTATGGCACCACTGACTTCTATTTTAGAGATGCTCCAGTCCACCTTTTTATACGTTTCTATCAATTCTGATATCGGAATTTATCTGGCGATGCTGATATTTTCCTAGTCACGTTGCCATAACATTTATTAATGTTTTATCATAGGGTTTTATTAGTTGGTAAGAAAGCATAAGGGCACTTTCTGCAGCAATTTATGCCCATATCTGCTTTTCTTTATATCAAGGATTAATTAGATTGATTATTACATAATAAACCTGAGAAGGATCCTTTCCCGTCTGTGGAGCTGCTAAATCTGAACGAGTGTATAGAGAGGGAGGGGCGAGCAACTACACAGAGCAACAAGGATCGTTGTTGCTACATTCATCATCAAATCCAGTAAGTAACAGTGTCATTGATCAGACTTTTCTGCTGGAAATGTTTAATAACTATTATTATTATAACTATGTGTGTAGGCGCTGCTACCAGTTAGTTACAGAGCTTAATATTTAGTTACCAAATTTAGGGAGCTTTCAGACTCCTCCAGTGTATTTTTTTTTTTTTCTTCTCAAAATAGACTAAATCCAGTGACTCTCTCTGGTTTTGTTGGAGACTCACATGAAAGGAATTTTCTCAAACAGCAGCAGGAGCTGATGTGGGTCAGTCTCATCCCAAAGTTCTGACAGGCAACTCAGTTGTTGCACAGCCGTCCCTCCCAGCTGCAGGGGTGTGGGAAACCACTGCCGAATGGTCCGGTACAGTCGGGGCCATATGAAAATATATACTGTTTCTTTGTCTAAAGAAAATTCCTACACGAAAATAATTCCATGCATTGTCTCATTTTGATGCGTTTAGGTTGTAAATGTAGATTGTATAAAAAAATTTAAAAAAAGTAAAACTAAAGATGCTTTGCTGCGACCTGCTGCAGGTTCCTAAGTGGTCCACAGAGTTATAAACCAAACCAGACTGAAGGAAATGAAACTAAATGTAATCAAACTTAAGAAACCCATCAGTGTCTCTTGCATCACCAAGCTAGACACTAAAGGAGAAATATTGGATTTGTGGCAAAACGATGAAAAAAATATTTATTGTCTCTCCCACAACATCCATTATAATTATAGACAGATAACAAATGATCCAAATTAAGTGATGACATCATTTAGTAACATTAGTTCATCCCCTTCCAGTGGAGGTGGCTACAGTGTGTGTGAGAGCTGTAGAGAAATAATACTGCTGCTCAATATTTGAATGAAATCAAGCCAGAAGCATATGATGGTGACAATTTTTATTATTTTTGACAACTTCTGTTTCTAATTAGCACAGTTAGCGCATTTATAAATCTAACTATAACAGTAGTGTTTCTGTGTTGCTTCCAGATCAGTGGTTCTCAGACTGTTTTAACAGTCAGATGCCACTGTTAGGGCTGCTCTGAATTGGGAAAAACACAGGATGCACGATATGATGTTGAATGTTGCCATAGCAATATGACTAGTGATAAATAAACAAATAATTAAAAATGTATATCTTTCTCCTTTGGGTTCATAGCAAACCTAGACCCCAGATAATAAAGAGTCTATCCAGCTACTGGGAAAATATAAAGCTCATTATTTCCAACTTTTTGGAAAAAGTCAGTTTGTCAGGAACCAGACATAATAAACTAGTGATATATTGTACAGCCGTAGCCACCGTGTAGCGCATCGGGACTTAGGCTTCTCCTTATGCCACTAAAAGAATTGCATTGGCTCTGGTTGAAGGATGGGATTTAATTATGTTCTGTTTTTACTCTGATTATTTCTAAGTTTTGAGTTGGGAACATTAATAGAAACGTGATGTGAATTTAAAATTCCAAGCTGGAAATTCAAAGGTTTCTCCACAACACCAACTTCAGTATCCATACGGCTGCCTTGCCTATAAAATATATTAGTGGCAGTAAAAAAAAAAAAAACAAGTTTATTTGGCCTTCTGATGTTTTATTTCTCATGAAATCTTTTACATGCATGTTATGGTACAATCACCTTTTAGCATACATGTTGCTATGGTGTTTGAAAGTACAAAATGTATCAAAAACCAGGATTGTCAGCTTCTATTCTACCTACCATGGTTACTGAGCATATCAGTTCATAGAGCTATGTTCCAACTTCAGAGGTAAACGGACCAATGTTTTCACCAGTGCTTCTTCCTGGTTTAATGTTATCCACTTCAGTTTGTCCAGGAAGTAGCCACTCTCTTTGGAGTGGTATCCATTTCAAGCTACTTATCTTTTTAAGCAAATTTTACTGTATCTTTACCTTCTAAATAATTAATAATTTAATGTTTTCTGAGTATCTCAAAAGCCCCAGTTTCAGAAGTAGGGTTTTAGATAGTAAATGATTCTGCTTTGTCGCTCAGCATTCTTTAATGTTTCTTTTCTCTTCCCTGATCTCTGTAACCCCCCACCACCACAACCAACCCCACCCCCACCCCCATCCCTTGCTCCCCATTCATCCCATTTTCAGAATGCAGAAGCGTGGAACAACCTTTCTACAGCCTACATTCGCCTCCAGATGAAGTGAGTATGAGTCTGGAGGCTGTTGAATATGTAGCCAGGCAGACATATTTGAACTTGTTAGTATTCATAGGAGCATCAGTGATGTTCAGCTGGGTGGCAACAAAGTAGGACTGAATGATTCTTTGTTCCCCAGAAGGAATGTATACATTGCTGCAGCAGCAAAGAGGGATTTTGAAGAAATCCCATAAAAAGATATATTGTGTAAAACAGCATTACACTCAGATTGCTTCATGTCTGTTATGCTTTAAAAGTCAGACTGTCACCTCAAACTGTGTGGAAATGTACAGGGTGAATGAATTTTACATTGATCATGCTGATTCCCCCCCTGCAAAAAAAAAAAAAAAAAAAAAAAAAAAAGGCAAATCTTTGATGGGGATTACATTCTGTTACCTGTAGAAATAAGATTTGACACTTTCATGGAGGTTAAGCTTTACAACTGAATTACATCCACTGCAAGCTCAGAAGAAGCTAAATATTTGTTTGCAAACTTAGTTAAACAGTGATATTCAGCATGGATATACTATCATTGAATAATTTAAAATAACAGAAAATATGAACTGCAGAAGAGTATAAGCTGGGAGACGACTGAAACAAAATGCTGATTCAACCACTATAAAATACTTAGTATCCTTCCACCACAAAGCTCCCCTGTAGTTCAGCGTCATCTAAACAGTCCTAACTTCCAACCGCGCCCGATTCCTGAGTAGATTTCTACCCACGAAGAAAATTTACCCTAGAAAACTACTCTGGTTCCTCTGTGTATAGCACCTGTTGGTGAGGCCACTCGATGTTGTCAACTGAACCATAATCAGAAAAGCTGGCTAGATAAAAGCTAACTGAACACATTGAAGTCCAAGCATTTCAACTCACTAAACTGACCGTAAACGTGACCCACGAGGGTAGCTTGTATAGGTATAGGGTATTACCAGCCCAGTTACAAACACAGAGGACATCAATACAAACTGAATACAAGGAAAGCTAACTGAACCTGTAACACTGTAACACATTAACTCCATAGCTGCCAGTCACATGGCTTTGACATGTGTTGTCAACCATCCAGCAAGCAGCCAACATTCCATCAAGGCAGCTCCAAGGAGGAACAGCTGGTGTAAAAATCCACTTTAATATCACACAGTGGTAGGTTTACACTCCAAATCATCATTAATCAGAAAACAAATGATCAAATTAACCACTGAGTTGGGACTGGATGTTGTGACACACTGACTGAGCGAGAAGCGAATTCTGCCATGAGCCCCTCCTGCTTCCTGAGCAGTGCAGTCAGGCTCACATAGTCATCCTGCTGTCAGAGCAGAGAGCCATTCACTCTGTGTCCACACTGCAAATGAATCACACATGTGCAAAGCTGAAAAACGCTAATCGATCAACACTCACCATGCTCGATATTTCAACTCCTGACTCGCCACCGAGGGGCGCCTGTCTGAGTGAGCTGGCTTCATACCTGAACAGGGGGCAGTGATGTCGACATCAGCCAAGCTTTACTGTTGTAACCAGTCGGAGAATTCAACTGCAGTAGTCATGTTTAACCCAAGGAGGGCAGCACTGAAACGGTTTTAGGCCGAATGTTGCAGAATTAAATTTACACAAAAATGCCAATTTATACTGTTGATCTGCAAGAAAAAAAGTTGATGTGGGATTTAGTTACACTTTAATTTTCTTGCACCAACCATCTCCGTATAGACATCACAGTCCAGCTACCTCTCCCCGGACCTACAGGAGTTCATTTGGCAGCTTTTCTCTAAACTTTTGACATCATTGTGTTGAAATTCCAAATCAGCAGCGTCACACACACTCTGACTTCACTTCAGATGTTTGCTTTGACCGGCTGTTCACCGTCTTGCTCAAGTGTGGAATGATGAGGAGATTTTTTGGCCTTTACATTCTTAGATAACCATAAATCACAGCACATATTTCAAAATACATTATTTAAACAGCTTATAGAGGTTGAAGTGAATCCAGAGAAGATTTTTACGGTTCTGTTCTGTTTTCAGGCAGAACGCTGTTGCTGGGATTGTGTTCCTTGCTGGACGGTTGTTGTAAAGTTTGGTTTGAAACCTCTGCTTTCAGGCCTAAAAATGAAAAACAAAGAATTTATGATTACATGGTTTGAACAGATAGATTTTATTTCTGTTGCAGTTGTCTAGAACTGTTTCTCTTGTTCCGTTGAATCTGAGGCTCTGTTGCTGTCTTTCTTTGGCTGACAGAACCAAAGCCTTTCGAACCCTGCAGGAGGCCCTGAAGTGTAATTACGAACACTGGCAGATCTGGGAGAACTTCATTGTTGTCAGCACTGACGTCGGGGATTTTGCTGAAGCCATCAAGGCTTACCACCGTCTCATGGATCTGAGGGAAAATTACAAAGATGTCCAGGTAAAGAGCTTCGTCACCAGGAGGACGAGGAAATACTGCAGTTGGAACTCTGTGAAGGATTTAACATACAGATGTAGCGATCAGAGTTTTCTGGCTGAATTATAGCCAATTATCATAAGAACACCATTGAAGATGTTTTTCTGACTGATTATCACAGTCTGCATTACAAAAATCAGACTGTGATCTGTGTGTTCCCTAGAGCAGGGGTCTCAGATTCTAGTTCTCCTGAACTAAGTAAATGTGGTGCAGTTAAATTAGGTTTCCCCCCATGTTCCGTCTGTGTGACACACCCAGCAGATGAAACCTCCGTCTGAACAAAAACCTACTTGTTCAGTCCTGTAGTGCTAATGAATCTTGTGCATTGTAGTTATATGATGCAGAGTCATTAACAATGGCAGAAGAAGAGGCCTCTCTCAGGCTCATAACAGTGGAAGCTGATTTGTGTGATCCTAATCAATAAAACAGAGCATTCCGCAATTAAATTCAGAAGTAATTAAGAATTTACTTCTGAATTTAAATTCAGAAGTAAATTGACTTCTGCTCTCCAGAAACGGTTGTAGTCCTGCTAAAGCTTGGATGCTGCTTAACTGGGAGGATGACCAGTGAAATGAAACGAATTTCCTCCGTTATTATCCCACCTGACCTCATAATTAGTGGAAGAACATCTGTTTTTTGCACTACATTTATTTGCTGAATTATTGGGCTTAAATCTGTGAATTTGTAGAAGCATTTCCAACTTCCTTAATGTTTCCTTAACTTCAAGGTGACTAAGACACTGATCATTACTGGCTAAGTGACTGTTTCAAGGAGGAATATCCAGTAGGGGTACCAATACCAGTTTTTCCAGACCGAGTATGAGTACTTGACGCTGGTGTCGGGTGCGATACCTGTATCGGCATCAGGACACCACTAATATCCAGCTTACATACACTGGATCAAAGTGCATCTGTTCCCACCTGCCATTGAAAAGGGAAAAGAGTGAGGAGACGTTTGTTAATAACAACCAGCAATGTTGAAATAATCAACAAGTTCTCAATTGCATATTTTATTAATGTCATGCATTTCTTGTACAAGCAAACACATCCATAGTTTGATAATTAAATAGAATAATTAACCATAATTAATTAATCTGTTTAAATCCAACTGTTCTGTTTCTGGCATCAGAGGTTCTATAGAGAACATCAGAGAACAACCAGCAACATGAAGACCAAGGAACACAGCAGGAAGAACGCTGTGGAGAAGTTTGAAGCAGGGTTAGGTTCTAAAACTACCATATTTTCTGGACTACAGGTCACACTTTTTTTCATTGTTTGGCTGGTCCTGCATCTTATAGTCAGGACATGTCCTGGATGACATCCTTTGCTGTTAACAAGCTCTGCTACTCCACCTTGTTTTCTTTCGCCGCTGCTCTTTAAATTTCTGTCTGCTCATGTAGTCAGGAAGCCTGGCAGAGAGATGTTGGAGTCGGGGATATGATCCTGCATCCATGTCTCAGTAAAACACATAATACTGCCTTCCTATCTAATTTGGCCTGAAATCTTTTCCCATTTGTAGATTCTACAGATCCTGGTTAGGGCAGTTGTGGAGAATCTGACTGACAGCCAGGGGGCACAGGCAGGATCCTTGACACCCAAACTGAAGGAGCTTCTTGGTCGTGTCAGTGCACGCCACAGCAGTGACGCTGAAATATGGCGGCAGTACGCCACGCTGTATGGTGGGGGTCACAGCTCAAACCCAGACGACAGCGAGAAGGTTGGTTTCATGCTGGTACTTTGTTACAAATATTTCACTGCCCTGATTTCAATGCTTGATTTTTCTTCAATGCTTGATTTTTCTTCAATGTTGCTTTTTCTTCTGTTAAATAATTGAGTCAATGGAACTTTGTAGTCAGTCTTAAAATTAAAGGGTCACAAGGAATATTTTAACCTCTGGGGCAGTGTTGTCATTTATATTGTTGCTTGGTGCAAAGTCCAACAAAATAATGCTAAAGTTGTTTTTGTGTGAGTAAATTTGACTTATTCATTGTTAAAATGCTGCAAATGAGAATATGGCCATTTAAAGTTAAACTAAGAAGGAAAAAATCTGCATATAGTCATGGGTCAGTATGTCAGTATGACTTAAAACTATTTTAATTTCTAAATAAAAAAGCAGTTAGATGAGATTCACTCATGCTACTATCAGGATTATTATGCACAAATGTAACACCGTTATGAGTTTAACGACAGCATCGCTGTTACCAAAATCACTGGAATCCGTAGCAGGTATGATATTTGTATCCTTTCATCACACTCTCACTAACAAACTCTGGATGTCTTCTGAGTGTACTGAGGATACTATAAACAGTTTAAATTAGCTTTATGCTATCTGAAGTTCTGTTCACTTCATACCTGAGTAAGGCTCTTATTTTTAAGGTTTGCTGTTTTGATGCCATAAACTTGCATCTCCTGTTATTGTTTTCGCTCCTGTGTCGAGTCTAATCAGACCTCCGGATAGAATGCTGGAAGTCTATAAATCTGACCACATAGTAACCAGCTAAAGAGACAAACCAAAGCATTCTGAAGAGGACAAGTATCCAGCTAAATGTTTAGAGACTCACCATTAGCCACTATAGAGATGGTTGCTGCAGGAGAGGGCTGCACCTGTAGTTTCTCTCTGCATGTAGTGAGGACAACACATTTACAAAAAGCTTTTCCTGCACCATTGTAACATTCAGAGTACAGCTAAAGTTTATCCCTGGTGCTCTTTGATTGGTTAAATATCTCTCCCTTTCAGTAAAGTGCATCTAAGATGATGTGACCTTAAATTTCTGAATAATATGTGCAGCTGTAGTAACAGGAGCATCAAGTTGCTTGGAGATGGTCTTCTAGCCTTAACCTTTAACATGCTGTTCTTTAATTTTCATTCTAATCTCCTGGGACAACTCTCTCCTTCACTTCCTGTAGGCCATGTTCACTGTTGTCCACCCCATGTCACCAAACAGCACAGTGGCTACTTGTCACCCTTTAAATAGCCTGACTGACTGATCACAGTCTTGAAGACAGCTGTAATTGTAATTAGAGGACACCCCCAAGTTAAACATGTCCCTGTGGTCAAATTATTTTCAATCTTTTCTAGAGGTACCATAATTTTTGTCCAGGCCTGTTTTATTACTTTGTTGTTTTTTTTTTTAAATAATTCTGTTTTATTTATTATTACTTGTTTCAAGTTATTTCAGTGACCATTGTGGGCCTTTTGGTCATTAATAGCAGGGTATCAACAATTTTTTCCATGTTTCATAAAAGGTTCTTGTCTTAATTTAATAAACTTTGCTCATGGTCCCTAAACTGAGGGAGTGTTTGCAAATGTGTCTACATAGTTTATTAAAATGAGAGAACAATTTTTAAGGCATTAAGTTTGTATTATGATACCTGGCCCTTGCTGAGTGGCTTTATTAAAAATTAAACTTGTGATTTTAAGATAGAGCATAGAACTCCATTGCATAGAATGTCTCTTACAGAAGATCTCATGATCATTCTGCTGTGGCATTGTAGTTTTCAATTCTACAGAATCTAAGATTGGTATCGCCCACCACGAGATTTGAAATTCAAAAGTATAATTGCATATGTACTTTGATTTTAAAACAGTAAATCAATAATTATTCTTGCTACTTCTAAAATGTAGCTTTATTGACCAAGTTTGTGCCCACAAACAAGGGATTTGACTTCGGTTCCACTTTGCTCTCACTAAGATATTGTAAGCATATCAATGTAATATATGATATTTTCTTTATTTTTATTCTAATACACTTAAGCAACAATATAGAAGAAAAATCTGCTGAATTTTGAATTAGTTTTTAAGCAAACCTGCTTAATGAGCAGCCATATTTCTCATGTTTTGCTCTTTACAGAGTAAGAAGCTAGTATTAGCTGGTTAATTAGTCAGGCTTTCTGCTCAGGTAGATTCTGCCGTCAGCTTCTTGACAAACATGCAGTCTGTTGCTTGGCAACTGTACATACTGTCTAAAACATTGCAGCGTCACTATATACCTGATAAAACTGCAGAAAAGGTGGGTTTCTCTACAACTTTCTCTGACATGTCATTAGGAGAACTGCAGACCATAGGGACAATAGGACTGAATGTTTCAGTGTTTTTCATGCCATGGCTTTGTAAATCCTCAGTATACCTTGATACAGGTTAACTGGCCTGTTCCAGTTCCATATTAGGACCAGTACAACCCAAAACATATTGTTGTGAACTGTTGAAGTGTTCGATCTTTTAAGTGTTGTTGTCTTTGTTTTTTTGCACAGTGATATGAAATAGAATCCAACAACACTGACTGATTCTTTAGCTGATTAGGAAGGAAAATGGCTATAAAATTTCCTGAAGTCCAGAGTATAATCTGTTTTAGAAGTACTTCTGTCTCGAAACACCCTTTCAACTAACCTAACACAAAGGCCTCACAAGTATTGAAAATCTGTGAAGGCCAGCAACATTGTTCCACCTTGTTATTAAGGAGGACAAATGAATCCCAAAGAAAAATGTTGTCAGTGGAGCTGCTTGTGTTTGTCTCCAGGCTCTGCAGTTCCTATCCAAAGCTCATCGCTGTGAGATTCAAGCTAGCGGCTGGGAAAAGGACCCTGTACTTTTCAAGGACGTGATCACAAGAGCCATCAACATGGGAAAAGGTGAGGACACACTCAGCTGTGTACATCACCACCATTCACACTCTCCACACTTTAAAATGTAGCTGAAAGGATCAGGACACTACCATTCCCAGCAGCATGCCTGGTATTGAATAGTCTGTCTCTCTTCTTGTGCTTATAACACCAACTCTCAACTCAACTTGGTCTCAGCTGGGTTGAAATCTGACATCCTCAGTAGCAGGGAGGATCTCCTTTTTAGAAGGAGCATCTATGGTGGTAGGAGTTTGTCCCATAATCGCTGGTTCGAGCCCCACTCCGTCGTCATGTCCTTGGGCAAGACACTTCACCCACCTTGCCTGCTGATGGTGGTCCGTGGGCCTGGTGGCACCGATGCATGGCAGCCTCACCTCTGTCAGACTGGCCCAGGGCAGCTGTGGCTGCAGTAGCTCCAGTAGCTCACCACCATCAGTATGTGAATGTGTGTGTGATGTGAAGCACTTTGGGATCCTCTGGACTTGATGAAGCGCTATGTAAGTACAGGCCATTTACCATATCAATCCCTGTCCCACACACACACACACACACACACACACACACACACACACACACACACAGATAAAATAGGTGTGTGTAGGTTTGTGTCCAAAGCCATAGAGGAAAGACAGCAGCAATGACCTTAGAGAAGCAACTGTTGCTCCCCATTCATCTGGGAAGGATTAGACAGTAATTTCCAAACTACCTGAAGTCTGTCCTTCTACAGAGAGAAAAAGGATTCACAAGTAAGAACATTCAGATCATCACTCCTCCCAGGACTGAATGTCCCATCAAATTCACCTCTCTGTTTAGAGAGCTGACAAAACCCTAGAGCTCCATCTTAGACTCCACAGGCCTCACTTGGCATGTTAAATGTTGAAGTCCTTGATGAGGGTTAGGGATGATGGAAAAGACTCAGTGAGTCGGGTTTGTCTGGAGTATTGAAAGAGAAAGTTTTCTCTCTAAGAAGAAAAAGGCAACATGATGATGGTTAGCAATGTTTCACCTGAATAAAGCACCTCTTCAACAGTGTCCTTTGGATTGATGAGACAACGGTGGAGATGTTTGGAGAAAAACTTAAACAGCAGATCAGCCCAAACACCTCTTAACAGCTGTTAGGCATGGTGGTGGAGGGATGATGTTTTGGGCACAGACCTGGAAACCTTGCAGTAACTGAGTCAATATTGAATTATTCAGTCTACCAAAGCATTCTATAAAGCAGTCTAGCTGAAGCTTGGCCCAAACAGAACTATGTCAAATGGGTCAGATAATGATCCCAAACACAGCTAATTTCCTAATTTCCACACATACAGGTCCTTCCACAATTTTCTCTTCTGCATAAAGCAACACAAACTCAATGTATTCAAACTCATCCATGATCCCTGGGTGATAAATAGCCTTGGCACCATAGCATGAGAAACATCCCCATACCACGATGCCTGAGCTGTGTTTGGTCATCTGATCAAAGCTATAAAATGTTGCTCCATTCATTTTGGGTCAGTCAGTTTGCTCTTTGGCATCCTTGATTCTGCCTTCATTATCTTGTTTTTTCCAACATTTGGTCTTTGTGAGAGCTTGTTGCTAAAAACTTAGCTTCACATAGGCATCTTCTAATTGTTACAATACTCAAAGATCATTATTAGTCATTATTAATCTGGTTTATTTGAATGGTAGTTTATGTCCAGTATTTTTCTGTTTTGCTTTTCATTTTAAAGGATATGGGATTATTTTAGCTGAACTGCTTAGTATTTTCTGCATTCCCCCTCTCCAATCGACTTTTTGATCAAAGTACGCTGGTTTTGTGACCGTTGTCTGGAAATCGAGTGAAACTGTGTCATTCCAGAGCAGGTTGCACTGTAACCAGCATGCCTTCGTCTTCAAACAGGGGCCACCTACCCGTCTGTTGATCTCAGAATGAATGACCTCACTGACTGAACTCTCTTGGACACGCCCCTTTTAATTCATGACTCGGTTACACGGAATCAGCAGCATCCATGTCAAGACTGCTTGTTGGTTTTCTGTTACTCTGCTGCACCTGCTTGTAAACTATTTGCCATGTAGAAATATAATTTCTATCAAAAATAATGAATGATCTTGTTGTGGAATGCTATTGTTTGAACACATCTTTTTGTGTTAAGGTGGAACAGCTCATTCTGTTGAGGTAATTTAATTCGAGTTTAAGGTGGAATGTTGATATTAAATGGTCTCTTGTGTAACTTTTGATGTTTTCTGTTTGGTTATGAACCCAGAGTCATCAGGAGTCTCATCTTTTGGCATCAGCTGTAACATGACCTGTTGGCTTCCTCATACTGTCTTACTGCATTCATAAATCTGCTAATGTCTTATTAATATTTTATTAGGTTTAACAATTGCAATTTTTAAGCATTTTAAGATGGAATCTTCCTAGGAATCAGTTTTCTAAACTTCTCTAGCTTAATGATGGAACTCAAAGAAGGATCAGAAGGGCCAGAACTAAGGGCAGCTCTGGATTCATCAAGAATATATCCATCAAGGTCTGTTTTGAAAGTAGACAGCATGTCTCCCTCGTTCTTCAGAGCTGAATCTTAGTTCCACAACAGAAGAACCCTTTAAAATCTGGGTCATGGTCAGTAGTAAACCTGCAGGGCTCTGAGAGGACAATATGAACAATGGAGCTTGGTCATTCAGAACTTTGTATGTGTGAATATTTTTCATTTCTGCTTAGGATTTTACAGGAAGCCCCAAAAAACTGCAGGATTTTAAAACAGCTAGAGAGTTTGGTAACTTTTTAGAACTATAACATCATAAATTACAATAGTCCAACATAGAAATAACAAATACATGGTCCATATTTTAGCATATAATGTTTTTAAATAAAGTTCCTAAATTTGCTTTTGTAATTTAAGTGAGTGTGATAGATACTGGTTTTATATGGGAGCTGAAAAACATCCTGATCAACATTAAGGCTCCCCACACTGCTACTGGTACCCCAAGGAATACCATCCATTTACTAGATAGTGTGAGCTCAATGTGTTAAAGTGTTAAATTTTAATTCATTTTGTTTTTAGGCCTTTATGTATTTAAGATCAGATACAGCAGGCTTCTAGAATAAGTCTATCATCAGTAACATTTATTACCAAGAGGTTCTCTGGTTTTAGAGTGCAGACATGTTCTAGCTCACGCTCTACTTCTGTGTCTCAGTGAGCATCAGCTGCAGTGAGAAGAAGAGTAATCCAGCAGAAGCTCTCCAGATGCTCTCCTCCAGCCGCCTCAGCCTCAGGAGTCTGGCTACCAAAGCCAAGGTACAGTTTCTGAGCTTACTGCAGAATTATTCTTGTGCTGAACACAGAAATCTCAGTTATGGTTAAGAGTTTATGCAGGAATATTTCAGCAGACGACTTAAATGGCTTGGAGCAGATGCTGACCTCTGTAATGCTACTGTAGGTGGAATGTGCAGGCTTCATATCATCCATCTCTGTTTTTCTTGAATGCAACAAGGGGGACATTCCATGTTTGATGTGTTCTGCATTGTGGTCTTCCAGCAAATCCACACAGATGTTGCAACAGGTGAAGTCCACGCTGATCTACAGGACGGCGTTGCTGCTCTGGAACAGCTGATTACAGAGCTGCAGGAGCTGAGCGGGAAATTACGGAACCAATCCCAGTGACACGTCACCTTTTCTTTAAATCAACTTCTCAGTGGTGATCAGTGTCTGATGGACACCTGCGTGTTTATCGTGAAGATTTTATACCTTTTTGTCCACAATATAGTGTAAATGGTTGTTATAAGGTATCAAAAAGTAAACTTAATTAAATGCCTCGTGTGTAATTCTTCATTTTGCAAATAGTAAAGTTGAAACCAATGTTTATTGACATAAACTGTTCCAAAGTATACACCTAAATCATGCTAAATGTTCCCTGTTTTAGATCAGCTTATTTTCATTCACTGAATGTCAGAATAATAACTACTTGCTACAAAATCATAGCTTTTCATACAGTAAGATTATCATGCCTATCAAACCTTTTTGGAAAGCCATGATGATGTCATGATTTTGCAAGATTCTGATGAGTTCATTCACAGTATTTGAGGCACACTTCAAACCGCTTCCTTGTGTGACATCTTGGGAAAATCAAGAGAAATCCTCCAAGGTGTCAGGAAGAGATGAGCTGCCAAGTTCTTCGCCCCGTAGAAATTCCAGATACCTTAAGCTGCAACATTCATTTGTTTAAACTATTAAATGCAGGTATAAACCGCATGGGAATATCTGGACATCACAGCGCTCAAGAAAAAGATGGGTTCTGTTGGGAAAATGTTTGTTCATTATCATACTTTTATGTTATCTGCTAATTGTCAGTTGGATTTATTGACTACATTGTTTTTGATATGTCATTCACTTATGTGGGGTCACATCCCCTGATGTTCATTTAACCTTGAAGTTCCAGACATAGTCTGGTTTCAGTGCGACATTATATAGTGTAAGTTCATAAGTTCATTTCCTGTTTTAGATGAGGAACCATCGTTTCTAGGTGTTTTTACAAAGCTGCAGAAACTCCCCACCTTACATCTGTGCAAAGGGGCATTGACAGGTGTATTTAAGCAACACCATTTCCTTGTTTGGCAGAGAATGCTCTGACCTACAAACCATTGCATTTTTCTCCTTGCAAGTAAGTAAAATACCTAAAAGAGAATCTCTAACTCTTCTGATTCTGTCCTGGTTGTTCTTTTAAAGAACTAATTTTCCCATCAGGTTCCGTGTCCCAGAGATGAGTTTGTTTTGGTGATGCACAAAAGAAAAAATCCTTGTGAAGATGCTGACTGAAGTTGGTATAAGTGTCCTTATCCACAGTGAAACAAGTCCCTGGCTGACATTAGCTGAAAGGTCACTCAGTGAGGAAGAACCCATTACTCTCAAAGAGAAAGCCTGATTGTAGTTTTCAGATGCATAGAGATCCTAATATTTGGACACATGTCCTTTGGTCCAAGGGATCTAAAATTGAACTGTTTGATCATAATGACCACCGTTACATATGAAGGAAAAAGGAGGAAGCTTGCAAGCCTGAGAACACCATTTCAGTTTTGAGGTACAGGGGTGGCAGCATTATCATTCGCTGCTGACAAGCATATGGAACCAACATCTCTTGGACCCAAATGGGTCTTCCAAATAGACGATGAATCTAAGCATACAACCAAATTAGTTACAAAAGTGGATCAAGGACAAAGTCAAGGTTCTGACCATCACAAACCCCTGATACCAGTTCGGAAGTAAATTTGTGTGCAAAACTGAAAAGATGTTTCCATGGAAGGCAATTGACAAACCTGACTCAGGTTGTGCCATTTCTGTCTGGAGGAATGGGCCAAAATTCCAGCAAACTATTGCTAGAACTTGGTAGAAGCTTGTGGAAGGAGACTTGAAATGTTTGACCAAAGTCATGCAAGTAAAAACAACAATGATTTTCAGTAAAAATAAAAGGTCGTAGTAAAAGAGAAAAATCCACTAAAGCATTTGTTCATGAAAAACATGATTAGCAGCAGTTAGTCTGTGGATTTAAATTATAACATCTTTTGATTTTCTTATCTACTCAGAAATATTGACTTTGGTTTGCAAGAAATAATTAGTCACTGTAAATAAAGAGACTGTGAGAAAAGATAAACTCCAGGTCCTTTCTTGGTGCACTATGAGGCTTCTACAAAAGCTTCCATTCTTTGAGGAATGGCTCTCATTGTAGTACAGGCAAAACATTATGAAGTAAGTAACCAGGATTATCTCTCTGTCACTGTACCTGTAGCTGGGTTGCATTGTTTCAGAGCATGCACATCTTTTCTTGAAAACTGTGGCCCCTGATGGCTCTGACGCTTTTCAGCAGAATAAGGCACCCTGCCACAAAGCAAAGATGCTTCAGAAGTGGTTTGAGGAACACAATGGGTTTGAGGTTTTGATCAGGTTCCACAGAGCTCAATTCGTGTAAACATCTGAAGGATGTGTTGGAAGAAATAAGTCAGATCAATGGAGGCCTCATCTTGCAACTTACAGGATGTTAGGAGCTACTCCTAACATCCTGGTGCCAGGTACCACAGCACACCTTCAGGGGGTCTAGTGGAGGCTGTGGCTTGATGGATCAGGCCTGCTTGGCATTTATTAAAAGGAGGACCCAACCCACTATTAAGCAGTGGCTTATAATGTTATGTCCAAATGATGCATCTAGCACCATCGCTCCGCCCATGCGCATAACATACTGCACGTAGGGCACCAAGTGGCCAGGGGGGTATCAAAAATATGGCTCGTGAAAAATCTTTACAATTAATCATGAAATATTTCAATAAAAACATGTGAAGCATGTTAAATAAACTGTGTGATGGATTTAATATGGTGCATGTTTTATGGCTCCAGCTACAAAGAGAATTGACACACAACATATTAGCATCATTTGGTAAAGAGATTTAAGACTTTTTAATCACAGAGGTCGAAAATCCCGAATAAATCAAACTGTTGAAAAGACATTTCATGCTGCATTCCATTTCTACTCAGAAGCTGAAATTTCCAAAATTCAAGATGGTAAAATGAGCCACAGTTGTTACAACAAGAAGGTTCTATCTTGGTATCCTGGCTGGGGGCTTGTTTGGATGTCCCCCCATGCTTCTGTGGGTTGTCCTTGGGTACCCTGGCATCCATACCAAAGACATACATGTTGGGTTAATTAGTCATTCTAAATTGCCCTCAGCTGTAAGCGTGTTCGTGTGCGGTTGTGTGTCTTTGTGATGGATGACCTACCCTGGGTGTAGCAGATAGGCACCATAGCACCCCAGTTACCCTTCAATGCCAAATGGGTATATAGAAAGGGATAGAAGTTGACAAAATTAACTGAAATGAATTGTTAGTTTTTACATAGTGGAAGGATTCTGACCCTAGATTCCAATATGGCTGCTGGACCAATAAAACATCCGGTTAGTGCCACTTCTGACAGTTTGCATCTCCTGAAATCAGTCACTTGTGTGCTGTACAACAGGTATTAGTGAGCATATTGTGTTACTGTTTCAATGCAGAGAGATACATTATAATCTTACAGCAGTTAGGCTGCTCCCTGAACACTACAATTAGAAGATCCCACTTCTTGCAACTACAACACTGTTAGACCCACTTCCGAAGCACTTTGGAAAGTGGAAGCTCTCCAGATCTTTCCTTTTATTGAATCATGTATATGACAGTCCACAGAGCCTCTGCTTTTGCTGTGAGGATAAACTGTATTGCAGCTGACTGATAAAGATGGCAGCTTTTTGTTTAAGGTTGGATTACATAAGAACTATTTATGAAGCCACTATGCAAAACCAAAACAGTTCTTATATAAGGAAATTAAAAACTGTCCAACAAATACATGCTGAATGTTTTTTATAGTCAATGGTTTGTGCTATTACTGAGGCAGATCTCAGCATAGCAAACTATGACAGGTACGGTTCATTAAGTCCTTAATTCAAGCCATTTCATTCATCACCACATTATATCAGTCATAAAGCACAAGTGACTAATCTCTTTATTATGATTTAATTTCCTGAAAGACATTCTTGGATAAATCCAGTGAGTGATTTAATGCAGTTCTGTCATCATCCAGAGGACAGCTCTAATAACAGGACACAAAGCTTTGCCTGTTCTGCTTCATAGTACCTTCAAAAATTCCTGGTGTTTCTCAGACTGTTTCAGACATTAGCCTTCTCACATCAATCTTTACATTAGGTGAGAGTGAAGAAAGACCAGTTAGTGCAGGGCCCATCTAAGATTTCTGCTTCTTTCAGGGTCTGGGAGCCTCTCCAACATGTTCCAATTATCAATAAGATGTAGCGCCACCATTAGAAACAACATCTCTCTTTGTTGGGACCTCGTCAGCTTCTCCCATTGTTGTGAAGGAACTTTATCCCATTCTTCCTTCAGCTGATAGATGTTTGCTGACATTTATAGAGCTGTGTTCAAAATATCCACTGTGTTTAAAATTTAAAGCTGGAAATTATTCTAACAGCCTTTATTTCGGTATATTGAAATTCATTAGGAAGACTTTTCATTCTGTTCCAATGAAAAACATGAAGAAGAAATATCAACTTTGTTCTTAATCTAAAGAAGGAAATAAAAAAGGAATACTAGGCTGCACAAAAAACAAACAAACAAAAAAAAAACGTGTCCATGTCGTTGTCTTTACATAAGTATTTTCTGGATGAACTGAAAATAACTTTGAAGATTTATCTTTTTCAGTCCAGATTCTTTGGGCTGCATTCCACAATTCTACTGCATTTCAGGGCTTTGCCTCAGAAGCAGCATGATGAAAATCACCTTACCAGTTTTCTGTTGGATTAAGGCACAAGGAAGTGACTTACCACTTCATAATGTTAGTGCTATTGGTCTGGAACCAAGATGCTGCAACATGATCTCCTCATGTATTTTTAAAATGCTGTATTCAAATGATCCATGATCCCCAGTATGCCATAAATATGCCTGCAGTATGAGAACTATTGCCATACTACGATGGCTCACAGTGTTTTGTGGCTTCAATTCAGTACTTGGAGGTTGTCTCTTCGTCTGTCTCAGCATTTCAGGCATACCGTATGGAGAAGCTGGTTTCCTACATGTACCTGGGCAGTTTTACTCTACAAAATGGATGGTGATTACATGGTTGACTTTGTTAAATCCGACTGCAGCTGACATCAAAGTAGTCAGACCCCATCAGGCTTGTCCAGCTGTATGCCTGTTTTTCACAGTATGAATAACCTCACAGGTTGAACCCCACATTGCTAATCGTTATATTCCTGGTTGTTTGAACTTTTGCTTCTGTTATTTCTCTTTTGATTTCTTATTTTCATTATTTTTCCCTCATCCTAGTTTATTTCCTGTTAGTTTAGTTATTTCTTATTTGAATGGTTCCTTCCATTTAGCATTTATTTTCCCCAGTCTACTTTATCCTTTGTGTTTGTCCAGTTCTTAGTGTTGAGTATTTGAGTTATTAGCTTTATTGTTCTGTTATTATTCAAGTTCTCATTTGGTTTTATCTTCTCAGTCAGTTTTGCCGTTCACTCAGCCGTGTTCTGTTCAGTCTACTCATAGTTATTTATGTTTAATTATTTAAATCCTGTGTTTATTGTTTCAGTTAGATTCATTTTCCTATTTCTGCTGTCTGTTCTCATTCGCCCCCTTATGCCATTCTCTCTCTCTCCTCTCACAGCTGCAGCCTGTTACTAATCAGCCACCGGTTCTCTATCCAGTAATCAGCTCACTAGTAGTTAAACTCCTCATTGTCAGTCAGTCATGGCTAGATTCTACTTTTGTTCTCCCTCATGGTCTCCTGTTCCCCATCTTTTGAAAGTTACTTGTCAACTCTGACTTCACCTGGCTGTCTGCATTTTGGTCCATTCTCACACTCACTGTGACACTAATATTTTGGATATCCTCGTTTAACTAATGATTCAGCTCCACAGATTAAGCAACATGCTGTTGAGTCTGTTGGAAAATGTTTTACTTGATCATACCAGACCAAGATAATAGGAATACAACATTATCAATTACTATTGTTTTGAACACAATTCTATATGTACCAATCAAATCAAGTTTGGGCTTGCTTTGATTGGGCAGTTGTAACACCTTGGGGGGTTTTTTGTTTGTTTTTTTCAAGTCATTTTGTACTTAGTTTACTGCTCAGTTTATCCTGTGACATCTGGAAAATAAAACCAAGCTTCAGCTATTAAAAATATGATCTTTGGAAAGCTTGGGTATACAGACCCATTCAATACATTAGAATATTGCTGAAAAGTCTATTTCAGGAACTATTTATTTCAGAAACACATTACATAGGCTAATTACACACAGATGTTTGAAAGCCTTTATATCTGTTAATTATGATTTTCCACTTACAGGTAATGAAAACATGACATTTAAAATTAAAATGTTACATCAGACCATTAAAAAATATATTTAATACAGAAATGTGGGCTTAATGAAAATTGTTTAATACCTCCTTGAAGGTTATTTTCAAAAGGTACTTTTAATCGCACAAACGAGAATTTTCTGAACACATTCTAATTTGTTGACTATGACTATACATAGTTTGTTAGAGGTCAATTTGACAAGTGGCGAGGTAAAGTCAGTCATAGTTGAGAAGGAGCGCTTTGCATATGATGTTTAATCTGAAACTGTTAATAGATATAGAGAAGGTCAGAAGGAATCCTATTGTGTCATTATAGATTGAAAGAAAACATGTTTTAGGCTGCAAAGAGAGGAAATATGATGTCAGCTTATGCAAAAGAGTATGCACTGGATGTCCAGGATATAAGGACAGTGAGAAGGTGGCGAGGTGTGCAGTAGACAGATGAATTTGAGGTATAGGTGGGATTACATCAGGGATCAGCTGAGTCCCTTCTTGCTAGCAGTGGTGATAGACAGTTTATAGATGAGGTCAGGCTGAAAACTCAATCAACTTTGATGTTTAAAGACAACATTGTGATCTGTAGTGAAAGTAGGAAGCCTGTGGAAGTAAGCCTGGAGAGGTGAGGGTATGCGCTGAAGAGAATAGGACTTTAGGTCAACCATCCAATGCAACAGGCAGTGAAGAAGAGGATGCTGAATGGACACGACTGTCAGTGGTGGTTTGTAACAGAAGGAGAGTTGCAACATTGCGTGGAGACGATGGAGCTAACAAAAACAAAGGAGGAGCAGCTAAAGGTGGCATAACTGAAGTTGCTCAGAAGATACCAAAACAGACAGAATTAGAAATGAGTACATCTGAGGGACAACTCTCTTTAAGTGGTTTGGGGACAATGCTGAGGTGGTTTTGGACAGGCGTAGAGGAGAGATATTGGATGTATTGGAAAAATGATGTTGAATATAGAGCTTTCAGAGAGAAAAAAATGCAAAAACTGCAGTGAAGGTTCATGGCTGGAGAGAAGGAGGAAATGCAAAGGGTTGATGTGACAGAGGAAGATGCTAGGAATGGGGTGAGATGGAAGCAGATGATCAGCCAAAGGAGCAGTTGAAAGAACAGTTATTTAAGATTAAAGACAAAGACAAGCCAGATGACTCAAATGGTACATATGACCATGGTACATGCATGGTCATATGTACACGCAGAACGGTATAGAAACACAATCAGGAGGTACAGTGAACCCTTGCCTATTTGCTGATCTTTCCGGAGAACATGACTCCAAATTTTTCAAGGAACATTCACCTTTTTGTTGGTTTTTCCATAGAGCATATCTAAAATATTTGAAAGAAATTTAGCTTGAGAAGCAAAGGTAAAATCAATAAATTATATATTTTTTCTAGATTAGTATTATAAATGCTAACTTGCATATTGTTTTCCATCTTGTTAGATGCATAACAAGAGCACACTAGAAGGTATAATTTCCAGTTCCTGCTTCGGAATTCATGATGTAATGGTCTTTTGAAGCGATTGATTCACTGTTCTTCTTTAACCTAATCTAAAACTTAAAAATAAAATATCTGATTTTATACATTCTGTAGATTTTTGCAGTAACAGTGTGAGAGCTCAGGAGTGAATTAAATAATGAGATTTAGTGTTTTTAAACGAGACAGAAACCCTTCAGACTGAATCTGTCAAAATGACATCAGGTGGGTGGGAGGGTTCTGAGAGGATGCAAGGCCATGGCTTCAAGGCTCACAGTTTGAGGATTTTGTATGTGGAAAAGGAATTTTTCTCATCCACATGGCAAGAGGTCAGCATAACTTTACGTAAGATAGAATTTATAAATAACTGAGTATGTATTTAGTTTGAAAAACATCTCTCTGTGCAGAATTAGCTTCAACACAGGCTGTTGGCAGGAATTACTCATATTTCATCAGACAGTAGAAAGCAGGGAGCTGTCAGAAAATCCAGCGTTTACCTCTAGGGGATGACTTTCTCCAACATGTTTGTTCGGAATGAATTTAGTTTTTGAGCCATTAAATGAACATCCTGTCCACATTTTTAAAAGAATATTGCATTATCTGACTATGGTCTTCCTCTGAGGCATGCTGGGTCTTTCTACAATAGTTTGGCAAACTGTTTGTGCAGCCTCTGTCTTATTTCCTTAGAAAGTTTTGTGACCCAGTCTTTCCTAGGTTCTGCTTACAGTCAACCTTCAGGGCTCCATATCAAGCAACTGGGCCCACTGTCTGGTATGCATGAAACTATCAGGAAGTAAACATTTTCCAGTAAGGCTCAGAGTAGAGGAAGTTGTGTCCTGAAAAACTTTCTCATGTGGCCTAAATAAGATCACATGACACCACAAATAGCGATAACTGTGAGAGGTCAGCACAGATGAGTCCAGTTTTCAACCAATAAACTTGGCTGTTATGACTGCCCTGCAAACATGCCCATATGGGTCCATTGAGGGCTTTAGTGCACATATTTTCAAAACTGTGAAAAATAAAGTGTTGTCAAATCATCTTTTTGTTTGGTTTTATGTTGGTTTGGTATTTGTTTTTGTCTGTATGATCAGATGATGATGTATCACGTCATTAGAGATCTTGATGTGGTGAATGTGTGTATATAATGTTACTTACACAACAGAAGGGCATCTTTACTCAGTCAAATAAGGTTTGGATGTTTGAGCTTAATTTCGTCACTGTCAGGCAAAAACCTTGTTTCTCCATGTTATTGATTTTTGTTTTCTTCTGAAAATCAACTCCACTGATTGCCGTTCACATCTGGTTCTGGTTTTGTTGAAAAATATCTAGTGAAAATTTTAAAAACAGCACGACTTTGACAAAACATCACAAGTTTACATTTAGAAGAAAGATGTTTTTAGCATGCCCTTAAAAGTTCAGTTTTGAGACAGCTGACTTGTGTGTGTGTGTGTGTGTGTGTGTGTGTGTGTGTGTGAGAGAGAGAGAGAGAGAGAGAGAGAGAATCTATTTTTATGTTCTCCATTGATTTGACTGCAGAACTGAGATCTGTCTTTGTGACTCGCTGACAAAGTGCAATTGTTTTTTTTTTTTGTTTGTTTGTTTTTGCTGAGTTGTCAACATGTATAACATAACACTGGTCCATTGTTTATTGAGGAGCCTTTCTGTGGCTGTGATGATGATGATGATGATGATGATGTCAAGTGGCTTAAACAACAAACAGTCATTCCTCTGAAAGCAGAGAAGGTAGTCTACTGAAAATGACTGAAGTGATTAAAAATTGAAAAGAAATCTTTTTAAAAGAACTCCATGCATAATTCATCACGCTTATCCAGGACAAACAACCACACACTCACACTGAAGGAGAATTTAGAAAGACCAATTAACCATTATCATGTTTTTTGGACTGTGGGAGGAAGCCGGAGTACCCAGAGAGAACCTACGCATGGACAGAGAGAACATGCAATCTCCTTGCAGAAAGACCCCAGTGTGGATTCGAACCCAGGACCTTCTTGCTGCAATGCAACAGTGCTACCAACTGCACACTGTGCTGCCTAAAAAAAACTCAGAAACTGAAAATATTCCCTAAAACTACACTGCAAGAAAGACTCTCTTTGGAAGTAAATTTTGTGCTGTACATACATGTAAATATAAAGTCCATCCATTACAAGTAAAGTAGTTCTTGCTTTGCTCTTTTTAACGGATTGTGAAAGTCAGAGATCTATCCTTTTCCTCAGTTTCCCTTGTGAAGCTAAGAAAAGGATGAGAAGCCTGGAAAAACAACTGATGAGAAATATTCTCTAGTCTATTATAAAAAGAGAACGGGTGGAAGAAAAGCTCCTGCTGGAAAACCCCACAGGTTGTGTAAAAAAAACGGGCTGTTTTTTCTGGTGACAGCACACACGTCTATTTCAGGCTTATGGCAGCAATAAGGGGAGCAAAAACTCAAGGCCTCCATCTTTGGTAACTTTCTTAATCTCTGGAATTTGTGGAAGTTCCGTCTCTGGCCAGCTGGCTGACTCAATTCTGTAGACATTACTGTTACATTCAATCTAAAATAGTAAAAAGTTGTTTATTTCTGTAAAAATTATATCTCAAAATCTGTTGGGTCAAAAAAAAAAAAACAAACAAGAACCTACAGAAATTTGTTTATCTCTTAATACAAGAAATGTTTTTTGTTCCTATATCCAATTTTATTCATTCGAGCTGCAGAGAAGGTGAATCTCTACAATACACCTGTTTCAACTTTATTTTTATTTTGTTGTAGACCTATCACTATAAAACAAAATGAGACTGTTGTGCTAAAACAGTAGTGATAAAACAGATTTGATAAAACATCTAACGTGTAGCAGGCTGGAGGTTGTTTTTGCTTCTGCGGTACCATTTATCTGATGGCAGAGCTTCAAGGCTGTAAGAAGTCTCTGACTACATTTAAAGCCCTGTTCCTGCAGCATCTCTAACACAGAATCTTGAAAGAGGGTGGAAACACTGCAATAACCATCTCTGCTCCCCTCACTATCTTCTGCAGGGCCCTTTTAGTCTACCACATTACAGCAGGAATATCACTGAGAAGCTCTATGGAGTGTTGTAAGGATGGTGGTAGAAAATGATGTTTGTTTCAGTTTCCTCCGAAAGCACTGTTTCATGATCCCAATGGTGTTACACTCCCAGGAACTTAATCTTAATGTTCCCCTCTATGCACTACATGGTTGCTGATGCTGAGGGATTTGTACTTAGATTATGACTGTAGTGTCTATTAGTTCTATTTTCAATTATGCTGCCATAGAATCCATAAGTGTTTCATCCACAGACTTGTATGCTGTTGTTGTTGGTGTGTCTCACCTTCCTCTTCAGGGTGTGATTGGCGGGTGCCTTCCAGGTGGTATTCATCAGCCCTCGTTAAGGAGTAGTGTTTAGATGACTGGATTTCCTGAGACAGATGCCAGATGGTTAACTTACTACTCTTGATAACTGCGGAGTTCCTTAGCAGTTGTTTGAAGAAAGCTCTTTCGTTACACTTAACCCTTGTCTTTCCTTGGTCCTCTGCATTCGCTTCCACACTGACTTTCCCGTTCAATGGATCTGTCCTGGTGTCTGTCTCCTTGTTGCCTCCTCGACTGCTCCTTCAGAAAGAACATCTATCTGTGGCTCCCATCCAGCGCTCACCCACCTGTCCACTCTCCGACGTTCGATCAGCAGAACAAACCCAATCAACAGCAAGCCACCAACAATCAGCCAACCTCAATAGTTTTTAGTTTTTGCAGTTGCCCCCCGCCTGGATCATCTTCACTAACAGTAAGAACACCCAGACTCCTTCGAAGTGTGCACTTGCAGGCATTACCATCCTACCTGTCTTACACCATGGCTCCAGACCCAACTCTGTTTCTGCCCTGAAGACAACCATATCCAGAATCACCTTCTGTTCAATAAACTTCTTACCGTTCATTTCCCTTCTCTCCGTAATTGTTGCATGCACTAGAGTCAAACTGTTTAAACTTGAAGATAAATAAATTAGTCCCATGTATTTTGCCATTAAACAAACTAATTATCAATCTGACATAAATTTCTTAATTTTTTTTTTTTTACACTGAATGATTAATATTTAAACATTCAAAAAACACCAGAACTTTTTTTTCTTTTTTTTTTTTTTAAGAAAAGTTAATTAAAATCATGAATAGATTAATAGAAAAATAGAAAAACTCTTATTACTAGCCAGTATAGAGATAATTTGTTGGACCATATTAGCCTTGAGGCAGCCTTTGCCTCGACATGAGAACCATCTCACTGGGGTGAGATGGTTCATCCCTATTCCCCCCCTCCCATCTCCTACCTTGTGGAGATGGGAGGGAGGGGAATAGGGGTTTTTGAGTTTGTCCTGTGTGGCATTGCTGCTGGTGTGTTTGGGAGGTGTCTGGCTTTGGGACATCTGGGGGTTTCCTGTGGGGGAGGGTCTGGCACAAGGGGGTATGGTGGCCCCCACCTGGGTGAGGCTTTGGTGGTGTGCCTGGACTGGCCTGGAGCTGGGTGTCCAGCTCCAGTCTTCAAAGGCTGGTGTGCTGTCAGTTTTAGATGTGTCTCTGCTCCAACACAGCTTATTTAAATGGTCTCACTACCTCCTGAGCATGTCAAAGCTATACAGAGGCCTGCTCATGACCTGCCATTCAATTCAGGTGAGTTGAACAAAGGAAAGAACTAAAACATGCAGGATACCAACCCTCGGGGATTGACGTGTTTTAAGCTCCTTTTCTACTAGCTCTACTTTGTTCTACTCTGCTCTCTACTCAGCCTGACTCCACTCTACTCTGGAGTTATCGCGTTTCCACGGACCCTGCAAGACCATGTCCAGGGAGAACAGCTCCTGTTGCTGGGAGTTTTGAGCCACACCTCCAGACGTCCTATGTCATGTGTTGTTTCATAACATGCGACCAAAACACGAGTTGTCATTTTTACAGACAACAGAAAAGGATAGAACTGGGTTGTTGCTGGTATTTTTTGTTTTCCTTTTTTTTGTTTTTTTTGTTAGCCTGATTGGGATTTTTCTGAGATTCCAAGAAGAGAGGGGCAGATTGCTACAGATGCAGTCAATGTAGTGAGCAGGACAGCAGATTTTCACAGGAGCTTCTTGGCCTTGCAGCTGGGAGAAAGCAGTTGGGTAAGCTAATGGTAATTTTTTTTAGCACCAGTTTCAGCCATTGTGTTGTGAATAACTTGTCTATGTTGGAGTTGATGCTGCACATTTATTAATAGATATTCATATTACATGTGTTTTCAGATGTTTGTAAACTGTCGCCACAGACCATCAGTGTGGGTATTCCCACAGGCCTCCGAGTGGTGAGATGTCACAGTGTCCACATTCACTGACCCCTAGTGGGCGCTTACCTTCAGGATGTCCAGAGAGACCTTCACCTTTCTGGAGCAGGGATCACATTTGCTGAATGCTCTGATGGCAGCTTAAACTCACAATCTTCAAAGAACAAGGATAACAAAACAGAATCCAGTAATGGTGAATGTTTGACACGTTTTCTTACATTGAAGATTCTCTAAGAAGACAGCTAAACAGAGAAATGGATAGAATTATGTAGTACAAAGTAGAAATTAACAAACATGATTTGTATTTTGGGTTCCTATTAATACTAACCCTAACAGTGATTTCAAAATGTTTGCTGTGCTAAGTAATGCATGTGTTCACTTTTAGATGCCTTCAGTGGAAATCCACAATGTGAAAGTGTTAAAATAATTTAAATGATCAAGTTACAGTGTCCTTTGTAATATAGAGAAAACCTAAGAAAATCAAGAACTGGTAAAAGTTTGAAACAAACTGTTATTTTCCCCCTGTGTCTGAAGTTCGACACATTTTCGGATGTTCTTTTATAATGCAGCAACTTGGCAGAAGAGGATTTTACTAGGACCATGACACCATGGAAACTACAACATATGTACAAAATTATTTGGAGTGGGTATAAGAAAAGAGATTGCTCTGTTTGAGAGCAGAACAGCATTTATTTTTCCTCTCATGTTTGCCTTAACTCTTCTTTGCGAAAGTCTGCCATCTCTCTACTGATGGCTGTGCTAGTAGCTGCTTCCTCCTGAAGGAGCTCTATCCAGGAGTTGTGGTGCCGCTCACGATGCCAACAGTTCTCCTCCTCATCATTCACCATGATGTCAGCCTCCTTCTGTTACCTGGGAAGACCAATCAAATGAATGTTACAGCATATGTAGACCAAAGAGAAATACTAATGTGGACTGGTTATATACACACAAAGAATGACTTAAAATAATGGACAAATTATTTTATATGCACACAAACACAAATGATTTTTATCATTGTCAGACATACATAATTATAAATAGAATAGTTATGTGTAAATCATACACAATCATGAATCATTACTGGACTTGTATTAGACCTACACAGACATGCAGTTACGGAAAAAAAATAATATATTATGTTTTATCTTAAAGTTTCTTGTTCATTTTAATGTCCAGTACAGCTAATACAATGATAATAAAATAGCTTATAACAGTTTAATTAAAGAGCTGATACCTAGCCATTTTAGAAGAATAGAAAATAATTGAAATATTTGTCCTACAGTGGGAAAACTCCAGTGCAACAGCAGCAAATGACAGGTATTTGAAACATGTAGATTCATGCAAAGATATAATATGTAAAAAACAAACTGAGAAAAACATGGTATATAATAAAGGCAAAGTTAAAACATAAAAATACTGTGGAGTAATTTATAAATAACATACTCTGATCATGAGGATTGTGCAACTGAGTAGGATAATTTAAGACATGCATAAAAAAATTGGATGTGTTTTTGAGCATTAAAAAAATGACACACTCCATATTTTCCATGAATGTATGGAGCTAACCATAAAATATAGTCTAAACCAGACAGATATACCCGCACACTGCTTACCTGACCGCTGGCTGGACAGCAGCAGTGTTCATGTGAGTCTGTGTCGGCATGCTAAAATAACTGGACTCTGATTCGGTGTTCCAAGGCTAGCCATTCTCTCCACTAGGTCAACAAAAACTTCTCACTTGAACCAGTTCTTTAACAGGTTTGACCAGTCACCCATCCCTCCCTCAGCTCAGTCCCCCCTGCTGTTACCCCCCTCATCTGTAACAACAGCCTGTTCTTCTTCTGAGGACTTCACACCCCTCAGATCTCAGCCATCATCCACCCCCTTCATTTCAGAGGACTCCATCACATAGCCCGCCTCCACTTTCATCTTGTCCCTTTCATTACTTCAGGTGAGGAACGACCTGCAAAAAATCAAGGTGCGAAAGGCTGCAGGTCCAGATGGCATCAGCTCCAGGCTCCTGAGGTGCTGCGCAGATCAACTGTGTGGCATGATGGGATACATGTTCAACCTGAGCCTGAAGCTGGGGAAAGTACCACAATTGTGGAAGACCTCCACATGTTGTACTGGTACCAAACACCAAACATCCAAAGGACTTCAGCAGCTACAGGCCAGTAACCCTGATGTCACATCTGATGAAGACCCTCAAGAGGCTGGTCCTCAAATATCTATGCTGCCTGGTGAGATTTTCATTGGATCCGCAGCAGTTTGCCAAGCAACTTGGCATCAGAGTGAATGATGCCACCATCTACCTCATGCACCAAGCTCTGACCCACCTGGAAAAATCTGGAAGCACTGTGAGGGTCATATTCTTTGATTTCTCCAGTGGTTTCAACATCATTCATCCAGGAGTGGACATTGAGATTGTGGACTGTTATAAGTATCTGGGTGTTCACTTGAACAATAAACTAGCCTAGACTCACAACACTGATGCGCTTTACAGAAAAGGTCAGCGCAGACTCTACCTGCTGAGGAGGCTGAGGTGTTTTGGAGTGCAGGGGGTGGTGCTGGAGACCTTCTTTGACTCTGTAGTGGCATCAGCCATCTTCTATGGGATTGAATGCTGGATCAGCAGCTTATCTACAGCTGAAAGAAAGCAGTTAGATCAGCTCATCAAGAAGGCAAGATCTGTGCTAGGATGCCCTCTTGACACACTGATGGTGGTGGGAGACATAATAATTCTAGCTAAAATAACATCACTGATAGACAACGTCTCCCACCTCATACATGAAGCTTTTATTGAGCTGGAGAGCCCCTTCACTAAACAGACTGCTGCATCCTAGGTCCACTAAGGAGCGTATTAGGAGATCCTCCCAGCAGCTGTTAGACTCTATAACCATCACTGCTCCCAACAAAATCAATGTGTTTATATCCTTGCTGGTATCTGTACAACTTTACTGTTTTTCAAATGTCACTAACTATAAATAGCTTGTATTTTAATGCTCTGAGACATGCACATCTTGAACATTTTTAATTAACCAACTCAGTTGCACATTCCTCTGGACTGGAGTATTTTTTACAACTACACAGTATTCATGTTGACATTTTGCTTTACTTTACAGTAGTTTTTTTAATTCATAGTTTTGTTTTTATACATATTTTTATATTTTTATACTGTCTTTCTGTTATCGCCTGTTACTGTCACTTTGCTGCTATTGCACAGAAATCTCCCCATCATGGGACAAAAAAGGATATTTCTATTCTGTTCTATTCTAGTAATGGTCAGTAAGAGCAGCATAATTACATGTTGTGACAGTCAAAAACCAGCAGCACCCTTCTAAAATCAAACTGGACTAATCATCAGCCATTATGATCACTTACATGTCTCATCCCATATGCTGCATAACTAATACATAAAGGGTGCAACAAACCTGAGTTCAGCTAACTACTACCTCTCTCTTAAAAGACAAAATATTTAAATAACATAAAAACGTTTTGTAATTTTGTAGCAGTACAGGTATTTGTCCCAAAAATACCTGGTTCAGTTTGTTGACTTTTTTAAACACCTGAATACATTTAGTTTATGTGTGAAACCAAGAGCACAGTGCGACGTTCCATACCGCAACTCTAAAAACTGACACCGCAGGGTTTCCCCAAAAAATCTTGCTAGGGCAATCCACCAGCAGCCCACCATGTTTTTGTGTTAAAAATCACGGTGGGCTGTTGGTGGACAAAAACAAAGTTGACAGAACATTAAAAATATGACTAGGTAATTATGTTATTGGAAGACATTATTGACAATACTTAAACACACAACTACAGTCTTTAAAAAAAAGCAAACACACACACACACACACACACACACACACACACACACACACACACACACACACACACACACAAATATTCAATTGAAATAATGTTTTTTTTGTGCTTCAGTTAAATCCCAGTTAAGTAACTTTCATGTCTAAAACTAATAAGCAATTTTCTCTTGGGGTTCAATAAAGTATATTCTATTCTAATCTGATGCTATGAGTTTAATCTTTGTATTTGAGCTTGTTTTGTTCACAAATACATCTTGGCAAATAACCATTTATCAGTGATTGCTTTTAAGCTTGGCCAATTGAACTTGGCCCTCTCTCCCAGATTCCACCAAATCTGTATTAAAACGCTGTTAGCGGTGGTGATGCTCCAACACAGGGGTGTCCAAAATCGGTCCTCAAGGGCTGGTATCCTGCATGTTTTAGTTCTCTCCCTGGTAGTAGTAACTACCTCCTCAGCATGTCAATGTTCTGCAGAGGCCTGCTAACGACCCATCATTTGATTCAGGCGTGTTGAATCATAGAGAGAACAAAAACATGCAGAGCAGCGGCCCTTGAAGACCAACTTTGGACACCGCTGTTCTAACAGGAAGACGGGGCCTTGAATCATTTTCGGCTTAAGGCCCCATACTACTTGAGCCAGCCCCAGTCACCTTTAAAAATAAAATAAATGAAAAGAAAAAAATACCAAAAATGGACAATGATAAGTATTTGTATACTTAACTGAATATTCTTAGGGTACAAAATTCAAGTATTTCTTGTATTAGCTTTCCTTTATTTAGTAATATCTGATGCTTGGTACAGTATTTTGATTTGCTGGTTGTGAGTGGTTGTTATTAATCCAAGCAAATGCAGTATTTGCAAGGAATACTCTGAATTTAAAAGACCTATCTGTGATCGACTGGTGGTGTGGTTCATTTAAATTAACTTAATCAAATAGCAAGTGCAGACACAGAGCCAAGCTCGTGCCAGAACACGTGTTGAGTGGGCATATACGAGATGTAAACGCACACGCCTTACATTATTCTTTGTTCACGAAGATATTTGTGCTAACATCAGCCTACTGTGCGCTCAATGCGAACCTGTAAAAATTTTGCTGGTCGCTTGGCTTGAGGAGGGCAAGTGGTTGTTGCCTCATCGTGCAAGTTCCATAGGAAATGAATGGAGAGGGAGCAATGTTCCCTGCAATGTGTCGACCCCTACAAAAATTGGAAGAGGGAAACGACCAAGCCCTGTGACAGCACCTGAGGCCAATGCACAGTGGAGCGGATAACGCAATTGGTGTGCAACCTTAGCCTCGCATCCAGTTCAATATGTTATCTACAGTATAAACCCATCATTCCAAATCGTGGTTACTGGTGTATAAAAAAAAACTATTTAAAATAAACAAGTGACACTTAGCCTGGTGAGGGGGAGCAAGTAAAATTCAGTTGTTGTTTTTTTTACTCAGCAGCCTTGGAAAGAGGAACATCTTATCCTGCTCTCTTCCATCTTAATTTGATAGTTTTACCAGGTAAGTTATTAAAGTTATTTAATATACCCAGTTTTTATAGTTACTCTTACATTGTCTACCCTCATAACTGGATTACTTCATATATAAGGACTGTGGATTTTTAATTTTACTTCACTTTTTGCCCTATTTTGTCTACCTCCAAAATAAGCAAGAGCAACATCCCTCTGATCGATATTAGTAGTATTATATAAAGACTTCAATTGATAGAACTGAGGGTTTCTTGACTGGAGGTAAATGTTGAGATCAATGCAGGTTCTGGAAATTAAACAACTCTACCGATGCCTCAAAATAACAAACTGCCTCCAAGCACTTCAAGAAGCAACTCACCTACTTGGAACTATCTTGGAGCTAAGCTGAAAAATAAATCTCATCATTTGGATCTGACTAGACGTCTAACGAGACGGACCCTCACCTAGATGATACAGCGTGGTCAGCATTGAGCCAAAACATCCCCTCGTCAGCACCAGCACCAAAGAAAAGACAACAAGCAGCTGAAGCTGACATGATTCCACATTCCTTGACTCCAGTACCAAGGACTAATCAGCCAGCTCGAGCCATAACACATCCCGTCATGTCTCCAGCTGGAAACCCTCTAAACTCCGCTGGAATTCCACTGAAAAACAGGTTTGCTGTTCTGCAGCAGGAGCCTACGATGGACACCTCTCTTCCAAACATTAACAAGAGGTATGAGACAAGACCAACACATCCAACTTCTAAAGCGACCCAGAAACCAAAATTAATGCCAAAAGTTCTTATTGTCAGGGATTCAGCCTTGAACGAAATTGATCCTCTTTGTAGCACAAAGAGAACGAAGGTAATCTGCTTCCCAAATGACGCTGTGTCGGATGTAATAGAGAAAATACTTCCATTAACCACTGATCAGCTGAGAATTAAGAGTCTAATCATTCACATTGGAGCTAATGATCTGGCCAAGCAAAAATCTGAAATTCTGAAAAATGACTTTTGTCATCTTCTGAACACAGTTGGAAATCTGAAAATGAAGGTGTTTATCAGTGGACCAATACTGAAAGCTGGACATGGAGATGAGAATTACAGCAGACTGTTAATGATTAATAAATGGCTTATTAAAGAATGCTCTTCCAAATCCATGAACTTTATTGATAATCACAAGATTTTCTGGGAGCACTATCATCTCTTCAGACAATGCGGGATCAGGCTAAATAAAGAGGGGAAAAAACTTTTCACTGCCAATATATTCAATGCTGTTAACGACAGAAGGCCATCTCCTCAAACACAGGACAATGGAAACAATGACATCACTGCCCCAGCAAAGACTGTAGAAGGACAAGCACAAACCCAGCAAGCGCACAATGTTCCAAAACAAACTGATAGGCAGCCATCTACTCCAGCTGGAAATGGAGCTGAGAGGGGAGGGAGCCCCCCTCACCCCATCAACACCTACTGGGAGCCAAGACTGCTTATCTGAGGACCTGCCTTCTCAGAGCCAAGACAGTACTGGAACACAGAATACCTCAGAAAACTCGTCACCAGAACTGATATTTCTCAACTTCAGTGAGAAAATGGACCGCCAGGTCATAAGTTCCTAAAAAGCATGCTTTTTGAGTTCCAAACCACCGGATTCAGAACAACATCGACTCTGTATTTCTGAAGTCTGAGATGGGGGTCAGACATTAGTAAACCTGTCTGTCTCCAGAAAGCGTCTGAGCCCCCTGGCGATAACATAAAGGTGCATCCCTGTCAGAATTACTAATAGAGGAATAGCAAGGAATTGCAGTGGTCTAAAATCAAATCTCAGATTAATCCCCTGTCTTAACCAACCTCAAGCTGTAGAATTATCCACCCCCAAGACACTTAAACTGGCTCTGCTAAATATAAGATCATTATCAGCAAAAGGACTTTGAGTTAATGACTTCATTACTGAGCATAATATTGATGTTATGTTTCTCACAGAAACATGGTTGGATGAAAACAATGAAACGCCTGTACTCATTGAATCAGCACCCCCTAATTACAATTTTTAAGTAAGAATAGAAAGAATAAGCGGGGCGGAGGGGTTGCTGCAATATTTCATGATTCACGAAACTGTAAAAAGCTTTCCCTGGGATATTTTGACTCTTTTGAATATTTGAGAATTGAGGTAAAAGGCCACAAATGAACTCCGACACTAACTCTATACAAAACCCCAAAATATGTGGCAATTTTTTTCAATTACTTTAGTGAGATGTTATTGATGATATGCATTGATTATGACTCTTTAATAATTATGGGAGACTTTAACATCCATGTTGACAACCCAACAGTCAGAGAGGCAAAAAAGCTGAATGATGTACTTCAGAACTTTGGTTTGACTCAATATGTCAAACATCAGCAAGGGTGTAAATATCTCCAAGGTCTCTGTAATTGATGCCGCTCTGTCTGATCAGTTCTCTGTTGTTTTTGAAATTACAATCTCTGTTGACTCGCTTAGTAAAACAGATATTATTACAAAATGTTCTCTTTCAGACAACACAGCTGAAACTTTTAATCAGATCTACTCCTATACCTCACTTCCATGCTGTAAACCAGTTGATGAACTGGTAGATAACTTCTCTAAAATTTCAGATGTCATTGATTTCATTGCACCTGTTTAAATGAAAATTGTGTCTGGTAGGAAGAAATCTCTGTAAATAAATGCTCCACTTGTAAGAAGCGAAAGAAGCCTTTGTTGGAGGGCTGAACGTAAATGGCGTATAACTCGACTTCAGATTTACTACGAAATCTACAAAGAAAGGCTGCAAAGCTATCACTCATCACTAAAACATGCAAGGGAAATGGTCTTTGTGGAAATCATAAACAAAAACATCAACAACGCTCGTGCCTTGTTTGCCACAGTTGACAGGTTGACAAACCCTCCTGTGAGTTTACCACCACAACTCCACTCTACCAGGACCTGCAATGAATTTGCCAATTTTTTTACAGCGAAAATAAAAAAAAATAGAGGATTAATCTGCACATCCATACCAAATCCAATAACGATGCTATGCCCAAACATGACCAATGCAGAGAAAATGGCTGAATTTCACCAACTCAACCATGAAAACGTAGAAGAGATTTTAAAACAATTAAGCTCCTCCTCCTGCTGTCTTGATATCCCACCTACAACCTTCCTCAAGAAAGTTCTGCCTGTCATTGCAGCTGATCTGATTCAAATAGCAAACTCATCCCTCTCATCAGGGGTTTTCCCTCGGACTTTAAAAAAAACAGCAGTTATCAAACCACTGTAAAAAAAGAACGATCTGGATAAATCACTGTTGCAGAATTACAGGCCAATCTCTAACCTTCCAGTCATCAGCAAAATTATTGAAAAAGCTGTGTTTCAACAGTTAAACAGCTTCCTAACAATGACAAACTGCTTTGATGTCTTTCAGTCCAGTTTCCGTGCTCACCACAGCACTGAGACTGCCCTCGTCAAAGTGCTCAGTGATATCCACACAAATACAGACTGTGGAAGAACCAGAGTGTTGGTTCTGTTGGACCTCAGTGCAGCATTTGACACTGTTGACCATGATATATTATTGAAGCGACTGGAGAGCTGGGTCAGACTCTCTGATACGGTACTTAATTGGTTCGAATCCTACCTAAAGAACAGGGATTTCTTTGTGTCAATAGGCAACTTCTCATCAGAGTGGACAAAAGTCACATGTGAAGTACCCCAAACAAATCCGGGTAAGATAAGTTTGGTTTTCCAAAGGATGGAAGTTGAGTGTAAATCAGTTAAATAAAGTTGGTGAATCATTGATCAATGTTTTTGCCAATGATTTTGATGATTTTCATGTGTATTTGCCAGATGATTTTGCTCAATTATTTTGATGTTTTGATGATTCTGCTGTATACTTGATTGATATTTTTATGATGTAAAGCACTTTGAACTGCCTTACTGCTGAAATGTGCTAAACAAATAAACTTGACTAATTAATCATGAATTCACCTAATGACCTTAGATTGTTTTGGTGATCTTACTGCTTCAAATATTCATCCAACTTTCACCATGTGACATCAGATAATCATCCTTTTATTAGCCTATGATGTCATATAGTCATCCCTTGTAACATCTTATGTTCATGCTGACCTGATGTCATAGGATGAAAACCATAAGTCCACATGATGTCATAAGGTGACAACAGCAAGATCATCTTATGTCATATGGTGAGGACAGCCAGGCTTTCTGATGTCAGACAATGAGTATAGTAAGGTCACCTTATTTCAGAAGAAGAGCATGTCACAACCATCTGATTTTATAAGATGAAAACAACAAGACTATCTAACTGCATAAAGTAAGAACAGCAAAAAAATATTAATTTTAGTCATTCATTTTAGTTGCTATCGATAGTGACTGATTAGTGTTTTTGTTTTAAATATAGAAAAATACTGCCAAACTTGAGACGTGACCTTTCCTCTGTTTATTTTCCTCTTTCCCTATTCAATTTTATTTTTAAGCAGTTATGGGGCACGGTGAAGAATCTTGAAACTCCTCCCACATACTCAGGCATACTGTGAATATTATGTGAACCTTTTAACCAAGCATTATCAGCTTGGTGTCACATACAAAACAGTTCGATGTGATTTTTGTTTCCTGCCAAGCAGTTTCCTGTGCGAGTCAGTGTGTCACCAAGTGTGATTACGCGGTCGTAAAAATTTCCCTTTGTGGAGACATGTCAGTTGGACGTCCACATTGTGTATGTGGCGGACCTCCGAGGAGTGAAATACACCCAAGTATGTTGGGGCAACACGAAACTGCTACAGCGCATTTTACTCAGTATGTTGTTCCTAGCTAATCAAAGAGTGAGTGAGTTCGTTGAAGCCACCAACCTTGCTTAGCTGGGACGTGAGAGGTTGAGCGGCTAAAGCCTTTCCTGGGCTTACATTCCCCAGAATGCCGTTCAGTTCTGGATCAAAGTTCAGTGAAATGATCAATATTCTATTGGACGTGTTTTCTATTAATATTGATCATGTGTCTATCGCGATAGCTATCTTTATTCTCTTCTTGCCCAGCCCTACCATCTGATGTCATAAGACGACAATAGCAAGACCATCTGATGTCATAAGACGACAATAGCAAGACCATCTGATGTCATAATATGGGAATGGCAAGACCATCTAATGTGAAAACATGTCAATGACATGACCATCTGACATAATTAGGTGAAATGAGGTTGAAAATCTGGGGTCATAATATGAGAACATCAAGACCCTCTGATGTCATAAGGTAAGAACAGCAAGACCATGTGAAGTCATAAGAACAGCAGTGATGGTTCAAAACTGGAGCCTCAAAAAAGGTGTGAAACCAGTCAAAGCTGGGCAAAAAAAGTCTGGCACTCTACCCCTGGAGTTAGTGCCCCAAGGCTGCCAAACCGTTTCCACCTTGCCTGTCCAAGAGTTCTGAATCTGTCCTCTCTTGGATTTGAGGATCCCTGAAATACATTTTGTGATTATAAATGTATTTCCTATAAACTGTAGTCATTGCATTGTGTTCTCCACCTGATTCGGAACATTCAACACATCCTGGTTTGACAGACATAAAGCTTTGGTGTAATATTCCTTGTTTCTGTCATGCCATGTCTGCTTCTCATGTCATCCCATCACCCTGATTTAGCTCACCTGTGCCGTGTCTGATTATCTATTTCTTTCTTACTAGACAGAAAGGGGTCTCCTTCGTGGTGGATAAAGTAATGAAATATCTGATGCAAAACTTTTTCTCCTTGCTAAGCACATAATCCCATCATTTACTAAGAGGTTCGGAAGAGAAGAGAAATATAATTTATTGTACCAACGTGGGGAAAATCAGGTGTACCAGCAGCAAGTTAAAGGTAAGTGGAAGCATGCATTTTCAAACGAAGATTTAAAAAAAACCCCTAATATATATCTATATATATATATATATATATATATATATATATATATATATATATATATATATATATATATATATATAGTAGTTATAAAATAGCACACTCAGATCTAAAGAAATGTACAACTGTAGCTAGATACATAGAAACTATTTAATATTTCTATTTAAAAACATATAATACTGTATTTATTACAGTATTTAAAAAAGCAATGCTTTCTACTTGAAAAATTACTTGTTTCTGTGTGGTGATTTCACAATCCTCTCTTGCTTGCCACCCACCATTTCAGTGCACATCAGCAGCTATTTCACTAATCCATCAGCCCATCTGTTCTCTACACTCCCTTGTCCTTGTGGGAATTCACACGAGGCCGCTGACTATCTTCAGCCATGATCGGACGAGAGGTGCAGTACACCCTGGGCAAGTTGCTAGTCCATAACAGGGCAACATAGAGACACACAGGCCGAACAACCATGGACACAAACACTTATACTGAGGGACTCTTTAGTGAGACCAATTAACCTAACAGTTATGTTTTTGGACTGTGGGAGGAAGCCGGAGTACCTGTGGATGGGTACCAGGGTTCCAGTTTAGAAATGTGTACCAAAGCAAAGTGATCAACACAACGAATAACATTTAAACTATTCAGTCCTGATCTGTAAAAGGTTTCGGTGTATAAAGCAGCTGCAAACTTGGTAACATGCACAAACCTGATCTTCCAACCAGAAGCAAACAGGATTGCTTCAGCAAAATGAGGAGCAGCAGGTGCAATCATTTAGCATGTATGACTTCAAGAAAATGCAGTAGATATGCTGCTCATCAGAATGTGCAAAATACTAGGAGGAGGATATGTAAATGTATTGAGTTACCACCCACAGTGCAATTTATTAAACCAGAACCAGATTGTGGGTGCTGTTTTTGCATCTATATTTAGCACATTTGAAAGGCAGGTGCTAACTTGCACCCAAAAATATCTGTGGTCACTGTAGCGAACAGGAGGCATAGGTACAATGACGGAAGACATTGCTTGTCAAATATTTAGACCATTTAAAAAATAGAAACCAAAAATAGTTCAAAAAATAGATGACGAATATCCTCCACCAATGCCAATTTTGAGCTGCAGGATTACGAATAATTCCAGCGCATAATCACAGCGCACCTGATGCCTCAAATCCCAATACACCCCCACATAAGCCAGACCTCTTTTAGACAATACAGTTTTGTTTGATCCAAAGCTAGACAAAACATATAGGTCTAAATCACTATGTAAAATCATTATGTAAAAATGCAACATAGATACATCTTAATTAGATTTACTGTACATGTAACTTCAGCATTGAAATTCAGATCCATTCCTCACTGGGATCACCTTGTGACCAGCTAACATTTTCACTTCTTCTTTTCTTTGGTCTTCTTTGAGAGGAAACAGATCTGACACCATGATGATAAAAAAGGGAAACACACTATATCAGTGCTAAAATATCTTCATCGTGGTTTTCAGTTTTTATAGATGAAATACTCTAATCAGCTTGTTGCCTGAAGACCCTAAGACCATAGTGCATTACACAAGACTGATCCTCTGCAGCACAGACCACTGAATCTATTAAATCCCTAAATATCTAGGAGGTGCCTATATTTTAACTTAGATTTTTTTCTCAACTGTTCTTTCATTCTGTTCCATTAGTCTGGTGTATAAATGGGATGCGAGCTATTTTCATCTAAACTCTAGCTGCAGCAATCAGGCAAACTACAAATTTTAAAGGTATAAAATGCAAGAACATAAAATCAGTCTTTATGCCGATGATGTATTACTTTTCTTCAGCATTCACGCATCTCTTTCTGTGTCAGGTTATTGGGTTGATAAACTCTTTCTCAAGAGCTTCAGATTACTCTATATACTGGTTAAAGTCTACAGTTCTTCCAATTAATTTTTCTTTCAACAATTTCCTTACTACACAACTGCAGTCAGGGAATATTACATATTTGGGTATCAATGTCTTTCCTAGATTGGCAGATTTAACAAAACTAAACCACATCCCGCTTTTAAAGAAGATTGAGGATGATCTTGCAAGATGGAAGTCTCTACTCCTATCTCTCATGGGAAGGGTAGCTTCAATAAAAATGATGGTTTTGCCTAGAATAAATTACTTATTCTCAATGATTCCAAATAAACCATCATTGGTTTAGATCCCTGGACTCCTTCATCTCTAAAGGTAAGAACAAGGTTAGCAAAGTGTGATATTAATTTGTGTTTTACATATAAATCATAAACATTTCTGTTAGCATGGACAGTAAAAAAACAACAACAACAAAAAAAAAAACCCACTTACTTTTTGGAGATGAGATGGGAAGCTGAAGACAAATGGGTTCACATCATCGAAGCCTGACAATCTGACCCATCCTGTCAAAGTCCTCTGACTTGAAATGTTCACTACAGAGACACCTGCCACCGGAGGGGAGTGTGACAGGGGGAAATAGGCCCCACATTTTTAGTGGGGGGCAAGATGACCCACGAGAGGGGGCAGCCCAGAACCCAACCTGACAAATAAACAGCCACACCCAAACACAATCACACAATCCCACCCACATGCTCACATACAGACATTCACATCCAATCAACTGACATAAAAAAATGTTATATACCCACTTTCACTCCTCACTCTATACTCTCAAGTCCAGGTAACATCCCCCCAAAGGGGCAATCTGTCCCCGGACCCAGGAGATGGTTCCCTTCTCTCTGGGGTGGAGAAGAGCAGACAGCCCAACCCTCTGCAGCAGCAGCAGAGCAGCCCATCAGCCAGGACGAGACCTGGGCACCACCCGAACAACAACAAGATGCCGGCCTCAAGCCCATTCAAAGATGGGCCAGGAAGAGTCCACGTAGTCCTAACGAGACAGCTGACCAGAGCGGTCCCAGGGCAAAACAGCCCCACCCCCAGCAAACCCCAATCTCAACCCTGTGAACCCCACTCCCCCACAAGCCTCGAGGTTCCCCCAAAGGGCCACCCCCAACCAGCACACAAACACTGAACACACACCCCCAAACACAGATGCCACAAAGCTCCCATCCATGGGGGACGCCTCAGCAGGAGGGCCCCAGGCCCAAAAGCACGAGCCCAGCACATTGCCCCCATATCAGGTGCTCCTGCTGCTTCCCACCCCCATCTCACAGCATGTCATAACAGCAAGGCAGCAGCCCTTCAAGACACCACCCCAGCCCCGCACACAAATGCCAATGAGCAGACACCACCGAGTCACGCAACTACACCGAACCCCCCTTAACCCAACACCAGGACAGGATCAACTCCCAAGCCAAGCATCCCTGGCAAGAGCCCCCACCATGCCCCCTCAATCATTTAAACAAATCCTCGTCACCATCCCTGCACCTTCAGTCCAGGGACAACCATCACCATGCCCAGCCCCATTGCCGCCGCGAAAGCAACCAAAATCTCAGTGGCCCCAGACCTGATAAAGGATGCAACCCCTTTACAGCCCACTCTACAACCCTCTGCGGTACCTCCAACCAGCAGTGCCGACATCCTCCTGATGGAGCAATGAGTAGAGCAGGAAACCAGGGAGCCCGCCAAGCTGCTCAGTATACACCAGCAACCCCAGGCTGCCCATGAAACAACACAAGCCCGCACCAGCTAGAAAGCCGCATCTGAGCCTACCCTCCTCTCCAAGCCAAGTACAACTCACCAGCCACCCCCGTCCCACCACAAGGCGCACCCCACTGCCCCACCCACCCGACAGCTATCGCAGGCTGTCAGCGGCCAGAGCAACAGGAAGAAGCAGCAGAGGAAAGCCAGCCCAGTGCACCAAAGACCGTGCCCCCCACCAATGCCACCCCACAGACCCAGAGGTGTCAAAACGATACACTCCTCTATTAGATACAAAAATAAAACCATGACAAATCATTTCAAATTTCTTGTCACATATAATGTGAAATTTAGACTGCATAATTCTCCTGAAAAATAAACAAATCTGTTAGAAGGAAAACTAATTCAAAAAGTTCTCTAACCTGGAGGCATAGGTGTGCACACCCTTAAACCAATACTTTGCTTAAACACATTTTGAGTTTCAGTCTTTTTTAGTGAAAGTATCACCATTCCAAATCATCCTGTCTTGGAAAAGTTCACCAAGGCCCTCTTAAGGCGAGGCGCAGATTTTCTGTCAAAATCTGTTCTGTTCTGTGGCTCGACATTCAGAAACCTAAATTTTCTTTTGGTGAAGACATTGTTAATTTGGATGTGTGCTTGGACTCAATGTCATTCTGAAAAATAAAATCACTGTTTATCTTCAGTTTGCTAAGAGACATCCTAAAGTTTTGGGTTAAAATTGATTGGTAATTTATCCGATTACAATTTCACCTTCCTCTACAAAAAACTCAGTTCCATCTGAAGAAAGCTAACCCAGGTTACTGATGATGCAGCCATCATGGTTCATTGTAGATATTGTGTTCTTCTGGGAATGTTTACTGTTTCTTTGGGGGAGTCAGTTTTCAATCTTGTAATTTACTTAAGTTTGGTTTCATCATACACATCCTCCAAGAAGGATTTATAAAATTTTAGCCAGGTCTGGTTGTCTTTTGAAGAGTCATCATTGCTCCTCCATATTCTCAATTTATTGATGACAATTTAACTTTAATGGATCATCTGATATATCATATTGTGGATTCTTTGTATTAACACTGTTACCAATATAAACCCAGTACATGTTAAGTTTACTAACATAAAATGCCTGGTTCATTATGTTTACATGGAAACTCAAATTAACAGAGACACCTTGAACGCACCTCATTGCATGCTGTAACTAAACAGGAGAAATACGATCAACTTCGGAGCTTCACACTTCTCAACAAGTGGATCAAAAATTGGACTTAACACATAGCTTCACCATAATACTTGACATGAGTCCTTTATACACTTAAGCCCTATATGAAGATGGCAACGAGATGCAGAAACCCACGATAAGCACACTCTTTTCTTGCTTATGTCACACTCAAAAAAGTCCACACTGAACATTACTTCTGTTCCACTAAGTTCTGGAACAAATCCGTTAACTTAAAGGAACGTTAGAAATATTTGTTACAAACAGACAAAGACCAATGAATAAATTTGCTTTCAGTAACAAAAGAGGGGGGTGTAATGTATATTCCAGGTACATGGTGCCATTTTATAGCACAATCAAGTGACTATGTTACCTTCAGTTGTTATGAAAATTCTGTACATGTCAAAAATAACTTAAAAGAAATTTGACTTTGCATCATTGCTGTATCCGATGCCTTGAACTTGGTTTGTCTCTTTAATAACGTCCTCCCCTTTTCCAACACTCCCCCCTTCAGCATGTCATCACAACAATGCTTCTCCATGATGCCATTTACAACTAATCCTAGGAGTGTTGGATTGAGAAGTAGTTTGTATGATAAGCTTACCACCAGGTGTTTCCTAATTGCTGCTGCAGCTAGTCTGGAGGAGCTGTGTGAGGGAGGCAGGGGGAGAGGTGCTCTGTGGGGTGGGAGCTCAACTGGAGAGTTGAGCGGAGCTTTGGGTAAATAGGCCATGCATTGTATGAGTAGACATTAAGGCACTCCAAATGAATCAAAGCAACTCTCTGGGTTTGATGAGGGAATGACATTATAACATGACATAAAGCTCAAAAAAGTCAATTTGGCATTTTTGGGTGTCATTTGGGTTTCTGTTTTGACGATGTCTTTGTTATTGAGTTACTTCCCAAGATCTTGCCTTATTAGTTCATTCCTTTGGACGTTTAGTTTCTTAGTTTATTCTTATCTTTTAGCTATACATTTTAATGTAGTTTCCTTCGATTAGTCTTTTCCTTTCTGTTTATTATTTCTGTTAGTTTTTGTTGGTGTTCATTAGTCTCCCTTCCTCTGTTCCCTTCAGTCTTTGGGGTGTTGCTCCCTGCCACAGGTGTTTCCTATCACCTGATTGCCTCACCAGCAGCCCATGTCATTATCCCCCCTCTTCCTCTGTGTATATATAGCTCCCTGGTTTTATTGGTTTTCACTGGCTCCTTCCATGACATAAACTGATTTTCCCCGCTGTCATTATCCCCAGTGCATTACCTGGTTCTTGCCTGTATTCCACGTCTTTGTTACCCAGCTACTCCCATGTAAGTCTCTTTTTTGTTCACTATTGGAGATTTTTGCACGTTACATTATTATTCTAATTTGTAGAATATGACTGTATATTAGAGCTAGGACTGTACTACATATAGCTTTTTTTTTTGTTGTTGTTGTTTATTAATGCTGGCAATTTGCATATGGCACTTGATTGGCTCTTGTCTGATGCAGCATGAAAAGCTTTTGAAGGAAAAGAGTTTATAAGGTGGTAAAATCATAAAAAAACTTAAACTGTATCTGTCTGCTCAGTGAACATTTTTCAGTGATTATTTTGGGGAATAAACCCACTCCGCTGGTTATTATCGTTGATTTGCTGGAAGTCAGTGTCACATTACAAACATGGATGCATGAGAATGTGGGTGGGTGCTTTGCTAGGGTGGGTCCGGTCTGTGTGGGTGTGGGCTTCGGTTCGGGTCCCCTGACACTCCAGGGCCCTTAAGAAACTTCCAAAAAGCGTTCTTGGGGTTAGCGTGTAGGCTCCCCCTCCTGACGTCATGTCTGGAGGCAGGCTGCTCGCGCCCCTGCTGACATCGTCCACCTCCAACTGAGGAACTTTGCTGGAGTTCTCCTCTCAGCTCCTCGGACTGCAGACCGAGTCAGGCCGTGCTGAAAGAAGACAGACAGCCCAGGGGTCTTCTGGCAGTACATGTTCTGTTTTATTTCAAACTCCCCCCCTTTTTTTTTTTTTTTTTTTTTTTTTTTTTTTGTTTAAAAAACCTGCAGGAACGTTCACTCGGGCTGGAGATCGCTGCTTATCTGAACATTTTTAGGAATCCCAAAGTTTTCCTTGCTGGCCAGAAGTGAAAGGAGTGGGACACGGACTCAGGCGAACTTTCCTCTCCTGTCCGCGGATAGCTGTGGACATGGTTTGGGTTAGATGGGGCCTCCTCCTCTCCTTCGGCTTGTTTCTCTGTCCTGTCTGTGAGTCGGTGGCGCGGCAGCAGAGTCGGAGCGGCTTCAGGAGGCTTTACGTGCTGCAGCCCGGGCCGGGGCCCGGTTCGCCTGCTGGGGAAGGCGGGGTGCGCCTGAGCTCCATCTCTACACGCCACGGCCCGTCCGGTCAGCCTTTGGCTTATAATGTGGAGCTCACAGGAAACTATGGCAGCCAGGTTCGGAACCGCAGGATGGGAAACCCAGCGGCTGCAGCCCCACAGCAACAGGACCAAAACCAGCTAATGAAGCTGTCCGGGTAAGAGGAAAGAACGGAACTCCAGGACTCCTTGCCAGCTTTTACCTTAAACCAGACAGTAAGGAAAAGTATCTAAAGCTCCACTGAAGCAACTCTACAGACTCACGGAAACATGAAGTTTAGTTCCTGGTGATTCTGATCAGAGCAGGGAGGAGGTCCAAAACCCCACAACACTGTTAACTCTGGATTTCTCTGATTACACCGATTATGTTTATGCTGCAGAATATTAAACAATTAAAAAGCTGCTTTAATTAGAGAAGCCTCACAGCAAACAATCTGTAATGATCACACCTTCCACACAACCATCACTGTGTGATCTGCAGTTCAAACACCAATAAATCAGATTTCTGTTCATTCAGTACATAAACTTCCACCTTTTTTGGCCTTTAAATGGATCAATAGGTGCATAAATATGGTCATCCCTATATATTCTGTAGGATGATCCAAAACTTATAGCTCTATCAAGAAACGTTTGTTAGATTTAATACTTGACTTAAAAGACACAGTGGTAGTATGTGTTCTTGCCTTTTAATACCAGCAGGTCAGGCCTTACAGAAAACAACTGCTGGTAAAATCCGACTCGGTGCATCTCTGGTCTCTCCTGTGATCTGTCCTGTGTGGCTGTACTTGGCCTGACCTCAAACAAGTTCACATTTTGCATGAAGTTTACACTTTTTTTTTTTTTTTTTTTTTTTTTTTTTAAACAAGCTCAATGTTATATTTTAAATGAAAATTGACAAACTTTCATTCAATGTAAAGTAGAGCCAGTGAACTTTAAATTCTGCCGTGAGCAAGTTATTATGCAAATTGTCTTTCTTGAAATATTAAACTTAAAATTCAGCTTCTGTCAGGGTGGGTTCTTTTTAGGGCTGGATTGTCTCAGTACGATCATGTTAAAATGAACATATTGAGAAAAATCAAAACAAAGATGTATAAGGTCATTTTGTTTAAACTAAAAAGCAGCAGTTATTCTGTCCACACTGCTAAAATATTATTTTTATTAAATATACAGCCACTGAAATTGGTAGTTTTCAAGTACTCACTCTGCTGAATATTTCAACTGTTTGCTTTTTATAGCGTAACACCAGGATAGATTGCTGATATCAGACTGATTACTGGGGCTATCTGCTCAGGTAGCCACCCTAAACTCAGCTGCTGAATTGTGTGTGTGTGTGTGTGTGTGTGTGTGTGTGTGTGTGTGTGTGTGTGTGTTGGTGGGGGGGTTTAAATGTGGCCATACAGCCACATTGTTTCTTGTGTGAGAGGACTCTTTCTTTCGTTAGTGGTGACAGTGATAGTTCATCCTGTAATCGGCAGGTTGCTGGTTTGAGCCCCCACTCTGTTGTCGTGTCTTGTCCAAAGACACCTGCCTGCTGGTGTGGTCAGAGGGCCTGGGGGCACCGGTGCATGGCAGTCAGCCTGCCCCAGGGCAGCTGTGGCTGCAATGCAGTAGCTTGGCATCATCAGCGTGTGATTGTGTGTGTGTGACTTTGAATGACTGGTGTGTGAAGCACTTTGGGGTCCTCTGGACTAGATAAAGAGCTATACCAGTACAGGCCATTTACCGTTTCAATGCAGCATTAGGCTCCAGTCACTACCAGACTTTCTCTGACATATATGATTTAATAGAACATTTTTAGGGTTTAGAAACTAACTTTTTAACCCTTTACCAGCTGGAACCAAGGCAACCCAGTTCTTACACTCTGATTTAGTAATGATCTGAAAAGTGATTTCATGTAGCATTTGCTTTGTCATGTCATTTATGATCTGTACTTTCATTCTTGTCAGTTCACAGCTACATTAGGTAAATTAAAATGAGGGCTGATGAGATGCTAACAAAGTATCTGAGACAGTGTCCAGATGCTGGCGGATGGACACTGCTCATTTAAACTTGCTGCCTATAACAGATGTGCTGCCACTTTTATTTCTACACATTTATAAATATGAAGCATGTATCAGAAAGCTAACTCTATTATATATTTCCTTCAAAGTAATCCTGAAATGGTGAGCATATGGAAAAGCTAAGCACCACCTGGTTGCCACTGTTGGCTTTATTAAAAACAGAACTAAAAATGTGACGAGTGAAATTTTTAGTTATTCAGAAACACAGTTTTAAGAATTCAAAAGTTCTGTTTCTGGCAGATGACGGAAACAGTCTTTGGGGTAGAACAGTAAAGCTGGTTGAAAACCTCCAGTCTCTGTAGTGGCTATGCAGCCAGAGGCAGCTTTCTGGTGGAAAACATAATTATCCAAAAGTCTAAAAAAAAAAAAAAAGCATTGCTCCTTCTCACCTTCATATTTTATCATCTTTAGAATTAGTTTTCATGTATTTCTTGGTTTGGTTAAGTGTGTGTGGGGTTTTTTTTTTTTTTTTTAATAAATACACATATGAGCTCAACAACAAAAAATATTTTCAGCCCATTTCGGTTCTTCAACAATCAGATTTGTGCAGAGTGCTATTCTACCCATTCAGCTTTCAAGTGTCAGGAACCCCTGATCATTCATGGAACTTCTTTGAAAATATGCTTCTTTAGAAATGTGGACGCTGGGGGACATCTGTGCTGTTGCAACATGTTTAGCATTGAGATGCTATTTTAGGCTTGAATAGCTTCAGTGATAGACCGTCTGCTTTTTACACAATCCCCCCCCCCCCAAGCGTCACATCAGTTTTAAAGCAAAAAATTAACCCACACACAGTGGGCCAAGAGAAGCAGCTTTGTGTGCAGATGTTGCTTGTGGGTCAGCTTTATGAACGTACCAGAAACTCTCAAATTACAAAGGTTCCAGCTGGCTCCTTTTTCCTCTTTGGAGTGAAAATATATATATATATATATATATATATATATATATATATATATATATATATATATATATATATATATATATATATATATATATATATATATATATACACACACACACTCAGAGGCCATTCCATGTGATCCTGAGCTGAGATAAGCTGTGTGTCTGGCTAGTGTTCCCCCACTTGGGTGTGGGCTGCGCCTGCTTGCATCAACACTGTTGCTCTTGGCAACTAGTTTTGTTGAAGGATGAGATGTTGAGGCCCTTCAGAATTTTGTTTGCTTACTGTGCTTATATATTGGTGAACACTCACCCAAGTCTGCCTCTGGTTGGTTTACCATGACTAGTTTACTCCTCCTCAGCTAATCAACAGAAGTCATGCAATTGTCTTGTACCCTTAGGTCCCAGTCAGATGAAAACACCCTCAACTGACCCAGAGGTCAAATGTAGTTATGGGCCTGCACAGCATTTTATTATAAGTAACAGCATTGTAACAATGTAAAAAATACTTAGTGTTAAAGCTAAGGGTGTTACAAGTTTCAGTAAACTAAGTGCTGAAGACCATCACATTTGGACAGACTGAGGTACCCGATAAGACACCAAACCTGGCACAGTGGAGCTTTTCACAACATGCTGCACAAAAATGGATCAAGGATTGTTTCAGCTCAATGTAAACCAGTCTTGGCTTCTCTCAAAAACCCCATGGACAGAAAAGTTGCTACATGAGGCTCAGTACTGAAGCTGGTTGAAGTTTCTGTTGGACAGCTTAGCTTTGAGCTACAGCTTTAGAGGAAGAGTCAGGACAAGTGGGCAGACATTTATTTCACAAGCATTTTTAAAATCAGGAGTCAGTCTGATTTCAAAAGGTTTTCAAGTAATAGTAATGTGATAAACACAAACCTCTCCACACATGGCTTTATTATTCACATCATGCAACTCAATCTGACCTGCTTATGGGTCTAAGTGTGCTTTAAGAACATGCAGCTGGCATAGCTGACTGATGTATAATGCAGTCGCATCGACATTAGCACATTAATAAAACTGCTTTCAGGAATTTTTTTTTTTTTTTTTCTGTAAGAAATAAAATACAGCAGAACACTTAGTCAGGATCCATATCTCCAACTAATTCTGCTGATAGACCTATTTTCTAAAACTATACATTGGAGGATTAAATCCTGATGACAGAGAATATGTGGCCCAGATTTAGCACTGTCATCAGGCCCACACCGCATGGAAACACATCCCTGACTCAATGTGGAAGCTGGGTAGTTTGGGTCAAAACCAGTCTGAGGCCATATGTCATACTGTATGCAATCTGGGACTTGTAAACAAAATAACAGTGTACACTAGAAACAATAAAAGATCTTCATATGACTTTTTACAAATGAATTAAAGTTAAAATATTACCGTACAAAAATATTATGTATTGTATATCTATATTCAATACAGATATACAAAAAAAGGTAAAAGATGAAAATATAAGTGGAAAATGCTGCTCAGCCATTATAAGAAGGGACTGATGGCTGCACTGCCTGTAAAGATTTTTCCCATCGACTGTTGAGAAAAGCATGAATCATTTTTGACATGCCGTTGTGTGTGTGTGTGTGTGTGTGTGTGTGTGTGTGTGTGTTTTTTCTGTTTCCTTCCCAAAGTTGGTAATTCTTACAGTGTTTATTTGAAAGCATTTTATAATGTAAAATTTGGGTTCAATCCAGACAACATAAGCACATCCAAAATTGCACTGGATATGGTACTGATTCAAAAAATATTAAACATGAAGTAGATCATACAACCAGTTAGAGCTCCAGGATCCATACTTTATTACAGTGTATAACCAGATGCACAGCTGTTAATGTGAATAAAACCTCCCCCCCCCACACACACACACCAGCCACACATGATTAGTTGTCTCATATGGCGGAGTTCTGCTCTACATGTAATGTGCCACATCTCAAAGTGATTGAGTAAAGTAATTATTCACTTTACATATAGTTTGTGGGCAACATCTGGTCCATGTGCAGAACTGAACCAGATGTGCCATAGATGGTCCAGATAAGACCCGGTTCTCTCTGCTAATCCCCCAGACTCCTGTGCTGCTGCTGTCTTTACTTTGGATTGGTTCACTGTAGCGCTCTCATTCTTTGATCCCAGCTCACCCCTGCATATTAAGGCCGTTACGGTGCTGTGACTGCCTCTTCAGCAGAAGCAACAAGTCAGCCTTGACCGCCAATTCTGTCAGCACCTTCCCTCTGATCACTGAGGGGTGCAGAACATGCGGCCTTTACAAGCTGAAAGAGGCTGATGGAAATTTAATCGACTGTTTGAAACTTCTCAACATATCGGTAGCCTTTTGAGACATTTTAACATCTAAACTCTTTGTCTGAATTTAATTTGCAAATGTAAAGTATTTTAAGAGTCAGAGTAATGCTTTAATGCCAATGTCAGAAGTTATAATCACTTAAGAGGGGTTTGCAAAAAGACACTTTTTTTTCTTTCTCACAGTCTGAAGTTTAAATCAGACCAAACGTGTCTTGTTTCAGGGCAGTTAGAATTACCAAAATAACTTGAAATGAAAATGAGAGAATGTCTGTCTGATTTATTAAATCAGGACCTTACATACATTTCCTCATTATTAAATAGCATTGCCTTTGAACTGTATGACTTGGTTCAAACCTTTTGGGTTTCCTTCCAGAAGCTTCATCCAATAGTTTGGTTCTGGCCCATTCCCCTTGATCGACCCGGTGGAACTGAGTCAGTTTGAAGGTCACCTCGTTCACACACATACAAATTATCTACAGGACTGAGATCGGTGGGCTATTTCACAAAACCAGGATAACAGATTAAGCCAGGATTTTCTGGATATCCTGGCTGAATTAAGCCTGGACTCTGTTTCACGAAAGCAGCAGCACATAAGTTACACTTGTTCAGTCAGTGGTCACTCCGATCAGAAACCAATGTGTTTTGTCAGTTATCCCATTTTCTTATGTCTGTTTTGATCTTTTTTAAAATCAGCCTGCATTAAAATATCACTGCTTCATTTTGGTTTTCAGTTAATACTATTGTTTTAACATTATATTAGAATATACCATTATCCGTGTGGGTATTGTAACTATTTTCTTCTGTTTCTGAAGACTGCACTTGTTCTCAGTTTGACAGAAAGGCCTTTAATAGACTATTGCAGTGTTGAAGGGATTCGAGAAATGGCTGACAAAGAAGCAAAGGTGTTGAATCAAGTTAGCATACCCTCCTGAATGAAGGATGGCACTTTACTGATGACTTTTTAGGTTTAATGGCAATAAACCCTCTTAACATTTACAACTTAAAATAAGTATTGCCATAATTAAACAAATGCACAGTTTAAAGCTGCAGTGTAACTTTTATTAAATGTTTTTTACATATTTGTTCTGTCACCATGTTGTGACAGTACAAGACAGATAATCTGTGAAAAGATTACACTACTCCTCCCTGAGCAACTTTTGATGTCTGAATAAATGCACCGCTCCCGACCTACACCAACCAATCAGAGCCAGGAGGAAGGTCTTGGCTGTCACTCAACCTCATTTACTGGCTGCTAAATGTGCTAATGGCGGAGAAACAACTTACCACTCCAGGAAAGCTGTTTATCCGTCGTCGTCGGTGGCCATGCTAGCTAGCCTGAGAATAAACGACAGTCTCTGCAGCGCAGCAGAGGGCAGGGGGGGAACAATGGGGGGGGGGTGAGCAGCGCTGCTCAGACTGTGATAGACAGCACTAAGACCCGCCTCCTGGCTCTGATTGGTTGTTTCTAGACAGCACTAGAAGAAGGCAGAGGATCTTGGGGATTCCCCCTCTCCCCCACAGATTGTCTCATATCATTCTGTCATGACTTACTGACAGTTTTAACAAATGTAGAAAAATACTACTTATAAAAAACATACTGCAGCTTTAAGTCACATAATTAAAACAAGTACTTATTTACATCATGAACATACCTTGGGCCTCTATGAAGGGGGATGCTAATAACAAGATACATCTTTATTAGATCCAATACAACTGTTCTTTTAACTGCCGTTAAGCTTCCTTTGCGCTAAAAGTTAAACAGGAAGTTGTCCCTTCGAAATGATGGCATCAAAGCTTAAATAGGAAGTTAACAACTAAAACCCAGTAAGCACCAAAAAGGGTTTGCAAACAAACAAACAAAAAAAAATGTAATTAAGGTTATTTACATAAGTATCTCTAAACACATGTCTTCCTTTACAATAGTGCGCCCAATTTATCCATTGTACCATCTGTGGTTGAACTCATGGTCTGAAGAAATCTGTGAATGCACATTTACCTTGATTACTTACACCTAGCTTGACATAGCTGCACCTCCTGAGCCTGGTTTGGTCTTCATGAAACAGAAAAGGCCAGGATGGACTGATGGTGCTAGATCAAGCCAGGCTTTTGTCTTATCTTGGCTTTCTGAATCCCGCTTTTTTTAAATTAATGAAGTGCGTGCACCAGTTACTCCAGCAGCAAAGCAGCCCAACAACATGATGCTGCCACCACCATACCTCTCAGTTAGGATGGTGTGTTCAGGCTTACAAGCGTCCCCATTTTTCCTCCAAATGTAACGATGGTCATTATGTCCAAACAGTTCCACTTTAGTTTCATCAGACCACAGGACATGTCTCCAGCAATGAAGGTCATCGTCCCTGTGTGCATTTGCAGACTGCAATCTATTTTTTAAATGTCTCTTTTGGCTTCCTCCTCACTGAGTGGTCTCTCAGCCGATGTCAGTACAGGACATGTTTCACTATTGGATAATGACTCTGTCTGACCAGCTTCAGCAGCATCTTCACAAGGCTTTTATTCTGAGGTCGATTTGCACATTTTAGACTAAATCATGTCCATCTCTGGGACACAGAACCCGTCTCCTTCCTGAGCGCTATGATGGTTGGACATTCCCATCATGTCTATATTTACATATAATAGTTTGAACAGATGAATGAAGGTTAAATTCCTAGTACAAACCATCTTAAGCTGTGTTCCAGTTGTCCTCAGAACTGGGAAATTCTGACTTCCTAGTAGTAAAATTCAACTAGAACGCCCTATGAAGTGGGATTTCCCACTGGGAAACTAGGAGCTACTCGGACTGCCCCCAGTTACACTTGTATGGCCAATGTTGTATTTCAATATGGTTGCTCCTTGCATCAACAGTAGTAATGTGTGGTGGAAAATATGTTTATTTTACAAGATACACATGTAAGAGTGCATCTAAAATCAATGTTTAATGCCTGCAACTCTCAACTGAAGACTGAAAAGTGGTGTTTGCTTTTGGACAGCAAAGCTTAATGATTGTCAGAGGTACTGCAAGCAATGTCTTTGGGTGTTGCCATGTTGAAATTCTGACTTAACTGGAACGCTGTTACCTCTGGTCTGATGTCAAACCCCACTCCGAGTTATAACTTCCCAGGTAACTGGAACACACCATACGCTTCTGACTTCAGTGTTTCGAATAGTTAACATGGTTTGGAGCAAAGCTGAGAAGACTGAAGAAAATTAAGAGTTGTGGCAAGAAAGACTATGAATGAAGGACTGTGAGAAATATTTCTTTAGCTTCTATAGCAGCACAGAATTTTCTGCATTCCCTCTAAAATGCACAGCAGTGGCATAAGTAGCTGATTTAACTGTTCAAAATTCTAAGCCAGTATTATGGTTGCGCCCAGTGTGTCTTTAAACTGAATTGCTTTTAACAGGTGGTACCAGATGCTGTGTTTTTGTTTTGTTTTTTTCACATGGAGTCTTCAGTCAGCGTAAGATGAAGAGGGGGAAGCAGCAGCTTCTGTGTGTGGTCCCACAGTCTGATCCCAGCTGCTTGTGTGTGTGTGTGTGTGTGTGTGTGTGTGTGTGTGTGTGTGTGTGTGTGTGTGTGTGTGTGTGTGTGTGTGTGTGTGTGTGTGTGTGTGTGTTTGAGTGATCGGTGAATAAGGTACAGCTGGGAGTTTCTGTCGCCCCTATCAACAGCAAATGACTCGTCGAGGTCGTTACCAGCTTCCACAATGCTTCAAAGATCTGGAAGTGTGTGCACATGTTGTATCAGTTCAACAGTGTGGTCCCTGTTAGGATGGTGCTGCAGTTTCAGGGCTGACGCTGCCTATTATGTTCTTGTTGCAGGGCTCCCCCCCCCCTCTTTGTATGATCTGACATTCTTTCAGACCATTTCTGTTTCTTGAATCACATCTGACTGTACACTCAGATTGGTATGTGATATTTATAACAACCCTGTTGCAGGCCAGGTATACTTGGTTATAGAGAAGAATGTAGCAGTCTTGAATACATCAGACCAGACTTTGACTGCTTGAGAACTCTGAAAGCTGCTGGATAAGGCCAGCTGGTTTTTAGTGGCGGTTATCTTCAATAAGGAAAGATTATGCTTCAGCTGAAACATAATTTAACCAACTGATAGAAAATGAAATGAGTAAATTTAAGGATAAAGACTGAAACAATCCAAAATAAAGCTTATTTCCCTTAAATAACTCATTGTGTAACAGTCTTGTTAGGTTTTGGAGAAAAGTTTACATGCAGATTCAGGAGAGTATGTATGACAGCTACATATGATTAGAGTTACATGCAGAGACACAGCATCAAGTTGTGCTGTACTGTGTTTCCCACCTGTGTGGAATGGAGTCTGTGTAAGTTCCACCCATTTCACACTGTTTGTTTGCCTTCCTTTTCTGTTTGCATTGGTAGACAAATCAGAAAATAAAGCTCCCTCATCTAACACCAGCACACAGTTTGATCACCACATCAACCAGCCTGCCTCAGATATTTTCGGACATATTTAAAAATTCAGCCGCACGGTTCTTACATTGCTACAGGAGTGATACAGAATTAACTCAATTGTTGTAATGACCCAATAATGTTACTACTTATTATTTTTATTTTTTTTTTTTTCTGGATGGTTTAATTGACAGCACCTGACCTGCTTTCTGATTAATTCAACTAATAGCTATCCAACCACTTGACGTGACCATACAGATGTGCTATTTTAAACTTTTATTTGGCTAAACTAGCCTTTTCCTATTTCTTTGTGATGTTTTGTGTTTTTTTTTTTTTTTTTTTTTTTTTTTTTTTGATGTGGGTTTTTTTTTGGTCATATCTTTGCTCCTTTTGTCGTCCTATAACTATGACTGAGAATTCCACCCTATTGATCCCAGAATACACACACTGTTCAGGGTGAAGGCACATCAGAAGCGACACACATACATAAGTGACCGGACTCGATGTTACATAAAATTCACTTTATCTCCTTGCATTTAGACCCATTTACTACACATGTTCTGATATGTCAGTGTACAAGGCGAGAACTGTGTCAGCAGCTTTAGGAATGACATTGCTTCGACTCTTTTGCAGTATAGAAGATCATATCAAGAATAATTAATCACAACGATAAATTTGAACGATATCATTTGATGTGTAAAAGAAAGACAAGCGTTACATATAAATGTGAAAAGAGAAGCTGGTGAGAATACTTAAGCTGATTGGGTCAATTGTGTGTGGGTTGTGTTGTGTGTGTGTGTGTGTGTGGGGGGGGGGGGGGGTTGGTTTTTTTTTAAACTTCCCTAGCTGGTTATTGACATTGCACCAGAATCTACCAACACTCATGTTTAAAAGAGTGCCGTATTTGACATTTACAGGTTTACTGTCAACAACTTCATTGTCAGACCATAAAACAAGTAAAATCAGGACATTTTTGTTTGGATTGTGTTTTGTTCTTTTGTAACTTTGTGTGTGTGTGTGTGTGTGTGTGTGTGTGTGTGTGTGTGTGTGTGAGTGAGAGACCTGCCACCTCCTCGTTACACTGGTCACACATGAGAATCAATTCTTTCACAACAAAATGAGGACAGTTATAGTTGCTAAAGGTTTTACTAATGGTTCTAAATGATGCTGCATCATGATGTGGGCTTAGTGTTTGTTGTGTGTATGGTGTTTTTTAGTTCAATGACAATATGCTTTTTAGCTATTTAAGGTTGCATTTTGTTCAGTTTATTTTGCCATTATAATACGCTGCTAAACAGCCCCATCTTATAGCTGTTAACACTGTCTTTTAATCACTGATTGAATGCAAAGTTGTATTAGTGTTCCAGCTTACAGAATCTTCATCTTTTTCTGACTTAAAGTTGAGAGAGAGAGAGACAGGCGACCTGAAATGACACCTTCCTAAAGATCAGAGGTTAAACAACTAGAGTGAGGTAAAGTTTCTTAGTTGGCTTAAAACACAACCCTGCTGTTGAAGAGTGTTCAACAATTGACTCCATGAATCAGCTCATGTTCCTCTGTAGTGTCGTTGTTACCTGCATGCAGCAGTTGACTTTCTCTGCTTGTTTTTGTGTGCAGGGTGAATGTCTGTGGAGGGCAGTGCTGTCATGGATGGAGTAAAACTCAGGGATCACAACGGTGCACCAAGCGTAAGTCTACACTAAATCCCCAGGTTCACGTGTAAATACCATTTTTAATATACATAGCGTATTTTACAGCATCTCTAAATAATTTAAAACAACTCACTTTTCTGGACAGGATCTCGGAATTTAATAAACAAAATGGAATCCACAATAAAATGCGTAATTTCACAGAATTTGTTAATATCGGCGAACAGGAAATGCTCGACAGTAGGGGTTGCACGACTTCATATCTTTTAAAGCCGACTGCAACATGATTAAAGTCGACGTCGACGAGGTGGCTTTATCAGCTATATTAACAGCAAATGAAACACTGCTTGGACAGAAGTCTATTATGCAGAATTAAAAGAACAAAAAAGTGAATATCGTCCCAGACTTCTTCAGCAGCAGCGGAGCAGACCGGTGATCTTCTGTCACTGTGGTCTGAAAAGATGCACAAAGCCGAGTCTGACTTTTGTTTTGTTTGGTTTTTTGTTTGTTTGTTTGTTTTTCGAACACCGGCTGGTACTGATACTCATCGTGGATAGCTGCACCTATAGGAGTCAAATTATTACATTGACTACAATTGTGCAAGTCGTAACATCATAAACTAAAGTTATTATGAGCGGATCACCTTTGATTACAGATGAATTCAGCGCACCTGCTGCTCCGACGACGGCAGGGATGGACCCAGTCAGACCCTCGGAATGCAGCTTGAACTGTGTTTTCACTGTTTCTTATAAGGGCGTAAAGTTGCCAGCTTACAAGCTTGAACACGCAGGGTGACGCTGATCAGTTGGACGATCATGCAGCACGTTATTCCGGTAGATTTTAAGACTTTTTTTTTTTTTTTTTTTTCATATTTGACAATAATCCACCAGGAAAGGGGGTGGGGGAGGGCGCTGAGACATGCAGCAAAGGAACCGAGGATGCGCAGCCCCGAGCTCGACTCCCGTCCTCGGGACTCCCCGCGCGTCGAGGCCTGTAGCCTCTTTATGCGGGGCGCCCGCTGTAACCACTCCGCCACCCGACGCCCCGATTCCAGGAGCCTTAGCCTGAGTTTGCGGTAAATTACTCCATATTTTTATACAAGTCGAACTATCTGACGAACTCACCGAGTTCCTCATGTCATCAGCTTGGAAAAGTCAGTTTAGTCACGTGATTGCAGAGCAAAGAGTCGGCTGGTTGGTGCAGCCCCTGCTACGCAGTAGCTTCTGTGGCGTCTTAGCTACTGCAGCTACCGCGCTTGTTTCGGCGGTAGACAGCATATCATGGCAAAAAAAAAAAAAAAAAAAAAAAAACAACTCTCTGAAACACAGGTGTCCTCCAAAATAAATAAGTCAAAGCGTAGCCTAAGGTTCAGAGCCAGTGAGTTTTATGAATCGGGATAAAACTTTTCTTTACGTTTTGTCAGCACATGGTTGACTGGAGGCACAAGGGTACGATGACTACTCAGAAACACGAAGAAGAAGCTCGCTAGCTGCAGCCAGTCACATCTGCTAACTCTTGACCATTTCAATAAATGAGTCAGAGTTGAAGGTGCTTATTGCTCTGTGTGCTGAATCAGATATTCCTTTAGAGAAGAAAATGAAACAAACTTCGCTCATTTTGCATAAAGCAATGCAAACGGCACTGAGGAGGGAGGGAGGGCGCAGCAGTTGCAGAAACATGAGAGCTGAACACCAAACACTCATTACTTCAGTGGAGATTTTTGTGACAGATGGGACAAATAAAAATGATCAAAGACCTGGTCATTATGGAAATGTGCACAAGTTTTTACTTCTTTCCGGTTTATTAAAACACTTTTAAAAGGGAGATTTTCTTTTATGTTTAAACACAAGATTCTCTGTTTTGCACATAATGTTTGCATTCTTCAAAAAAAATGAGGGGGAAACACTTTATAAACAGCTTGTAAAACCATTCAGCTGAACCCCAGCAGTCGGTTTCATTTCTGACACAGAATAACAGGAAATGTTGACCTCTGTGTATTGATTTGCTAAACTGTTTTCATTCACAACATAATTCCATACTTTTTGGGTTAATGAATATGGTTAAAATGGAAAAAGTGGAATTCCAAAAAAATAAATATGGAAAAAAGTTGATGTTGGGGGGGGGAATAAAACATCTGTAAAATGTTTAGGTTAAAGAATAGTGATGAAGATTTTATAGGAAACAAGTTAACTGTAGTTCAATCAGATTATAAAACTTTTATTTATTTTTTATTTAGAATTTATTGAAATGCATCCCCCCCCAACTAGCTGAAAGAGCATTTATTTTGAATCAAGAAATAGAACTGAGATGTTTTGAGCTTTGATGATCTTGGCAGGTATTTTCTGTTTTTCTTTTATTTGTTCCTCTGATCGTCCTTCTGCAGCGTCTGCTTCAACTGCTACTCTTTGCTTTACTTATTAAACAGTCAGAAATGAAAACCAGCATCTCAGTAATCATTTTTCAAGTTCCTGTCTCTACAAAAGACCTCTGAAGGAGCTGCAGAAATTCAGACAGCATAGAATAACAGTGTAATTATTATTATTATTTTTTTTTTTTTTTTTTCTGAGATGGTGGGACGCAGCTGTGCTCTGATCACTGTTTTCAATTCACATTACTGTGCTTCTGCGGGTGAAGATGATAAAAGAGTTAAGTTTCGTGATTTTTGACAAACTATGGAGTCTCAAACCAGTCTTGACCCAGTTTGTCAACTGAGACCAAGAACGAGGCAAAAATATCTAAGAGTTGGGGGGGCGGGAAAACAGGTGGAGACCAGTCTCGAGACCTCCATCCCTGAACTGGCTTTGGTTCTTCACAGAAACTAGCTTTTGAGCTAGTTATACCCAGCGTCTCTGCTGGAGGTAGCTCCTGACTTTGAGTCCAAAGTGTTTACTTTAGTTCTCCTAAGCTTTTTTTTTTTTTTTTTTTTTTTTTTTTTTTTTTTTTTTTGACATTTTCAGCTGCTTCCATCTACTGCTAATTTAACACAGCAACACCCTTCTTCTTAGTTGACTGGGATTTTTATATGTGAATCAAAAAAGTGGCCTTCTATCAAAACAGACAGTTTTGTGGAGCTACTTACCTGGCACACTGCATTGACTACAGAGCCAGTGTTCTTTGCTGTGAATGATCGCTGTTTCACATGTCAGTAATATCTGTGGTTACTCAGGTGGAACTCAATTCTCACATGTTAGTGCCAGACTTCATAATAAGCCAAAACATGTTGGAAAATAAGTTTCTCTGCTGCTTTGATCTGTCGTGTCAGACTTGCTCTTCAACCACTTCACACTTGGCTGCTTAATAAAAATGAAATATGGAAAAATATTGTGTGTGACTAATGATGATCACTCCATTATTTACTGTTCAGTCACACACATAATGGCATATACATTTATATTTAATAAATTAGAAAATTATTGAAACAGTCACTGTTTCAGTAACTTACTTTCTTTAATAAAACACTATATACATTAATTCCACACAAAGTGATGGTTTTTTTTTTTTTTTTTTTTCCCTCCACTTACAGATAACAAAAACATGACATTAAGGATTAGAATGTTATGTCAACCCAATAAAAAAAAAAATTTTAATACAGAAATGTGGGCTTAATGAAAAGTATATTTAATAACTGCTTAAAAGTTGGTATTTAGTAAGGATGTTTTCGATGTGGCAATTGTGCCTCATTGGAACCCATATTCTAAATGACCAAGTTGTTCCTGTTCTTCCAGAGACTCTAAAAGGAAGTATTAAAAACGACTGGCAACGTCCCCCCCCCCCCACCCAACCTAGCATATTCTAAATGAAACCCTGCTGCCCAACATGTTTAATGCTACTCTGTTGCAGATACAGGAGCTTTGCTAATCTTTCTGAATTCCTTATAAGCATCAGACTGTTGGTCTTCATTAAGGCTCGCCAAGATTCCAGTGCTTCTTGGCTTTTTAGCCACTGCTGTGCAGTTCAGCGTGCATAGGGATTTCTGGCCTAGCGCTTTTGCTGTTTGTCTGCCTCAAAGAGAAAATGCCTCCAGACAACACTTTCCCTTTTTACATGTTTGACTAGACATTGTTTCAGTCTTCTCTAGATGTACCTGCCATGTTACTGGACTTTTCAACTTCCAGCACCAGCTCGCTGTTTTGATTCTTAGCCACTATTGTTCAGGTGAGCTGCTGCAGGAAGGGGAGAAGCATCAGGGTGTCTCCATGCAGCACTGCTGTGTGGGATTGTGTGCCATCTTAGGAAGATGAAAATGGCTCCACTTGAGTCATTGTAATGCAAACAAGGATTTAAGAAAAATAGATTTTAGTAACAATTGAAAAATGACCTTTTTTTTTTTGAAAACTCCTATTATGACAGGACTTATTTAGCAAACATTTATTATATTACAAATATACAAATAGTCTTATATTAACATTGCACAGACTGATAATGGTAATGCAATTGAGGTACTGTGCAGCCCTAATACAGATAACCAGTATATTCTAAATAACTCTGTGTGGAGACTGCATCATTCTGTGAGACTGTTTACATCTGCAGCAGAAACTGTTGTGACTTTCTCATTTAAATTCCTTCAGCTATTTAATCCTATTTGCACAAGAAAGCACAGTGTGTTTTGTGCAAAATGATGCAGCATGAATGTGCATATGAGAAACAAAAATACATCAGTCAGCAACTTGCAGTTATAGATTGGTTTTTCCTGTAGTTCCTCTATATATGGCATGCAAGCATTTTTCGACAACACAACTATTAGCTCAGTGTGTAACTTCAGTGGTTGATGTTTGTCATCCTGACACGGACCTTTTATAATCCACTTATTGTGTTTAAGATTTTATTTTTTTTACATGTCTAAATCTAATTTGGACTACCTCTGTGGAGCTTATCTGAAGGAATCTGCTGATATTTGGTTTATACTACGGTCACACACTGAGGTAAGTGGCACCTAATGTCATAAGCTAGGCAGATATACCTGCCCCATAGAGAGCATTACTACAGTTAAAGTCTTTATCTCTCACAGTTTTGGTATTTAAGGATTTGGTTTACTTTTTATTTCAGCACCCACATCTTCCCTTCACCTACACCTGGTTTTCCTTCTGGGTACCTCAACAGTGATTCCAAACTATGCAACAAAACTCTATCAGTGATATTTTCTTTTCAAAGACATAAATTATTTGTGAAGCTGCTTGCAGCATACTTTGATAACCTGTAAAGGTCAGACCATGGCAAGCCTAACAGAGTGGAATCTTACAGGTGGTCCTCTGTGACCCTAATGAATGAGTTAGAAATCATCACAGATATCTTGGAAAATTCCTTACTGATGCAGAGCATTTATTTGTCCTGGTTTCCGCTTTTGTGTGGCAGTATTGAAAAACGTGTTAAATATACTTGGCTCATCGTATTCAGAAGCTTATCTGGAAACATTCCGATGACCCTTCCAGACTGGTGGGAGTCAAGTGGTGTCCTATTGTTGAACTGGAGTAAAGAATAGCACTTTGTCAAATTGGCCTAATTTGGACAATTTGCAGACCAAATGGCTCCTTAGTTGTGTTTCCTGAAACAGTAGTTGTTTTAAATCTAAATACTAATGTATGGATTCCAGCCTACTTGATATTAGGATCTAAACATTTTTTAAGTTTTATATAGGTCATGAAAAAGTACATCTCAAGGTCTTTTTAACAGTACTTGAGTCAGAAGAAAATTATGCGTAGTTTGGGTTTTAGTTTCTTTTCTCCTGCAACAGAAATAATCCTTCGACACAAATCTATAGAAAACCACCCATCTAAACCAGGCCAGAAAGTACATCCATTGACAAAAACTTATAAACCAATTTAGCCTCCCAGTAGCAATGGTATAAATAGATTCAAGTTGGGACTCGTGCTTTGATTGCCAAAGCAGGTGTCTAGCACAGGCATCAGATGGTATAAACATGTCACGTTTATTTGTATTGCACATTTCAGCAGCAAGGCAGTTCAAAGTGCTTTACATCGTAAAAACATCAAGCAAGTATGCATCAAAATCATCCAGCAAGATCAATGCATCAAAATCATAAAGATCATGAAGCAAATATAATTTGAAACTATTGATCAATGTTCTACTTACTACTGATCAAAGGCAGCTCTAAACAGATGGGTTTTCATCCTTGATTTAAAGGAACTCAGTGTTTTGGCTGTTTTGCAGTTTTCTGGAAGTTTGTTCCAGATTAGAGGAGCATAAAATCTGAAAGCTGCTTCTCCATGTTTGGTTCTGGCGCTGCAGAGACCAGAACCAGAAGACCTGAGTGGTCTGGAAGTTTGATACAACAGGTCTTTAATGTATTTTGGTGCTAAGCCATTCGTTGATTTATAAACTAACAGGAGTATTTTAAAGTCTATTCTGAGCTCCAGGGAGCCAGTGGAACTGGCTTTAGAACTGGAGTGATGTGCTCTATTTTCCTGGTCTTAGTGAGAATGCGAGCAACAGCGTTCTGGATCAGCTGCAGCTGTCTGAGTGGGGTTGGTGTGTGTGTGTGTGTGTGTGTGTGTGGGGGTTTTTTTTTTTTTTTTTTTTTTTTTTTTTTTTTTTTTTTTTAGGCAGACCTGTGAAGACACTGTTGCAGTAATCAATGCAACTAAAAGTAAACACATGGATGAGTTTCTCTAGATCTTGTTGAGACATTAGTCCTTTTTTAATCCTGGAAATGTTCTTCAGGTGATAGAAGGCCAAATTTGTAACTGTCTTTATGCGTCTCTGAAGGTTCAGGTCCGAGTCCATCACTACACCCAGATTTCGGGCCTGATCACTAGTTTCTAGCTGTAACAACTGAAGCTGCGTGCTGACTCTCGATCGTTACTCTTTAGGTCCAAAGATAATTTCAGTTTTGTTTCTATTCAGCTGGAGAAAGTTTTTGGCACATTCACGCATTGATTTGTTCTAAGCATCTGTTTAGTGCTTGGATGGATTCATAGTCACCTGGTGACATCATAATATAGAGCTGTGTATCATCTGCGTAGTTGTGGTAGCTAATCTTATTACTTGTTATAATCTGAGGTAGTGGAAGCATGTAGATATTAAATAGGAGGGGTCCCAGGATTGACCCTTGGGGTACTCCACATGTGAATTTTGTCCGCTCTGATGAGAAGTTGGCTATTGACACAAAGAAATCCCTGTTCTTTAGGTAGGATTTGAACCAATTAAGTACCGTACCAGAGAGTCTGATCCAGCTCTCCAGTCGCTTCAATAATATCTCCTGGTCAACAGTGTCAAATGCTGCACTGAGGTCCAACAGAACCAACACTGTGGTTCTTCCGCCGTCTGTATTTGTGTGGATATCATTGAACACTTTGACGAGGGCAGTCTCAGTGCTGTGGTGAGCACAGAAACTGGACTGAAAGACGTCAAAGCGGTTTGTCATTGTTAGGAAGGTGTTTAACTGTTGAAACACAGCTTTTTCAAAATTTTGGCGATGAATGGAAGGTTAGAGATTGGCCTGTAATTCTGCAGTAGTGATTTGTCCAGAGTTCTGTTTTTAACAGTGGTTTAATAACTGCTGTTTTTTTTTTAAAGTCCGAGGGAAAACCCCTGATGAGAGGGATGAGTTTGCTATTTGAATCAGATCAGATGCAATGACAGGCAGAACTTTAAGGAAGGTTGTAGGTGGGATATCAAGACAGCAGTAGGATGGGCTTTGTTTCAGAATTTCTTCTAATTTTTCATGGTTGAGTTAGTGAAATTCAGCCATTTTCTCCGCATTTGTTATGTTTGGGCATAGCATCATTATTGGAGTTGGTGTGGATGTGCAGATTAACCCTTTTTGAATTTTCTCTGTAAAAAAGGTTGGCAAATTCATTGCAGGCCCTGGTAAAGTGGAGTTCAGGTGTTACAGTCACAGGAAATTAATTCTTCTTTGCAATCTGTCATTTCTCTGCTACATTCATATTCAGACCTGTGTAACTCTCATTCATTTATATTGTTTGAAAACATAGCACAGCTAGCAGTCAGGTATCAAAAAGTGTGAATTTATTTAATTTCTTTGTCTTGGCTGCGTGTTGAGTTCTTGCTCTTTAATTTAAATGTTACAATGTATGCAATAGTAAAGCAAAATTACGTTTGAAATGCATAATTTTTTTTTTTTTTTTTTTTGTAATATGTTGCAGCCATTAGAAAATCATGTTTTGTGCACTTCAGCTGGCCAACAATAGACGTGGGAGCTGTTGTCCTGCTGCTTGTTTGAATCCCTGATGGGAATCTGAATCTCTTCTTGGCCATAACAGGCCAGCTGACAGCCCCCCACGCTCCCCCCAGTAATCTGTGACTAGCAGAAGATTCATCCATATTTACCATTTCAAGATATGATGAATCTTCTTCCTCACTCTTCCATTCTCCCCCTCCTGTCTTTTCTGTACTTTTTTTTTCATATTTTCCTCCATAGGACAGGTTCTAAATTACATTCCTGCTATTGAAAGCTAACAGTGATAAATGTGGCAATTTGAATAAAATTGGAAAGACATATGAAATGATTCTTTTCAATTTTAACAGTTCAAATTTATTATTCAATGAAATATTTAAATGGGGGAAATCTAATTAAAATTTGAATCATACATGTAAATGTAAGTTTTAAAATCAAAGCTGTTTGACGTTCTGGTTGCCTCTTGTGAGGCTATCGGACTGCTGAAGCAGCTTTGAGCTAAATTTACCCGACCCTCTCACTCACTAGAATGCAAGTCAATGTTTAAGTAACCTGGCTTACTGTAATAAAGTACAACAAGCAATATATTACTGTTCTAATTAAATGTTTCTTGTTTGAAAGTCGACGTCAGTAAGAAATTCAAATATTGGAGTTTAACTTCAGACGTCTTCAACGGCACCAAAAAAAAAGTTTTTCCCCAAGCAACTTGAATATGAGGCTTATATTTTTCTTCACCAACAGGCCAGTTTTGAAATAAATATTCTTGACCATAATTTGATGTTTGGAGGGGCCAGTTCTGAGGCTCTCTCCACACTGGCCCAGAGACAACAGGACTGTTTGTCCCCCTTTGTCGGCGACCATGACCCATAAGCTGTTAAAATATTGGTTTTGGCACTGGAAGAGGTAATTTATGAAGTATAGGAATATAGCTAATATGCCAAATAATGGAACTGAATCAATTCAACGGTTTAGAATCATTCTTACATCACTGTAATAGGTCATAATTGGGAGGGATTGCTATTTTGATTTCAGGGTTAAGTTTGACATCCTTTTCTTTGCATTAATAGAAAGGAGGATTATAACAAAATGTACTTTCTTTATTATGGTGTTGATGACTTTTAATTGTTTTAACCCATCAACTGTCCAAATAAGTCAGTCTAATGTATTGAATTAGAAAGATGGGCTGAAAGCTTTGAGAAAAGAATCACTTCATTAGCATGCAAGAAAATGCTGATGCCTAAATTTGTTCTAATTGCATCCCCACAGGATGATGCTGCCAACATGTTTTGAGGGAAGGCCAGAAAGTAACATTTTAATCTCATGAGATGGAACCTAAGCTACTAAATTACCTGGAATTTTGATGACAGAAGTCAGTTGCTGCTCATTGCCATGTGGCCAAGCTCATTAACAGTCGTTATGTCCAGTCATTTTTACAGTGAAATGCTGTGTGCTGAATGCAGGTGTTCTGAAGTATGAGCATGGAAAAGCCAACGTTCACTTAACATATCTTCAGTTTTGTCAATGTTCAGACTTGGTTTTCAGAGAAGACTCATCTTGGGTGCCCCTGCCCCCCACTACAACTACCAAAAATAGCTTCAAGTCCTTTGGCAATATAATGCTAATGTGTTAGAACACAGACAATAAAAAGTAGTGCATTTGGAATATAATTCAAAAAAACTCATCGCTTAGTGTAGTCTTGTAAGACACACAATTAGTTGAACCTGGGTTTTCCAGTACCATGTCTTCTCATAAGCACTTGGTTATCATGTGACGTCATCGGAGTATGTTGTCTTCAACAAAAGACCTTAATCTGTTTTTCGGGTTCCTTTTTTTTTGTTTTTGTGAGGTCATTGCTGGCTGGTGGGAAGATAAGCATTTCCACCATCCCGAGCATTAATGAGGCACAGAAATTCTCAACAGGCGCTCTTATTTTTGGGTCTGTCTGAGCTCCTGGGGGCCGGCAGTGACTCAGATAATATGGAATTCAATACCTCATCTATTGATGTCATATCTTTCCCCTTCTACCTACTTTTGAATTCAGCAAACATCTGTCCTCGCCACATGCAAGGTGAAACAGGCTGTAGTTGCCTCAAAGTCTGAGCAGTTTTCTTTCCTGTTCTTTAAAACATCAAGCTGTTGTAGCAAGTCAGTGACATAAAGACAGCCATTAAAAGTGGCTTGATGTATTTCCTGTTCCAAGCGTACAAGTTAATCATCTATCCATACTTCTTCCCCTTCATCACCAAACAGAGCCTTTATGTAGCTGACCTCGGTCAGCTACATAAAGGCTCGTCAGAGAGAGACGAGAACAGATGACAGCTGGGAGGGGGAAGATATATACATTAGCTGGAGATGAAAGGCTTCAGCTATGATGGAACATTGAATGTGCTGTTATTTCAAAAATATTAATGCAGATCAGAGGGTGGGGGCTTATACAGCAGTGAGGTCATTTGTAATGTTTGAGGTAATCCTGTTGTGGAAGATGGGTGTAACACAACTATCCTGAAAATAGGGACAGACATTCTTGTTGGGCTGCATCTGCTTCAAAAATGAACTTTAAATGTAATAAATTTCATACTTTCAAAGGTTGAATCAGCTCTTTACTGTATTTATTTTTTAAGTTTTAACCTTGTTAACATATCCAAAAAATATGATTGGATTATTTCATGAGACGAAAAAAGAAAAATCTGTCTGATGTTTGAATGATTCTGTTATTAGAATGTATAGAGCAGCACCTATGGTTCAGTGAACAGAGGGTCAAACAGCCTTGTGTCCTACTTGGAACTATGGAGGAACCGTCCTCCTGTTGTTTTGGTGGAACTTTACAGATTATCCTACATGGCCTGAAGTTTTTTCTAACATATTTGGAAATATGTATTTCTAGAAGCAATACTTACCAATACTAGAACATTTCGAGAAGACCTGAAGATTTTTGTTGCTGGGGGGGAAAAAAAAAAAAAAACTTCACTCCCTCTTTTTTTCCCCCCACAAATATATCAGTTTAGGTACATATGATGAAATTATCCATACTCGCTTGTCCTTGCAGGGTTGCGGAGGGGTGGTGCCTATCTCCAGCAGTCATTAGGCAAGCTCTGTCTGTCTCTCTTTCTCTCTCTCTCTCGTCATGTTTTTGGACTGTGGAAGGAAGAAGAATATCCCATAGACACAGAAAAAGACCTGTCACCCAGATAAGATCTAAACCACGACAAAACGTAGCCTTTGAGATCAACAATGTCCTCCAGGCTTGATAAACCAATACTGTGATCAACTGTATCAAAGGTTAGGTCTACAGGAAGAAAGACAATTTAGTGGCTTGAGCCAGCGGTTAAGAGCAGATCATTACAAACTCTTAAAAGGGCTGTCTCTGTGCTATGGCAGGATTTAAAACCAGATTGAAACTCTTTACCAACACCATGAGCATTTAAAAAGGTCTGCAGTTGATTAAAAACAGACTTTTCTAAAATCTTGGACAAAAACGGTAATTTGGAAATTGGCTTGTAGGTATATGGAACATTAGGATCAAGATTCTTCTGTTTGACAATTGGCTGCACCACAGCATGTATGAATGCAGCTGTTAAACAGCATTTTACACACCTCTTTGTCATCTGGCTAAGACCAGTGATGTGAAGAATCTTTGAAAAGATGGGGAGGCAGGACAGGACGTCTTGTGAACTAAAGTCTCAAGTAAAAAGCTATTTCCTTTAAAACTGAAAAAGCTGAAATTGATGAACAGCAGAGCAATCAGAGTTTACAGGCTGATCTAAAACAGGCTGAGACTGACAAGACCTTAGTGCTGACACTTTTTAAACGAAGAATTTCAAGAAAGTGTCACACTGTTAATGGGAAGTCTCCATGGAAACGGTGTCACAAGGATTAGTAACAGGGTTTAAAAATATCAAAAAGAATGCAAGGTTTATGACTATTCACAGAAATCATATACTTCAAGAAGGCAGATTTATCAACTTTCACAGGCCTCTGATATGAGGGTAAGAAGCTGTGCAGAATATCTAATGACACCTGGAGTTTGTCCTCCTTTCACTTTACCTCTGCATGGTGGCAGTTCCGTCTGACAGTGCAGGTGGATTCATTCATCCAAGGCTGATTGGGTGGTTTGGCTCACCTTGGCCTCAGAAGAGCAACTGAGTCCAGAATGTCAGAACATGTTGAATTAAAAAGATTAACCAGCCCATCAACACTGAGATCAACACAGGAGTTAGAATCACTAAATGGAGAGCTGGTGAATGTGGAGGGGAAAAGGGCAGCTGTCAGTGAGTTTATTGTTCATAACTGTCACTCTGGGTTTTCAGTGTTCATCCCAGCGTTACACACCACAACATCAAACATAATAGTATCCCACAGTCTTTGATCTCAGTAATATAGACATCCAGACCATAAGACAGAACCAGGTCCAGTGAATTCCTTTAACATGAGTGGGGTTCTGTATCCACTGGGTGAAATTGAAAGGGTCAATAATGAGTCTTCCAATAATGGTCCAGACTCACAATTCACATGTATATTAAAATCACCAGCAATTAACCTGGTAGTATAACAGATCCTAGAAAGTAGACAAACTCACTAATAAAATCCTTCACATATTAAGTTGGACAGTAGACCACAGCACAGACCGTTGAAGAGAATTTCAGCTCCAAAAGTTGGACCTCAAAGCTGGTATGCTTGACAGATGCCAGCTGTCGACAGCGATGACTCGAGGTAAAAGCAGAGGCTACCCTGCAGATCTTCTCTTACTCCAGGGAGAACTAAAAAACTAACAGCCAGGTGGAAGAACTTCGGAGAAACAAGTAGATTCACCAGGTTGAAGCCACGTTTCCATGACGAATCGAAAAGTCTTATTGGCCAGTGATCAGACATTCAGCAGGGTCATCTGAAGGGTGGTTATTACTAATGAAGCAGAAGCTCATTTTAGCAGGCACAGGGTTGCCAGGAGTTCACACCTCAGAGTAAATGCATCTGACACCGGGTAGATGGATACTTCGCCAGTGGGTGCAATGGATGAGATGAGACAACCGGCTGGATCCAGCAGTGACATCTGTATTTAGACCAGTGTCAAAGGGAAGACAAAACGTTTATGGCAATGCGGCAATCAGTCAGCCCAAGAGATCTCAGATGAGGCATAATGCAAACAGAGTCCTGTCCGTCCCCGTCTTTTCAGATGCTTTGTATGGGAAAAGGTAGGCAGAAGTCAGTGTAGACAGTCAGGTATACCTGCAAGCAGGTGAGGAAGGCGCAGATTAAATGTTTGCAAGTTTGCAGACAAAAAACTCAAAAGTGACTGGCAATCATAGACAACTTGAGCAGAATCATCAAAACAACAAAAAAATGAGCAAATCAATAACAATAAACAGCAATTAGAGAGGCCAAGAGAGACTGCTTGGCATGCACACAGGCACCATCTTCTGCCATGCTCTGTCATCTATAGGGATATAGGAAGAAAGATTGTGGAGAAGCTTAAAGTGGGGCAGTGTTATAAAACTATATCCTAAGGCTTTGAAAATCTTAGTGTGGCACATCTGTAAACCTACCAAGAGATATGGCTAGCATTAATCACAGAAACAGCCTAGAGGTCCATGATAGCTCTGGAGGAGATGGGGACTCACATTACTTCACTTTTTAAAAAAAAAAACATTTTTATTTGAACTTTCAAGTATAACTAGAACAGTCCAGCTTGTACAATTATTAAAAAGACACAGATGTGTTACAGTAGCACACAAACACCAGATAACATACAGCATCTCTCATGAGTCCTTCTGCATTGTCATTCTACAGATGATTTAGATTTTATATATATATTTGCTTCAGCACCATGCCAAGCTTTGTTTTGAACAGATGATATTGTGCATTAACAAAGAACCTCAGCTTTTCCAAAGTGATTGTATTTGAGATTATATTTTTCCACAATAAAAACCATGGGAGCTCATCCGCCACCCACTTCATCATCACAGTTTTCCTGGCCACCATGAGGAGAAAGTTTATTGTGTCCTTATACCTTGAATCAGTTAAAAGTCCCAGCAGACACAATAATGGATCAGGGTTTAGCTGTTGTCCAATCACGCTGCTGACCTCTGGGAATGTGAGAAGATTCAACAGTTTTAGCAGGCCATGTGCACAAAGACAGTGCATTGTAGTTTCCTTGAGTACTTTGCATTTTAAGCAGTTTGCAGGGGCCTCTGTTGTATATTTGCTGTACATGGCCAGATAAACTTTATGTAAGATATTATACTGCATCTCTTTACATCTGTTACATATTGATATCTTGGAAGGCATTAAAATAATATCCTCCCACTCATTGGGGTCAGTTGTTGTTGTTTTCAGAAGTGTTTCCCAAGACAATCTTAAACCTGATAACCTGTCATCGGTAAGATGCTGTAGGGTTGAGTAAAACTTTTAGACAAAGTGGTTTTGTTTCTGGCTGTCCAAAAGTACCTTCTCGACTAAGTTAAAGTGTTCAGGAAGATTAAGCGTATTCATTTTAGAGTATACATAGTGTCTGGCCTGAAGGTATTTATAGAATTCATTTCTGGGTAAATTATATTGAATTTTTACGGTTTCAAAAGATTTAAATTTCTCTTTATCCCAGAGGTCATAAACACTGAATTCCTGATTCTTCCCTTTTTTTTTTTTTTTTTTTTTTTTTTTTAAATTTGGCTCCAGTGTCCCCTCCTGATAGCTCTGGATTATTTACAAGCGATGTAAGACTGCAAAATGTATGCTGTGCCCCAAATAGTTTTTTTTTTTTTTTTAAACACTGCCAAGATTTAATAACATTTGTAATCATGAAGTTTTCCCTGGCCATGACTGGCAATTCTTGTCTACTTTTGTCTGGAATATTTACTGGGGAAAAGGATTTACATAGTACCATTTCTATCTCATACCATGGTGGCTTTGTCTGTTGGCCAGCCCACACTGAAATAATTTTGTATGCTACATTGGGTAGGCCCTATCTTCCCTGTTCAGAGAATTGTAGGATATCTAAGTTAATTTTAGGTTTACAACCAGCCCAGATAGTCAGAGATAGTGTCATGGTTTTAGATACTTGTCTAACCCACATGCAGAAACGCTCTCAGGAAGCAGATGAAAAGTTAAAGGTTTATTTACAAATAAGAGTAAAATTATGGCAAGAAGAATGTTCAATAGTCCGGGATCTGGTTCAGGAAACGGGTCTCGTCTGGGTTTTTATACAGTAAAAAGATGAACAGAAATATTTTCTCCAGAGATGCTTATAGAAGAGATGGAGGATTTCCTCCAGGGAGGGATTTGAGGGGTCAGTGAGAATGGAGAGTTTATGGAGGAACAGAGATGGATTCAGATGGTTGAAAAGAATGGGCACGGTGGAGGGTGGACAGGGTTTGATCATCAGTAGTGAAACGAGGAAAAGGAATCAAGTAGCTGCCAGCCAGATAATAAATGCCAGAGAATAAGCTGCAGTCTTACAGGCAGAAAACAGAAGAAAGCACAAGGATGGAGTTTTTCCCTCAAGATCTCTGAGACAGGACCACATTGACCCCCGTATCAGAAGTATCCATTTCTAAGATGAATTGTTTGAGGGTCGGGTTGGATGAGGATGGAAGCTTGGGAGAATTTCTTTGGGGGCAGCAGAGGCTGAGTTAGCTTCTGGAGTCCAAAGGAAAGTGGTCTTGGTGGAGGTGAGAGCTGTAAGGGAGCAGCAGTCTGACTGTAATTTCGCATGAATCTTTGATAGAAATTAGCAAAACCGAGGAATCTTTGTAGCTGTTTTCATGAGTCTGGAATGGGCCAATTCAGGACAGCCTTGATCTTTTCAGGATCAGATTGAACCTGTCCACCCTCAAGAATGAATCCAAGGAATGTTACTGATGGTTTGAGGAACTCACACTTCTCTGCTTTCACAAAGAGTCGGTTTTCCAGGAGTCGTTGAAGGACCAGACGGACATGTCTTTGGTGATCTTAACTGTTTTTTGGAATAGATTAGGATGTCATCGAGGTAGAAAAAAAACAAAAATGTTAAGAAAATCACGGAGGACATCATTAAGAGCTTGAAAGACTGCAGGAGCATTACAAAGACTGAAAGGCATCAGTAAATACTCAAAATGCCCCAGGGGTGTCTTAAAAGCAGTTTTCCACTAATCTCCCTGGCGGCTGCAGACAACGGGATAGGCATTTCGGAGGTCGAGTTTGGGGAAGATGGTGGAGTCATGGACAGGTTCAAAGGCAGGTGAGATGAGGGGAAGAGGGTACTTGTTCTTAACGGTGATCTGATTTAAGTTATGGTAGTCTATACAGGGTCGGAGGGAACTGTCTTTCTTGCTGGCAAAAAAAAAAGCCTGTCCCCGGTGGTGACGAAGAATCACGGATTATGCCGGCAGTGAGAGATTCGATGTATTTTTCCATGGCTTAGCATTCTGGATAGGAGACATTGTATAATCTACTAGATGGAAGTGGGGCATCAGGAAGAAGATTTATGCCGCAGTCGTAGGGTTGGGATGGTGGTATTGAAGATGCCTTATGCTTACTGAATACTTGTTTTAGGTCATGATATTCCTCAGGAACTAAGGAAAGATCACTGGGTCAGCTTCTTCAGGTGATGCCGGGGGCAGCCTTGGAGGAATGGCAGACTGTAGACACGAGGAGAGACAGTTAGTGGACCAGGATTCGATATGCAATTCAGACCAGTTAAGATGTGGGTTGTGTTGTTGTAACCAGTTAAATCTGAGGACAACAGATGGCTGTTGTAAGAGACAAAGAAATGGTTTCACGGTGGTTACCAGAGATGAGTTCAATGGGTTTGGTCTTGTGAGTAATCCTGGGCAGAGCCTTTCCATCCAGACCTGAGACATTTAGTGGAATGGTCAAAGGAGTGGTTTCAGTCTTGGCTTGGGAGACAAGGTTTTGATCAGTGAGGTTTTGTTTGCACCTCGAATCAATGAAGGTGGAAAGATTAAGACAGTCGTTGTATTTTAATATGGCAGTTAGTGTGAATCTGGGAAGTTTAGGCTTGATGGTCTGCTAGTTTCCCCATTACAACTGGTGGACCCTCTCTTGGCCGAATGGGACAGGAAGCAATGTAATGTTCAGCAGAACCACAATAAATGCACAGATTGGCATCCTTATGACACTGCCGTTCCTTCAGGGAAAGTCAAGTCCGACTGACCTATCTGGGTTCTGGTTCTGAAGGGGATGAACTGGATGCTGACTGAGAATGAGTCTTGGTTATGGGAGAAATACAGTGTCTAACAGATGATCTTTCAGTTCTTTGTTTCCTTCTCTCAGTCTACTGTCGATTCTTGTGGCTAAAGCTATTAGTTCATTAAGAGTCTCGGGTTCTTCTAGCATGGCGAGTTCATCCTTTAGGGATTCATCTAATCACTGGAAAAATGCTGCTTTTAGAGTGCAGGTATCCCAGCCAGAAGCAGCTGCCAAAGTGCGAAGCTCAATCGAAAATTTGGGGACTGGTCTACTTCTCTAAGTGACCACAATCAGCAAGAAACGCCGGTTTGGTCAGCCTCTACAGAAAAAGTGAGCTTGAATTCCTTAATGAAATCATTAAACGTACATCCAAACTTAGTATGATCCTGGAATCGGGCCTCTGCCCATCTTAGTGGTTTGCCGGTGAAAAGACCCAGTTATAAGAGATCTTGGCATCTTCATGCGGAAAGGACTGAGGCGAATGGTTAAATACTAATGGACATTGAAGAAGAAATCCTTCACAGTTACCTACTTCACCGGAGAATTCCTCTGGGTTGGGGAAACTGACATCATGGGAAAAGGAAAGCTGCTGAGAAACTGAAGGACAAGAAGCGTCATCTGTGGGTGAAGACTGATCAGGCTTAATGCTTTGAAGGAGGTTAGCCATATGTCCTAGTTGGTGATTAGTGGTCTTCTGTTGTTCAAGGAGAGCTCTGAGTGTGGAGTCATGGGACTGGATCTGTTGATGATATGAAAGAGCTCTCCTGAGAGTGCCTGCTGGGTCAGATTGGCCTCAGTGTTCTGTCATGGTTTTAGGTACTTGTCTAACCCACATGCAGAAACGCTCTCAGGAAGCAGATGAAAAGTTAAAGGTTTATTTACAAATAAGAGTAAAATTATGGCAAGAAGAATGTTCAGTGGTCCGGGGTCTGGTTCAGGAAATGGGTCTCGTCTGGGTTTTTGGGAAAACAGGTAATGATTAATACGGTAAAAAGATGAACAGAAATATCTTCTCCAGAGATGCTTACAGAAGAAATGGAGGATTTCCTCCAAGGAGGGATTTGAGGGGTCGGGGGGAATGGAGAGTTTATGGAGGAACAGAGATGGATTCAGATAGTTGAAAAGGTGGATGGTTAGAGTGGGCACAGTGGAGGGTGGACAGGGTTCGATCATTGGAGGTGGAATGAGGAAGAGGGGTCAAGTAGCTGCTAGCCAGATGATAAATGCCAGAGAATAAGCTGGAGTCTTTCAGGCAGAAAACAGGTACCAAAGTTTAGAGCTGGAACAGGATCTGAACACTCATCTAAGGGAACCTGGAGCGAGAAGCACAGAGGTAAGAAATTCACACAAGGTGAGAAAACAGAACAACTAGGAGAAGCACGGAGGGCTTGAAGTTACCATTTAGGTTAACACTCAGGCATTGAAGGACTTCTTTTTTTATTATATTGGAGGTTGGCAAACAACTGAAGGTCGCATTACCGCCATCAACTGGTAAGGAGTGTGCGTTGAAGGACTGGCAGCAAGCTTCTCTTATATACCTTGCCTGATGAGGTTGAGTGATAACGCCTGCTGAATCAACCAGCCACCATGCTCCACGGCGCCATTTGGAGGATGAAAAAATAAACTGCAAAAGAGAGATGACCAGACTCTCCCAGACCCCAACCGATAGCCTTATTACTGTCCTTAAGATGGTTCCTTTTTAGAATTAAAAAGTGTTCATAGATTTTGAAAAGGCTTGAGCTGACACTAACAGAATGGTTTCAGCAGATTTTTGTTTCACACTTTAAAGATTAGGGACCAACTTAACCTGCTGTGGAATCACAGACTGCAGGACTTGCCAAACTAACTAAAGCCAACTGGACGCATGGGAAACAATTTGAAGGAATAAACAAAAATAAATATATACAAATATATACAAAATAAACAACAGGTGGCAAAAGTAGAAGATTTCTCAACTTAATTTTGTTCCACACCCCCATAAAATGAAACAGAAGCAATTTGAAATACTTTAAGTTTATCCCACAAGGAATATGTTTGAGTAGTGATGACTGTATTTTTATTTTTATTTTTATTTTTTTATTATTATACTCATGTTTGAGAATTTTGGAGTATAATGTTTTTCATATGTTTGTGGGTTTTATGACTACAAATGTTAATTTATTTTTTTTTTTTTTAAATGTTTTGTATTTTAATGGAAAAATTTCTTTGGACTCAATTGCACAAATACAGATTTGGAATCTATGATTACTTACTAGTCTTAAGCATCTCATTTTTTTTTTGTTGTAATTACAGTAAGGAATCTGTATATTTTTGTTGTCCTTGAAAAGCAAACTGGAATTGACCAAATTAGGTTCCAGAAGGTGAACTTTCAGAGAAAACCGAAAACTAGTGGGGGCCAAAAAGGCTGACTGGTGCATCTCTAGTAAAACATTACTCTCTTCTAAACCAAACAGACTTCCAAGAGGAGCTGTGGTTGTAGACCTCCTCAGAGTTGTTCTGGTGTGTCACTGCTGTATTCTTGCTCTTAGACACACTGTGGCTCCTCAGTGGGAAATTGCCTCATACAGGCTTCAAACCCAGGGTGAGGTTTCATTGCTTAATTGCGCTGAAACTTCCCACCCAGCTTGTAACAGTTCATGCTCATTGCTGAAGAAAATGTCAAGCTATTACTTTGCAGCCTGTATGCCAAAAATCCAGAGGATCAGTATCAATATAAAACTGAGTCTTACCGGTCGGACTGCATCCTGTGGTGGGTAACTGTTGGAAAACTGGAACACATTTATCAGTCTTCAGCCTTGATCAGACTGAGGCCTCAGAAAAGGAGAAGCCTGACTGCAGAGGGAGTAACTTTGTTCTGGCATATGCTAGATGTCTCTCAGCAGCTATTTAGTTTTTCCTTCATTAATCATTTTCACAAATCTCAACGCCACCAATTAGACTAACAAGCCCAGTGTGGGGGTGATACACCCTCTGGGATCTTGGGGAAAGAGAGGAGGGCCAAGCTCTTTGAGTCATTTCTCCTGCTGGCTTCAAGCACACAGGCACACCTTCTTGAGGTTGCTGACTTGAAAGTGTATTCCTGTTTTAGTCTTAATTAAAACCATTTCATTGCAGGATTTGGGTGGTGAGAATGTTTCCTGAATCCCTGCTGGGTTGGTTCAGGGGTGATGACTTTAGTTAGAAAATGACAGAATTTCACAAATTTGCAATGAATAGTCAGAAGACTGTTCAGATGTGTGGCTGTTATCTTTTTTTCTTCTTCCTTTGTGTAGTTTAACCAAACACATGTATGTATGTGTGTGTTTGAGTACAGTGTGTGTGAATGTCTGCCATGTCGTCTGTGAGCTAGGCTTTGTAGTTGAAAAATAAATGCCTCTATAATCTATCTGGGGAGAGTAGAGCTGCTAGTAATTACAGACTCTTTTCTAGTCTCTAGTGACACACACAGATGCACACATAAGCCCAAAATTTCATAACAGCTACTTCATAGCTACAATCAGTTAATTGTAGCTGTTATGATTTCCGGTAGGAGCAGGTTTAAAGTTGTGGGATTTATGCTTTTCATTAATCAGATGAGGACAATTTTAGAGATGCAGCCAAGCTAGTTTTTCTCAGCCATTTTTTTTTTGCAAATTTTATGCTTCTTCATTGATAAACCATTAATGCAATAAATGAAAGCGTATGTTTCACATATAGTTATATTCTATTCAAAAAATTAGAATATTATCAAAAAGTCATTTTATTTCAGTTGCTAAGATCCTGTGAGCCTTTCAGATACAAACCTGCTGAGCATTGTGATCACTGATAATCAGCAGAGGACAGTCATGATTGATGTGGCTATCTCAAATTTAGGAAGCACCAGGGGAAAAAGGACCAGGAGAAAGTGAAGAAATATCAAGGGCTCATTTACAAGCTAGAGAAAACCTGGTAGGGGTAGGTGAAGGTCATTGGAGCACTTGGGACAGTGAACCCCACACTGGAGAAGTGGCTCTTGCACATGCCAGAAAAAATATCAGCAATCTCAGAACAGCACAGTTGTAGGAACAACAGAACAGTGTGTGTATTAAAATCAGTTATAATCCTCAGTAGCCACATATATTATAAATCTGCAAGGCGTAAATGGATGATACTTGCAATATTGCGATTCATCATATTGTGCAGTTCTAAAAATGACTAACATATATTTTCTAATGTATGAGTAGATTACAAAGAAGCCAGACAGCAGCTTATATCAGATTAATCAAACAGTGAGTACACAGCGAAAGTACTTGATGAATCGGAAAGAAAACTCCCAGAGTCTTGCTATTACAAATTATGATCACAGCTACAGTAGGTAAAATGGCCATGATTTAGGGATGGTGGATTAATAAACAGATTTAGTTTGTTCTGATGCAGTTCTCATTTTCAGAAGGTTTAATGTTGAATCAAAGAAATTAATAAGACAATATATTTCAGGTACAATCAAACTGGTTTCACTAGGCGAAAGTTGCACAGAAATCTGTAAAGTCATTGCTGTTTGAGCACAACAGATGAAATGTGCATCAGCATACTTTTTGACAGTTTAATAAAGCTGTGCATTTGCATGGATTGTATAAAATCATTGTGAAATTGTCATGCATGTTGTAATTTTCAGTGGATAATCTCCTACCATCCTGACTCAATCTTGCTCTCTCTTTTTTTTTTTTTCTCTCTGCTTCTGCTATTTTATTCTGTATTGTAGCCAACTGCTTCCCTCCGTGCCAGAATGGAGGAATGTGCCTCAAGCCTCAGTACTGTGTCTGCAAATCAGGCTCAATGGGGAATGCATGTGAACAGACCAAGGTCCCGACACACTCCAATCCAGCGGTGTCTGAGAGCGAACCCACCAAAGGTCACACTAACGGCCACACTAACGGAAACAATCTGGTGCCACAGAGGCCCATACCTCAGCAAGTGCCACCTAATAGTTACACCTCCACTAATAACTTGGCCCAGATGAAGTTAACTGTCAAGGCAGCCCCCCAGTTTGTGAGACCCCATTACATCCAGCAACATATCCAGCAGCAGTAAGTATTGGTCTTTGATTTATTTAAGCTTTATTATGCTGTGTAGTTCTTTACCGGCTTTTACAGTTTCACTCACTGACTCATGGAAAAAGTCACTGCAGCCTTCCACTGTTAACAACCTATATACAGTATGTAGACATCCTGTGTAGAAGTGAACTTACTGCTGACCTGGACTTTAGAGCTGCTTTCTCTTTAACACAAACAGATTTTTACTTCATTTGTAAATGTTTTTCCATGTATCACAGACAGGAAGTGGAGTTATTTGCATTCCCCTGTTTTACAGATTCATTTGGCTTTGCTCAGTGTTGTGCTGCTAAATTCATAAATCTCTTTTCCAGCCAACTTATTATCCACCAGTGACTTCTCATGGCTGTTATTTCACATTTGCCGCTTCACATCAGGGTCAGGGTGGGTAGAGGTTTGTTTGGCTTTATGGGGTTAGTTACTTAATTACAATTAACATTCAGTAATGAATGTATTGAATGAATTCCACCTACTGTACTATAAGGAGCACCAAGTTGACTGTTCTCAGTTTAATATAAAAGAATCCACATCCATTAGGAGCTGGAGTTGCTCATACTTCTGCTGCCATTCTCATTGTGTTTACTTGTCTCCCTCTGAGCAGCACATTGGTTGGTAAATAGCACTGTTGCCTCATAGGAATAGGTCCTGAGTTCAATTCCCAACTAGATCATTCTTTTTGGAGTTGAAGGTACTCTTCAGCTGTGTGTGGGTTCTTACTTCAATTACCTGATTAATTGGTCCCTCTAAGTTGCCCTTTGTTGCAAGTGTGTGTGATAGATTGTCTGCCATGTGCAGATTGTCTGCCATGTTTTCGTCCTGCAATGTTGTGGTATCCTATAGGGGAAGTTATGATTATAACTTGTTTGCACTAAGGCCTAGGGCTAAAATCTGTGTCCAGCCTTTGCACAACTTAATTTACAACTTTATTTCAACAGAGAATGCACATACAGTTAAAATAGTCACACCAATCATGCTTTACAATGGTAGCATTTCTTAAAACAGCAGTATGTATTTATGAAAAATGCTTTTTACATAATTGTTATCATGTTATGACAGTATAAGAGTCAGTATAATAAAACAGATAATCTGTGAAAATATCATGCTCCTCTGCCTTCTCCCAGTACTAACTACAGAAATATACGTACCACTCAGTCAGAAACAACCTATCAGAGCCAGGAGGAGGGTCTTAGCACTGTCAATCACCCTCATTTACATGCCACTCACACACTCCCCCTTCCTCTCTGCTACACTACCACAACATAGCCTGCCAGCCACTAATGCTAAGGCTAGTTAGCATGGGCATCCGTGACTGTGGATAAATGGTTTTTCTGCAAAGGGAAGTTGTTTTTTCACCATTAGCACATTTAACTGCCGAACATGAGGGTGACTGACAATGCTAAGACCTTCCTCCTGGCTCTGATTGGTTATTGTAGGTTGAGAGTGATGCAAAGTTACATATTGCAGCTTTAAAGCTACTGAAAACATGGAACTGTTTGAGAACCATTGTCAGATGTGTGGTATTGCAGCGAGACAACAGTGAGGTGTGCAATAGGAGGGTTTGGAATTACATCAGGGATCAGCAGCACTGAGCCTCTTCTTGTTTGCAGGGGTGATGAACAGATTGAGGCATGAGGTCAGGCAGGAGTCCCCAGGGAGTATAATGTTTACAGGTGACATTGTGATCGGTAGAAATAGTAGGAAGCTGGTGAAGGACAAGCAGGACAGAATATGTGTGTGAATGAGAGTGAAACAGGGGGACAGTTAGTCTGAGGTACTGAAGGTGGATGAGTTTATGTTCCTGAGGTCAACCATCTAATGCAAAAAACAATGCATAAGAGGTCAAGACGACTGTGCAGGCACTAGCCGTTTTTCAGCAACTTTTTTTGTGCTGATTTTGAAGTAGTGGACGCAGCAAAATTCCAAAAAACTTCCTCAATTTCACAAAAAGTTTTTTACACTGGCTTGAGGTGAGTTAATGCTCGAAATGGGAGATGGAAACACATTTGCCAAATAAGTTCTGATGTAGCAAACTTTCCCATCCACTGGTGGCTCTCTGTCTTACTAGAGGCACGAAACTCTGAAAATTTCCAAGTCCAAACCTCCAGCATGGAGGTGAGAACTGTGGCTTAGAGTGGCCAGCGAGAGACACTCCAGGGAGCTGGGGTGGGAAAGGTGGAACGCCCCCATCTACTGGTGGTGGTGAAAGGCTTGGAAAATTTCTTAGTCTAAACCTCCACCTCGGATGTGAGGACTCTCCAGTTTTTCTGAGATGTGTGGTCCATGCTAGTTTCCAACATTTGCATCTTCTTTATGACAGCCATGCATAACTTTAGGTTACTTTTGTAACCCCGGTTCTCTGAGTAGCATGAGTGTCTCACAATGGGAACGCCTTGGGCGTGACCTCATCAGAAGCTCCTATTACACTCCATCAGCCCTGATTGATTCATTTTATTTCTCATGATGGGAAAATCCTGACTCCCGATTGCAATGCAGACCCAAGACCAGCTGTTTAAAATGTATGTAACTGATGTGTGCTTGGTGTCACTGATGCCAAGCTGAGAACTGAATGAGCCAGTGGTTGAGCTGTGACATTAAGCCTATAAAACTGAACAAAGGTATAGGGAGAAGCCCAGCTTGCACTGAAGAGAGCCCATGAGGTAGTCAGCTCTCTTGTAGATTGGGCACGCAGCCCCTCAGTTGGCTGCTGTCCCTTCGAGGTGTAGGCCAAAGCAATTGCACCAACTATCCAGTGTGAAAGTTGCTGTTTTGATACAGGCTTACCAAGGTGACGCTTAGCCCAAGAAGCTGGTCACTTTTCCTCTGCATTTTTGTCCTTTGCACATGTGTGCAGGGCCAGTACTAGACAAAGTCCATGAAGACACTCCTGCTCCACTGAGGAAAATGGTGGGGGGCTAAAAGACTCCAGATCTATTCTTGAATTATCTGGAAACTTTAGGCAAAAAAACAGAATTAGGAATTAAGGTCACCTTTGTATTCCCTGCAGAGAATTTGGTGCATGCCAGGTTCACTGAAAGAACATGAAGCTCATCTACCCCCTTAGCTGAGGTAAGAGCCAGCAGAAGCGCTGTCTTCAATGTAACAAATCTCAAATCCACTGTCCCAGAGACTTTAAAAGGTGCAGTCATCAGGGCATCCAGAACTAAGGGGAGATCCCATGATGGGGCCAAGGGTTGTGAGATAGGAAGCTTACGGCAAGCTCCTTTCATAAACTGGCCAACCAGGGGATGCTGTACCACAGTTCCCCCCCCCCCAAAGCCAACATGGCAATCTGAGATTGCTGCCAAATACACCTTAATAGTGGAGAAAGCTTTATCCTCATCTACCAGGTCCTGCAAGAAAGTCAGAATTGTAACTACAGAGCACTGAATGGGTATTTCCTGTGCTTCTGAACACTATTTCTCAAATACGGTCCATTTGCAGTCATATAGAGACCTTGTGGCGGGCACTGCTGGCTGAGCAGTGCCACAGCGGCTTCTGTGAATTTTACAAACACCCTTGGGCTCAGGGAGAGGCCAAAAGGAAGAAGAATGTTGTAACATTTTCCCTGAAATGCAAATCTTAGACATTTCCTGTGTAGTGCATAAATTGGGATAAGAAAATATGCATCCTTGAGATCGATTGATGTGAACCAATCGCCTGGGCGCAGGAAGCGCAAGAGAGATGCGTGCATCAGCATAGTGAACTTGTATTTTCTCAGATACCTGTTTAGAGTCCGAAGGTCTAAAATTGTATGCATCCCTCGACCACCTTTCTTTGGAACCAGGAAATATCTGGAGTAAAACCCCTTTTGGCGTTTTTCCTCTGAGATCAATCTTATTGCTTTTTTTTCCAATACAGAAGATATTTCCTCCTGTAGGAAAAGAGCTACAGAGCCACTGCCCTGCAATTGAATCACTCCTCTGAACTGTGGAGGTGACAGAGCAAATTGCAGCCTGTATCCTCAGTTTATTGTTCTCAAAACCCACTTTGAGTTTGTGCAGTTTCTGTCCATTTTGTCAATCTTAGTGACAGTGGGCTGACAGGCCAGTCTGTGTTGCATGGAGTAAGATCGCCTTCTTGTGGTGATGGTTTGCAAAACATCTCATCTTGCATTGCGAAAGAATTTCCCCCCATTTGGTGTCTGTATATTGGGGTGAGAGGCTTTGCTCCCCACTTATTGGTATTTGTTTGTTTTGCAACATTTTTAGCTGCGCCCTGGGCACATTTCCTGGATGCAGCAGCTTGTGAAAGTTTAATGTTCTGTGACATAAAACAGTGCTTATGGGACATGAACTGGGCTGGATCTGGGGCTTCCTGAACTGAGCAGGCTCAAACATCCCCTCGTTTGTGTGCCGAACTTTGCTGAACTCTATAGAAGGGCTCAGTAACGGAGCTGTGACTGAGAACGAGTCCAGCTCATGCTCTCTCTCCCAAGAGATTTGACATCTGAGTCTTCGGCAGCTTAGGGATTCTGAAAGTGGGAGGCAAACGCGCCGCAGCCTGGGCGAAGGTTTGGGGCTGGGATGGGAGAACAGTGGATGTGTACATCGGTGCACGTCTTAGGAGACATGGCTTTAAAGCCATGTAACAGCTGCACCAAACTACTCATGCGTGGTGATGGGGGTATCCAGGAGGTCCTTTTCTCCCTGGTGGAAAACATGGTTAAGTTTAACCATCTGGCTCTTTCCTATAGAAACATGAGCCCCATAGCTCTCCCAATAGCCTGGATCGCTACTTTATGGAGATCAAGACAGTGATCAGTGATGATGCATGCTTCTTCCCACAGCGTAACATCTGGTGATGCAGTCCTCTCCTCCTCCAGCTCCGCTTGATACGCCATCAGCACGGAAGAGGCGTTTATGGTGTGAATTGATAGAGGCGGCCGCCTTGTAGGATTTCTCCATCAGGTTTGATTGGGAGCAGTCCACTGCTGGGAAGAGGGATGAAGCCGACTCACCCGAAGACATCAGGGCTTTTGGGTGAAGACGCGCTGCTACCGCTGGCTCGACTCAAGGCATTTGATGGAGACTGTGGTCATCCATTCCCTCACAGTCCAGAACTGAGCCTCCTGCCATCGGGTGTTTCTCCCTGTACGGTTTATTGCGCCAGGAAACTCAGAAATCCTCCAGAAACTCCGAGAAGAAAGGCGGGAACTGTTTCCCCGTTCTTTTGGCTTTTGGCAGCTTTTTTGCCATCGAAATGTGACTTCACTACTTCAGCCTGAACTTCGGGCCACTGGATATTAGGTTTTGCTGCAGTGCATTTACACATGTCGTGCAGGTCCACATCCAAGACAGATGAAGATTCACCATCCCTGGCCAGGCTTATACTCAGAGGTGTGGGTTTTGCGACCCGACCTGGGATTGCCAGAGACAGTACATCATCCTCATCTTCGTCGATGATGACAAGTTCAGAACCTGCATCTGAGTCTCCATCATCATCTGCCCTGTGGTAATCGAGCGGGTCAGCTGTGAAGCTGTGGTCATTCATATCCAGTGGCAAAGGGTTAACAGCACATGGGCATGCTCGCACTGGTGGATTTAGGTCTGCTTTAGCATCTGCATTTCTGGCATCCATGCTAATTGCAGGCATGATTTCTGTGACGCTACGGTGAAGCTGGTGACAGCTATACTCGCTAACGTGGTATGGCTAGGTGTCAGGGAGCATTGGGGTGCTGCTGCTGGTGCTACCCTGCTGGTAGCTCGCACAGCAAGACAATAAATTAGCATGAAGGATCTCTATTTCTGTCGAAATTGCTACCAATGGAGTATTGTGACTCGAGTTAAAGACCATAAAGCGTATTTCTACCCTGGATAGTTTCCACTGCTAAAAGTGCTATTTTGCAACAGACTGAGCACTAGTTTTCTCACAGAATACAATACCAGTCTGGAACAGAGCACCCAGCGACCAAGTTCGCACTCGTATCTATGGACAGTTAAGCTAGGCTCCAGGAAGGCAGGCGCAAGACAAAACCAGTTGTAAACTTCTGCTCGTAGCGAGAAGAAGTTTTTGAATGATCTGCCTGTGCAGGGCCAGTCCTATATATAGATAACGGGTGGGACATGGCCCCTCCTGGCACTGACAGACTTATCCCCAGCCAATCAGAGCTGGTGGAGTGTAATAGGAGGTTCTGATGAGGTCACACCGAGAGCGTTCCCATTGTGAGAAACAAAACGAATGCTATGAAAGAAAACGTCTACGTCTGATGAAATTACGCTTTGTGTCGCCTGATTAATTCACTTCAAACCAGTAGATGAAAATACGCCTTCTTTGAATTTTCTTTTTCTTTTTTTTTTTTTTCTTTTTGTAACATTTCAAAAGTTCACTAAGAATTAGCGTGACAACTGGATGGAAACATAGCTAGTGTGGCATGGAAAAATGACGGGGGGACAGAATGATACCTGGAAGAGTGGAAGGATTTACGAGATGGTAATGAGACCTGCTGAGGTGTATGTTTTGGATATGGCGGCACAAAAAAAAGATAGCCGTGTTGAAGATGTTAAAGTTTAATTGGGAGGGATCAAAGTAGGTATGATTCATGGAAGCAGAGACAGAGAACTTCAGTGTGAGTTAGTGTGACAGAGGGGAGACAGGATGATGACCCTAAAGGAAGCAACTGACAGAAGAAGATGAGGTATTATCAGGGAACTTATAAGCTGGTATGTAGAAAATAGTTTACAGATCAACGCCTTTCTGTCAAGGACATTAACTCTTGCTGACATCAGAACTCATCCCTGGATTCCAGCCTGGTGTGGCCAACAGGATGGTGAATACTACAAAGTGCAAGTCAACTGTTGCTAATAAGAGCACGGAGAATATTTAGTGTAGTTTTCTTTTTTTTTTTTTTTTTTTTATAACATAGGCTGTCTTGCTGTGGTTGGTCTGCCAACTCATTTCATCATCCATCAGGGCTAAAACAGGCTCCCAGCTCCTTCACATATGGAGCTGAAACGCTATTAGCTCCTGGTGCAGTTAGCTGTTGATTTGTTTTGACTGTCAGTAATGCAGATGACTAGAGAGTGTTCAGTCCCTTTGCACTGGGAAAATGCTCCAACATCTTGTCAGGTCCAGTTTGTGGATGTAATGAATGCAAAGCAATTCCCCACTTTTCTGCTTGGAGCTGGTTTGTTAATGGAAACCTTCTCTGAGACCCGGCACAGTGTCTCATTAATGCTGGCACACATCACATGATGATGTGAAGCATGTGAATGAATGCCATTTCTGTGAGAACTGAGATGTGTGTGCTTTGTACAAGGCACAAGTAATCGCTCCCAGATTTGTTTGAAAACGGCCCCTTGTTTGCAGAAAAGATTTCTTTCACACAGAGAACACCTGTTTCCTGTGTTTTACTGGAAAAAAGCCAGACAGTAACTGGTAGAGAACCTTTCCTCAGGATAATGGTTCAGCCAGGTAGTAAATTCTTGACCCCCATAGAGTGTCTTATGTTACAGTTGCTAACCTCCGAAAGTCATTCTTTTGCCAGAAAAGTTGTACAACAAGTGAGTGAAGAGCAGTTAAACAGACAGGGTTTGGGTCAGGCTATAGAGTACTGCAGTGTTTTTAGGGTCCAGTCAGTCTTCATTAAACATAAGAGTCTTGTCAAATTGTTGCACAGATTAATAAATATTCTTTCAATTATTAATTTTATTGTTATCTAAATAACAACATTGCCCACATTGTTTTGGCTTTCTAGTCACACTAATGTTTTAGATTGAACAAATGTTAACATCAGACAAAGATAAGCTAAGGAAATTCAGAAATCAGTTTTCAAATGATTCCTTTTTTTCTATAATTAAGGGATAAAAAACAAACAAACAAAAAAAAACTTATCCAAACCAACCTAGCCCTTGTGAAAAAGTAAGTGCCCCTCTTTTTAAATTAAGACGTTTCTGTGATAAACTACACGTTTGTTTCTATTTAATGAGCCACAACCTGGCCTGATTACTACCAAAGTAATAACTTAACTGCAAAAATGAATGAATCTGTGTAATGTGATAGTCAACTAGGAGCTCTCAAAAGCAACATATTATTCCCTGATCTACCAAAATTACTCCAAGAGTACATCAACAACTCATCCAGTATGTCACAAAAGAGCCTGGAACAATTAAAGGACTGTAGGCCTCATTGGCCTATCAAGGGTTAGCTTGGATTTTTTAAGTGAAGTTATTACCAGTAATACTTTCTGTGTTTCCAGTGGAACAATGTCATCTCATCATGAGATTGTTGGAAAATTATGTACATCCTTGAATGTAGTGAACACGAACAAGCTAGTTTATCTGATAGTAAGTCATTCTGGCTAATTTTCAAACAATTGGGAGACCTGGAAAGCACAGGAACATAATATCTAGAATGCTGCTGCATAACTGATGTAAAAGTAAAAGTTGAGCGGTGTGGTGAGTCGCAGCTGATCTGGCAGACTGATACAGCAACCAGGCTCAACTTAAGTAATGTCACATACAAACATGGCCATTATTCAGCTGGAAAAAACTTTTCAAATGTAACAGTCATTTGTGAAATTGTAGACTGTTAATAATCACTGAAATTGGTTGTATTCAACTGATATGAACATCTTCATTTTGAGTTGTTTTACACCTCGCTAAACGGTTTATGACCAACTGGATGTTAAATATTCATCACTTCCAGTACTTGCTTTCCAACAAGCTCACAGTCATATGACATTTTCTATGATAGGTAAGGAGCTATTATTGGACTGAACTAAGGTCAGAGTTAATGATTCAACAATAAGAAGGAATCTTGGCAAAAATAGCACCCATGGGAGAGGTCAAAGTTGAACAAACTTCAAAGGCCCTTCTTATATCTGCCAGAAAAACATCTTGAAGATCTCTAAACCCTTTTGGAAACATGTTATGGATTTACATCAGTCATAAAACTAGCAGCGTTTCAGGGAGAAACCCCCCCCCCCCAGTAACATACTGACAGACAAAGATGGTGGTGGTAGTGTGATGGTCTGGTTTTGTGCTTCAGGACACAGACTTGTTCTGTTTGGCTTTAACTTGAACTCACTTTAGTTATTTATCAGGGAAATGATCTAAAACACACCACCAAGTCCACCTCTGACTTGCTTACTGGGGGTAGAGCGGCTGCCCCATATACAGAGGCTGCTAGTCCTCGACGCAACTGTCTGTGATTCAAATCCTGACCTTCAGACCTTTGTAATTTGTTTTTGTTATTCAGCCACATTGGAGGGTTTTGCACCAGGAACGGCCTGTTTAAGATCAGACATCCACGAGGCTATTTTGTTTTTTCTGTGAAGGATTTTAAAGCAAAGAAAAATGAGCCAAAATTCCTCCACAGCAAATTAAAAGATCATTACACATTCTTACAAATGCTTGAAAGTAGATGTTGCTGCCAAGGATCACACAATCATTTCTTATCTTAATGAGGAAATTATTTTTTAACATAGGGTCTGGTTGGTTTGGATCGTTTCCACCTACTAAATCAAATCATTCTTTAAAAACTGAAGAACTTCTTTTTGGATATATTCAGGTTACCCTTGTCTGATGTTAAAGCTAGCTAGCTGGATGGCCTAATCATTTAATTGTGAGAAAAAAGAAAATACACTATAACAAATCTGCTAGGGGGCTGTCAGTGTCGTTATGAATGGTTGCATTAGGAATCAGTTTTGACGGCTGACAGATTGGAGCAGCCTCAGATGCTTGATTTTGATAATCATGATTGGTCAAGAAGAGGCTTCATGGTGGTGTTGTCTTAGAGCTTGATGAAATGTAAATATGGAGAAAGAAACTGTAATCATGGAAACCTGGAAAAACCTGTGATCCATTGAAATGGAGTGGTTACAGCTAACTTGTCTCTTTAATAAAACTAGATTTCAATTAATCAAATAGAAAAACACTAAATGCAAATCTTCATAACAAAAATCCCCAACTAAAATAACAAAAAATATACTAAGCACCCCAAGATACCAGATATTCAGTAAAAAAAGAGGACAACACTAACCCTAAATGCATCAGAAACCCTGGCACCTGGATAATATTCAAAGATGATGTGATTTCATCAGTTCAACAGCTAAAACTTGACTGACTCTGGGTCATGCAGAACGCGGCTGAAACAGCAGTTTGGCCTTCAGAGACCTGCAGAAACTAAAGAAATGTAAAGAACAGGTGTACTTAGTTCTTCAAACACAGCTATTCCGTTTGGCTTCATCTTTGTTTAATATATAACGGCAAGAAACATTTGAAGCTAGATTTAAATAATTTCATAACCTGGTAAAGAACACGTGCTTTTTATTGTCCTGGTGTCCTACCTTATATGTCTGACTGATCTAACTTGAGTCACCTGTAAAGATACCATTTACACTGAACAACATGGCGCTCTGTCAGTAGCTATGTTTCCAACCAATTCTCATACGAATTTTAAGCAAACTTTGGAAATGTCACAAAAAAGAAAGCAAAGAAAAATGCGAAATAGGTGTGTTACCATCTACTGGTTCAGAATGAATCAGCCAGGCTACGCATAGCATAAGTTTGCCATATGTTGACGCTAGCGAACAGGCATATAGACACTGAATACCCACCACACAATTTTAGATATGTTTTAAATAATGTGGTTGGTATTTAGTTTTTAAAATAGAACCTTTCCATTCATATGGTCAAGACTGTAATTGTGGAATGTGATGGCTATAATATTTAAGCCATGACAGTAACTAATAGTGATGGTGAGGTGGAATTCTGACTTGATCTTTTTCACCAACCACCATCATTAAAAATCCAATATAGCTGTCATGTACAGAATGTAGTGATGGCTGCAGTATTGAAAAGCCTGTCAGTTTGTATCTATTTATGAACCTTTTCCATTTAATATAACACAAAAAAATCTAGTGAAACATGTTAGCCAATGAAGTATCTTGTAATGCTAATTTTTGTTAGCCTGGCCACAGACCACAGCAATTAGAATATGTCACTGGTTTGGAGAGTTGGCTCATTCCTGTTTCGACTTGACTGCACATGAGTGCATAAAGAGAAGTCCATACAGACATGGGAGAGGGAGTTTAGTGGAAGAACTTGGCTTGCTTGCACAGCCTTTACCTCAGCCCAATGGAAAACATTTGAGATAAATTAAAGTCGAGACCAAGAGCCAGGCTTTCTGGTGCAACATCAGTGTCTGACCTCACAGATGTGCTTCAGAGTGGTTAAAAAAAAAACCCAAAAACACATACACACACCTAAAATCTTGTAGAAAGATTTCCCACAAGAGCTGAAGCTGTTCTAGCTGCAAGGGGATGGATGCCATTATGTTAAACCCTATGGATTAGAATTGGATTGTCATTCAGTTTCATATGTGTGAAGGTTGATTAGTGAGTATTTTAGGGAATAATGTGTAGCTTTTTCTAGGTTGTAAAATCTAATTACAGTCATAGTATTAAGACCTGCAGTATGTGGGAATGTGGAAGAAAACAATCCTCTGAGGGTTACCTTTACTGTCTTACATCAACACACTTATAGTATGATAGCTGGATTAATGCCTGTTAAACATTCCCTTAAAGCTTTTTGGCTATGTTAGGAAGCTGGATCATGTCAAAGACCTCCAAGGACAGAAAAACACTGTTTTCAACGATTTTTACTCACTTCATCTGTTGCTGGCTGGAAAGTGTTGGGGGATCATCTTGGGAAGAGAATAATCAGCTTGTAAACTGAAGTAATAAAAGCAGCCATCTGCCCTCTTTGTGTCTGAATCTAGATTCTTCCACTCTTATGCCATGGGATCCTTCTTACTGTCATTGTCTGCCCATAATGCTGTTTTGCATTTGTGCTTGCATTAGATCGCACACAGTATGAGCATGGATTCAAATTCATGAATAATCCTTTCATACTACTGCAAGTCATTTACCAGAGGTTGTGTCCTTAGAAAGCTCATCATGTACAGTAATGGTTACCATCACACATTAGTCTGATTCAGATTGTTTAAGATGAATAAAAGTCCTGTTCCTGTAATATATATGGATTATACAGCAGTTGACCTGCTACAGTTACTATGATGACAAAAGAACACTCCAAACACCTCAGAAAGAAAAGATCAGTGAAAAGCATAAGTCAGAGGGTGGCTACAAAAAACCCAATTTATAGTGACCATGATTTCATTTATGAAGGCAATTAAAGGCTGAAACATCCAAGTGAGGCAAATGCGTTTTACGGGCATTGAACCTGTCACCTTCTGTTGCATGGGGCTGTCATAATAGGATGGAAGTATGTCCAACTAAGGAGTGAGACCATACTGTGTCGTTAGATCAAATACTCAGATAAAAATATGAAATCAGTGCTGTGATGTAAACATGCGGTCTCACAACCTTTGTGAGGTAAGTTTATGGATTTATGAAAGATTTTTAAGATCCTAGTTGCCAGAGAATCTCTGTACTTGTTTCACAATGATGCATTTGCTTTTTGTTTGATGAAGGGATGATGCACATGGGCAACCACTGTTCACATCCTCATCCACTGGCAACAGCAGAGGTTCCCCTATATACGTGCTATCACTCTTTCCCACCATTCAGACTGAGACTGATCTCTGTAACGAGGTTGAGATAAGCTGCTTATCTCCATTAATGTCATATGAGTGCATTAATGGATCATGCGATTTGGATTGCATGATCACGATTTGGAGCACATGCTCCGTTTGGCTGAGCAGAGCCCTGGCATCCAGTGTGCAGCTACTAGACTCTGTGTATAAGGCCCGTCTGACCTGACTGAGAGGATAAAGGATGGGAAACACCTTATAGCTCCACATAGGCTTTATGTTTAATATTAGAGGATGATGAACTCAGCTGTTGCCTGTGACCACCAATTGGTGATGGGCACAAATTTATGTAATTATGTCAAAAGGTGCTGTATGTAAACCCTCTTTTAGTTGAACTTATAAACATATCTAAATGAAGTTAATCAAATTCAATCTGCTACCTAAAAGGGTGTAAAATAGGATCAGAACAAGTCAGAAGTACAACTTAAAACACTCACTCTTTAGATTCCTCCCTGATGCAGTGAGATGTCACAGTGCTGAAGAGGATCTGGAGCTCTCTGTGAGGAAAAAAATCTGTATGTTGTACCTGCTTAGTTTGTGGCTGAAAGTCATATTTAGATCATGAGGCTTGAGATGAAAGAAGTGCAGATTACTGACATCTGCTGGACATGCAGGGAGTATTCGTGCCAGCATATCTTTGAAGCTGTTTGCTTTGTGAATTCATGGCAGAAATACAGTTAATAATATGCTAAAACATTCTTTAAAAAATAAGAAAAAGAGGGACACTATTACTTTATTGTACCTTCTTTAGATATGAGTTGGTTGTTTGAATTTCCGATGGATTATTGTAGCAAAAATCTTGATTTCCACTCTAATCACAATAAATAAAGGCCAAATAGAAAGTTTTCCCCTGTATAAGTTGTTTTGCATAAGCAACTAAAATTGTTCTAAACTCTCTGTTGACCAGTTTAACTGGTGCCCAAAGCATTCCGATGGGGACAATACTGGACGCAGTGTCCATTGACTGTATGAACCATAAGATCATGGGGGGTGTTGGTTTTGAACTGTCCAGAATTAAAGACTGACAGTGGTTCTCCTTTTTAGACCAGAGTATGAAGTGCTCATAATACTGTCTTATTTCATTTGATTTCCACAGTGACCATGCCAACCCCGAACCAAAAGCAGTATGCAAAATCTGAGCTGTATTATACATGGTGAGGGTTTGAAATACTTAACATGACCTTTGTTATTTAAAGAAGTCTTTATGTTCATGACTCTTCAGTTCCTTAATAGCTGCCTCCTCATATCATTCTAAGGTACCTTTTGTACAACTTACTGTTGATATGAGGCTGTTTTTGCTGGATCTTGTCAGATTTCTCAGTTAAGTCATTGAAAACAATAGACATTTCTGCCCACTCCCCCCCAAAAAAGGCCTACTGTTAGACATTTTCACAGTCTTAAATGGGGAACAGTTTGTCTTTAATTAACACCTCTCACCTTGTGTTTCTGATTGACTCCCTAATTAATGCATTTCTTACCTTTTACTTTTAGTCTCTTTCTTATGCTGGTCTGTCATCCACACATACACAGCCCCAGCACACTGGCATGGTTATGTGGGTTTGGTATCTGGCCACAGGCACTTCACCACATCTATGGACTGAGTTCTTACATCCTGTTTCATCTTTTTCCGGGACAGGAAACTAATCCAAATACCAAGTCTAGGAACTGAGTGATGGTGACTCTGCTGTTAGAAGAACAAGAGGAATTTAGCACTCTTGACAAAGTCATTATAATTGAGAGCATCTAACTCATGGAGAAGAATTGCATTCTTAGACTAGGGAGAAGTCAGACTAAATGAAAGTGTTACTGTGGAGTGGTAGCTGATCACTGCTGTGTGCAGCTGCTTTCTGTCCACTGTCACACGTAAAACACCTACTTCATCATTCAGAGCTCAGACAGACAGAAACTGTCTATGTTTCGGAAAGCTGCTCTGAGGAAAAGCTGTGTGTAATGTAGTTTTGTTTGTTATTCTTAGTTGAATAAAGGAATGTTTACTGTATCTATTCACTGGTGAAATGAAATATGTTTCAACTCATTTGTGCTCTGAATTTTTCTCCAGAATCCGATCTGTTCCGATACATCCTGGACAGAATCAGCAGTACGTCATCAAGCCCAAATACTACCACACACACACTACACACCCACAGATGCATGTTCAGCGCCAACCTGAGCGGCCCATCCCTCTGACAGTGGGACACAACTCCATCCATGGTGAGTAGCGCCTGTTCTTTCTGCTTTTAGTGTGCGTTAGTTTGTATTTCAAGTTAAATCACACAAAGGTCTGTCAGACCCTAGCCTGGCCATTGCCTTCCTGTGCAATTCTGCTTGAAAAAAGTTCTTGCTTTCAGCACAGTCTGGGCTTTCTCCCCTTGACTCGGATTGTGTCCGGTCGATTTTTGAGCAGGCTGATCAGCGAACAGAAGAAGAAGTTGTGAACGATGGTGTTGAGCTTCTGCGCTGTTTTAGAACTGTAGTCAGCCTGTAGTTTTAGCAATGGCAGCAAGGAAGTTAACGAAGCCATTCAGTCCGTGTTGGCCACGCTTCCAAATATTGAATTAACATCAACAACCATCTCATTCAGCTCGGCAATTTTCTCTTCGCAGTGGAGGATGGTTGTTCACAGCGCAGGAAATTTCCGGTGAGCTTCATAGTGTTGAACTGGTGCATTACATACATCACAGACAAGCGTTTGTGACTGGGTAAAATTTAAAATCTCAACAGAGTCCACGCCTCCAGGAAACAATCATATCTCAATAGCCGAGAGGCCAGATACTCTGTACGAAGTAAAGTGTAGAACAAGGGGCCGGTTTTTACCAGGCTAGTTAGACCCTGCATCATAATCAGCGCCATTAATTTTAGACATGAAAACTAACTTTCAGCAGGATTTGCAGACAGTTTGCTCTTCATTCATGCACCACACAATGGAGTGTCTGTCATTTCCTAACTTTCTAAATGCTAACAAGCATTTATGATCATAGTTTGGTATTTAGAAATGCCACCGCAAACAGGAGTTACAGGCAGGATTTATGAACACCAGCTGGTGAAATTGAACCCTGCACTAAAGAACCAATGTTTATGCTGGAACAATCAGATTTCATATAGAAATCTGAGCAGAATAAAAAATAATTTCTGATAGAATTGAGAATATCTGAAGATGAGTTCTGCTAGCAGTATGGCTGGACCCAGGGAAACTCCTTGGTTGATAAATGTTTCAAGCATTCATAAACCAACACCTAGAAACTCTTGGGTAACTTGAATTCATCTATTTGCTGTCAAAATCTATTGGAGATGAGTCAAGACCTTTAGAAGAAGAAACAACGCACTTCTTTTCTGTTGTGCATGACAGTTTTTGGATTAGTTCACTAGTTTTCTGTAATCAGTTGAGACTAGTCTTAGAGGAGTCTGAGTTCAGCTGAAACATTGTTTGGTTTTTGTAAGATGTAACTTTTTCAGCGAGGTAATCATCTTGCTTCATTGTGTTTAAGAACATCTTTTGGGCCTTTTACCACATTTTCAATCACTTATTTTATGTCATTTTTATTTAATCGTCATTATTTTGTAGAAATCAGCTTTCACTTTGACATTAAAGGTTTTTTTAGAATATCCACCCATCCATCCATCTTCTTCCACTTATCTGAGGCCGGGTCGCAGGAGCAGCAGCCTAAGCAGGGAGCCAGTCTTCCCTCTTGCCAGCCTCTTGGTCCAGCTCCTCGAGAAGGAATCCCAAAGCGTTCTCAGGCACGGCCAAGAAAAAAAAAAAAAAAAAACAGTCCCTCCAGCATGTCCTGGGTCTTCCTCCCGGTGGGACGTGCCTGGAACACCTCACCAGGGAGGCGTCCAGGGGGCATCCTAATCAGATGCCCGAGCCACCTAAACTGGCTCCTCTCGACGTGGAGAAGCAGCGGCTCTACTCTGAGTCCCTCCTGGATGACCGAGCTTCTCACCCTATGTCTAAGGTAGAGCCCAGACACCCTGCGGAGGAAACTCATTTCGGCTGCATCATTTCGGTTGTATCCGTGATCTCATTCTTTCGGTCACGACCCACAGCTCATGACAACAGATGAGGGTAGGAACGTAGATCGACCAGTAAATCGAGAGCTTCGCTTTTTGACTCAGCTCTCTCTTCACCACGACAGACTGGTACAGCGCCCGCATCACTGCCGACGCAGCACCAATCCATAACATTTTTTGGAATCATTTTTGTCAAAAAACCAAATGTTGTTGATCATGATTGATTTGTAAAAGCAATAAAAGTGTCAAAGCATCCAAAGGGGTGAATACTTTTTATAGGTGCTTTTAATATATCAGCAGAAGTATCTCAGCTTATGCCCTACTCCAGGAAGGTGTCACAGCTAAACAGAACCAGGTGAAGCCCTAGCTGAGATTTTATTTGCCGCTGTTTAGGCCTGTGTGTCAAAATGTGGAGTTTGAATTGTCAGCTAAATGGAAGCAATCAAGAAAAACTGTCTGGGCTATATGTTGATTAGCTCCATGTTTGGCTAGCTAGCCTAGCTGCTACACTACACTCTGCTAAGTAACTAAAGCAACAGGTAATTTGATCACATTTTTACTGTACATCTGTTTCTGTCATATTTTTTTCTTCTTTTCTTTTTTTCTTCCTTGGGCACCAGACAACTTGGAAAGTTTTGACAACATGCTTTCTGAAGTTACCTGCGTTACTGTCAGTGAGCAGCAATGGTGCAGTGAGGGGAGGGGAAGGGAGCACATGGGGTGCAGAAAAAAAAAACAACTAGTAAAGAAGGGGGGAGCAAAGCAAAGTATTATTATTTTTAGCCGATGTAATTTTTTTTTTTTTTTTTTTTTTTTTTTGTTATGCAGCTAAAGTAGTGCAGAAATGTTCATAATTATATTATTACCTATTAGTTTTTTTTCTTTTTTTTAATAGTTTGGGATTTTCTTTCTTGCCACTTGTTATATAAATTCAAAATTCAAAATCCTTCTTTGCATCGTCAACTCCAGAGGTTCCACAGTCGTCCCCAGAACAGAACCAGCCTTCTTTATCAGGTTGTTGAGCCTTTTTAGGTCCCTGGCTCTGATGCTGCTGCCCCAACAGATGATGGCAGAGGAGATGATGCTCTCAACAACAGACTTATAGAAGACATGCAACATCTTGCTGCAAACCTTGGAGGATCTTAGCTTCCTCCAGAAGTCCAGTCTGCTCTGTCCCTTCTTGTAGACACTTCATTGAGTCTCCAGTCAACTCTGTTGTCCAGATGAACACCGAGGTATTTATATTCCTCAACCACCTCCACTTCTTCTCCCATGATGGAAATAGGGTTTGATCTGACCCTGTTTGTCCTGAAATCTACAATCATCTCCTTAGTTTTGTTCACATTCAAGATGAGATGATTGTTTCCACACCATGCCACAAAGCGCTCCACCAGCTCTCTGTACTCAGCTTCTTGTCCATCTCTGATCCACCCGACAACTGCAGAGTCATCTGAGTATTTCTGTAGATGACAGGAGTCTGACTTGTGCTGGAAGTCTGAAGTGTATGGAGTAAAAAGGAATGGTGAGAGTACAGTCCCCTGTGGTGCTCCGGTGCTGCTGGTTAGACACACAGTCCTTGAGTTTCACAAACTGTGGTCTGTTTGTCAGGTAGTCATGGATCCAGGTGATTGTTGAGGCCTCCGCCTGAGTCTTCTGGAGTTTCAGACGAAGCAGATCAGGCTGAATTGTGTTAAATGCACTGGAGAAATCAAAGAACATGATCCTCACAGTGCTGCCTGCTTGGTCCAGGTGACAGTGGGTTTGTTGAAGCAGGTGTATGATGGCGTCTTCAACTCCAACTCCACAGTGATAAGCAAACTGCAAGGGGTCCTGATATGTGCTGATTCCTCAGGTGGGCCAACAGGAGTCTCTCCAGAATCTTCATGATGTGGCTTGTCAGGGCAACAAGTCTACAGTCATTGATGACTGATGGGTGAGTTTTCTTTGGTACTGGAACCAGACAGGATGTCTTCCACAACAGTGGAACCTTCTCTTGGGGCAAGCTAAGGTTGAAAAGAGACAAAAAGGCACAGTTTTCCAAAAGAGCAATTTCTTTCCAAGAAAAACAGGAATTGAATTTTTGAAAAAGAAAAAAATCTCAATAAAAGTTACAGAGCTACTCCAATGTGCTGCCACCCTGAGCGGCGCAATTCTTAATGATAATTAAGAATAATAATTCTTAATTATGGCACCCCCTAGACTCCTGGCGCCCTTAGCATTTGCCTATACTGCTTAAGCCATGGGCCTGCCTTGAGCTTCAGTGAAGAGTAAAACACTGAAAACATAGTTAAACGTTGAAATAATACCAAATAATGCAAAATGAGAGAGCAGTAAAAGAAAGTAGCAGAGTGAGGAGAAGTGGTCAGTTTGTCCTCCAGCAGCCTAAGCCTATAGCAGCATAACTACAGAGATAATTCAGATTAACCTAAGTTGGTCTAACTATGCTGTTCATACAGAAGGAAAGTTTGAAGCCTAGTCCAGAAAGTATTCAGGGTGTCTGCCTCACGGACTAAAACTGGGAGCTGGTTCCACAGGAGAGGAGCCTGATAACTAAAGGATCTGCCTCGCATTCTACTTTTAGAACCTCCAGGAACCAGCAGTAAACCTGCAGTCTGAGAGCAAAGTGCTCTGTTAGGAACATCTGGAACAATCAGATCTCTGATTTATGGTGGAGCTGATCATTGAGGTCTTCTTACAGTATGTAAGAAGGGGAATTTTATGTTCTCTCCTCGATTATTCCTTCTGGACAGGGACAGAGACAAAAAAGACTTTCTCCTTATTGGCAAATCCGCTCATTATTTCCATATATATGAGGCTGCAGTAAAAACTGTATATCCCTGAGTGGAATTCTGGTCAAACTTATCTAACTATAGCAGGAATACAGGCACATGCTTAGAGGTGTCAACAGTTTGGGCATATCGACACTGGATAGATGATGAATCTGCTTCACTTTTTATGCCAACAGGGTGGTCTTCCACAAGATGAAGTTAATGTTTACATCTACAGATGTGACATTAGATTTGGTTTGAATCTATGCTCCTGGCGTGTTCAGTTCATGTTCAGCTGTGTTGTTGAAAAACGAAGGTCAGCTGGACTTATACAGTAGTTTTCTTGTCATAAAGGCCACACGAAGCATCCAATTTACCCGTCTGCAGACACTAATGCTTACGCTTCATTACGCGTACTTCATTGGTAATTCATGGACATGTTCAGCCTGGATTTGTTCAGACTGCAGAATGGAAGTGTGAGAATATCTGAGAAAGAACAAAATAACTGTCATCCAGGAGGACTTCCTGAACTTACTGAAGCAAGAGCTCAGATACAGTCAGTATGGTTGGACAGAAGCTGTCAAGAGTCATCTTCTGAATATCTGTTTTCCTCACACCTAGGTCTCTTCTGATACATCTTAACTTGGTGTTGAGGCCAGTGTTACACAGCTGCTCACAACCAAAATAGCAAAACAGATGCTTTTCAGTGAGTCAGAGATCAAGTCTCTCTCTGTTCATATTCTGCGTAGAGAAGCATCAAAAAATGCTAAATGTGTGAGGCTTTCTGGATTCATGTGCTAAAGGCCCACCTTGAGTCTCTCGCATCAGTGTGGAGGAAGTATGGTTCACTCTTCTTTACAGCAGTGCTGTAGTTTCATTGATTGATTGTTTGTAGACATTCATTTATTTCTGAATGTTTTGTCACTGCATTTAAATCGGGTTGAGATCAAGACTTTGACTGGACCTTTGCAGCACCGTACAGATGGCCCCACATTCAGCTGCAGAATCCTTGGTATACAGTGGTAGTCATAAGAGATTTTGGGCCAGGTTTTCAGGACCTTGAGCTGCAAAGGAAACTCAAAGCATCACCTCTCCACCACTGTGCTGACATAGGAGTTGAGCCAAAAGGTTGTTTTTGGTTTCTGGTGCAACTGTGCTGCTTCAGAGAGATTTCAAAATAAGATATCAAGGAAACCATAATTGATCATCCATCCATCTCCTGGTCATTGGGTGAGAGGCCAACACCAGTCCATAACAGGGCAACATAGAGACACACAGGACAAACAACCATACACACACCTAAAGACAATTTAGAGAGACCAGCTGTGTTTCTTAACCGTGAGAGGAACTCTCAGTTACAATTATTCAGTCGTTTTAACTGTTTTGTCATCAACTTCCAGATCAGCTTGATTACTGAAGTCTGCAGAGTCTTAGATGGCGTTCTTGTGCTTTTTGCAGATTTTTTGAGCTTTGGATTGTCTGACCTTGTGGTCAATTTGTGAGATGTCCACCCCTGGGAATACTAGCTGGGCTTCAGTATGTTTCTCACTTTTCTCTGTTGAATACTGGACTCCATCTTAGCTGATGGGCAATAGCAGTTGCTTCTCTTAGGTCCTTGCTGATGTCTTTCCTTGTTGGCATTATGTTAACACACACCTCTAAGCTTCAGACCAGCAAAACTACCAAATTTGATCAAACTGGTCACACTTAGTGATTATTAAGTACTCAAGTGCTTTTGATTTCCAGCTCTGTTACTTTTCCCTTTAATCTAAAGCACAGCTGGGTTTAGTTTTTCACATTATTATATTAACAGTCAGGTTAATGTTAGTTATGTGCCATCATGGATGCATCATTATCAGTGCTGGAGAAAATACTCAAACTCTGAACTTAAGTTCACTAACATTTTTACATAACATTTTAAGTAAGTAAGTAAGTACTTGCTTATAAAAATACGTAAAATGTTGAAAGTAAAAGTACTTGTTGAATGTATTCCCTAATGCAACAGTCTAAAATATCATTTAGTGTCCATTTTATGTATATTTTCTTTAATATATCAATAGTGTTGTCATTTTAATGAACATTGCTGCAGATAATGCATGTCTTTATTGTATTTACTCTCTGGGACACAGTTTACACTTGGACTTGTGATTATGTGCATCACAATTTCAGGGATGACCAGGCGCGGACTGGGGAGAAAAAGTAGCCCAGGAGTTCCTAACAGACTGGTCAACCTACCGCTGCATGGTTACTATATATATATATATATATATATATATATATATATATATATATATATATATATATATATATATATATATATATATATATAGAGAGAGAGAGAGAGATAGATAATGTGATGATTTTCATTCTAAGATGACCAATTGAATACTGGATACGTAATTTTTCATGATGTCCAACATAGCAACCTTTAAGCAGGTATTAAATATACTTTTCATTAAGGCCACATTTCTTTGTTAAAATGTTTTTTTAAATTGGTTGGATATTCTAACCTTAAATATCATGTTTTCATTACTGTAAGCAGAAAATCATCACATTGCCAGAAAAAAGGTTGAGAACATCAGTCTGAGTGTAATTAATCTACATAATATATTTTACTTAGTGAATCAAGTTTTTCTTCTCTTCAATACAATATTTTTCTTTTCAACAATATTCTAACTTACTGAATTTGACTATTTGGTGTTAGTGCATGACTTATTGAGTAAAGATTATTGTTATTCTAACCATAGTGCTTTGCCTTTGTTCTTGTAAATGCTCTTCAGGCAGCTCTTCTCCTTTCCCCCTATCAAAATCTAATCTTTGGTCTCCCTGGCTTTCTATTGGCTCAGCTGGGTCATCCTCAGCCACAGTCTATGCAAGAAATTAGTATTGTTAATGTGGAAAGGGCTATGTAAAAAACATGCCATATCAACAACAATATTTTCAAGTTAGAAATATTATATATGCTAACCTCGCTTAAGCTGCTGCAGGCAGTGTCATCAGACCTTTCATGTCTGGAACTATGGGAAGACCCACTAAACAGGTCAGAAATGTTTGCATTCATTGATGCACTCTCCTGCAGGGCTGTTTCTCTCTCTCTCTCTCTCTCTCTCTCTCTCTCTCTCTCTCATCTTTTCAGCACCACCTTAAAACTTTGTACTTTGCTTTTGCTGCTCCATCTTCGCGGCTAATGCAGAGTTATTTAATGTTGCTTATAGTGACAGTGACAGACAGGTAATGTTCCGCGGAGGAATGAGACGGTGAACTAGACCCGCTGCACTGCGCATCTTTCTGCTGGATGCAGAGACAGAGATTTCATTTATGTGGCACTAATAGGGACAATTGATTTCTTATTTTGTGAATGTTTAGTTTTTAATAAACGCCACTGTTTGTTTTAGTAGCCCCGGCTTATTGGGACGAGTTTTGCTGATCTCTGCTCTTCATTGTCAGCTCAGCTGGCCAGTCCTGCAGCGCGTGTTCATGTGTTACAGATCAGCTCTGCGGCCGCGTGCAGCAGAGCTGATCTGCCTGACTGGAGCAGAGCAGAGGTAGAGAAGCTATTTGATATGACATAGTTTGGGGCACAATGGCCCAGCAAAACATCAGCGTCCCAGAACCTGTCACCCCTTGCGTACTTGCTGTCACCCTGTCACACTTGCGCTCACCCTGCGTCTGTGGCTGAACCACCGGCTGGTGGTTCATGGGCTGAACCTCCAGCCTACTAAGCCAGCGGCCCACTGGGGATTTCCCCAGTAGCCCTGTATGCCAGTCCACGCCTGGGGCTGACCTGCCGTTAAATGCCATTAAGCAAAAATAAGAAAGAGGAACAATTATACCTTTTTTTTTTTTTTTTTTTTTTTTTTTTTTTTGAAAAGTTTTTATTTAACGCAAAGCAAAAACCCACGTGTTATGTTAACTGCAGTGAACACATTCAAGTAAAACTTGGCTTCCTGAAAAAAGGGACACTTTCAACTCCAGTTTGTCATCACTCCACAGTTAAAAAAATACTGTATATTCAACTTTGTAATGGGTCATCAATAGTGAACGATATTTTAATTTCCTGACACCATTTTCAAAACTTGAGACCAAAAGTTGTTTTTTGAAATCGAACAAGCAATTGATTACTTTCAAAGTAAAAAAACGTAACACAGAGGTCGTGTTAGACTTTTTTTTTTTTTTTTGATCAAGGTCTTTTTATTGAACAAATACTGTATTCCACAACAATCACAACAGTACTATTAAAGAGTCCCCACCTTCCAATTTTTTTCCCCCCCAAATCCCATCCCTCCACAACACAACTATAACCCAGCCAGTCAAATAAAAAGATAACAAAAGAAATAAAAATCAGTAATAACAATGATTAATCAATATTATTAGCATCAATGTTTTCAAAATAAGTAAAATTTCTGAATAGAACCTTTTAGCATGTATCTGATTTTTTTTCTTTTTCCAATTGAATATAGTACATGACATCCTTAATCCAGTGCCCGTGAGCGGGTGGGAGAGGCTCTTTCCACCTCAGTAAAATCCTTCTCCGGGCCAACAGAGTGCAGAAAGCAATTAAATTGGTATGTGTTTTAGAGATAGAGGTGCTAAAAATAGCTTTAAGTGGACAAGGTGCAATTCGAATACCACATGTTCTGGACAAGGTTTCGTAAATACTTTTCCAAAAGCCACATAATTTTGGACAGGCCCAAAACGTGTAGCAAAAATGCAGGTTCTTGTTGACAGCGGTCACAGTGGGATCAAACCCATCTTTAATTTGACTCAATCTAGTTTCTGACCAGTGGAGACGATGAACTACCTTGAACTGGATGACCACATGTCTGAGACAAATAGATGATGAAAATATTCTACCAATTATTCCATGCCAAGTCTCATCCGCAATCCGTTCGCCCAGATCTCTCTCCCATCTTTCCCTGAGAAGCTGCAATGAGGCCAGCTTACAGTTACCCAACAACTGGTAAATAACACTTACGGCACATTTGGAGTCCGGTTTAAGCCCAAATATGTCGTCCAGAAGACATGGAGATGGACAGTGTGGAAAACAGTCAGTGTTGGAGGCAATAAAATTTCTGAGCTGTAAATACCCGAAGAAATGAGACTGTGGGATCTTAAACTTAATCACCAACTGTTCAAATGTACCAGAGACATTTTCATAAGAAAGATTCTTCATCGAGGTTATGGCACATTTTGCCCATATGTTAAATGCCTCATCTGTTGATGAGGGAGAAAACATATGCCTATGAGGTGGTGCAACAAGAGACATCTCAGTCAATTTGAAATGTCTTCTAAGCTGATACCATAGCTTGAGTGAGTGAATAACAAAAGGGTTTGTGGTGAAGCTGGAGATAGGTTCTGCAAATGGCAATCTGGCAAAACTGCTGGCCACTCTGTGCAGGGTCCAAAACCCTGGGGTCCAAAACTCCTCTGGCCATTCAGCTTTATTCCATGATTGTGCTGTGAAACAGCTGAGAGGCACAGACAAAGAAGAACACACTGGAGTTTGGATTCACACACACACACACACACACACACACACACACACACACACACACACACACACAAGACATGAAAAAAATGGGTCAAATTTAAGTTTTTCTTTCCTGTGTCCTGTACAGCAGTGAGGCATTCAGAATTGTGTTATTAAGTTATTATCTTTGGACCTAAAGAGGAATGAGCTAGAGTCAGCTTCAGTCATTACAACTAAACAAGTGATCAGGCCTGGAATCTGGGTATAGTGATGGACTCAGACCTGAACCTTCAGAGACACATAAAGACAGTTACAAAGTCAGCCTTCTATCACCTGAAGAACATTTCCAAGATTAAAGGACTAATGTCTCAACAAGATCGAGAGAAACTCATCCATGCATTTATCTTTAGTCGCATTGATTACTGCAACAGTGTCTTAATAGGTCTGCCTAAAAAAAAAAAAAAAAAAAAAAAAAAAAAAAAAAAAAAAAAAAAAAAAAAAAAAAAAAAAAAAAAAATCAATGAGACAGCTGCAGCTGATCCAGAATGCTGCTGCTCATGTTCTCACTAAAACCAGGAAGATCAAGCACATCACCCCAGTTCTAAAGTCCTTCCACTGGCTCCCAGGAGCTGAGAATAGACTTTAAAAATACTTCTGGTAGTTCATAAATCACTGAACGGCTTAGCACCAAAATACATTAAAGACCTGTTGTTGTACCAACATTCCAGACCACTCAGGTCTTCTGGGTCTGGTCTGCATCCCCAGAACCAGAACCAAACATGGAGAAGCAGTTTTCAGCTTCTATGCTCCATAAATCTGGAACAAAATTCCAGAAAATTGCAAAACAGCCGAAACACTTTAAAGTTTAAAGTTTGAGTTCCTTTAAATCAAAGCTAAAACCCCACCTGTTTAGAGCTGCCTTTGATCGGTAGTAAGTGGAACATTGACCAACATATTTATGTGTATTGATGTTTTTAATGATGGCACTGGATAACATGTAATGTTTGTTGCTGGTTTCACAACCAGTGACTGTTTGATGTGTTTTTGATGTTATGTTTTCATGATGTAAAGCACTTTGAACTGCCTTGTTGCTGAAATGTGCCATACAAATAAACTTGACTTGAAGTAAAAAAGTGAAAGACGAAGGGAAAAGAGCCAGAAGAATGAGAAGTGTGTGCGCAGGGGCAGAAATTTGCTCGTTGTTTTGTCTACTTTGAAATAAATTCTTCTGATGAAGAATTGGACAACATCCCAGAGTTTTGTTTGCAAACCTCACCCACATATTTTCTTTTTTTCTTGCTTCTCATTCATATTTCAGAGAAGCTGTTGGATTAAGTCGAGAGGGAGGAGTAACACGAGCCCTTTAAAGGAGGATCCACATTCTGAATTTTTCCAGAAATGTTAATGACAGTGTAGTTTAGTTCACGGTTTTGACTGGGGTCTCAGCAGTTCTGAGGGACAAGATTCAACCTGAGAGTAATTCAACTTCTTATGGATCTAACAAGACTCCTTCTGCTCTCCCTCCTCCTGGTTTGTGCCATTTTATCAGCAGCACTGGGGAACCAAACAGGAAGGATCAAGGTGGTCTTCACACCCACCATCTGCAAAGTGACCTGCATAGGAAGCAGATGTCACAACAGCTGTGAGAAGGGAAACACCACCACCATCATCAGTGAGAACGGCCACACCACAGACACGCTGACAGCACCAAACTTCAGAGTAGGTAAGTGACCCTAACTCTGGTTGCCACCATTATCAATGATCATTGTGTTTACTCTAACCATAAAACAAAGATTTACCTCAAAGGAAGAAAAACATTTAAATTGTTGAGTTCAAAGATGAATTCAGTTCAGAGAATTTGTGAGTGATTTCTGATCTTTGATGTTGTAAAGCTGTAAACTACTGATTTTAGATGCTTCTGATTTCTGTTTACGAACTATATGCAACAACACATTTCTACTTTTTGAATATATCAAAAATGTCATTGCCTTCATGCCAAAATGTTTGTTACAATAACAGTTTCGCCAAAAACAGGGTCAAGTTACAGGGCTGTCTCTCAGTGAATCACTGAGACTCTATAGTTACAACATTGTTCTCTAGACAGACAGATCTGTGTAAACAGGAGAAATGATTTATAAAAGACCAATTATAACCTCCCAGGATTAAGATTTGGTTTTTATTTGCACACCTCAAAATATAAAAGTACATAAAGTACTGTCACAAAATATGATTTTTGTGTAAGATTAATTCAAAATAAATAATTTTGTCAAACTATGTGTTAGAATGTTATATTATTGTTTCATTTACTGCAAATGCGGGAGCCTTAAGTAGCCTTTCTATCAGGACCAGAGGTGAAGTCACACTGTGTGAGAGCAGAACAGTTACGCCGCTCTACAGTTAAAAAAGATTTAATTATTAGTTCAAACCAAAGACAACATGCTTGTGAATGGGACTTTTTAAACACGCTTAAGCGTTTTATACTAGCCATTAGCGAGATTAATGCAGGTAGCCTAGTTATCTGTACTGACTGCAGTTAGTACACCCTTGTTTTTACTGTGAAATTTCAAAAAGATTGCTAACATTTAGTAATGCAGAGGGAATCTAGACAGAACTGCCCCTCTTCCCACCTTAGGCACACACATAAAATCAGAATACTGAAAACTGAGTGCTCCTCACGTAGCAACAACTGATAAACTGAGTGAAACTGATCAGAAAGGAACTTTGGGTTTTGTAGTTTCCAGCCGATCACGGCCAAGCGTAAGATTTTCTGATTGAGGTCATCAGCTAGGCCTTGGTGCATCTCTAGTGGAGTTTATTCATATGCTATCCTGAAAATTTGAGCTCTCAGAAGAATTAATTCTACAAAGTTTACATAGGCGTCATGACTATTCCACTACCCGACAACTTCAGCAGCAATTTTCCTGAGTGCTGGGTGCAAAGAAGCAGTAAAAGAGCAGCTGCAGCTCACCTGTTTTTCGATGTTGAAGAAGTCAACATGCATGCACATGTTGTCAGATTTCTGTACAAAGTAACAGTAGAGGACTCAGAGTATTTATAGAAGGGGTATGTTGGTACACTTAAAGAGCAGCTCAGTACATATCTTCGTTTCTGGCTGGTGGTTCGATATATCTGATTCTCTTTTTGTCTGTCAACATCCCTAACCTTTGGTGCAGAGTGCTTTTGATACTAGCTTTATCTATGCGTTATTTTGTGACACTGAGCACAAAGGAATGAAAACATGTTTTTGATTCTGGGTGTGAGTGGTGATTGGATTTTTCTCCTCTCATTCCATCCATTGTGCCCTGATGTCTGTATTGGGACCTGTTGGGTTAGATGTATTCACCACCCCCACCCCCAGTTTACTGGGTGCCTGGGATGAGACCTTTACTGTTTAGTTATCTCGCATAAACTGAAAAAAGTTGGCTGTAGGGCAGACAGCTACTGTTTTTCATTTTAGTTTAAGCCTCATAATTTATATATAGACAGACATGGTTGCTATGTGAAAGCATTTATGTGCAAAATTAGATAGACTGGGATTCTATAAGACTAGTTTCCAAATGTATTTACAGACTTATGAAACAATTAGTCATTTCTCAAGAATTTTTCTGTTGATTGCGTGTTGTGGCCAGAGTGGGCCAGACTCTCGGAACTGTATTTATTCACCAGCTGCCACAAGAAGCTTTAAAACCACAGAGGATTTCTCTGGGTTCAGAGTCAGAGGGGTTGGGGTGGGGGTTGGCTCTGGAGGTAGTCTAAGTTGCTCCTCCACTTCTTCATACCTGATGAGTTTTGCTTTTGATTTGGTTGAAATGATCTGGTTTCTAGACTGTCAGGTGTAAGCAGAGAACATCCTGAACCTGACTGTGTCCTGAAAGTTTAATCCGAGGATCTCGTGAAACAGCTTCAGTGCTGTGGATGCCATTACATAGGTGTACTGTTGCATGGATTCAGCAAACTCTGTCTCAACCTGCCTCTGTTTGAACAAAGGATAGCTGAGTGTCAGAGCAGAACAAGCACAAGCTGAATTCTGCTCTGACTCAGCTGAACAAATGACTGGGACTGGGTTAATGCTAGCTTTAAAAACACTGTTAACCCTGCATGAACCAGGGAGTTCATTCCTCAGTTATTAAACCCTTCACAAATTTTACTGTACCAAATATAATCCATATCTAGTGTCATTAATAACAGAGCTATAACTGACTCACTAACACACCATAGGTTTGTATCTTAATACTGAAAGATCTTATGGAGCTTATACTTATGGTGTCAACAACTTATATTTGACTTTGCAGTATTTTGTCAAAGCCTGAATCTCTCAAAAATTTTGGTTATGTTATGGAAACATTTCATGTCTTAAATTATCTTATTTATAGTAATTGTCATTCTGTAGTTTTACCTTAGAATGAGTGCTCTGAAATGCTCAGACTTTTGGGTAGACACATTTTACTTTTTAAATTGTCATACCTTCATATCCAGGAATAGAAGAAAACATTGTGTGGATATTCTAACATTTATTATGATTCAAAACTTGCAATGAGTGTTAAAGTTTGTAGAATTACAGTTAAAAGTACTGAAACAAGACCATTAATGTGGGTTTTTGTGTCATTTTAATACCTGTATCTGTCAAGAATCACAGCATTAAGTAATGTGCAAAACGGAGTCGTTTGTCCTTTTTAAACTGAAACATCTGCTGCTTACTAATGATTGTATATATACAATAATCTTTATTATCCCATTTATTGAGAGTTCTTGATTCTTTTGGGTCATAAGTTTGAGGTTGAAAGTAATCTTTCAATTTTAGCAACATATTTTTTCTGACTGAAAGTATTATTAATGTTTCAAGTCAACAGTGATGGCCTTCCAACTTTAAATCCTTGGAGCTTAAAAGTAAGTGTCAACTGAAGGCCGCGCATCCTTGGCTGTAGGCCTGGATGTCGTGAGACTTTGGCAGCCAAGAGGTCACCTGTTGGAAGGTGTTACATGTGGCTTTGTAGCTTCTGTGGCCACCTGTAGGAAAGTCATGGGTGTAGGTTAACATGACACCCCCTTTTGGCCTATTTTTGCAGTTCGCATAGTTCATTTCCGTAAAATGGAGTCCAACACTTTTTTTGTGGAGTTCCAAAAGGCTTCATTGGAAGCCTTGTCCTCATTTGGTTATGCAGAGTGCATCCAGCAAGTATTCACAGCATTTTTTCCATATGTTATTTTACATACAGTATTTAGTTGATTTATATTTTACATCTATAGCTTCAGAGTACTTTTATACAAAAAGTTACATTCCCCTATCTGGATACCAGTGCACATTTCATTAGGGTCAGTGGGATGGTTTGTGTATATATACTAGGGCCACATTCACCCGGTCACACTCCCAGACGCATTCATACACCAGCAATCAGATTGTTAGGTACCTTTGGGTTGGGTGCCCTTCCCAGGAAGGAAACTGAAATTGAACCCACAAGTTTCTAATTGCAAGACAACAACTCGTCCCAATGAGCTACATTCACCCTGGACAGCTTCATACGTAGGTCAGTAGCTGTAATTAAAATCACAACCTCCTGACTGCAAAACAGTTGCTCAGCTGCCTGCTGTTGTTCCAGCAAGAACAAAGAAATAGCAGCATAGACTCATCTGTCGGCCTCACTCTACTGGCTAAGGATCCATTAAGATTGATTGTAAGATTTAGATATAACTTTTTATTATTATTATTATTATTATTATTATTATTATTATAAATAAATGTTATTTATTTATTGTATTTAATCAAAAATGTAGAAGTCAATCAGCCTGCTTCTCTTAGATTCTACAAGGTCCAAACACAAAAGTGGTTATGGTGTTTTTGCAGTTGCTTCTACTAAATTCTGGAATAATTCACCGCCCAATGTAAGAGCTACTCATAGTCTGGGGTTTAATATTTTTCAAAATACATTTTAAATATGTATGTTTAGATGCCATGTTGTAGAGAATGTTTCTTCTTTGCAGCAACATTTCAAGGACTGTAATGGTGACCTCCCCAGCTTTTCTTTTCCCTCCAGGTTAAACCTTCCTGTATACTGCCCAGGATGCAGATCCTGGTGGTAATGTTTGTATCCACACTGTACTTTGCAGAAGTTCAGAAGCAAAGGTGATGACTTGTGTTCTTGCCCAGGCTTGCCCTTGTTCCTGCCCTTCCCTTAAAACCCTTCACCCTCCTTCTGCTGTCTCTCTCATCTGTTTAAAAATGAGCAAAATGAACCAAGATGATAGTTTATTTGAAATCCAAACTGAGCTAAAGGGAGTGCAACAGAACAAATCACACTTGCTATGTTATCATACTTTTGTTATGAGAGAAAAAAGGGATTTGAAATGACTCATGATGCACTGAAAGCAAAAAGGTGGCTCTGTTTGTACTTCCTTCCAGTCTTTTACGTCCTGTATGCCTCCTGACAGAGTTATTGTGACCAGAACACATGGTCTGAGCTTCAGCAGGTCTCTATCAATACTGGAAACTCTGAAACTGATAGAAGTGTAAAACTGACCTATATTTTTCACATGGTCTTGTAATATGGTTAGAACTTTACTTATCCAAAGCAATCACTATACAGTAAACCTTCGTTTTACACCAGATGTTGCAGGGTTATAGATTGGTTGGATACCTGAGGCATTAAACCCAATAATTAGCTGAAAAATGTTGACAGTGGCAATGGCCCGGTCCTTCATTCATCTGTCAGGTCCCTGTAATGCTTTAAAACCTGAAGATGGTTGCATGACTGCTATTCTCCGTCAACAACTTTCCTCTGAAATATCCAAGTCTACTGATGTAGGCCAAAGTGTTTCCTCTTCAGAGATTTTAGAGGGAGCAGAGAAGACAGTGGAGACCTAATCTTCACTTACATTTATCTTCCACAGTATTGTTCTTGCATAGAGCTAGAACCTTCTGTAATCGTATAAAAGTCATCTTGAGAAATGGTTCTTCTGGCTTTCAGAGGGGCTTTTAAACAATTTTTTTTTTTTTTGGATGATTTAATAGATTTACAGTCCAACCATTTTTAGAAGAAAGCTTAAGGTTTACAGCTGTTCAGAGAGGTAAGTGATTCCACTTCAAGGAATTTTTGTGCTGATGATGGCTGGGTCCGGTCTTCTATCACAACTTCCTGTCTGTGTTGTCGTGTAAACAAAGAAATTCCCAAAAGTAAGACTGAACCATGGTAATACAGTATCAACACACAATTCCTACATTGCTGTTGTTAAAATAACAGATAATTACAGTTACAATAGTTATTGGTAATTTTATTTTAATACACAAACACATAAGGAGTGAAGGCAACGGATGACTATTGACAGTCATTCTGTATAAAATGAAAATCACCCATTTTATATCCTCCAATGATTTATGTAGCATCTTTTAGTAAAAAGTAATAAGAATTATCAAGAATTAAATTCTACTTCAGTGACAAGTAGTCAGTAAGATTGTTTAACTTTCTCAGAGTGTACATGGTGGTGGAAGCCTGAAGGAAAATATGTTTTGGATAAATGTGCTAATTTTTCAGAATATTATCTTTTATGGTCATTATGTACTCAGAGTCTAACAGGTCGGTTAATCAGCCACTCTTTGGGTTTGGTTAGCTAGCCTGTGCTGTGATAGGAGGCGGCAGGCACAGCACATCATTTCAAAACCCCATTATGTGATGAGTGACAGTAAAGCAGGGCTGCCCTATGCTGAGCTGATTGTCGTGCAGAGCACTGTGCACTGCAGAGAATGAGATGGTGTGTTATCAGGCTCCTTTTGTTTACTATCTACAGCTTTTCGAACAGCCGGCATTCTGCCTTGTAAACAACAACTACATGTGCTGAAACAGTAAAGGGTGGGGCAGAGCCAAGCAACCACTCATACAGAAACTCCGCTCACTGCAGAACTTTACCTGGCAGCTTATTAAAGATGTAAATAAGACATACAACATGAGGTTAAGTAGTTTTTTTTAAATAAAAGAACAAAGTGTAGACCTACATTATGGGATTCCTGAAATGATTCCTGTTTTGATCTGGCGCTGGATGCAGAACTTGTTTGATCTAAACCTTGTGGCAACTAAAAAAGGATAACTCTGCACAGGGGCATAACTATGATCTCAGAAGGGAAGGGGACACATTTTTCAAGTGATTTGTCTTCCTCTTGTATTCAGTCGCACCTCTCCTTAGTAGCTAAAACACACATAGTCACTAACGGCCACAGTACAGCACCAGGGGAATGACTTTAGTTCTTGAAACTATGTACTAACAAAATCTAAAGTTTTAGCTCCCAAACTCTGGCAATTAGCCTAAAAAATCTACAGGGTAAGCAGGTAGATCATTAAGTGCCAAATGGCAACACTAAACATGAAATATTCAGTAAAACGCCATTCCTGTCAGCAAATTATTACTTAGCACACACAATGGAATGGAAGTGACGAGGTAACAGGGCAATAAGCCTCGTAATTTAATTTAATGGCATACACACAAAGTGATACAACACCAAACATTTTGGCAGTGTCGTCAAATATGACAGCAGAAATGAGCAAAATTAATCAAGAATAATAAAAACTGAATGACCTATACCTGCTGCCTATACAAATACAAATAATGCAGTAGTCAAATTATATCTGCAAATAAAAAGAAAATAAAAATCTCTAAATATAAACTACACACATGACCTTCTCCCTTTGCTACATATAATATAGACAAAAATATTTTAGAGTGTGAATGAGAGTAATTCTGAACTATCTTTAAAAACCCTGTGCTGATACCTGCCTGGTTTCTCCCTACAATGAATCTCTTTTTCTCAGCAAGTTTCTCCTTACCTGAGAAGACCCTGCATCATCATCATCCCTGCTGCTGGCCTCTGGTCTAATGTCTTCTTCCTGACTCTTTGCTCTTTATTTTGTGACAATAAAGATTTCTTTTAAATATGTGGAAAGCAACAGTGAGGATAAATTCTATACAGAAATTAGAGAATTGTGGTTTTTCCTCGCATTAACTAACTAGCAAGGGATGTAACAACAACATTAGTATTCTTGTGAATTAGCTTAATTATGATATACTGGCATGGATTAAATAGTTATCACTTTAAGTGCTGACTGCTAACATTATCTGCATGCAGCAGCATTACTCAAATTACACGGTTTGTTTAGAAAAAAAAAAACTTTTTTTTTTTTTTTTTTTTTTTGCCTTTTGATGCTTTGGCTGGTTGCTGAATATGACACAGACTGTGGAGCTCTGCTCAACAGCAGGTCTCCCCTCCTTGATCAGCTCCACAGGTGTAACCGGCGTCAGCATGTGTACACTAGTGGTGCATTTATAGACGGCTCGGAAAATCACGTTACCACATCTACAACAGTTGTAACGGCTGACAGAGGGTACAGATGTGGGAAGTGCAGGAGACATGTCCCACGCATGCCCCGCATCCATTACGCCCATGACCAAGTACTGTGGAGCACTATTACAGATTACAGGTTAGTGTGGTCCTGAGCTGCTCCAGGCAGGTTTTCTTTACACGTGCACATCAACGACCACATTATGATTGAAGCATCGGGAGTAAAAAAGATGGAAAAAAAGTAAAAAATATTGGTTTGGTCTTGGCCTAGAATTTGGTCTCTCATGGTATGCTCTGGTTTTATGAGTAGAGCTACTTTACTTATTTAGAAGCAAAATCTTAAAACAACATTAAAAAGTGACCTCCAGTTTGAAACTTGCACAGTTCTGTGATTTTTTACTAAGTTTGCATAAATATTACTACATTCTTCAATTTGCTTCCACTAAACTTTAGGACAAATCCCACAATGAAGGTAAATAAACTCTTCTTTGCCTCTGACGTGGATGCACTTTGGTGTTAACTTTGGGGTTAACACCAGTGTGTTAACTCTAGGGGTGTTACTAAACTTCAGACCAGACAATACAAAATATAATACAGACAGAGTAAAGGTGTTACAAATCACAAACTGTGTTTTATAGATTCTGTAATAAGTGTGGAATATTCCTGTCCAGGTTTTACTAGTTCCTACCTTGTGGTGTTTCTGCATGTCTAACTCTATGGAGGTCTTCTTGCTAACAAAGCCTTGAAAATACACACATTTAAAACATACAGGGGAGCATTGCAAGACATCTGGAGGTGTTGCACTATTTTCAGGCAATACACATGCAGTCTGGGATGTCAATTCTTTAAGATCAACAATGGTGGGTGAAGCCATTGTAGCCATCAAATGCCTAAATTTAAATTATAGATCTTGCCTTCTTAGTCCTTTCTTTGGAAACGATTTCTGAGTCTGAGGCTGTAACTGCTTTGCTTGGTGATTTGCGGGGGCTGACTCTTTCACTGCTGCTTTTTAGTACAGATTTTCCAAATTCTCCCAAACATTTAAACATGCCTTTTTGGTTGCCTTTGTAATTAAAAGGTGTCAGAAAAAAGTCAACTCTCAACACAGCAGGGTAAATTCAACAAATTTACTACAAGAGTCTCAGATACACACTGAACAAAAATATAAATGCAGCACTTTTGTTTTTGCTCACAGATCTTTCCAAATCTCTGACAGTGAGCACTTCTCCTTTGCAGAGATAATCCATCCCACCTCACAGGTGTGGCATATCAAGATGCTGATTAGACAGCATAATTATTGCACAGGTGTGCCTTAGACTGGCCACAATAAAAGACCACTCTGAAACATGCTGTTTTGCTTTATTGGGGGACTGAAAGCCAGTCGGTATCTGGCACGACCAACATTTGCCTCCCGCAGTGTAACACATCTCTTTGGCATAGAGTTGATCAGGTTGTTGATTGTGGCCTGTGGAATGTTGGTCCACTTCTCTCCAACGGCTGTGTGAAGCTGACGGCTATAAGCAGGAACTGAAACACACTGTTGTATATGCCAATCCAGAGCATCCCAAACATGGGTGACATGTCCGGTTAGTATGCTGGCCAAGCAAGAACTGGGATGTTTTCAGCTTCCAGGAATTGTGTACAGATCCTTGCAGCATGGGGTCATGCATTATCATGCTGCATCATGCTCGTCACGGTATCTCTGTGCATTGACAATGCCATCGATAACATGCACCTGTGTGTCGTGTACGTCCATGACATACACCTGCCCAACCCATAACCCCACCGCCACCATAGGACCATAGGCCACTCAATTCAATTCATTGACATCAGCAAACTGTTCACCCACACGACGCCACACACGCTGTCTGCCGTCTGCCTTTAAGTGAAAACCTGCATTCATCTGTGAAGAGCACACCTCTCCAATATGCCAGACGCCATCGAATGTGAGCATTTGCGCACTCAAGGCAGTTACAACGACGAACTGCAGTCAGGTCGAGACCCCGATGAGGACAGTGAGCATGCAGATGAGCTTCCCTGAGACGGTTTCTGACAGTTTGTGCAGAAATTCTTTGGTTGTGCAAATCGATTGTTTCAGCAGCTGTCCGGGTGGCTGGTCTCACACGATCGTGGAGGTGAACATGTTGGATATGGAGGTCCTGGGCTGGTGTGGTAACACGTGGTCTGCGATTGTTAGGCCGGTTGGATGTACTGCCAAATTTTCTGAAACGCCTTTGGAGACGGCTTAGGGTAGAAGAACGAACATTCAATTCACGGGCAACAGCTGTGGTCGACATCCTGCAGTCAGCATGCCGACTGCACACTCCCTCAAAACTTGCCACATCTGTGACGTTGTGCTGTGTGATAAAACAATACATTTCAGAGTGGTCTTTTATTATGGCCAGCCTCAGGCCCACCTGTGCAATAATCATGCTGTCTAATCAGCACCTTGATATGCCACACCTGCGAGGTGGCAAGGATTATACCTGCAAAGGAGAAGTGCTCACTATCACAGATTTGTGAACAATAGTTGAAGGAAAATGGTTATTTTATGTATATAGAAAATGTTTTAGATCTTTGAGTTCAGCTCATGAAAAATTGGATCAGAAACAAAAGTGTTGCGTTTATTTTTTTGTTCAGTGTAGATACAGTGGATCCAGTCTAAAGTGCTCACTTTAATATTCAGCATAGTAATATCTTAGATTATAGTTGATGAAAGTGATGTGCTGACAGCAACTGGATATCACTTACTAAAACTTTCTCCTCTTAGTTGAACAGTTTTTCACCACAAACATCCAACTTTTACTGAAAAGCAAATTTGTTCATCCTGCCTGTATTAAATGGATCTAAACAAAGCAAGAGTGAGCCATATCCTGCTCTTGTTGCTGAAAATAATACACACACACACACACACACACACACACACACACACACACACACACACACACACACACACACACACACACACACACAAACAAAAATCTGGACAAAGATAATCAACTCAAAAAATGTAGAACATTAAACGCTGTTTGTGTCAGGTCCTGGGTTGTTTTAGGGTTTGATTGTTTGATTCTAGTTTTGTTTACGGTTCGTTGTTTGCCTTAGTCTCTTATTCTTTGATTAGATCAGCCTTGTTCCTGTTTTAGTTTAGTTCAGTCCTTTTTTAGTTATTCTAGTTCGAATATCTGTATTTATTGTGTCTCATTATTCTTTGTTTCTGTTAGATTAATTTTCCTGCTTAATATGTTGCTCTTCCTCTTCCCCTGCTGTCGTTTTCTCTCTCTTTCACCTCAATCTCCTTCCTGCTCTCTCCCTTCACACCTTCAACCAGTTAGCCAATCAGCCCCAGTCTGTCGTTCCAGCATTCACTCTCTCAGTATTTAAACACATCTCCAATTTCACTCCTCACTGGTTTTTCCCTGTCTAACCCTCCTGTCTGTTTACACCTGGATTCTGTGTGTTTGTTTTCCAGCTCTGCCCCCCAGCATTACCTGTGATTTTTACAAGTTTTTGTTCTTAATTTTATACAATAAATTACTAAATCTACTTGTCGCCTCTGTCTTTCTGCATTTGGGTCCATCAAAACTGCAGCAAACATGAAAGTTTTGGATCTAAAATGATTTACAGATCCCTTTCGACAGCAATCAGACCACTACTAAATATTGTGTCTTTAGTTTATTTTTGTGCATTTAAAAATGAAGGGGAAAAAAATGAAAAAAATATTTTTTGTAATTTACATTTAAAAAAATAATTGTCAAAACTTTAACCCCTGAGTATGTTCAACTTTACATTGACTCCCATGACACCACTAAGTTAGAGCCTACAACTGCTGCCATGTTTGATGATGGACCACATGTGAAGAGGTGAGTACTGATTTGTTTTGGATGGAAAACTGGTCCAACAATCAGCGGCAGCTGACACTTTGAGAGTCAGGTAGCAGAGAAGGTGAGCCAAACCACCACCAGTCAGACTGGTACCAGTACAGTAGAGGCGTGGCTATGGGTGGGCCTGGGTGGGCCTTGGCCTGCCCACTTTGTACCAGGGCCCACCCTAATCAAATAGGGAGGCCTTGAACCCCCACCAGATTTATCTGATATTGATGAACCAGAGACTCAGCCAGTACTGACAAGCTTTCCTGGAACTGTGATATCAGGAAAATTCCACTGCTTTTCTTCAAGTCGGTATAATAACTTTAAGTGAGTTGGGTATATTTGTAGGAAAGGATGCTGTTTTTTGCAAATGCGGCAGACATTTTCCTGAGGTTTGTGCAGAGCAGAGGTTGCGTTAGACTTTCAAGGCATCAAAAAAATCCAGTCATAATCTATTTTTGCTTGTCTGATTTTAAATTATATTAAATTGCATTTCATTTTTAATTGGTTTAATTAATATTCAGCTAGCTGAATGTAAAATCCATACAGTGCCATCACACATCAAGCAGATAAATGTACTTATAGATGTACTTATATCATGCACTTAAATTATAAACATGGACCCGCATGTGTGTAATCAAAATGTCTCAGGGTTTTGATGTTGATCTGCAGTAAGAATCTGAACGATGTTGCTGCACTATAAATTGGAATTACAAGTGCTACTTCAGCCAACGTTTTGAAATCAGGGAACATTTCTCCATTTGAAGCCATCAAAGTCAGTATTACTCTCTGAATGAGGGGAAGCAGGAGGAAATCCTGCAGAATACTATGGGGTGCCACCAGGGACATTAATCAGAATTAACTTCCATATACACACATGAAATTAAACTCTTCCACATACTATACTGAAAACCTTGCACAACGACTAGTGAAAAGCTCTCACATAAACTGGCGAAAACATTTACCTCTTATATAACCTACTGAAAACTTTCATACAAAGTGGTGATAACTGTTCATATAAACTGGTGAAAACCTTTACCTTTTATACACACTAGAGAAATATTTGCTGATTTCAGTTTAAACAAAAGGCATTCCCGTGAAACAGGAAGGAGTTTTATTAGACCGGAAGTTGTAGTTTTAAACGGGAGGCGTTCTGGTTAGCTGCATGCGTATTTTGTATCCGTAATCTCCGCCTCTCAGGCCAATATTTTCCCAGTCAAAACATCGGTATCTGCTCATCTACCTGCTGAACGCCTTACAGAAGCAGTGTGTATGTGGTATTTATTGAGAACAAATGTTTTTTGTTCTCAATAAAGTATGTTTTCTGGAAAAAAAAACCCCCCAAAAAACTCCCAAGGGTCAACTCACTTGAGCGCAATCTCCGCTGGCAGTGTTATGCTAAGCTAGTGGATAGATAAGAGAGGCTAAGTGGCTGAGGTGGTCGGTTGTTGCATTTGACAGGGCCCTGATCATCTCTGTTGAAACCAAAATATTCAGTAATACCACTGCTTTTCAGTAGTGTGTATGAACATTTTTCTGTGGTGTGTATGAACACTTTTCACTAGTGTGTATGAACGTTTTTCACTAGTGTGTATGAAAGGTAAAGGTTTTCACCAGTTTATATGAACAGTTCTCACCACTTTGTATGAAAGTTTTCAGTAGGTTATATAAGAGGTAAATGTTTTCGCCAGTTTATGTGAGAGCTTTTCACTAGTCGTTGTGCAAGGTTTTCAGTATAGTATGTGGAAGAGTTTAATTTCATATGTGTATATGGAAGTTAATTCTGATTAATGTCCCTGTTGGCACCCCCTAGAATACATTCCTTCACCAGATGCGCTCCAGAACGTTGTGTCCAGGGTTGTCTCGCTGAGACACAGTAGCGTCAGTCAAGGCAGACAAAGTGGAAGAGCAAAGGAGGGAAAAAAATATTAGTTTTGGAAGTTGAGAATTAGCCTACAGTATTTTATATGGCACCACTCATCCCTTTTATCACTAGCTTTTTCATGTGATCTATCATTTCCCATCATTTTCTATTTGTTACTTCTTGGAGCACTTCTGGAGCGCAGCCATACGTAGTGATTAGGGTGATCAGGAACAGCTTTGCTATGCCAGCTCAATGTGGAGACACATGCAGGGTAATTAACTCTCCAACCCGCTGTCAGCTCCTGGAGAGCAGGATACATTTAGTGCATTGTCCAGATCAGAGATGATACTCTGATGGAAATTTTGCTTTTATTGACTGATGTGTTTGCAGGATCATGCAATGTTTAGAGAGTCTTGCCAGCTTCTGATCACTTCAACTGGTGAAATGTTACATGATTTCAAAACTTCATTACTGCAGAGAAAAGGTTGTGGATTATCTGTTCATCTTGTTGAATATTAATTAACCAGAATAAAGTGAAATTAAATGTCATTAATATAATTTTAAAAGTTGATAGATAAAAATAGATTATATATATATATATATATATATATATATATATATATATATATATATATATATATATATATATATATAATACACACACATGTCTGTTGAAACAAAAGTGGAATTTGTAGATATTATAGATAGTTATAGATAACAAGTATGGAACTATTTGTAAAGTCCTAAAATTTAAATAGCATCTTCTTTAGACTGCAGCTGCAACCTCTGGACCAGATGACACAACACGCATTTCTAATAAAATGAAGGGACCCTTAAGCAGGAATTGTGTTAACATGTACTTAATGTGCAACAATAGTCTATATGATATTCTCTTTCTCTGTCTATAAACAGTCTTCATTCACCACAAAGCTCAGCTTTGTGAAAGATCTGAAAAGTATTTAATTTTCTCCCGGTGTCCTGAATGTTTCTCATTAAATCTGATGATGCGGTGGTGATGAGGATCGTGGTTTGGACAGGAAGCTAAATCAGTAATACCTTTGATGACTTTGGTCAGACATTAGTGATACGGCTGTGCTTATGTGAGTGAATCACAAATTGTGCCACTTTCCTTCTGGCAAATCACTGTCATTTTTCAGCTTCTGCCAGATCTGAGAAATGAAACCGAGAGATTGGGATGAAGCTGGAAACAGTTGAAGCACATCTGTTTTGGCTGTTTTACCTTTAACCTCATCAGTCTTTATTAGATAAGTCATAAGTAGAAACTTAATATTTTTATATTTGACCTCTTGTTCTTTTGAGCATAGAACAAACATATTTCTGAAATTAATGCGTGGTCTCTGCTCCAGTGTAGCCTTTTCTGTTTGTACATAGTGTTTGGGAAAAGAAAGTACACCTTTCTTCACTTTCAGTTTTACATGCTAAAAAAACATGGTCTATGCCAAAATTATTTAATTCCAACCTCACTGAAGAAAGATGAAATCAAAATGATAAAACTGTTTGGAAAAGTAAGTACACCCCATGATCTAGTAAGTCTTGGACCACCTTTGCCAGTAATAACTTATAGTAATCATTTTCTGTGTGACGATGCAACAGTCTCTCATGTTTTGAGGATTTTTGCCCCTCTCTTCTTTCCATCATTGATTTCAGTTTGTTTTCAAATCACACCACAATGTTTTATTAAAGTTGATGTCTGGACTTGCAACACCTTCTGGCTTTCTGTTGTAGATGCTGCTGTGATTGAAAATTGTCTTGCTGTGTGGTTGAGCAGATGATCCCACATTTGACTCTATAATACTCTGGTATACGGAGGAGATCATGGTTGTCAAGGTGTCTATAAGGTGTCCTGAAGCTGTGGGTGAAAAGAAAGCCCATACAACCAAGCATCCACCACCATGTTTCTCCAAAATGGTGCCATCCCAACTTCTGTCTGAGGGACACTGTTACAGATGTCTTGTGGTCAATTCAGATACAACTGTGCAAACCTAAATCAGGTCTCCGTGTTCTTTGTACAGAAACGAGCCTTTCTTCTGGCAACTGTTTTGATTTGCTGCTCTTAGACATGCCTCCTTAATTATCATCCAAGTGTTCTTATTGTGGATGATGGTCAATATTAAAATAAATGTTCTCTATCTGCTCTGTCTTTTTTACTCTGAGAGAACTGTTCTACCAACAGTCCCTGCTCTAAAATATTCTACTTTTTTCTGTTGTCTCCTCAGTGGTGTGTCACCTACCATGTATTAATGGTGGTAAGTGTAGTGCCAGGGACAAGTGCCAATGTCCTCCAAACTTTGCTGGCAAGTTTTGCCAAATGCCCATTCAAAATGGACACCAGCAGTCATCTGTATCCTATGGCCAGGCTCAGATTGTCTCTACACACACCCTGCCTCTTACATACAGCCATGGACAGACGCCTGGTGAGTAAAAGACACAACTGTTATGGCAGTTCTACTTCTAAAAACTGTGTTATTTCATTTATTTCAACTCTTGAATTGCAGACCATTGCAGGTCCAGATCAGCTGTGTGAAGTGTAGCTTATAGTGACCAAAGCCTCCTGTTTCTAGAAACTGTAACAGAACAAAAAGAACATTTAAATAGATTTAATAGAACATTTTCAGATTACTTTCAATCTGAAAGCAATCTGTTGATTTTGTCAACCGGTGGTAATGCTGGGGTAAAAAAAAAAAAAAGAATCATCTAAAAAATATAAATTTTTCTCAAACTATAGCCATTATTAAAATATTATTATTATTTTTAATGGTTTCAAATTTAAAGGTTTCTTTTTTCTATGTTCATGGTTAAAGTTCAGCTTTAAAGGCCCAGTATTATGTATTTTCCAGGAACACAGTGCCATTTTATAGCACAATCAACTAATTATGTTACCTTCAGCTGTTAGAAAAATGCTGTATAAATCAAATATGACTTAAAAGAAATTTGACTTCGTAAAGTGACACTTTGAAATTATTGGGCCTCTGTCTCTTAAAAAATTCCTGCTTTTTCTCAAACTCCACCTTCAGGAAGTCACCGTAGGAGTGCTCCTTTATTAACCCTTTAACAACATTTTTAAGCAACTGAGAAGTGGCTTGTATAATTACCTCAGCAGATGCGCAGTTCCTAGCTGCTGGCTAGTCTGAAGGAGCTGAGTGGGGAAGTCATGGGGGAGGGGTGGTCTGTGAGGTGGAAGCTTAGAAACTGCAGCTCTGAGGAGGAGCTAGGTCTCGAAGATGGCGCTAGGTACATCCAGGTGTTTTCCATAGCTGAATGGCTGCCACGGGACATTATAGAATTTCTCAAACATCAACGAAAGAATCAAAGGAACACTCCAGATATGTTTTTGATGAGGGAATAACATTATAACATGATGGAAAGCTCAAAAAAGTTGGTTTCACAAAATACTGCCCCTTTAAAATGTCTGCTGTTATGCTCTGTGTGTTTTTCTGTTTTACTATATTTATCTGGTATAGACAAAAAGGATTATGGGTAAGTTAGTTGATGCAGCCACATTTCCTCACTTTGTTGCACTTTCCTTCCTTGTAAAAAAGATGCTTCCATGTTGACCAATGCCATCTGTCCCACCTTTAGGGAACTGGTGAAATGTTGGGAATCTGACTGTTCCATATTAGAACATGCGGAACCGAAAAGGATTAAAATAAATTGTGTTGAATTGGTCTTAACATAACTGGATATTGATTTGATTTGGCTATCTTTGGTGTGTTGTACTTCAACTTACAACTTAATCGTAAAGACAACTGGATGTAGAAAGAACCAGAGACGGAGAGAGAAAGCAGAGCTTTTTTGGATACATTTATTAACTTACTAAGTATATTTCACAAAATTGTCAAATTATATTAAATCTGTTTTAAATGAAGGGAATATTAATTTTTGACTATTTCAGGTGAACTTGGGGTACACCTTATCTAGGTCTGTATGATCATGGAATTTAACAAACAAAATGAAATCTACAATAAAACATGGAATTTCACAGAACTGGGTGATTTTGGCATGTGGAGCAAGCTGTACAGTAGTTTCCATAGTGTTTTGGCTGCTGCAGCTCCCCGTGCCTGTCGTTACCTGGTTAGGCAGGGCTCGGCTCGGCTCGGCTCTGTGGACACACAGACAGAATAAATCGGTCAGCCATGGTGAAAAAACTCACTCAAACACCCACATCTTCCAGAAAAACAAACAAACAAAAACTCGAAGCTTGGCACATGGTTCAGGGCTAGCGAGTTTTATGAATTGGGTGAACAACTTTTCTGTGTTTTGTCAGCACATGGTTGACTGGAGTTACAAGGATACATGTGACGACCACTGATAGTGAAGTCAGATCAGAAACATGGATAAGGGGGAATAATGGCTAGCAGGAGCCAGTCACGCTGCTAAGTCTTGAACATTTAAATGCAGCAGACCCAAGGTGAGAGTTTATTGAAGGTTTTGTTGCTTTATGTGCCAAATAGTCAGATACTTCTGGGAAAAAAGAACATCGCTCATCTTTTGTAAAGCAATGCAAACGGAAGGGCTGCAGGAACATGAGAGCTAAACACAAGAACACTGACATGTCATACGGAGATTATGGAGATGTCTGGGACAGAGTTAAGAAATAAAAATGAACAAAGGTCCTGATCATTATGGAAGTGTTCACAAGCTTTTACTGTTTGCAGGTTTTTTGTTTGTGTGTTTGTTTTGATGTGACAAATATTTTGGTGTTGAGTTCAACTCTAAAGCATTTTTAAAAGATAGATTTTCTTTTATAAAATGTGAAAAACATGCGATTCTTTGTTTTGCACATAATCTTCAAGTTATTTAAAACAATTATGGGGAAATGCTTTGAAACACCTTGTAAAATCATTTAGTGTTCTGTTGAACCGCATCACTGTTATATTTGTGAAAGATGAATAACAGTAAATGTGGACCTTTGGCTGCTGAGCCACACCATAATTACATGCTTTTTGATTAATAAATATGGTTAAAATGGAAAAAGTGGAATTTGGGAGAAAAAATAAAACAGAATTTGGAAAACAATAAAACAGATTTCATAGGCCCCTACTTATCTTTGACTCTGGATTTCAAGCGAGTTTTGTAATCTCTCAAATGTTATGTAAACTTGCCAGTTAGAGTTCTGACCAGAAGTTTACATACACTCATCATTTGCCTGATTTTCAAAGTCTTTTTGGGCTTTTAAAATCTACATTTAACCCATTCTTTTTTTCACAGTGGAATGATATTACAACTGAAATTTTCTGAGTTTCAAAAAAAAAACAAAAAACAATTGGTTGCATAAGTTTGAATTTATTATGGGTTTTCTTTTGTCTTTACATTTTCAAATTTAGGAATATGGGCTCAAGTACATGCTGGCCTACTAATATTTGGGTAATTATCCTTTAGAAAGTTGCAGAAAAGCAACATAGTTTTTGTAGCTATGCTAAAGATCCTGGCATAACTCTGCCTGGAAATGTGACCTCTCTTCTTATCAGAACTGGTGGAGCTTAGTTACACTGGTTGGTTTCCTGAGACTGATTAAAGATGGTTTTCAACTAGTGCTAATGCTGCTTACTTTATTCCAACCCTAATTTTGATGTGCCTTTGTTCTATTGTTCTGTTGGACAGCCAGTTATGTCCAAGTTGCGATTAAATTGTCACCCACAGAAGAAAGGAAATTCATTTGGATGTTCAAGCCAGAAACCATGAAAGCCTATAGAACTTATCATAAACTGGAAGCTGTTGGAACAAGAGTGTCAAAACTGAAATTGGCAGCTTCTCACATGGACAAGTCCCTTTGGACTAGGCTGCTTACCTCCAATTGTTTGAAGAATATTTAAATGAGCCAACTTAGGAACACTGTAGCTACCTACTGTCAAGAATGTACACCAGTAGTAGTACCTTATTGAGGGTCTGTGTCACTTACAGTGGTACGCACAGAGGGGGAATTAAGAAAAATTTAAGAAGCTTTGCTTCTAAATTTTGCAGTTTCACTTTAAATTTCCAGTTAAATGGTTGAAACTTAGCTGGGTGTTCTGACAATGATGCAAATATACACTCAAACTGGGTTAGGAATTAATAAAGCAGGCTAACACTAAGCCTGTTGTAGAGCCTGGGACTCCACCATATAGAAACGCTATGGTCTATGCTTTAAAGCTGGTCAGTACCAGGATACTTCTCCAGCAGTAACATGCTGTAAACAGGTTCTACACCAGTGAACAGAGAGAAATACAGGTTACCTTTCAAACTGATGCTAAAGAAACTAAAACAGAATGCCAAGATTTTAACATCACATTACAGTATTTTCAGACATTTAGGGAATGTGCTGAATTTGTGGAAAACAGAATCTGATCATAGAGAAATACAAGCTCCTGTTGTTTTTTTGTATTCATACAAGTAAATCTCAGTTATGCTTAACATATTTTCTTGTTTAGTTGCAGTGACTATTATTGGTAGAAGATCAAAACTGCATTTACAGTTCATAATATCAAACAGTCTTGGGTTTAATATTGGATCAGTCCATCCTTTGCAGCTATAGCAATTTCAACCTTTTTGGGATGGCTTTCCACAAGGTTTAGGAGTGTTTTAAGGAAATATTTGTTCATTTTGCCCAGAGAACATTTGTGAGGTCAGACACTGATGCTGGAACAGGTCTGACTCACAGTTTCCACATTATTTTATGCCAAAGATTCTCAGTCTGGTTGAAACAAGGATTCTGGTGAGCAAAAAAAAAAAAAAGAAGCATTCAGATACATAAGACCAACATCAATCTGACATTTTTGTTGACGATGAGTGAGTGTCTACGTACACTTTGGATCAGCACTTATCACTAAAACATATGAAAGCTGTGGTGGTGCAGGGCTGTTTTCATTTTGCTTTCCAACATAAATTGGAAAATGCCTCTGAAAGGACTGGTATGAATCAAATAACAGGACTCCATACATCTGCTCTTTATGTGTAAAACACTAGATGGTTACTAAAGGCCAGTACACAAGGTTTGTCATAGTTTTCAGGATTCTCTTAATCCATATGCAGAATCAGTCAGAACACAAAGCTGAAAATGCAATGATTGTTTATTTACAAAGTGAAAAATGTGCAACACAGGTGAAGATGTGGCATTTGAAAGCAGAATAATATGGGGGAAAAAACATCGCTCTGCAGGAGGTTGAGTGTCGGCTGCTGTTGGTTTCCTCTCCCAACAATTCCTTTTCATCCACCAAAGAAATATAAATGAACAGAAACAAATGAAATGAAGAATACATTTTGATGAGTTTAGACAAAAAGATGTATATCAAAAACACATTTATAATTGTCATTTTAAGCTGGATGGTAATTACCAAATGTTACTACAAATGACAACATACCAGTGAGCTAGCTGCTCAGTCAACTGCTCAATGAGCTCAATCTTTCAATTTTTGTGGCTCATATGTCCAAAGAACAGCATTAACGTTCTTTTGATCACTCTGGGTGCCTCAGAAAAAAATCCTTGTGGTATCCAAGCTGAAGTTTTCCTCATTGCTATCTTTTTACCAGAAAGCCATTATGATGCCCTAACCCTAACCCAAGCTGGGCTGTATTCCTTCTGCTGCACTGCCATCTGTTGGTTACATTAGGCAGGTGTTTGGCAACCTCCGTTATCCTCTCATAGTTTTGTCAAAACCAGTTCACTGTTTAACTAGTGTCTTACTCGTAGGTCAAACATACACACTGAGAGAGATTCAAAATGGTGAGAAATGACTTTTAAATGAACTGAGACGTGTTCTGTGGCTAACATCATATGCTCCTGACTTATGTTGACATTTAGACTCCACTTTTCCCACATTCCCTTACTGTAGTAACTGTAATATCCACCTCTTATATCCCACCAGTGTTCAACCCAGGCACTGTTAACATCCATATCAAACACCCTCCAGAAGCCTCAGTTCAGGTTCACCAAGTCTCTCAGCTGGACAATTACTCCAACAATGGGCACCAACAACAAGGCTCCCACTCAGGCACCTCTTCATCCAGCAGCTATAACTACCACCACTCTGAAAGCAGCCAGAAGATTCAGCAGCATGGCTACAACATAGTCCATCCCAACCAACATGGCTACAAGGTTCCCCATTATCCACCTGTCACCTCCAAGAACACTCTGGGTCGCTGCTTCCAGGAAACAGCAGCTGGTCAGGTACACCATCAGAGATCAGTACTACGAGTTATCATCATGTCACCAAACAGGCAGCTTTTCACTATGTGCCCTAAAAGAAATAAATGATCATATGTTAGATTAAATCTATGTTCAGATGGTTACCAGATAGTTTGATTTCAATACAAGCCAGTTGTGACAGGGTGGATTGGGTGGAAGCTGACCGCTCAAATCTCTTTTACACTCCAACTCTCTTTCTCTCATCAGTGTTCAAAAAACAGGTCGAGGCAAACTGGGTGGAAGTGTCTTTCCCAAGACAGGTCAGCAAGTTGTGGGGGAAGCTGAAAAACAAAGTCACAATCTGCTAGCTGCTAGCTGACCACTTACTTTTAGAGGATGGCAGTGAGAGTTGTTATGATGTATGGTTGGAGATTTTGGGACTTTCAAACAGACCTGAAAGGGAGGACTTGTTTTCAAAATGGACAAGATTAAAAAGGTTCAGTTCAGGTTGAGAGGGCTGGAGAGAACTTTAGAAAGGCAAAATTGAGATGGATTGGGAATGTGCAGAGGAGGATAGTGGACATATGGGACCAAAGATGTTGAATATAGAGCTGCTGGGGAGGAAGAAAAGAGGAAGTGGTAGTGAAAGATGATTTGCTGAAGATTGGTGAGTTAGAGGAGGGTTCTGCAATTAGGTTGAGGTGAAAGCAGGCGATCTACTGTGACGCCCCATAAAAGGAGCAGCTGAAAGCAGCAGAACATCAAGTTAGAACCTAAAAGCAAATGTCAGCATGGACTCTGTCCTTTCCAGACTACAGCCTTGTTTAACCTTCACATGCCAGATATAGTAAAATTCTTACACTGAAATCTGTTCCACAGCTGTCAAGCAAAGGTTAGCACAAACAGGCCACAGCAAGTTGTTAAAATGGACATCTTTATTGTGCCACTGCCTGAACAACACACCCTGAGTCCAGTGGTGGTTCTGATTTCAGGTAAAGAAATAAAGAACAGATTTGCTGGCTGATGGGAAAAGAAATATCACTCTGCTGAGTTTTCAAGTCTTAAATACTCATGAGCAGGTCACATTTTGTGAGGTTGTTTTTGCCATAAAGATAAAGAGTTAGTGAGAGGTGAAGAGGAGACACATCAGTCTGATTTAGAGAGGTAGGTTATAATTGCGTTCGACTGTGAATGATCAGGGATGGAGACAAAATCAAGCACAGATGCACTTTGTGCTTGTCTTAATAAACTGAAATAAAACAATACTCTGTCCTCCTTTTTTGCATCTTCAGTGTGGAAAGGCTTTACCAGGTCTCACCAAGCTGGAGCAGTGCTGTGCAACCATTGGGACCTCCTGGGGCTTCCACAAATGCCAGAAGTGTCCAAATAAACCCTGTAAGTACAACTGTTCAACCCAGAGAAAAGTAAAGATCTGTTTCCCCCCTGTGTGTCCTGGATGCATACATTTCATGTTTACAGACACCAGCTAGTAGGACTAGCAGTTGTGCATCAGGCTGCAGTGACTTGTGGACAGAAGCGACTGTGGGTAGAGCAGTTGTCTTCCGATTGGATAGTTGTATATTCGATTCCAGCTTCCTCCTGTCACATGTTGATGTGCCCCTGAGCAAGGCACTTAACTACCAATGTGAGGGCAAATGGGTGATTCTAGTATAAAGCACTTTGATTGATCAGTATGACTATAAGTTACCATTTGGACAGGGCTGTCTTTGTGAAATGGCTCTAAAAAGCTTGGTAAAAATTAAATAACTATGCAACATAAAACATGAATATGATTGAATGAATATGAATGTATGAATAAAACTAGACTGTCTCTAAAAGCAAGTTCATTTCCAACATAATTCCAATCTCTACAAAAGGTTCATATATAAAAGCGATGCAACAGTAATATAAACATCTTACTGGCTCAAGTTGGTGTTCAAACAAAATCCAGTTCATATGCAAACAGATCCTGTGGAAGCTGAGACACTAATTCTTTCAAACCAGTGTTTTAAAGTTAAAGTGCCAGTCATACTGAGGATATTCTTGTATGATCTGTCTCAGGAGGCATATTAACCCATATTTTTAAACACAGTGGGGGAAATGCAGAAAGCTGTTACCGGGTGTGAAATGTTTGGAGACCTGAGTTTCTACATGTGTACGTGTTGGGAGCATTGCTCCAGACATGGCTTCTCTCTGAACTGATGCCGTTTCCTCACATTTAAATGAGGAATTATGAATGCATGTAAATGAAAATCCACCCAGGTTTGTGTAGATCACTGCCTGAGTGAAAAAACCTTCATTCTGGAAAGCCAGAACAGTTTGCGTTATGCTGATTGGGGGAGGGGGGATTGAAAAAGCTGCTGGTAATTTTGGATGTATCCCTTTATCATTCGCCCCCTCCCCCCAGCTGATACACCGGCTAATTTAGGGGCTCAGTCGCGCTAGCATGTCTGGCTACTTCAGTTGAGAAGATGGTGGCTGCTAAAAAGCAGAGCTGTTCTGTCCGAGAGTCTAAAACGGCTGGAAGTTTCCACTTTACTCCCAAAGGATGAGAGAACTAGAGAAGAGAGGCTGAAGTTCATTTATGGAGAAGTAGCACGCAGTTATAACCTCAATTTGAGACGATGTTCAGCCATTTTACTGAAGAGTTTCCCAAACATGGTTGCAGCCAATCAGAGTGAAGTCAACAAGGTAGAGCCACTTATTACCGTACCCAAGCCTTTTACCAAGGAGGGAAATCTGGCCTGCCCAAACAACCCCCTTCTAAAAGGTGCTGTTATTTTTTTTTTTTTATTAAATTTTTGGGAGAATTGACATATGCAGCATTATCAACTACTTGAAATAGTTTAGACAGTGATGTCACTACTCCTTTAAAGGGATGCATCATTTCACTATTTTACAATCTGCAGCACCAGTATTGACTTGAAAACACCATTGCAACGTTGTCTCTCATCAGATCAGGGCCTGGAATTCTCTGTTACTGTGGGGGTTCCTACAATCTATGTTCCACTTGTGTTCAATGGGCACAAAAAAGTTGTCTTTTTAAGACTGCTATGAAAATATTTATCAACCTATTTTACATTTTTTCAATGAATACTTTTAATAACTTGAGACCTTACCATAGATGAACCCAATGAGTGTCAGTTTTAACATATTTTTTTTGTTTTTTTTAGAAAAAAACAGATTAAAAAATGTGTCCATCCTGTCTGTTGTCAAAACTGAGGAAAATAAAGGGTTTAAAAAACAACCCCCCATCCTGTCCCACTCCAACCTATTTCTCTCTCTCTCTCTCTCTCACACACACACACACACACACACACACACACACACACACACACACACACACACACACACACACACACACATTGTGTGTGGGATTCAATAGCACAAATAAATGCAATTTAAATACCACAAAATTGTATAACAATGTAATTCACTTATCCCTTCAACATCAGTTTTTTGTGGTTTAAGTGAGATTAACTGTAACCTGATACAAAAAGAAAGCACTGCTTCTTAAAACTCCTCCTGCATACAGTAGCATGTAGAGTGTGATGTATGCTGACAGTTTGTGACTTCTATGTCTTTAGATGAGTTGGGAAAAACTGGTTCTTGATCAAACTTGTTCTCTGTTCATATTTATTGTAATTCACACCATGAAAAACAAGAAACTGTCATTATCCCTTGTTTTCTTGGACTTTTGCTTCTGTTATTTCTTTGTATTGATTTCTTATTTCCCATCTATGAGTTCAGTTTTTTCTTATTTGAATGGTTCTTTACATTTAGCATTTATTTTCATCTCCCCATTCTAGTTTATTCTTTCTGTTAGTCCAGTTGTTTCTTTGTGTTGAGTATTTGAGTTGTTTGTTAGCTTTAGTGTTCCTTTTTTGTTGAAGTTGTCTTTTGGTTTCATCTCAGTTTCATCTTCTTAGTCAGTTTTTGCCATTTACTCCTTTTCCCCCACTGCTAGTCATCAAGTCTCACTAGCTCCCTTTCCCAGCTGCAGTCAGTTACCGGTAATCAGTGCTTTTGTCTTTGCCACTCCCTCCTCTGTACGTATACCTGCTCAGACTCATTACTTGTGGCTGGTTCCTCCTGTTACTTAACCATTATCGTCCCGTTACTTCCCTGTTAGAATCCTATGTTTTTGTTCAGCTTTGGCTCCCTGCGGTCCCTGTGGTTTTTGTAAGTTTCTTGCTCTTCTTTTTTTTTTTTTCATTAAAATTACAAAATCTACTTACCGCCTCTGCCTGTCTGCATTTGGGTCCTCCACCATAACCACTCATCATAATAGAAACACTGGACCTTAAATCACTGGTGTAACCATAAAGTGTTTTTTTTTTTTTTTTTTGTTTTTTTTTTTTTTTTTTTTTTAATTAACTATTCAACTATTCTGAATTCTTTTAAATACAACCTTTTAATAGGTTGAAAAAGGGCAGCACCTGCAAAACAACCCAACATATGACTTCCTATGGTAATTTCAGGATAAGTTTTCCTTCAAATGGAACTTTAGACTGTCACCTTCACAATGGAATAGAGCGAATTATCCAGTTGACAACCTCATGCCTTGTTTTCACTTTGTGGTAAGGGTTAGGTCGATGCGGTTGCCACACTATTTTTTTATGGTCCGGCGTAATCAGGAGAGCGTTTCCACTGACAGCTGGACTCTCACTGGGCAAGCGGGGTTAAACCCAAACATACTGCACTAGTATGTCTTGTTCTTGTCTTAAGCAGTGACGTTTTTCTGTCCCCCAATCAAAGGACTGTGTTGTGTGATGCCAGCAGGTCCGCCCTAACCATACGGTACCATTGTAATATGGACCGACAACTGAAGGGGGCCCAGAAATGATGCGGTACAGGGCAGTTGTTTGGGCCGCTTTTACAGTATAAACAGACAGAATAGCATACCAAACCTGTACTGTAACTGTTCAGTGGAAACGAGGCTTTAATGTCGGTGAACATGTAAAACCAAAGTTATATCCCTTTTTTTGTGCACACAATCTTGGCCAATAAAGCTGATCCTGATTCTGGCTCAAATATATATATATATTTTTCCCCTTTGATTCCAGTAGGTAAACTAATGAACTGAAACAGTCAGTAATCAGGGTGTGACTTGCTGTATATTAACACACAGGTTGCTCTCACCACAGGAGTTATTTCCAGAGAGGAAAGAGACAGAACGCCATGGTGGCGTGTGGTGACAGCCCTTGCCTCTCAGTTCTTTTTAGAGAGTTATATGGAGTTGTGAGGGGGAGCTATGAAAGGTCCTGTCAGTCTTTTTACGTAGCAGCTAGCTATTCTTCTATTCTTCTGATGGATATTTTGAAGAGTTTTTATTTAGTGGTAAATACATGAGCACTTTGATGTACATACAGTGGGAGGTATTACACACCAGAAGATTTTGTTCTCTTCAGGAATAACAAGGGTATGAGTTCAGACTCTCCCCCCCCCTTTGTTTTACAGTTGAGTGTGAAACAGTCCATTGTGCCTTTGAGACATTGGTATCTGGTAGTTAATTTAGCTTTCTTGGTCAAACAAATGTTGCTTTGTTGACTCCCACAGAACAAATCCTCTGCTTGCAGGTATTTGTGTACCAGTTCCACTGATAGCCTTATCCAGCTGTGGAGCAAAGCTTAGTTTCACCTGCTACAGAAATGAGTTTCTCTGTATAGAATTTAACTCACTGAAAGTTGTGGTGGTTTCTGATTCAATGTTTACATTTATCATCCATACCTGCCTGATCCTGTTCTCGGTTATGGTCTAGGCTGCAATCCATCCCAGTTATCACTGAATGAGGGGTTGGGTCTTATTCTCATTACTCTATTTATTCTCTTCTATGATTTTCATAAAGACTTAATCATTCTGTAGGACTATAATTTACAAAATAACCAGCACCTCTGACTGAGGTGATTGGAATACCTCATAGCAGCTGCTTGCTTTTATGTCATACATATTCCCACTTCTCACTCCATCTTCCTAGATTTGCACAGTATCAGGAAAATATAATGTTGGAAAATGACTATTGAATATTGCAATGATGATACCGGTTTACTTTTTTCATCCTCTGTGTCTCCCACCCCTCTTGCTGAGCTTTAAGACATTGATAAGTAAGCTCTTAATAAGCTGTGGTCATAAAAAACATTAAAGTTCACCCAAGTGGCCAAATTTACTATTAGCAAGTAAAATAAGTATATAAATATTGTGAGAATCGTTACTTACTTGTGGACAGGTGACAACTTACTGGGCTTTACTAAACTTTAAAGATGGTGCCTGTTTACTGTACAAAATGTGTGCATTTCTAGAAATCCATTTTCTGTTTCTTTAAACACTCAAATATCCTAATGTATCTGATGTGTCTGTTGATTTAGAAAACTAACATTCCAGTTACTCACTTCCTATCCCTGCTTCCTCAGCTGTCCCTCTGATAGACTGTCCTCTGGGATACAAGAGGATCAACAGTTCTCACTGCCAAGGTAAGAGTTTCACATTCTAATTTTTACCTATTCTAGTTGTTGGCTTGCTATTTTACAACTATGAATCTTTTGAAAAAAATCTGTACTGTTTGAACATGTGCAACAACATTTAGTACAGAACTGCACTTTGTTAATCTAATGTAAACCCACAAAAAGAATGTGTAGCTTTTTTTAAAGCACTGTTCAGTTTATTGACTGGAACATAGAGCATTGACTTCCTTCATAACCCTGTGACTGTGTGGAACTGGACGTAATATAATACAAAGTCAAGAATATTTTTAATTGAGATCCACTTAGACTTTTGTATGATTGCTTATATGGTAAGCAAAGAAGAGAAGGAAGACATGTCCTCAGGCAGAGAGAGAAGAGAAAAAAGCAAGAGTCTAGGACTGAGAGTAGGAACTCTGAATGTTGGGGCTATGACAGGGAAAGCTAGAGTTGGCTGACATGATGCAGAGGAGGAAGGTGCACATATTGTGTGTTCAGGAGACCAGGTGGAAAGGTAGCAAGGCCAGAAGCCCAGGAGCCGGGTTTAAGCTGTGCTACCATGGTGTGGATGAGAAGAGAAATGGCGTTGGGGTTATCTTAAAGGAGGAGTTTGTCAGGAATGTTCTGGAGGTGAAAAGAGTGTCAGGTTGGTTAATGAGTCTGAAGTTAAAAATTGAAGGTGTGATGTTCAATATTAGTAGTGGTTATGCCCCACAGATAGAATGTGAGTTAGAAGAGAAGGAGACTTTCTGGAGTGACTTAGATGGAGTGATGCAGAATATCCCTGGAGGTGAGAGAGTGTTGACTGGGGCAGATTTTATTGGACATGCTGGAGCAGGAAGCAAAGGTGATGAGGAAGTGATGGGCAGGTTTGGCATCCAGAACAGGAACTCAGAAGGGCAGTTGGTGGTAGATTTTGCAAAGACGATGGAAATGGCAGTAGTGAATACTTTCTTCCAGAAGAGGCAAGAACACACGGTGACATACAAGAGTGGAGGTAGGAGCACACAGGTGGATTACATCTTGTGGAGACGATGTAGCCCGAAGGAATTCAGTGACTGCAAGGTCAAGGTAAGTGAGAGTGTTGCCAGACAACCCTGGATGGTGGTGTATAGAATGACTCTGAGGGAGATGAAGAGGACAAAGTGGTGGAAGCTGAAAAAAGGAAGAAAGTTGTGACTTTCAGGGAGGAGATGAGACAGGCTCTGGGTGGCTAGGACGTGCTTCCAAAAGACTGGACAACTACAGCTCATGCTATCAGGGAGACTGCTTGGAGAGTACTCAGTATGTCTTCTTGAAGGAAAGTTGATAAGGAAACTTGGTGGTGGAATAAGGAAGTGCAAGTGTGGGTTCAGAGAAAGAGAGCAGAAGAAGAAGTGAGACAATGTGAGGACTGAAGAGAGTCGCCAGGAGTACAGGGAGATACAGCATAAAGTGAAGGTAGAGGTAGCTAAGGCCAAGGAAAGGCCATACAGTGACTTGTATAATAGGTTGGACAGTAAGGAGGGAGAGAGGGATTTACACAGGTTTCCAAGTCAGAGAGATAGAGATGGAAAGGATGTCCAACAGGTTAAGGTGATTAAGGATCTGGATGGAACTGTACTGACAAGTGCAAAAAGTGTGATAGGAAGATGGAGTACTTTGAAAAAGTTGATGAATGAAGGAAATGAGAGAGAACAAAAAAAGAGAAGAAGCTGCCACTGTGGATCAGAGAGTAGCAAAGATTAGTAAGGATGAGGTAAGGAAGGCTTTGAAAAGGATGAAGAGTGGAAAGGATGATATACCTGTGGAGGTATGGAAGTGTCTAGTAGAGACAGCAGTAGAGTTTTTGACTAGGCTGTTCAATGAGATCCTGGAGAGTGAGAAGATGCCTGACGACTGGAGGAGAAATGTGCTGGTGCCAATTTTCAAGGGAGATGTCCAAAATTGTGGCAACTACAGAAGAATAAAGTTGAGGATTAATTCAATGAAGTTATGGGAAAGAGTTGTTGAAGCCAGACTGAGGACAGAAGTGAGCATCTATGAGCAGAAGTTTTGTTTCATGCCAAGAAAATACTACAGGTGCAGAATTTGCTTTGAGGATGTTGGTAGAGAAGTACAACGCATGTAAGAGGGAGCTGCATTGTGTTTTTATAGATCTAGAGAAAGCATACGACAGGGTTCCAAGAGAGGAGCTATGGTACTGTATGAGGAAGTCTGGAGTAGCAGATAGGTATTAGTGGTGCAGGCCATGTAGGAGAGCTGTAAGACTGTAGTGAGGTATGCTGTATGACAGAGGAGTTCAAGGTTGAAGTGGGACTTCACCAAGAATCAGTTCTGAGCCCCTTCTTGTTTGCTGTGGTGACGGACAGGTTGACAGATGAAGAAGAAATGGGTCCAAGCAGGTTGGGACGGGTGGAGAAAAGTGTCTGGTGTGATGTGTGATAAAAGAGTATCAGCAAAAATGAAATGAAAGGAAAGGTGTACAAGATGGTGGTGAGACTAGTGATGTTTGGTTTAGAGACAGTGGCAATGACGAAAAGACAGGGGGCAGAGCTGGAGATGTTTAGGTTCTCTTTGGGAGTGACAAGGTTGGATAAGATCAGGAATGAATACATCAGAGGAATACCCCATGTCAGATGTGTTGGAGTTAAAGTCAGAGAAGCCAGACTGAGAAGGTAAAGGATGCTGAGGATGGAACTGCCAGGCAGGAAGCCCAGGGGAAGCTCAAAGAAGAGATTTATGGATGGAGTGAAAGATGACATGAAGGTCATTGGTGTGAGAGAAGGTTTGGAAGATAGGGTTAGATAGAGACAGATGATTTGCTGTGGCAACCCCTAAAGGGAAAAAGCTGAAAGAAAATAAGCTTATATGGTAAGAACATTAGCAAAAGGCACCAGAACCTTAAAATCAACATCTCTGAGGATGCACAGAAGCAGGAGAACAATTTCAAGATCTGCTTTGATCAGGAGTCAGACATATGCCTGAGGATGTTTTGAAAAACACTCAGCACAAATAAAATCCTGTGATTAAAAATAGTTTAAACATACTGAACCAATTACTGCCCATTTTTAATCATACATTTGTCAAATCAAAATATCTTACAAGGTCCTGTCTTTAGGAAGGAAGTTCAAAACATTTTAGAAAAAGCTGTCAACCTATTTGGGCAAAATTTCTCTGTCTAATCTGGATAAGGCACCTTTAGCTCAGGTTGGATTGTCTGCTGCTCTGGACTTTATTGCTATGCTCCCTAAAACCACATGGATGTGGTCAGACTGGCAGTGCCAGTTTAATGACTCTTCCAGAATCGCTGTGCACAAGTTTTGGGTATTCTCCAGGAAAAGTTTATTTTCAATTTAGTTCAATTCAGTTAATTGGTAGGCTTTATTTTAAAACAAATGTCATAGCAAGGCACTTCACAAAAACAAAACAAAAAAAAAAAGCACATATACAAAATATACAGTTTATAGCCTAGTCCAAGTTCAGTGAACATCATGAAGACCAAAGAACCCAGCACACAGGTCATGGAGAAAGTTATCAAGAACGATAAAGCAGGGTTAGGTTCTAAAACAAGATCCCAGTCTTTGAACATCACCCAGTGCTCTGTTCAGTCCATCATCTGAACATGGAGAGATGATGAACTAACTGGAGACCTACCAAGACATGGATGACCACCTTGACTAACAGGCAGGGTAAGGAGAGCAGCAGCTAGGATGTCCATACTTTGGAGGAACTGCACAGTTCTACAGCTCCGGTGGGAGAATCTGATGACAAGATAACTACTTTATCATGCACTCAATAAATGTGGCTTTCATGCAAGAAGGAAGGCATAGTTGAAGGGCATAAAAAATCCTGTTTGTTACTTTAAACAAGCCATGCAGAGAACACAGCAAACACATGGAAGACATTTTATTTGATTATTGTTTGTTGTTGCAACATATGTTTGCATGAAGTTTAAAAGGAACTGAAAGGTGCACATTTGACACCCTGTTAAGATTGCTCCCCGTCTGTTGTCTAGTGACCGCTGGAACCCGCAACGATAAGTGGGTACAGACGATGAAGGGATGAATGAAAATCAGACTCTGCTTATGAATTTGAAAAATCTATAATAATATATGTGCTATAATGAACACATTTTACTCAGCTAGATGTGGTGCTGAAGTGATTAATATTAAATGCCTATTTCTATAACTGTGGCCTGACTTTGCAGTGGTATTTACAGAAAAAGGAACATGCATAATAAAACAGAAATCATTCAGCAACATGAAGGTAACATAAAATAACAGATCTGAGTGAAGAACCATTTTAGTTATCATGTTTCACATTTTCCCCAAATTTTGGTTTTCTGACCTTTTTAAAGATCTGAAACTACTTAGATTACTGATGGTGCTTAATCAAATAAAATTCAAGTTAAAAACTTTGTGATAATACTTGTGTAGATAACATCTGATGCATTAGAGTTGTTTATGCATATTTTAGCATAAAGATTTCATTAAACACATTAGCTTCTAACAGGACATAAGACCTAAACTTGTTTTTCAGAAGGTTTAACAGAATGATGAACACCAGTAGAATCAGCTGACTCTGCATCTTAAAGCTTATTTCATTGTTCTCCAAATTGATGGAATCTTCAATAGAACTTCCCTTGATTAAACATGTCTTTCATTTTGATTGATTGACAGACATAGATGAATGCCAGCTGCAGGGCTTTTGTCCTAACGGAGAATGTCTGAACACTGTGGGAAGTTACATGTGCACCTGTAAACCTGGCTACATCCTCGACTCCACTCTCACCACCTGCATCTGTAAGTCCTACAGTCAGGAACTCCTCCAACTCTGTTAGACTCATTCATAGCCATCAGTTATGCACTCTGTGTTTGGCCTATTTCCATACTCTATGAATTTGATATTCCCTACCACTCATTGATAATGGAAAACTGTCTCAGGGTGTCTCATTGCCAGTAGGGACAACACAAGTCTGTTTACCGACTTACAGTTTGAATAAAAATAAATCTGAACTAATCATTTTAACAGTGAGTGTGTGCTGCCAGTAATGTCATCAGAGCACCGTGTGTGTATGTAGGAGTCTGTTTCAAGGGTTAGGACAAAACTTGAGCCTTTATTTCTGGGATGAAGTATCCTCTTTAATGTCTGACTCATATTTCTATTGTTTATGTTGTATTTATTGACACAGTTAGTGATTTACTGAGCAAACTATTTCTGTCTTCATTCTTGACATTTGGCAGTCTTCTCTGGATTTAAAATTTGATGCAATTCCCTTTTGCCAGTAGCACAGCTCCTAGTCTTCTAGAACACTTCTCAAGGTTGGAGCATCCAGACAGAGGGATCGTTGACCCTCTGATGGACTCATCAGCCCACTGCTTGTTCATAGCAGGAGCCTCTAACTAGATGCGTCCCTGCTCCAACACACCTGAATCAAATGGTTGCACTACCTGTTCAGCAGCCATCATGTTTGACAAAGGTCCCAGTTATGGGCCATTCATTTGATTCAGGTGTGTTGGAATAGGGAACAACAGCTCTTAAGGACTGGAGATGGAGATCCCTGTTCTGTAAGATTTAGATCTGAGGACTGAGATGGCTGAAAATGATTTTGTGCCTGGCGAAGCATTTCTGGGCTGATTTTCAGAATATGTTGTGTTCTAGATCACGATCCTACTAAAGACGCAGTGAAAACCTCTTTTTAACTATCCTCCTAAAGCCAAGACATTTTTCTTTAAGATCCTCTGCTATTTCAAAGACTTCAAAAAGGTTTCACAGCATCATAGATCCTCTAACATACTTACCTGTGTACATTGTGGTTTTCCACAAGTTAAACCTTTATTTTGTCCACTAAACAAAACACACAGTTCCAGTTAAAGTCCCAGTAGAGTTGAACAAATTGCACATGTTTACATTTTTTGGTGAAAGGGCAGGAAAGTGCTTTCCTGGCATGCCTAAATAACCAGTTGGCATGTAGATAGCATCTACTGGTTGCTGTGGTGGCATGGTAACCTCAAATACTTTGCTGCCATTCTGTAACAGTGAACTGCTCCAACTGAACTTTGAAGTTTTGAAAAAATGTTATGTCTAAGCTGCTGCAAAAAAGATCAGATTTGAATGCATTATTCATTTTTCTGCCAACGCTGATTGCTGTATGAGTAAACGTTCACCTAAATCTTTTCGTGGATTTTGCCAAAGTTTCAAGAACCTCTTTGGACTGAAAGCTGAGAAGTTTCTCTTTGCCAGCAGTTTTATGGTCACATAAGGCAAAGACTAACTGGTTTAGACACAATAATAAGAAGCATGTTTGAAGGGGTTAAGGAGAAATTTCATAATCTAAACACTTGTTGTCATGCATGTTGGTGGTAGCATCATGCTGTGGGGCTGTTTAAAGTATAAAACTTAAAAAAAAAAACACTCAAGTATATGGTCAGAATTATACCAGAAGTCTCTTGATGGCTACTAAAAGCATGAGGTCAAGGTGTATCCTAATAAAGCACATTTACCAAATGTCAGTAGAGGGTGTCTGCAAATGTTTAGAGCTGTATGTATATTTTCAACCATGTGTGAATTAGATAAAATCCACAATTATGCTTTGAAGTCTCATCTTTAAAAATCACCCAAGTTTTGTGTTGTTTAATTAATCCATCCTGGATAAAGTCATTTATCCTTAAAAGTTTAAAATTTGACACTCATACCCATGATGGGTTTTTTTAAGCTGTGCCTATTCTGTTAGAATTTATCAACAAATTCAAAGACAAACTTCAGTGGTCATTTGAAATCTTAATCATAACATCAGTGTAAAAAGTGTTTATGTAAAGCAGGAAATTAATTTCTGGATGATTCAAGGTTTCCTGCTTAAAGTTTGTTAAATAGTTTGGTTATGGTGTTAAGAAAGAACCTGCTGGCTAAATGTCCTGCATGCCTTGAACTCAGCTAGCAGCTGAGTGTTAGTGCATGAAGTATTTGCATTTTCTTGTTTTCTTTCAACTTGTAATCTGTCCTTTGTTGTTGTGGACATATGTTTCTGTTTTTTTTCAGCTTTGATTGTTTAAATACCAACTATGGGTTTCTGCATAACCACAGCATGTGGTTGTGGATAATCCAGCAGTAGAATGCCTGTTTATGTGGCCAGGTCTTGTTTTTTGATTTGTGGGAGAGGGAAGATTTACTCTGGTGAAGGGAACTGCTTTATTTCTTCACTTTTTGTCCTCTCTCTTCAATATGTGTCTCCTACACTTTGGTCTACCATTTCCTACACCGCCATGCTCTTCGTCCTCCTCCTGTGCTCATCTTCAGCCAACACACCTGCCATCCAGGAAGAGAAGGGTGCTTGCTTCCGCTTGGTCAGCTCAGCAAGGCAGTGTTTACACCCAGTATCTGCCCAGCTGAGCAAACAGCTTTGCTGCTGCAGTGTGGGCAAAGCCTGGGGCCCTCGATGTGACAAATGTCCCCCTCCTGGAACAGGTAAGGCTCCCAGCCTCAGAGTATTTATCCTTTCTCCAACATGCTCCAAGCTTTCCTGATGGATAGTTCGGCCAACTATGTCTCTGCTAGAAGTGAATTAGTGTTGGACAAAACTGAAATAATGCATCCCAACTACCAAAGTTATTCCAGAGCCCCCTAAAAGGTTTCACCAGATGTTTCTAAGGAACTGATGCCTTTCCAATAGATATCTACTAATAAAGATAGAAGTTGTTTGATTAATAAGTGTTTGTACTCATTTAATACACACAATACTCATAATACACATTTCCCTCATCCTAAATGAACAATCCAGACATTTTTAGAATAACTAAATGGAAAATAAGTATAATTTTTAATAAATGCTGAATAATCCCTTTCATAAAAAAAAAATTAAAGAAATGGCATTCATTTTTCCACTTCCATCTACCGCCTGTCATGTTTTGTGGTGGTTGTTGAGGACCCAAATACAGAGAGGCAGAAGCAGCAAGTAGTTTTTGAAGATTTAATGAAAACAATGACCAAAAACTTACAAAAACCACCGAAGGACACAGGGAGCCAGAATTTTACCAAAACCATAAATCCAGGAACCAAAAAGGAGCACAACGGCGAGAACCCGGGACAATACAAGAGGCAAAACTGGAAGAATGACATGAAGTAAGCAGAAGGAACCAGCGAGGAGTGGCTGAAGGAGAGGAGCTTAAATACTGAGGGAGTGAATGCTGGAACAATGGCTGGAGCTGATTAACTAAACGTTCGCAGGTGGAGGCAGTTAACTAGAGGGGAGCTGAGGAGAGGGAGAGAGAATGGCAACAGGGGGCGAGGGAGAGCAACGGGGGAAGCAAGGAGAAGAATCTAAACATAACTGAGAATAGCTGGAAATAACGAAATAACTAGAATAACTAAGAAAAGACTGAAATAAACAAAACAACAAGGAATAGCAAACATAATCTAAAAGTAACTGAAATACTCAAACTAAGCACTAGACAAACAAGAAATAAACTAGGATGTGGGAAAATAAGACATCAGTACGGAGAAATAACAGAAGCAAAAGTCCAAAAGAAACAGATCATAACACCTCCCCGCTCCACAGAATATAATTCACCAATTCTGATAGTTTCCAGGTTTTTATAAGTGCTCTGAAAATTTGTATTCACAAAATAAATGTGTACGTATAATATTTTTTGGTAGGTAATACCCTGTGTTACTTGATGCTTATTAGATAGACATCAGTATGCCTCAGAATACCTTATATAAATGTACCTTTCCCCTGGTGTAGTTCTGCATTTATCTTTTCACCTCCTTACCCAGCTTGCCACTTTTTCCATTCTTCCAGTTTGTATTTTCTCCAGTTCAAATACATTTTTACACATCACACTGTGCTCCTTCTTCCCCTAATCCTGATTCATTATGAGTTCAACCTTGTTTTCTACTCTTTTATTCTGATACAAGACATGGTTCACAGAAGGTTGCTTGGAGAATCCATTAACAAAGTCTTTTTAAGTTTTTGTTGTCTGTCCTACCACTTTCCTGTTTGTCATTTATGGAAAATATAGGAAATTAGACATTTAAGGTAATGATTTTTATATGTGAAAAAAATGACCAAAGATGGTAAATGAAATATTAATATTCTTGATGTTCATGAATCAAACAATGCCTTTTTTTTTTTAGTAAAAACTAAACAAACCTAACCTAAATAAACCTCCATCTATATTGGTCAATTCTTATTTTTGTGTTTACTTTTTCAAACTCAAAGAGAAGATCAGGCCTAATGGGCCTTACCAAATGTTGGGAGATAGAAGAACTTTGGCTAAAATAATATCACTCTTTGACAATATCTCTATAGGTACAGTGTCATTATCTTGTGTGGGAGTATATGCATACTTCTGGCTATTTTTCTCGAGAATGTGGTACCTTCCTTCCCTCGGCCCAGTGCGGGTGGTGGGAGACAGATGGACTCTGGGTAGAATAACATCACTGATGGACAAAGTCTCCAACCCCATGCATGAAGCAGTTTGTACTAAGTGTTTTGAGAAAATAATGCTTTTACTTACTGAAGATAATGATGGAATGATTTGTTGCCTGTGTTTGTGTCATTCTGTAGCAAAGTTCAAAGAGATCTGTCCCGGAGGAATGGGCTACACCGTTTTACCAAACCCTCCTGTAAACAAGCCAGTGACCGTTTTTCAGGAACCAGTTGACCTCTTACCTCTGCAACCCCTGCCAACACCAGAGAAACCAGTGGAGGCTTTTGGGACACAAGAAGAGATTCGCCCAGGTGAGGGTTTGTTTCAGTTCATTTAGGCTGATTTGGTTTGAAATCTGCCAAAGGAGTAAAAAATACAATAGCTGCATATATATTTGTCTCTGGTAGAGCTCTTATCATTCTGTGGGACAGTTGGTGCTGAAGGTCTTGTCCTGTTATCAGTCCTCACTTTGTTTGGCCGTGCAACTTTTTGGAGAGTTTGCATGACTGAAACTTAGATCAGAGTGACATAGTCTTTTTGTAGTGCAACACAGCAGGATCTGGTCAAGAAAGAATCTTCTTGTTATGCACAGCCTATATAGGTAGAGGTTCGTGTTATTGGAATTATTTCGGGTGAAAATGTTATTTCCATCCACCATTTACACATCATGACAAATATGTTAATATGTCATCATATTTACCCTATTCTCAAATCTATGAAAATCCAATGTTCTTTTCTGCACATTGATATTCCCGCAATGTCACTAAAAAAGAAACAAATTCCTCACAGAATCAAACCAAGCTTTCTTTCAGTTTCGCTGTATGTTTTCAGACATTATGCATGATGTCCAAAGTGCTTTTCTGACTCAGGAATTTTTATTTCTAGGTCTAAGTTTAGACCTTTTTTAAACCAGGCAGTTTGGGTTGGTCTAAAGCAAGATGAAATAGGTCAAAATCAGGGCTACATACAAGTGCACAAAATAATAATTATTGGTATGGCACACGGGTCGGGGGAGCACATATGGAGGGGGAAACACAGGCTGACGTAACACTGGAGAAAAGGCCCGCTATGCTAAGGGGTCAAATTTAAAAGTGCTGGTACTGCGTACCAGTGCATGCCGGCCCACTTAAATGGAGGACTGATCCTGACATAACTGGCAATAAACATAGAAATAAATAAATAGCCTTGATAAAGTTATTCATCTGCCAAATATTCCATCCAAAACATAAAAAATAACTTTCCCAACTTATTTGATTGTACAGTGTAACATAAATTAATATTTAGCATTTTCAACAGTATTAATTTAACATTATCACTGTTACTTAGTTTTTCATTTTATTTTCGGTCTTATTGTTTTATTAGTTTTCTTTCTGATTTCATTATTTATTTTTTCTCATTTTTTCATATTGTCATCCCTTTAATTTACTGTCACATTTACTTTTTTTTTTCTATATTTTTCTATATTCTGTATTTATTTAGTACAATTTTTTTTCTTTACTGTCACTTCTTTTATATCATACATTGGTTTATTTTCTGCTCCAATATTTCCTCTTTGCATTTTCTTCCCTTCTGTTTTCTCCTTGATTCATTTTTTTTAGCAGATTTCTTTTTTTATTTTCCTCGTGCTCTCTTTTCTTTTTACTTCTGACCCTTTGCAACATTGTATCAAATAAATAAAAAATAAATCTGGAAATAGATGAACCAAGGAGAAAATAGGAGGGGAGAAAATGCAAAGATGAAATATTAGAGGAGAAAATAAATGAATATATGTATTAAAAAAGTGACAGTAAAGAATAAAATAGTATCAAATTAATACAGAGTATTGAAAAAAAGTAGAAAAAAATAAATAATAAAATAAAGTGTGACGATAAATAAAATCATATTAAATAAATACACAATATGAAAAAAAATTAAAAAATTAATGAAATAAAAAAGTAAGTTGGTAAAACAATAAAATTGGAAATAAAATGGAAAATTAACTAATAGTAACAATGTTAAATTAACTCTGTTGAAAATGATAAACAAATATTAGTATATGTTACACTGTATAATCAAATAAGTTGGGAAAATACTTATTATTTATTTGGATACAATATTTGGCAACTGAATAATTATATTAAACCTTGTATTTATTTCTATGTTTATTGCCAATTATGTCAGGATCTGTCCTCCATACACTTAAAGCACTGGAAGTACTCAAAACATTTGAATATCTTGAAAAGTTCAATATTTTTTGTCACTCATTTCAAAAAGTGAAACTCATATGGATTCATTACACAGTAAATTATTTCAAGCCTTTATTTCTTGTAATTTCAACTGTTACAACCCCTGGTTGGGAGGAGGGCGGGTTCTGTCTTGTTTAAGGAGTGCTTTCTGTTTATTACTCTGAAAAATATGGTAACTGTGAGTTTAACTGAATTCTCAGTTTGGTAAATTACAACTCCAGAGTAGCATTAGAAAGTCTGATTTGGGAGTCCTCTGGCATGAGATTATGATGATGAATCCTAAAAGAAACATCCCTCCTCTGGTATTTGTTTCTTTACTGGAAAGATTGAACTGCTTTGGCCGTTCAAACAGCTCGCCCCAGCAGGCTTCCAGATGAGGGAACTGGGGCTGGTGGGGGGTTAAACCTGGCTAGGAGAAGGAGATCCGCTTCATCTGGTTCAGCCCCTGGTTATTATTCAGACCAGGTTTGAAAACCGCCATGAAAAGAGAAAACTTTGCAACATCATATCCCAAAGTGGCCCAAAATGCTGCAAGCTTTCACATTCTGTTGTAAGTTTAAAATGCAGTTGGTAATGGAAAGATAAGGATCTTGTGCACAATAATGATTAGTTATTTATTAGTGTGAAAGGATGTAATTAGGTGAACTGAGTTGTAACACAGTGACTCACTGGCTGTTAGCACACGGTTTTTTCTCTAGTGGTTGGTTGCAGCACAACCATGTGGTGGGGGAAGATTTTTCCTCTTCAAGGGGCTTTTAGGCCCTGTTTACACTAAGCTGGTTTTCAGTGAAACCGTAACATTTTTGTTGCGATCCAGCTGTGCGTTTACACGTCTCCAGGGATCGGAGTCTCTGACATGGGCATTTTTTGAAACCAGGTCTCAGAGTAGAGACCCTGCGGAGGTGTGAAGTACTCCACAGGTGTGAAAGTGCACATGCACAGAACGCATGGCTGCAGGATTTGTTTTAAGCATGCATGGGCAAATAACAGTAAAAAAATGGCGGATAGTATTGTACTGTATGCTACTTAACCTTTTCAGTTAAACACATCTTCTGATACGAAATATTTATATGTGACATGAGCACTTGGTTCATTGGAGACGGAGATGCACTTTAGGTTTAACGCAGATACTGAACAGACCCATGAGGCTATGATATTCTATGATATTCTCTGAATATAACAATTTTAACTTCCTTTTACATTAAGAGGAAAGCCCAGTGCCAACCTTTGAGTGAAAGGAGAGAGTTTGGGATGGAAAATCATTCCCACAATAACTTCTACACACAACCCTCTTTTATTTCAGCATGCTCTGCAGTAAGTAGTGACTTTCTGAGCCCTTGAAGCTTTCAGAGCTACGGTGTCTGTCTGCCAGTAGCTTGTCTTGAAGACTATTTCACTAGGTTATAGCAGCAGGAAGCCAGATGTGCCTGTTCTTCAAAGATTATCTTTGTTTTGCACCTTTTTGCTGAATCCAGACAATCCGTTGAGCCACCTAACATGTCCAGTCAGATAATACAGGACCCCTCCCTCTGCAACAGAGCTCAGCTGTTATCTGAAAACCTTTTCATGAGTTCATCCTTTAGCTGCCATGTTTATCATGAAGAACACAGACACAGCTACTTTGTCAACACTAAGTCCAACTAACACTGTTTTCAGTCATGTCATGCTGTCTGATTATATGAGAAACACTTGTGATAGGAATGATCCACAGTAACTCCACAATGAACTTACTGAGACCTTATGAAAACATATTTAGGTACAATATATAAAAGATATTAATTGCCTCAATGTCTGACATTAAAGCAGAATATTTATTTATATAACTTTATTTATCAATTTTAGTTTAAAGTACAGTTTAATTCATACAATTTTTTTTTCTTACAAACGTTTCACACACACACACACACACACACACCCCTCCTTCCTGCTTTATTAAAGCAGAATAAAAGTTGTAGCTTTAGGTTGTTAGGGTTACCAAAGTTTTTCTAATACCTATATGGATTGTTAAACTTCAGAGCAAGGCCTCTCAAAAACATTGACTCTGTAACTGACTGCAGGGATCCTTAGGGTCCATTTGGAGGTCCCATTTGTGTAAGAGCATAGACTTCCTCCCACCATCACTGCTCCCAATAAACTGTAAATAAGTGTTCACATCCCTGCTGTTTGAATAGTTTTTCTGTTTCTTTTGAATAATGTGTTGTTGTACAGTATTATTTTCTTATGCTGTAAATGTGCCCTTCCTGTAAGTCTCTTGTTATTTTTTATTTTTGGAATTTGTGGTGTTGGACTTGTAATATTTACAATTTCACAAGTACAGTTCTGGTTTAGGAAGATGTTGTGGTTGATTAAGTGAGACATTAGTGGTTGTTAGGAGTGTTGTTCAGATCTGATTTCTATGAAAGTGGATGGTAGCCTGGTCATTCCCAGCTTACATGCATTAAAACACAGAAGCAGCTCACACAGTGGGCAGGACATCAACAGATCTGCTGATGTTTCTGGAACTTCATTCAGTCAGTTGAACTCTGTTATTCAGACATCAGCACAACGAAGATTCTTCTGAGTCACATTTCTTTGAAGCTGTTTCATATAAAACTCTTGAAACTTCACGATGTTTCTGCATAGATGACATTTGGGAGAAGATGGCATTAACTCATGTGACTTCACAGAGTTTGTAAGTTTATAATTTCATTATGAAAACCCTTCAATCTTCACTACACTCTGCGTTTGCTGTCCTCCCGCTGCAGCTTGGGCTCTCCTCAAAAAGCTTTAAAACATGACACATGGTGTTTGGTTTATGTTTATTCTCTTTTCCCTTCTGTCAAAATGTGTCTTATAAAGTGGCAAAACTGCATCATCATGCAGCAGATTGTTTTCTTTCAAACTGTGTGTACCAAGTTGATGCAGTCAGTAAAAAGAAGTCCAAATCTGAAGTGATTTGTCTGACATGATCTTCCTCCTGTCCTGCAGTTCGTCTGAAGGTGCATTTCGCCCAGGTGTTGCTGCATGCTTCTTCTCTGCAACCTAACTTTCCAGAACCTTTTTATGGTCTGTGGTCGTTTAGCCATAAAATGCTCATCCAAACTGTGTAGAAAAATACAGACCTACTCAAGACATTAGAATATTACTTAAAAGCCCATTTATTTCAGGAACTTTATCACCAAGTGAAACACAATTATATAAATCAATTACATACAGATGGATGTTTGAAAGCCTTTATTTCTCTTAATTATGATGATTTTCCACTTACAGGTAATGAAAACATAACATTTAAAACTAGAATATTACATTTGGCAAAAAAAAAATAATTAAAAATAGAAATGTGGGCTTAATGAAACGTATGTTTAATACCTGCTTAAAAGTTATTTTAAATCTGACAAATGGGCCTCATCTGAACGCATATTCTAATTTATTGAATATGTAGCAGAACAGACTGTAAATGAACCACCCCAATCCCAGCCTCTGAAACTGAATTAAAATCAGTTTTATTTTGGTGGAAATTTGTGGCAGTCAACATTACCATACGCATGTGTGGGATGCGTATGGTAGGAACATTGACCTGACACCTGCTGCAGCAAGCACTTCTGTGGCATTTAAACCTGAAATCAGTGAATGATCAACAATCCTGGGCAGATGTGATTGTTTTATTCTGTATATCAGAAGATAAATCATAACTTTTCTGGTTAAAATTTATTTAAAGGCTTTAGTGATAATGTTACTTCATGTTTGTCTTAATGGAGAAGCTGTAGTCCTTCAATTAAATATTTCCACAAAGGCTGGCTGATTTTTATCAGAAATATTTGAATCCAAACTTTGTGGAACACTGATCCTTATTGTGAGTTATTGGGTTAGCAAATACAGATTCAAATAAACTGGGAGATGACTGAAACAAAATACTGTGAATACGGTGAAAATACTCACTCTATGAAGCTCTTCCTTAAGTTCAGGGCCCATCTGAGAAGTCCTGCCTCCCTAGTAGGGTTGTTTCCTTGATAGATCACTATCTATGTCTGTTTTTTGGGGCCTGGTTTCTGCAGCTGAAACACACTTTAGGCTACCCCAAATCAGATGACCAAGGGCCAGTGTCCTGCAGTTTTTGGATGTGTCTCTGCTTTAGCACACCTGAGTCAAATAATTAGCAGGACTCTGGAGAACCTGACTGCACTGAAGTGGTAATTCAGCCATTTGATCCAGGTGTGTTGAACCAGGGACACATCTAAAAGTTGCAGGACACTGGCCCTCGAACCCTGGATTTGAAGACCTTGCTCTATAACTTTGTTTTTATATTGAGATCTTGTATCCCAATGCCACTGACTGAGTTTGGCGTACCTGTGCTTGTGTGGATTAAAGGAAGCGCTGCACACTGAATAGCATTCATTCAAACAACAGAATCCATGTTTTGTCTCTTTAAGTCAAATACTCCCAACAATAACTATATCATCAATGTTCTTATACTTCGTAGTGATTGTGGTTCCAGATAAAAGTTATCCAAACCTGTTTTAGAGACAAGCGACAAAAATATTAGGACTAATTTTCAAATAATAGAACAGAATTGTTAGCATAACAGTAAAAAAAATAATTTTTGAACCAAATGTCCTTAAGTTTCCAGTTATAGTCATGAAGATCTCTGACATTATACGCATGTTCATGCTTAAGATATTTTCCAATAATGCCTGTCTCTATGTATGGTGTATGAATGAAAAACGTCTATAACGGTGTGTCCTTTGTTTGTAGAGGTTGTTGAGAGGACCTCTCCTCCTGCACCAGTGGAGATTTTCCCATCCAACGCGGGCCAGGACATTGCCCCCACTCAGTTAGCTGGTCAGTTTCCTGTTTTCTGATGGTTTCATATCACTTTGCAACATTTAAAAGTCAAATGTTGTCAAGTTGCTATCAACTGCTTCATACTACTTTTTGGTAGATGTTACATACCTCTGGTATTTTTTTGTTATCACAGTAAATTGCTGTATGTTGTTAGTTTCTTGAGGGTCACCACATCCCTGTGGAAGCTGTTTATGTTTGTCTGCCTGTTTTTCTCTCAGAGGTGGATGAGTGCCAGATCAACCCTTACATATGTGGGCAGGGGGTTTGTTACAACACAGCTGAGAGCTACATCTGCCACTGTGATGAGGGATACCACCTGGATGACAGCCAGACCACCTGTGTAGGTAAGGATGGAACGAGAGAGGAGAGGTCATCTGAAACATGTCAGGGATGCATGTTTAACAAGAGAACTCAGAAATGATCGCATATGGTGCTCAGCAGATACATGCAGCTGAAGTTTTGTTTTTAATCAAATCTAAGGTCAGTTGTCCTCCTCCTCCTGCTCAAAAACCTCCAACAGCCAGTCGGTGAAACAGTGGAACCACTGCCTTCTGCATGTCTGGAGCATCCTGCCTCCTCCACACCACACTGTAAAAATACACAGAATGCTGAACCTTAACCATGAGGGTGTTAAAGGTTTCAGTTGATGTTAGAGAAATCGTTGATATTGATGCTTAAGACAGCTTAACTGTGTTAATTGTGTTGTCTGCGCCAGCCTCTATCCAGTCATGTGACCTGCTAGTTTTCTGACACAAATCAGGCAAGATTTCTAATCAATATCCATTGATCTATATGCAGCATGTCAGTTTAACATTATGCATAGCTGAATTCAGACCAACACATCTACAGCCCAAACCACATATTCACAAACACTGTAAAACACACAGTCTTTTTTTCCTCAAAGTACAACAACAAATCTGTCTGAAGGTCTCTTGTTTTAGTTCAGTTAGGATAGGCAAAGTGATTTCCTTTTGCTGGATGACATTATAATGAGAGAAATTCAGAAGCTTACATACACTGACTGCTATACATTTAAACAATCTGGGAAAGTATCTGAACAATTAAAATTAACTGACAACATTTGAGTTAAATGGAGGCACACCTGTGGATGTGTATAAGCAAACACTTAAACACACTTCTTCTTTATGTGATGTCATAGAAGATAGAAGACAACTGTGAACCTTCACAAGTCTGGTTCATTCTTGAGGCCTGAAGGTGACACATTCATCTGTTGAAACAATTATGTCAATGTACACTCTATTTTAATATTCAAACATCATACTGTTCTGTAAGGAGACAGGTTCTGTGTCCCTGAGATGAATGTGGTTTGGTGCAAAATGGGTGTATCAACCCCAGAAGAAGAGCAAAAGACCCTGTGGAGATTCTGACTGAAGTTGATAAGAGAGTGTCATTGTCTACAGTGAAATGAGTCCAGCACCAGCATGGGCTGAAAGGCCACTTAGAGAAGAAGAAGCTGTTATTCTTAAAGCAGCATAACTGCCAGATTGTAGTTAGTAAATACACTGAGGGACAAACGCCTAAATTTTGTAGGTATGTCTTATGATTTGATTGAACTAAAATGTAAGTTTTTGACCAAAATAATCATGATAACATTGACAGGAAAAAGGGAGAATCCTGGAAAAAAAAAGGCCCAGTGAGTAAACAGGGAAGTTTTGTTAGAAACAGAACAGGGTCATTCCCCATGAAAGAAAACATTCACCATTCATTCATTCACCATAAAGCCAACCTCAAACAAGTTCATTTTAATCCAATCCAATTCAAAACAATACAATTACAAAGACCATTCTTCTTGACAGCACTGCTGTTGCATCTTCAATGACATTGTGATTCAGGACTTTGGAGCTGATACCCTTTGACACTGCCGACTCCTATGTAGTTGGAGGCAACAGTGAAGCAGGATCCTTGGTCAAGGTGAAAAAAGAAACATTTCAGGTATGACAGAAAACCTGTGGCTCAAAGGATGGTGTTAGGTCTGTTTGCCAGAAGGCAGGAGATGAACTGAGCTTGCTCCTAACCCAAACCAACTGAAGAACCTATTTGGTTTATTGGTCTAGTCCAGGCTTTCATCCTCCTGATCCTTCTTCTGCTTGGAGCCTGTGATCCTCTTCATCCCTGGCCATACACCTCTAGCATTCCTTTGCTGGAGCTTACTTTCCACCTTCTTCCTGTGTGTCTAATGTTGTCTCCAATCTTGACTGAATTGCTTTGTTCATTCATCAGTAATTTGCTGTCTTCCTCCCTGAAGGCTCTTTTTGGTGAGGCAGTTCTTTTAGGTGTCAGGTGATAAAGGGTTTGTTATTGGGGAAGCAGTTTACTGATCTGGTGGCTACACTTATGAAGATAGATTTATGAGCAAATTTCCTCCTGACAGACAGAAGTATGTAAACAACCAGAACTTCCAAACAGAACCCATTTTCAGTCTAACTAAAGATCTTGACATTAACAGGAATTATAAATCAGTGGAATTTTAGAGGAGACCAGCAACCAGCTGTTACTACTCTGTGCACCCACTGGCCTCGCCACTCTTGTGAAGACATAAATACAGTTCACTCTATCATTACGTGGTTTCCTGCCATTTCAGCCCAGCACTCCCTGCCCGCCAAAACAATATTGAATCAGTGCTGCCTAGGCAAACTGGCCTCACGATTATTTCCTGCAGTAAAATCTCATCTCCTTCTTTGCGGAGGAAGAGGGATCACATTTAGATTGCATTTTTTGAAAAAAATTGCAGAGCTTATTTATATGTAACCAAACTATGTATTAACAAAAATAATAGAGAAAACACACTGAGGAGAAGATGATTTGAGACATAGTTGGGACGCTGTGGTGAAATGTGGTGCAACGTTTATTTGGCTGTTATATATACACTTGCTTACTATAAATGCAAATGTCCACTGGTTTAACCAGTGTGTGCCCCTGCTATTACTAAATAAGATGCTTTATGTTTGAAGTTTATACAAAGTTTATTTTTTGCCAGTTAGAGCCATACCATACCACTAGATATCATATTAGTTGATTCTGGTTTAAATTCTTTTAACCCCTTCAAAACTCTTTGAAATATTTAATCAGGGGACTAAAAAACATGTTAAGAAATATTTTTTATGAAATCACTGGTTATTATGAATACTTTGACTACAGCTCCATCCTGACCAACAATGACACCAGGGCCCTTCCACTCTGTACGATCTGCTCACTTGTACTACACGTTGTCTCCTGTCTCATACGTTTCATCTGTCGGCCTTAGCTGCTTGCGCAATGTTCTTATTTTTTCTGAACATTCCACCTTTGTGAAAGCTCTTCTGGAAGCTAGATGCTGTCCTACTCTAGTACTCATAGAAGTATCCTCTCAAGCAGGTAATGTATCAACCAAAACAAAAGGGAGATTAGGACTGTGACCAAACACAAGCCGTTGTGGACTCCAACTGTACACCGTTTTTGTCCATAAGACCCCAGTATAGAACAGTTTGCCTATCAAACCCATTTTCCCTTCAGGAGGATCTCAGTCAGTGTCATGTTGTGTCTCTCCAGCAGCCTGTTGCTTCAGGGACTGTAGCCTACTGTAGTCTTTGTCTCAGTGTTGAAGTTTTCTGCAATGTCCCAAACTTCCTCATTGTTGAATTCTCCAACATTGTCCGTGTAGATCTGTTTGGGGGCACTGCAAACACTTATCCCTGAGTGAATGAAGGCGTTGACAATCTCAGAGGGTTTCTTGGTCCTCACAATGTTTCTAGTACTGTGTAATGGTCAATGATGTGCAAGTACCATTCACCAGGTTCAAACTCATGTTGATCCATTGCCACCATCTCATTGTACTCTGAGACTAAGGGTAAACCAACAGCAGGCTTGGTCCTGCTGTATCTCGGACATATCTCATAGTCACGAATGACCTGCAAGACGACTGGACAGTCTTTGTCAGTATTTCCAGAGCTGTGAATCGGCTCTGCAGCCGATCTGGGGAGAAGTGGCCAAACAGCTTGTGAAACCTTAGGAGAACTTTATGCTTCTCTTTTGAAGACATCTCTGCTATGACAATGAGGACTTCACTTTCATTACCACTCACTTAATTGCATTGTCATCTCTAATGACCACACAATAGTGTCCCAAAATAGTGAGCTCAAAAGGAATGTGTTGCTTGAACATGATAATTCTGTATTCTGCATGTGTAAAACACCTTCTGATCTCTTTAAAGGCATTTTGCTCAGCAGTAAGAGAATAGCAACAGAAACAACTTCAGTTTCAGTGTGGCACTTTGTTTACCCGATCTTGACAGGAAGTTTCACTTTCCTGTTGGAGTCTACCACCTGACCATCTCCAAATCTAAAAGGTCTGCAGCCTGGAGATTCTGTTTGCAGTAGTTTGGTAATTTGGCTTTGGCTCAGGTCTGCTATTTAACTATCCAGCCACTTTTCACCACAAACAATACGTGTGCATGCAGTGTTTACGATAGCTGATCCCAGTGATTAAATTAGGATGATCTCAGAATCCTTACCTTGGTATTCAATGTAATGTTACATTGAATACCAAGGATTATGAGATTATCCAAAGGGGGGTCCTTAGTTTTTATAACGGGGTCCACTTGATGTAAATAAATACCACTATAGATAAGGCATAAATAAACTTAGCTGCTGTTTAGGGGCCCCCAAACCTTCAGGGGCTACCATAAATGGTGTGGTTCATTTATGTTAACTTTATCACGCAAGAGCAGACATAGAGCTAAGCACGTGCCAGAACATGTATTGAATGAAAGTGTGAAAGATGTAAATGCACATGCCACACATTATACTTTGCTCTCAAAGCTATATATTCACATTCTCACTGTGTGCTCAACACGATCCTCTAAAAGGGCGACTATATGTTAAATTGTATTTGGGGTTCACATTGATCTTGTATGAGCTGATCAAGTGGGGTGGCTTTTATACTTGATGCCTACCAGTGTTCTCTGAAAATGACCTATTCCCTAAATGCATAGAGGGATTATATAAATGCTGGTACAGGTGAACCTGCTGTCCAAGAACATCTTCCAGATCATCCAGTTTTAAGGAAAGGTGGTGCGCGTGATCTACTCCAAGGAGCAAAACTTTAGAGGTGCATGACCAGACAGCAGTGTGCGAGGCGGAGGGTGGGAGAGGTGTGCACCCCCTGCCTCCTTTGATTCAACTTTGGATCAGATAAACAACAAACCAAAGCAGTAAAAATTTGAATCGTTAATCATCACCACTGCTTGGGAGGGGGGGCAAGGCCATTTTCACGGGGGTCTTAATGTCAAATCTTTGAACACTGTGAGAGCAAGGTGCCTAGTCTTCTCCTCAAGATAAGTAGTGTCCAGGAGTTTAAATGCCAACACAGCGTCAGGCAGGGTCATGTACAAGTACTTCTTCTTGCAGTTGTACTGTTGTTGAAAGTCTATTATGTAGTCAGTCGCGGACGTTGCTCTGTCTTTGGCTATCGAGTCAAAATATGAGTTTGTTTCATAAGCACGGCCTTTTTCTTTTCTTTTTCTGTGGTGACAGTGGTAGGAGTTTGTCCTGTAACCAGTGGGTTGCTGGTTTGAACCCCCAACCCCGCATCTGTCTCTCAGGCTTAGTGTCCTTGGTAAAGACACTTTACTCGCCTTGCCTGCTGGTGGTGGTCAAAGGGTCTGGTATTGCTGGTACATAGCAGCCTCACTTCTGTCAGACTGCCCCAGGGCAGCTGTGGCTTAAATGTAGTTCACCACCATCAGCGGGTGGGTGAATAGGTGAATGACTGAATGTAGTTTAAAGTATGTCTGGGTCCTCTGTACTAGATAAAGTGCTGTACAGGGAGGGCATGTATCATTTCTTAAATTACAGATATTCCCAAAGCTTTCTTTGGAACTAATTCCATTTTTCCAATACTTGAATGGCCCTAGCTTCATCAAACTTCAGCTGTACTCTGTCATCAGAAACCATCCTCTGCTACCATGTAAATACCAAAAACACAACATTTTTAGTGCCAAAAAGTTTATTGCACCGCCATCTTCATTGTTGGGCAAAAGGTAACAAAACCTTCTCGCAGACTCTTGTGATAACACATTCTCTTCCAGAGAAGGTGAACAAATCTATGGGTTAGTCTAATTTTAACAATTTGCCCAAGAACATTTCAACATTTCGGGCTGAAAGTTTTTTTCCACAGTAGAATTATTTTACAAATATCTGACAGCGCTATCAGTTCAACAGTGAATAGAAACTAACAAAACAAACTCTTATTATTGATCTTCCCAACAATCTTCTGACATTGCTGGGTATTTTTTGATAAATCATCTTTGGTAGTAAGAGGGCTAAGCTGGCTGTCACTGAGTTTTACTGAAAGACTGCAGACCACAAACTAAAGGTGAAGTCAAATATTTGTTGATGTTTTCTTATGACTAAAGAGCACATCTATGAAAGCCAGTAACTGCACAGTTTGAAACTGGCCTTAAGCCACAGCTACCCCAGGTGTCAAACTTAATGGTCTTTATTCACAGCAACCTGATACAAACAGAAGGGAGAAGACATACAGCAAACAGTCCAGGATACAACGGATGGTTGTATCGAGGTCTAATACCCTCCCTAAATGTTACACCTTCTCGACCACTGAGCCACGGATCCATGGAAATATTCTGTTTGAAGATTTGATATTACAAGAAACAAACACTATTATTGCCACCAACAGTGGCTGAAGGATTTTCTCAGGACTGTTGCACAACATCCCTTAACAGCTGGAAAATGTATCTGTGGTTGAGGAAAATTGTAAAGTCATTTGCTGCATTGTTAGTTTTACAGGGGCTAGCTTTTAGTTTACATCTGACAGAGCTGTGGCTTCACCTATTCATTTCACAAAAGCATCCCAAAAGTAATTAGGAAAACAAATGTGTCCTTAGGAAAAGGTAATTTATCATTAAAAGTAAGCATGCATCTGAAATAAACTGAAAAATAATATTGTAAGGAATTGTAGTCTTTAAGATAAGATAATCCTTTATTCATCCCACAAGTGGGAAATTTAAGCTGTCACGGCAGAAAGTGGACAGAACAAGAGTAACAGAAATTAAAAACAATTTAATTGAAATAAAAAACAGTAATGTAGAAAAAAAACACCACAGCTAAACCAGAAATAGAAATATGAAAATTTCAACATTTATACAAAAATACAAAAAAAAAATAAATAAATAAATAAAAAAAAAAAAAAAATATATATATATATATATATATATATATATATATATATATATATATATATATATATATATATATAAAAACAACAGAGGAAAGCCGTTGTGGTGGATGTAGCAATACCAAGCGATTGCAACATCAGGAAAAAGGAACACGAGAAACTGGAGAAATACCAGGGCCTCAGAGAGGAACTGGAGAAGGCCTGGAAGGTGAAGACCACAGTGGTGCCTGTGGTCATCGGGGCCCTCGGGGCAGTCACCCCCAAACTGGAGCAGTGGCTAAAACAGATCCCAGGAACAACATCAGACATCTCAGTCCAGAAATGCGCAGTTCTCGGCACAGCCAAGATACTACGCAGAACCCTCAAGCTCCCAGGCCTCTGGTAGAGGACCCGAGCTCAGAGGTTGAGAAAGACCACCCGTGGAGGGTGAGAAGGGAATTTTTATTTTTTATATATATATATATATATATATATATATATATATATATATATATATATATATATATATATATATATATATACACACACACACACACACACACACACACACACACACACACACACACACACACAGAAATATATAGTTACAAAAAAAACAACATACATATATATATAATTTATATTCGCCAAATTGGGAAAAACACAAATGACTCCATACTTTCAGACTCCTTTTGTTTTTAAGCTGGCAAAGAGAACAGAGAAAAAGCTGATTTTTGTTTGGAAGCCTAATGAGAGCAATATAGCTATACAGTATAGGTGATTTTGGGCCATTACCCAGGGCGGCATTAGAAAGGCAGACTGGAATAGAAAAGCATAACTTTTCTGTCACTTGTGCCCTGAACAAGTTTTCTCTTGTTTTAATGCATGTGCTGTAAATGAGGACCTCAGAGTATCTGCTGAGAGGTGTCTCCTACTAGCTCCTGAGAATAGTATAACAAGTCCAAATACTATCTTACAGCTGCACTGGATTTTATCTCCACTAATTCCTTGCAGTTTAATTGGTTGCTGGGCAGCAGAAGGAGGAGCTTGTCAAGGGTGCTGCTCATGCAAGAACTGCAACTAGACACAAAATCACAGCTACCAGTCTTTCTTTTGTCTCTTCTTCCCAGATATTGATGAGTGTGAAAACAGGACAGTGTGTCCTTCAGGTATTTGCTCCAACGAGCCTGGAGGTTACAGCTGCGGTTCCTGTCCTCTTGGCTTTGTAGGCCAAGGAGGTCACTGCATTGGTAGGTCTGACACTGTCTGTGTTCGTTGATACAGTCTTATTGTAATAAACGTGGTTTAGGACTGCATGATTCCTGCTAGATTGTGAACCATAATTGTTTTATGTGAATGACATCATTTCCTGTCTTGGGTTAATATATTGGAGTTTAAATGTTATTGATCCCTGCTTTAGTACATCAGTGTAATATCGACCAAACATAAAATTCTTTATTTCCTGGAATTGTAACATTAGTGTAGACCTCAATACTGAAAACTGGATCAATTCTCAGATTTGTTCCCTTGAACTGACTTGGTGAAATTGACTGCAGTCTTGTCTGTACAAAGGCTCTTTACAAAGCTGGCTGAAAAACTTAGTGAAAAAGCACTGTGATTATGTAATAATACATAACAATGATTAGCCATTTGTTGATCATGTAATGTACAAACCTTTTTATCTTTCCAGATATAGATGAGTGCCATGATGAGCGGTTGTGTATCAGAGGCCACTGCCTGAACTCTGAAGGCTCGTTCCTGTGTCAGTGTGGACCGGGGTTCAGAGTGTCATCAACTGGGGACCAGTGTGATGGTACGTATTTATTACTCTCACTTAAGTGTTAATCATTTAACTTAAGTCAGTTAAGGTGCCCTCACTTTTTCCTATTTAATCAGTGGTTGATGTGCAGGTGTGTATATCTGTATAGTAGAGCATCATTGAAATGTTTTTTTTTTGTTTGTTTTCAGTTATTCAGTTCAAATTATTACTTACAAGGTGATTTATTTCAAGCATATATGTCTTTTAATCTTGATGATTATGGCTTATTGAAACCAAGAAAACCCTCGAGTTTCTCTGAGAATTTGAGTAATACATACGATTAACTAAATGAAAGTGATATTTAATATAGAATGTTACGTTACTATGGAGAGCTGTTTCATTCAAAATTAAATAAATTAATAAAGGCTGTTATAAATTGTTAATATTCCATGAAATAAATAAATAACCCCCATAACATAAAACAAAATATATATTAACAAAAGAAATGTTTACCTTATTTGTTTATTTTTTATTTATTTTAATATTTATTTATTTATTTTAAGATTAATTAATTTATTCATGTATTTATTTCATTGTTTATTCATTTCATAATGGTGTTTTATTTTGTGACACTTTTATTCTGTAAAACTGCTCTACGTATTTCATGGAATTTTATTTTTTAGCTCCATTTTCATTTCAGGCTCTTTTTATTTCATGTTCTTATATTCAAATGAGGGGGTGGAGTTTTCACTGTGGAGTGGCTCTGGTCAAAGTGCAGCGAGCAGAGAGACAGCGAACTTCAGTGCATCTGAATGAGAGTTGAACACAGCGAGGCTGTGAGCTATAAGAGCTTGAACTGATGTATCGGTGTTGTGCCAAAGTGGTTATCCCTGACAAAATTTGTGTTCCCTGCGTCGACACGACAGGCCTCGCTTTATACGGGGGAGTTAAGCTATGCTCATGTGCTCTTGTTTTGAAATGCATGGTTCTATGGTTCTTCCAGGGTAGGTGTTGCTTCGACTGGGTTGTGTTGATTTGAACCGGTTGTGAAGAGCTTTTGATTAAATGGAGACAAGTTCACTTAGTACTCCAAACATATTCCACCTCTTTCATTGTCCTGGGACGTCAGTTCAAGCCCTTATAGCTTGCATGTTCCACCTTTTATGCAGATGTCCTGAAATTCGCTGTCTCTCAGCTCATTGCACTTTGACCAGAGCCACTCTACAGTGAAAACTCCACCCCCAAATAAAAAGTACATGAACTAAGTGTTAAAAAATGAATTAAAGTTAAAAAAATCAAGCAATGAGTTAAAAAATAAGTCAATGAAATGCGAAAAGTAGCTTTACAAAATATAAAAGTGTCACAAAAAAAGCACCCTTATGAAATAAATAAATAAATCTTGGAAAAAAAAAAAGTTAAAAATGTATTTTTTTAAATATTAATTTTGTTTTATTTCATAGGAACAATTATTTATTTCATGGAATATTTTTTAAGAATGTATTAATAACAGTATTTATTTATTTAATTTTGAATGAAACAGCTCTCCATTTGTTATACGGCCATGGCGTGGCCAACACAATATTGGGAAAAACCACTATTGGGGAAGACCACCAAAATAATCTATAATAATTTGCTGTACAGTAGAGGTAGAGCGATAGATGCAGAAGTAGAGTCACTTGTCTGTCTTGCTTTTTTATTTTAAATAAACTGTATATCTCAATCCAGACCTGGTACATTAATACTTGATGCATTAATACTTGATGCATTAAATTTTCCCTCTAGTTTAGTATCTTAACCAATAAAAACACTTAATACAAACTGAGACCTTCACCTGTGTTTACATTCTAGACTTGGATGAGTGTCAGGAGGAAATTTCTCCATGTCCGGCTGTAGGAGAGTGCGTCAACAACATGGGCTCCTACACCTGCACCTGCCCTGAAGGTTACAGACAGCTCAATGGCACCAGCTGTTCAGGTGACGAGTCACACTCTGCTACATCTGCTCTTCACAAACACACAATTGGCTTTTTATGTAATTGCAATTGTTTATAAGTTTTGATGGTTACAGTACCTCATTGAACTGATGGGCTTCTACATATCAGACCCCCCAACTGTCCTGGCCTCCCAATAATACCAGATAAACATGTCTGAACAGCATTCTCTGTTGGTTTTGCTTCTATCTTCCCAGATGTGGATGAATGTGTGGAGGAGGCTGATCTCTGCTCCCCTCATGGTGCATGTCTCAACACAGAAGGCTCCTATCTGTGTGTGTGTGACAGTGGATTCACTGCCAGCCTCGATACGCCCTCTTGTGATGGTAAGACGCAGCTATGCATACACAAACACACGACTTGTTATGGAAACACAACTATGCTTAATAAATATACCATGTCCTCTTGGTTGTAATAAATGGAAAATCAAATCAGATCAGAAGTTCCATAGAATAAATGTGATATAATGCAACAAGTCCCACTAATTTACCTTTAAAAATAAGGGTGGTGTTATTCTACATTTTTATCAACTATGTTGTCCTGGGGAATCTTGTTCTGCGCTGTTGTATTTCAAATACATTAGATGTGTAAAAGTGAAAAGCTCTAACTTAATATCAATAATTTGAAGCTTTCAATCAGGTTTTGCAAAGACTGAATACCCCCAAGCAGTGTAAGTTAAAGTTGGGCGGATCGATCTAAAATATCGATAATATCGATACCAAGTCTGTATCAGTATCAAATCAATACTGGTGGGATAAGATCGATACTTTAGTTTCAGATTCCCTCTTGAAATTGTATTTTTGTATTGTAGTTTCTAATTCTACCGTAAAAAAATATTTTGCTTTGATTTGCTCTCAAATGATAATTTTTTGTACTTTGTTTATTGAGAAATAAACAAGTAGAAGAACTATCTAACTGGTAGGCTGCATCGGTATTTCATCTCATAAAGTGAAACGAGTTAAAACCATAGGAATGGTGTGATTGTAGATTTTTGCAGTTTTACAACTAAAATTTAAATAAATCTTAATTTCTGAATCATGGTTGGTTTCCACCATATTGTCAGCTTCAAATGCTTCTCGCAATATTTCTGTTGAATTCCAAGAACCATGGATTTCTTCTGATATAACGATTTGGAATGATGCTGACAGGTGTCCAGAGCAGTTATGAAGGCAAACAGTGGCTCTGTGTCACCATGTCTGCCCTGGTTTTCATCAGCCTGTTCTATTTCTTCATCACTCTGAGACACTCAGGGATAAGGCAGAGGAGAAGAATATCAACAATTTCCTTGAAATCTGGTGCCCCAGCTTTCACCGCCTTGGAGGGAGTCTAAGGCTCTGTGCCCTCTCTCACCTCAGAAAACCAGAGAGAAACAGGAAAAGAAACAGATGGAAGACTTTAAGCTCGCTGCCTAGACTTGCAGAAATATTTGTTGACCTCTCTCTCGTGATTTAAGCTAACTAAGGCTCCAGTGAGAACGTATGTGTGTGTAGCTGTCTGAGTGTGGGTCCTTTAGTTGTAAAGCGTACCAGCATTCATTACAGAGCACTATTCCCTCTTTACTCTTGATGCCACGGATTTAATGTGTCTGGAGGAAAAAATGAGGAAAAGCAGATGTTTGTTTAACAGATATTTAATTCTTACACCTCAACACATGAAATTAACAGGATGATGTTGAGGCTTGTGAGCCGTGCAGTCATTGAGCTTTTCTCTGCTCTCTGTTGTTTTCAGACATTGATGAGTGTGGGCTCAATGAGACGCGGTGTGGCCCCCATGGTTACTGTGAGAACAGGCTGGGTTCTTTCCAGTGTCTCTGTGACCAAGGCTACCAGGAGTCCCAGGATGGCCAAGCCTGTGAGGGTGAGTGTTTGGCACACGTGGAGTATGCTTCAGGTTACACTCACTGATGAACACAGTTATGGCTCCTGATGGAATTGTGCAGACAAGTCATGATCATGTCAATGATTTGATTTGTAAGGAGCTGACACATCCAGAATGGCACCAGAAAGCAGATTGTACCTTACTAAAATCTTCATAGCCCCCCCTACCCCCCTCTAGTGTTGTTACCAGGGATGGAATCAAGACCAGTTGTTCCGAAACCAAGACCGGACCTTCCGAGACCGAGACCAAAACTGGACCTACCAAGACCGAGACCGAATGTTCAGAACATTGACAAATATTTCAGGAAATTGCTTTTTGTACGTCACAAAATGCAAAAATTAATGGAAAAATGGTTAATTACTCAACTAAAACCATTTCTTGGTATTAAATTACAAATTAATACTTGTGTTAATTAGCTGTTTAGTGTTGAAACTGGGTGTTGTGCATATTTTTTTTTAACTATTACTTACTTTTCCTTGTGTCTGCTGTAGATGTCTAGTAAAACTAGATATCGTCCCGTTCTCTTCGCATATTAATCCTGGCAGTGGACAAAATTTACAGGTGGCCTGGTGTTTTCTTTCCTCCTTTTCTCTCCTGTCTTAAAATTCTTCGTGTTTTAAAAAGCCTGCCGGTGCGTTGGTGGCTCTTGGTGTCTGGAGCCAGGTGCTGGGGTATGTGCCGGCTAACCCTGGCGGCTGTCTGCTGGGGCTTGGGTGCCTTGGCTTGGATGGGCCTCTGCTGAGGGGGGATTTCGCCCTCGGGGCTCGGGTCTCTTTGTCCATGGCCAGATCTGCTCCAGCGTAGTGGGTTGCTAGCAGGGCCTGTGGGCTCATCGCTGCGGCTCCCTGGGGCTTCTGCATTGTGGCTGCCAGAGGTCATCTGGGGCTTGCCTCTGCTGCTCTCTGGGGAGGGGGGTCCAGTTGTTCCTGCAGGGGGCTCCTGGGGCTCTGTCCTTGGGGGGCCACTGGATTTCTATGGCTCCGGTCTTCCTCGTGTCGTCCGCAAGTCCTAGGGGATGGATCTGTGGGCCCCCACATCTACTGTCAGATATTCTTAGGAAGAAACCTTATAGACACAAGCACACTCACACACACACACACACACACAGGTGTCTAGATTCAGGCGTTAGATACATTCTCAGTCGGGCTGCGGTTGCCACTAAATACATCTTGTACTACCTTGTAGTGTGTACTTTCCATTGAAGTTATCTGTAATTATTATATATGCAGATGTTGTTTGTTGTTGTGGATTCTCTGTTTTGTTTTCTCTTTCTGCAGGTCTCAAGGCAGACTTCAGTGTTGTTGACTTGTTTTATCTCTATGCTATTTCCTCTCTACTTCTATCTCCATTTTTCTCTTTAAACCTTTCCTCCTTCTTTCTCTCTCCCCCACCCCCTTTTTGTCTTTGTGTCCATTACATTTGAAACAAACCCAAAGCAATTTTTAATAAAGTTTCTCATATATATATATATATATATATATATATATATATATATATATATATATATATATATATATATATATATGAAAGCCGTAATGCTCCGCTTATGAAAGGAAATCTGTTACCTTGACATTCAGATGACAATTCTGAATGCCACACATTTAACGTGTCCTGAATGCCACAGGGCAGGTTAAAAAAAAAAAATTAAAAATAAAAAAATTAAAAACCAAATTAATGATTTTCTGCTGTCAGCTGCAGGTGTTTATTCAGCAAAAGCTAGACCGCACTGCGTGTGAACACGCAAACGGACTCTTAAATCAAAGGATCAAATGCTGTCTGGTTTTGTAAATGAGCACATGCAAGATGATTGCGTGTGACGATAGCAATAATAACAGTGAATATTTTTCTGAGATGGTGGGACGCAGCTGTGCTCTGATCACTGTTTTTAATTCACATTGTTGTGTGTCTGCAAGTAAAGATAAAAGGGAGTTAATTTTTCATAATTTTGACAAAAACTATTGAGTATCTGAATCCAAACCTGGTGCATTAATACTTGAGGCGGCAAACTATTGAGTGACTAGGGAAAAACAGGTCGAGACGAAGACTGATCTCGAGACCTCCATCACCGGTTGTTACCACTGCCAACTTTTATTAGGATAGGATGTGATAGACCATATTAATGGTTTTAAATATTATTTACTAAAAATCTGTGAAATGAGATGCACATTTATGTTCAGAGCCCCGGAATCAATACTCTGTAGAACCACATTTTATTACAATTAAAGCTGCAAGTCAGGCAGACTGGATGTAGAGTGTCTAAACATTAAATTTCAAAAATTGCCACAAATTTCAGTTGGATTAGGTCCGAGCTTTGACTGAGCTAGGGGTGTCCAAAGTGTGGCCCAGTGGCGTTTTTAATGATTTTATGTGGTCTGCAGAGCGAATCTAGCCAGTTGATGACCTTTCAAAAATCTTTTAGGGTGAGATTTTTCCAAAAACAAAAAAACTTAACCTGTTAAGTTCTTTCAAGGTGGACCTCCACCCTCGTTTCAAGTCTTCTGCACCTGTAACAGGTTTTCTTCCAGGGTTGACCTGGATTTACTCCATCCATCTTTCCATCTGAACAGCTTCCCTGTCCCTGTTGACATAGAGCCTCCCTAATGCATGATGCTGCCACAACCATGTCTCATCAGGATGATATGCAGTGTTAGTTGCCTGCTACACATATTGTTTTGCTTTTGAATGTCAGAAGTTCATTTCTATCTCATCCAAAGATCACCCCTTCTTCTAAAATCAACATTTAAGACCATGAAGCACTACTCCTACACAGATATTGCTTGAACAATGTTTTGGTCTAATCTGAGCAGTGCATCTTCTTCCACATGTGTCCTGTGTCCCCTACCTGGCTTGTTGAAACGGTTAAAATGGACATCTTGTGATATTTTTATTTTTTTTATTTTTTTTTTCCGTCAGTAATAGCTTCCTCCTTTCTACGCTTTCATAGACGTCAGATCTGTGGAGTACACCACTAATAGTAGTCCTATTGACAGATTTTCCAACCTGATCTGTGAATCTGTGCGGCTCCTCCAGAGCTACCACAGGGCTCTTGGCTACTTCTGATTACTGCTCTCCTTGCCATCCCTGTCAGTTTAGGTAGAATCCATGTTTTAGTAGGTCTGCAGTTGGCAATTGGTTGCATCCATCCATTCTCTTCCGCTTATCCAGGTTGGGTCGCGGGGGCAGCAGCCGAAGCAGGGAGACCCAGACTTCCTTCTCCCCAGCCACTTGGGCCAGCTCCTTGGGATGGAATCTCAAGGCGTTCTCAGGCCAGCTGAGAAACATATGACTATCCAACGGACCCTCCTCTTCAGAACCCCTGAATAGACCTTACCGGGGAGGCTTAAGAGTTTTATTTCCCTTGTAGTTGAAACACACTCTACGGTCCCCCTTTTTGAATCGAGGGACCACCACTGCAGTCTGCCAAGCCAGTGGAACTGCACTCGATGTCCACGTGATATTGCAGAGTCGTGTCAACCAACACAACTCCATAACATCCAGAGCCTTAAGGAACTCTGGGTGAATCTCATCCATCCCCAGGGCCTTGCCTCCGAGGAGCTTTTTATCCACCTCGGTGACCACAGCACCAGAGACTGGAGAACCAAACCCAAGGTCCCCAGGCTCTGCTTCCTCAGTGGAAGACGTGCTGGTGGGATTGAGGAGGTCTTCGAAGTATTCCCCCCACTGGCAGCACAGTATCTATACAACAATGTTGCTGGTGCACCTGTTCCCCTGAGACGCCGAATGGTGGACCAGCATCCCCTCGAAGCCGTATGTAAGTCATTCTCCATGGTCTCACTGAACTCTTCCCATGGCCAAATGTTTCCCTCAGCGACCCCAGGCTGCATTTTGCTTGTACTGCTGGTACCTATTGGCTGCTTCCGGAGTTCCACAGGCCAGAAAGACCCGATAGGACTCCTCCTTCAGCCTGACAGCATCCCTCACCACTGGTATCCACCAGTGGCTTTGAGGGTTGCTGCTGTGACAGGCACCGACAGCCATGCGACCACAGCTCTGGTAAGCCATCTCAGCAATGGAGGCATGGAACATGGCCCACTCTGACTCATTGTCCCCCACCTCCCCCGGAACATGTTCGAAGCTCTCCTGGAGGTGGGAGTTGAAGCTCTGTCTCATGGGAGACTCTGCCAGGTATTCCCAACAGAGCAACTGGTTGCAATCAATTTTATTTTTGGGTATGAGAGTAAAGTAAGGTGAATACAAATCTTTGTCACGGTATTCAGATTTTTTTTTTTGTGAAAAACTTGGAAAACTGTGCATTCTTTTTCACTCTACAATTATGCATTATTTTATGTTGTCTATGACACTGAATCCCAATAAAATAAACTGAAGTTTATAGCTTTGTGCAGCAGGCTGTCAGCAGGTCCTGGCTGCCAGGATGGTAAATTGGACTGGGAAACTTTCAGGGCTCATTTCGAGATACTGGCGGCTGGCAGCGGCTAGTTGCTGGGTGAAAGAGCTCTTCAACTCACCATGTGCCTGACAGGGGATGCCCTGTCCTGTCTGCTGCTGCTGGATCCTGCTGAGAGGGGCAACTATGGCGCGCTGATGAGCGCGCCGCATTGGTGGTTCAGCCAGTGTTTCCGACCAGAGCTCTTATGATTGGAATTGAGTCGATGACGAAGACGTGAAGGAGAATTCTGTGGGCTTTGGCGAATGATGTGGAGAGCCTGATAAGGAGAGCTTATGCTCACATGCCGCCTGACGTGCAGACTGAACTGGCACGGGATCAGTTTGTATGGCCGTTGTCAGTGGCGTTTTTGTGTCTACTACAGGAAGCTCTGGAATATGCACTGGAGAAAGAGATAGTGGTGGTTTCTGTGCAGGGGCACACAGAGGAGGTGCCACCAAGGATCAGGTCAGTGACTGGATCTGAGATGGCAGCAGAGAGACCAGTGTGGCTAAAAGAAGTCATGGAACTGATAAGGGGTCTGAAATTACCTCCAGAAAAACATCAGCAGATGCCACCAGGGCTGTGGCCACATTTCTGCTGGGGCTGTGGGAACCCTGGGCATCTGGTGAGGCACTGCCCCACCCAGACCCAAATACTGGGAAATGGACAGTAGGTTGGAACCTGCGCACCCCAACACCTGTGTCTCGCACGCCCCATTTGCTGACCGTCGCATTGGAACGAGACAGAGCTGGTTGAGAGAGTCAGGGATTGCTGTGGTGGGAAGCACTTCCATTGCAGACTTCTGCCATATACCTATATGCATTGAGGGGATTCCCTGTACGGCACTGGTAGACACAGGGTCAACAGTGATAGTGTTTTAACTGGAGGTGGTACCCAGGAGTCCAGCTGAAGGAAACAGCTGTTCAGCTTTGCACGGTGACTGGGGAGTTAGCACCGATGCAGGGGAGGAGTAACCTGTTGCTCACAGTTGGGGGACAAGAGATCACACATCCTGTCTGGGTGGCTGAGGTACAGGATGCATGCATCCTTGGGTTGGACTTTTTGAGACCACATGACTAACAGTTGGTCTTAAAGAGGGCCACATTGAATTTTGGGGGGAATCACATTGTTAATATGAGGCCCCAAGACATTGGTGATGGTGCAGAACTGACAGTAATGCCCTGACGGTGCTGTCAAAGAAAGGGGGGTAGTGGCGTTTTTGTGTCTACTACAGGCGACTCAATCAGGTCACCAAGAAAGATTCATACCCCCTTCCACGTGTGGACGAATGCCTGGACATGGTGGCCGGATCCTCCTGGTTTTCCTCCCTGGATTTAAGAAGCGGCTACTGGCAAGTTTCCCTGGCCCCAGATGCACAACCCAAGACTGCTTTCTGCACAGGCAAAGGACTGGCAATTTAAGGTGCTTTGTTTTGACATGTGCAATGCACCTGCCACATTTGAGCATCTGATGGAGCTGTTCTGTTGTCGGTTGTTCCGTGCACAGAATGTCTGGTGTTTTTAGATGACATTCTGGCTCATGGGGACTTTTTTCATTCCACAGTGAGAGCACTGCACAGGGTGCTGGAGAGCATTAGAGAGGCAGGGCCGAAGTTGCATCCTGATAAGTACAAATTCCTGACCAGAGAGCTGACTTTATCTATTATAGGAGGTTTGAGCAGGGGTTTTCATGTATTGCATCTCCCCTGTTCCAACTGTTACAGAAGTGCTTGCCATTCATCTGCATCTGGTCACAGGACTGTGAAGGGGCTTTTGCAAGTCTAAAGCGGGCCCTCACAAGTGCACCCATTTTAGTGCAGCCAGACCCACAATTACCCTTCTTCCTGAACACTGATGCAAGCGGTGTGGGTCAAGGGGCGGTCCTGTCACAGGTAAGACCTGAGGGAGAAAGAGTGGTGGCCTACTACAGTAAGGCTTTGAGTAAGGGGGAGCGAAGGTATTATCACCCGCAGAGAGCTGTTGACTGTTGTTTTGGCTAGCCGTCATTTCTTTTTTCTTTTCTTTTTTTTTTTCACGTGTCCTGTCCGGCAGTGTGGCACTCATAATTGTTGTCTGAATGTCAAGGTAAGGCCCAACAGATCTGCCTTCACAAGTGGAGCATTACAGCTTTCGCAATGATGTTCCCCTTGGTATGTATATGAAACTTTATTAAAAATTGCTTTGGGTTTGTTTCAAATGTAATGGACACAAAGACGAAAAGGAAAAAAAGGGGAGGGGGGGAAGAAAGATGGAAGAAAGGTTCAAAGAGAAAAATGGAGATAGAAGAGGAGAAGAGAAAAAAAGCATAGAGATAAAACAAGTCAACACCCTTGAAGTCTGCCTCGAGACCTGCGGAAAGAGAAAACAAAACACAGAATCCACAACAACAAACAACATCTGCATATCTAATAATAACAGTTATAACTTTAATGGAAAGCACAAACTGCAAGGTAGTATAAGATGCATTTAGTGGCAACTGCAGCCCGACTGAGAATGTATCTAACAGACACCTGACTCTGGACACCTGTGTGTGTGTGTGTGTCCATGTGTGTGTGCGTGTGCTTATGTCTATAAGGTTTCTCCCTAAGAATATTTGATAGTAGATGTGGGGGCCACAGAGCCAACCCCCAGGACATGCGGAAGACTGGAGCCACAGACACCCAGTGGCCCCCCAAGCACAGAGCCCCAGGAGCCCCTTACCCAGAGAGCAGTAGAGGCAAGCCCGGGTGACCCCCGGCAGCCACAATGCAGAAGCACCAGGGGGCCACAGCAATGGGGACGGGGGCAGGCCTGGGCACGCAGGATGGCCCCAGGCCGAAAAGCTTATCAGAACACACCCCCACAGTGCGAGCCCAGCACACCGCCCCCATCTCAGGTGCTCCTGCGCCCCCCACCGTGCACCATACTGCAACAGCAAGGCAGCAGCCCTGCATGACACATTCCAGAAACATAGAAGGGGGTGAGGCAACCAGTCCCAAGTGCAGAGAGCTGAAAGTTTTGGGAGTTGCAGATTGGTCTGCAGAGCAGAGGCAAGACTCTGACTTACAGGCCGTTATGTTGTGGGTGAAGGCGCAGCAATGTCCACCATGGGAGGAGGTGGCTGCCCTGTCTCCAGAGACTAAGGGACTGTGGGCCAAATTTGGGGTGCTGCGGTTGCTAGATGGTGTCCTGCAGTGGGGCTGGACAGAACTAGCCACAGAAATGAAGACTTGGCAGATTGTGGTCCCCAAAGTTCTGCGGGAAACTGTTCTCAGGAGAGTGCATGGGCCTGTGACCTCAGGTCACTTTGGGGTGACAAAGACTCTTCGGCGCCTCCACCAAGCCTTCTATTGGTGTTGGCTTAGGAGAGATGTGGAGGATTTCTGCAGGTGGTGTGACCTTTGCACTGCTCCTAAAGGACCACAGGGGCAATCCAGAGCTCAGTAGTTACAACAGTTTCCAGTGTCCACCCCCAACCCATGCAGTGGTTGGGAGTGGACATTATGGGGCCTTTTCCACATACTTGGGAACTACTTCATTCTCAATGGATTATTTTACGAAATGCCCAGAAGCTTTTGCACTGCCTGACCAGGAGGCAGGAACTGTGGTGGACGCCCTAATTGAGGAGATGTTTTGCAGACTTGGGATCCCAGAATCCATCCACAATGATCGAGGGAGAAATTTTGAATTCAGAGTTTTCTCCACCATGTGTGAGAAGTTGTGTATAGCCAAGACTAGCACCACACCCCTCCACCCCCAAAGTGATGGGTTAGTGCAACAATTTAATCAGACTCTTGCGGAGCAGCTGTCCATCATAACATTCAGTCATCAAAGCGACTGGGATTTACACCTGTCACTGGTCCTCATGGCATGCTGCACAGCAGTCCAGGATTCAACTTCTTGTACACCTGCCCTCTTGATGCTTGGCCGTGAGCTGAGGACTCCTGCACTGCTTGCATTCGGGCGACCTCCTGAGGCATCGGGGACCCCTGCTGGACATGCCTATGCTAGGCAGCTGCAGGATCGGCTGGATGTTGCGCGTGAATATGCCAGGAAGCATATTCAGGATGCTGGAGTACAACAGAAGAGGAATTACGACATGCACACCAAGGGGCAGCACATTGTCGCTGGGGAGTTAGTGTGGGTCTACTCACCCACACAAAAGAGAGGCATGTGCCCCCAACTGGACAATAACTGGGTTGGATCGTGTGCAGTCCTGGAGCAATTGGGGGAAGTTGTTTATGGGATGCAGTTGCCTCCACGGGGATGCAGGGTAGCTCTGCACCAGGACTGACTCGCACCTTACAAGGGCTCCTCTGCTCCTCTGGAACTAGGTCGGGATGAGGGGGTAACAACAACACGGTCTTCTTCAGAGAAGAGTGCTAAAAGCAGTCTGACAGACGCCTCCTCGATCAGGGGTGGAGCTCCTGTGGGAGGTCATGACCCCATGGTGCCCCAGACGGCAGCGGCCACTCCCACCGAGGTTCAGAGACTTTGCCCTCGGTGTCGAGGACTGAGGGAGGTAGTGTAGCGTGTTCCGGTAGCATTTCCATTGTCATGTTTCCGACAGCAGTTCCTACAGTTAGACGTTCATGCAGCAGCTCTGTAGTTAGATGTTCGTGACAGTTTATGACAGGGAGGAGAGAAGGCTGGAGGGGATGAAAAAAAGAGGGAATCTCTGAGTTTGTCTGTACGACGTGGCTGTGGCCAACAACCGTTCCTTTATATGAGTTACAATGCATAGACAGAGAAAGTGTTATCTTATATTATAACTTATATCTTACATATTCATATATTCAGGAAGGATAATGGAGCAATCAAACCTTTTCTGAGGCAGTTACAGTTTGATTCTGTTACCTCTGGGTATAGCAGTGACTTCAGATAAGATCTGGAAGTGAGAATAATGAGCAATGCATTCCTACCAATGGAATGGAACCTCATGGACATCAGGCTGAAAATCATTGGTTTTGTTCAAATTTGATTTGGAGTAGTTGAAATACTCCCTGCTGTTCCTATCTAGTTTGATTTGCTGCAGCAGGAAGGCTTCATACAACCTATTCCCAGCCGCCACCACACACACACACACACACACACACACACACACACACACACACACACACACACACACACTTACTTAGTGGGCAATTCCACCAAAACACACATTCTGTTTCCAGACTTAGAATACAGGATTTGCTGGATGCCCACTTTAACACAATTGCCATCTGTTCCTTGGCACTGTTGCCTGGTCCCACCCAAGTTCAGTCCAACCAGCAGTCAAACCATCACTGCTCTGTGGCTCTTACACATGGAATCACTTACACAAAAGCACACAGACTGAAAGCCAACAGTGGTGGTGAACCACTAACCATTTAGAACGAGTGTTATTTCTCTTTCTTCCTCTTTTCCACCCTTGTCTGTTATCTGATCAGCCAGCATCGTCTGTTTCCTCTTCGTTTTCATTCTGTTCTCTCCTTTAATCCTGTCATTTCCTTTCAGCCATGGTGAACTTTGCTTCAAAATGTTTTTTTTACCCCACTATTTAACAATGTTTCCAGTTTATCATCATCCTTTTTCTGTTTTTACTTTGCATACTTTTCTTTTTACCCTGAATAATTATTGATATAGTGATTGCACTGAAAGGAATTTTCACATGGCTGTTTAGGATTTTGCAGCTTCGTTACTAAGTCAAACATTTATTTGAACTTTTTTACCCTGACACTTTCAAGATTAATAAAACACAAACTTTAGACAAATGCTGTTATATTTCAGCTTTTAGTTATTTGTAAATTGGGACTAATTCCCTCATAGAAAAAAATGCAGAGTTTTAAATTAACCACCGAGATAAAAAGAAACTATATGTCAGTCACCCCCACCCCAACACACACACACACACACACACACACACACACACACACACACACACACACACACACAACAAACATAACCATGACTAGAACATTCCTAGCCTGAGCCTTAAATCAGACCTTAGCTCTCATGCTATCCCATAACTCTTTGGTCCTCATAAAGACTATCAGAGGTAATTAAATATACCAGATCAGGTCCCAAATAGGCTACATAAACAATAAATTAACATCGGGTACAAATGTGAGACTTTAAGGTTCTCACTTCCTCATTCACCTATAAAATCTGAGGCAAACCCTTAATTTACAGTACGTATTTATACTTCATGATTCTATTCGCATTTCATCATGTTACAACTACACATTTCCATGCATTTTATTCAGATGTTATATAACACAGAAACCAAATGTAACTTTTTGGGCTCCACCCAAAAATGGTATGCATATTGTAAAGTTAAAACTACATGTAACCTGGAAAACTGATGGTGAAACATGGTAGTGGGAGCATCATGGACAGGGAAACAGGCCAGAGTTGATGGGAAGATGGATGGAGCAAAATACAGGACAATCAATCCTGGTTTAAAAAAAAAAAAAAGAAAAAAAACACATCTTGAAGGCTGCTAAAGACTTGTTAGATGGCCCACTCAAAGTCCAGTCTGAAATTCAAAAGAAAAACTTGTGGTAAAGACTTAAAATTTGATGTTTACAGAAGCTTGAGACATTTTGCAAAGATGAATGGGATGAATGTAACTCTCTGGATGTGTGAAGCTGGCAGAGACTAGAGATGGAACAATAAGTGGTTTTAATGATTATAGTGATTAAAAACTGCCACTGTTTGTATTTGGCGCCCTTTGGTTTATCAAAGATAAACCAAAGGGCGCCAAGTGTTAAATGTTTCGGGTTTTCAGATTTTATAACTGAAAGCATGAAATTCAGTGGTGAAATCTTTAGGTTCAGTAAAATATTTGAGACTTAACTTTGACTCCTGGTCTGAGACTCGAATCTATAGCAACAGATTATATCATGTAATGAACAGTAACGGAAGCTGGCATGTGAGCAACAGATTGCAGCTGCTGGCCTTGTTTTGCTATGAAAAGATACGTTTGGTTGTTCACATTAGCTTTAGTTTCAACAATAATGATTACATAAATATCTCTTCAACTGAACACTGTATTAAATGTAGTACTGACTGCTACAGGAGATCCTTCCAGACCACAGGCTTCAGAATCTGCAATAACAAAGAAGAACTTCCACTATGAGTTGCAACAACATTTCTCTTTGGGATTAATAAAGTGTTGCTGAATGGAATAGATCAGAGTTACTCATCCACCCTTAACCCCACAAGTCTTTCCAAATTCACTGTTCCATTTATCTATTATTATTATTATTATTATTATTATTATTATTATTATTATTATTATTATATCTTTCTCTGACTTTCATTCCTCTTGTCAGGTCCTGCTTCTTTTGGACTCTTGCTTTGTTATTTTTTAGGTTGAATTCTTATTTTCACTTATCCCAGTTTATTTCTTGTTTGTCCGGTTTCTGGGTTGAGTATTTCAGTTTATTTTAGATTGTTTATTCTCCTGCATTTTGATTAGATCAGTTTTGTTTCTGTTTTACTTAGGACACTCTTTAGTTATTGTCTGTTTCGGTTAGATTTTGCTTCTGTCATTTCTTTGTATTGATTTCCTATTTTCCCCAGTCTAGTTTATCCCTTTTGTTTGTCTAGTGCTTAGTTTGAGTATTTCAGTTACTTTTAGATTACGTTTGCTATTCCTTGTTGTTTTGTTTATTTCAGTCTTTTCTTAGTTATTCTAGTTATTTCCTAATGTCTAGTTATTCTCAGTTATGTTTAGATTCTTTTCCCCGTTGCTCTCCCTCGCCCCCTGTTGCCATTCTCTCTCCCTGTCCTCAGCTCCCCTCTAGTTAACTGCCTCCACCTGCGAACGTTTATTTAATCAGCTCCAGCCTTTGTTCCAGCATTCACTCCCTCAGTATTTAAGCTCCTCTCCTTCAGCCACTCCTCGATGGTTCTTCCTGTTTGATACATGTCATTCCTCCCATTATGCCTCCTGTTATGCTGCCTGTGATCTCCCTGCATTCATGTTTTGTTTTTGCTCTGAATTTCTGTGGCCTCCTGTGTTTTTATAAGTTTTTATATTCTTTAATTAAATCCTCAATGACTACTTGCTGGCTCTGCCTCTCTGCAACCAACCATACACCATGACAGCTCTCCTTTCTGTTGTATGTACAGTACAGTTAAATCCTGAACTAAACATACCTCTGTCAGGTTTAGATGTAAAATTATTTTTATTAGACTAAGAAGTTTGTTTCTGATAGGAAATAAAACAGGCTTCTCTGAAAAGATAATAAAACTTTGTAACAGGAATATTATTTTAAAATCCTGAATCTGCCAGGATGAATGAATAATCCCTTGTCTAAAAGAAAGTCAATGGGTTTTCAAAGTAAAACTGAATTTTGTGACAGTAAAAAAGCCAATCAGATTCAAAAGTTGCAACTTCAATAGATTTATCAGTGTAAACCTTTGTAACAGTAAGAGGCCCTTGAATATCAAAAAAATATTTTGCATTCATGATCAAACACAGCATTGCAGATTTGCATAATCTGCAACTGACTCAGTTCACTAAACATCAGTATTTTGTATACAACTGCTATGTTATATTGCCAAATTCTTCAGCTCTTTGTCCTCATCAAAAACTCTATTTCTGTCCTTTCTTCACAGATGTGAATGAGTGTGAGCTGCTGAGCAGTGTGTGTGGAGAGGCTGAATGCGTGAATGTGGACGGCTCCTTCCTCTGTGTGTGTCCCAAGGGTCAGGACTACAATGTTATGATTGCCAAGTGTGAGGCCACTCAAACAGGTAACTCACACTCAAGCTGACAACAAGCCACAGACATCACAGCAGGCAGCTTTTTGATTCCATAGATGGATTTAATGAGGTAGAATTGAATGGAACTTCGACCACCACCGGGAGCATCTTAATGAAGAACATCTGATCTATTAAAATAGCTCCTGATCCAAGGATTCAAGACAAGTAATGGCTTTATGCTATTTATTATAGCTTCACGCTGTTTTGCTGTCAGTTTAGACATTCACAGCATTTAACTGTCGCCTGAGAAAGCTGGCTAGGAATCTAAGTTTTGTTGATTTGTCCATCTTGTTCATTTTGTTCTAGGGTCCATGTCCGGTTCTTCACAACCTACTCTCAGTTTGTTTGATATGTAGTTTATAAATGTTCCCCTTTCAGTTTTAAGGTTATGCTCATCCAGACATGTTTATGAAACTTAGCATATTATATGATGTCATTATGATGTGGTGCCTGAAACAGCTCGATTTGAAAGAGCAACAGTTCTCTTCAGGATTCTCTTGCACAGCTCCTGATTTAGGAATACGGAGACAGGAGGGAAAATAAAAACAAAACAAAGATCTCAGGGTCCAGGTCAGGTCATCTGGAATGAACAATCAAATCCAAGGAACCCAGCCCACTGGGTGAGATGAAAGATCTGGTCCATGGTTCTATTACATGGATGAAAGCCGCCCTGCTCCGCTCATACTCAGGGCTCAAGGGTTAATCTGAGCCTCTTGGTCCCACCATTTAGAACTTGGAACCACCATGCCATTCTCCCACTTCACTGCCATTATCCTGGTTAACATGCAAACTATGAACCATCATCAGCTAAAGCACTGAAATAGTCGATGAAAAACTCCACCCTTGCTGCTTCATGTAAAGTGTGTTTGTTTAGCAGCCACGTGAGCTCCTTTGTAAACCAAAATATTCTAAAGTCAACTGTGAAGTCATTGCTCTGAGAGATAGAGAAGTTATTCTAAAATAACATATATATGTGAGAGTAAATTTCATAAAAGGAATGAAAGTTTTTGAAAGGTCCAGTCAAAGTCCAGCCTGGTTGGAAAGCTCTAGAGAGAAAAATTCTTCAACATTAAGTTTAAAATCCTGTATGAAGATCGATTACAGTTCATTATCATGTTTTTCTGTTTCTTTATTTCCTTTCAGGGCCTTCAGTGGAGCGGAAGGATTGTTACTATCATCTTAATGACGAGAACCTCTGTGAGAGTGTGCTGAGCAGCCATGTCACGCTGCAGGAGTGCTGCTGCACTCTTGGAGCTGGCTGGGGGGACAACTGTGAAGTATACCCTTGTCCTGTTAATGGTACAGGTGAGTTAGTGGCTCAAAATGCCTACAAGCCTCTTGTTTTAACCCATGCCTACATATAATATGTAATGGATGATCAGCTTTAAGATCAAGCACAGATAAACTCAAAATCAGACAAAGGTTGAGGGACTTGGTTAGAAGTCAGTGTGAGTCCGTATTCTGTCTCCATGGAAACCCTCAGTTGAACTAGAGAATGGGATCTTCCATGATTGTTCATGATTGTTCAGGTTTTAACTGAGACTTTCACCTAAGCAGCAGGTACATTCAGTTTGATTCAGATGTTTTACTATCGAGACGGTCATACACAAAAACATGGCAGTTTCTTACTTGCAGATGTTTGAAACTGTAAATAATCCATCCTGTTACCAAGCAGAAGGAACATTTGCTAGGAAAGATAGTGGAGTATTTGTTTCCTGTAGGCCAACTCTAACCTCAGTCCAGCTAAGTGAATTCAAGTCAAGTTTATTTGTATAGCACATTTTAGCAGCAAGGCAGTTCAAAGTGCTTTACATCATAAAAAGCAACAATCAAGTATACAGCAAATCATCAAAATCATCAAGCAAATACACATGAAACTGATCAAAATTATTGCATAAATATCAAGCCATCAAAATTATTAGGATCATCAGGCAAATATCATTTGCTTAAGCTTTGATCCCCCATTTCTGCTCTCTTGTAGACCAGTTCAGCCAGATGTGTCCGTCTGGAAGAGGTTTTATTCCTAATGAAGACATGCTATATGGAGTAACGTTCTCAAACAGTTACAAAGGTAAGAAAAGTGGAAATATTTTACCCTAATCCAGTTTAAATACATGATATATTTTAAGATGTTCGGTAAAAATTATTTTTATTGCTCATTGAGTACCGTACAAGAAAACAACACAGAAGTTCTTTGACATGTCTATTAAATAATAAGACAAAACACAAATATATGATACATATGAAATAAGTGCAAGATTTCAGTAGTGTCCTTTAACCAAGGATGAGGTAATCAGAAAACATGTACTCTAAGGAACTTAATGCTTTCCCCTCTTTACTGTAGAATTTCTGATGCTGAGGGGTGTGTGCTCAGATCATGTGCCCCAGGAACTGATGATCATCTTGTTCATTTTGTACACACTGAGCACCAGGTTGTTGATTCTGTAGCACCCCTCCAGCTGTTCAACTTCCTCCCTGTAAACTGAATTAGTCCCACTAGTTTGAAATCATCTGTAAGTGTAACAATCAGCTCAGGCCTTGGTAAAGTGTGGGTACTCAGGTTCAGTTTTGTGTTGACAGTGGGAACAGCAAAGGACTGAGGACACAACCTTGAGAGGCTCCAATTTTCATCATGATGGAATTCGAGACATTCTTTCCGATAGGGATTGTGGTGTCTTAGTTATGATGATCAGAAATTTTTCCATTGTTCTCTGATAATTGATGTAAATAAATGCTGTGTTAAAATGAATGTAGATGATTCTGGAATTAGTGTTTTTGTTGTCCATGTCCAGAATACTAATTGCAACCACCTGCAGTGCTATGCTATGCCTTAATCAGCTTTCAATAAATTCTCTGTTGTCGTCTTGTGGGATCGATGAACTGCATCGCTGGCTGGGATTCATGGCAAATGACAGTTCTATTGTTAATAAATAAGTACTTTAATATTACAGTCACCTAACAGCACACACACATTCTCTCTGTCTTTCTCTCTCTCTCTCTCTCTCTCACACACACACACACACACACACACACACACACACACACACACACACACACACACACACACACAGGTCACTGGGTCTGAGGAAAGGTTGGTCAGTGTCATATCCGATGACCAGATAGGGTTGCTGGAACTGCAAGTATTTTCGCTGGCAGATCTTTGCTCTGGGTCTTCCTTCTACTTACTGGGGATGCTACAGAGTACATGGTTCACAAAGCCCACTGACAAAACCAGATGAGGCTATTTGTTTTTTTTAGTCTATAGAACCATTAACAGGTCGTTGTTTGCACAACATGGTGAGGCTGATAATATTTGTACTGAATATAGAGTTTGTGTGCTTGTAGGTGTTGTACTCCCAACCAGTGGCAGCTAGCCTGAGAGCCAATTAAAAATAGAAAACCTTTTACCTCTCAGTTGTGCCTTGAACTGTGTTTGTAATGCATTTTTGCATGTGAAGTCAGTGAGGAGGTGGCGCCCCCTTGTGTTGAGTAGGTGGATCCTGTTTGCTGCTGACACAAGGGGCAGGCCAGATGGCTGAGTACACATCTGAGGATTTCCTAGAATTTGGTTTTCAGTGGGCGTAGTTGTGTGGCGGTGTCAACCAAACTAAACTCAAGTGGGGTGGAGTGAAAGTTTACCTGTGACATCATCAATGCTTTCAACTCAGTGCTTCATTAAGCAACCAGCAAATGGGAAGATTGTAGAAATTCTGTAAACTGGAAAAGGGTGGATGTTTGTTTGGCAAGGTGGGGGGAGGGTTAATTAATGGCCTGCCTGTCTAAGGTCTAAGGCAGTATACATAAAACAGCTGACCCCCCAGCACACTTTGACAAGCATTGAAAGTGTTTTTGCTGTGAAGTTTAGATGCACACAGATGTTCTGCATGAATTTTTCGATAGAACCCCTTTTACTCTGAGGTGATGAAAACAGACCATGTTTCTGTCTTACTATTTGCAGATGCAGATGAATGCAAACTGTTTGATAAGGAGGTGTGTAAAGGCGGCTACTGTGGGAATACAGAGGGAAGCTATGAGTGTTACTGTACGAGCGGACACTACTACGATCCAGTCAAGCTGGAGTGCACAGGTCAGATGCAGTAAAACAAAGACGTGTGTTAGTGAGTCAAATCATTTGGCTAACTAGTGAATCTTGTTTCTCTGTAAAATGTCTGCTTATCTAATTGTTTTGTAGATGTCAATGAGTGTCTGGATGAGTCCGTTTGTGATGGCGGGGAGTGTCTGAACACAGATGGCTCATTCAACTGCTTCTGTAAACCACCCATGGTGCTGAACCCAAACAGTAACCGCTGTGTTGTGCTTCCCCACCTGGCTGGTGAGATTTTAGGTTTTTCTTAAGATCTCTTTATTTTTAAAAACTGTTTTAGTATAAAATAAGAAACAAGGCCAAAAAAACACACTGCTCATCTCGTACAAAACACATCAGTTGTACCAATCAGAGCTTTAGAGGTTGATTTCTGATCCAAGATTAAAGCTTTGATCTGCTGATACAGATTTTAGACAATTTTGATGTCTGTTTATAGCGGGCTGCACAGTGATGCAGCTTTTACCATTGTTACTTTATAGACAGGAGGTTCAAATCCATGCTAGGATTATTGATCTCTATGAATTGCCTTTCTGTGTGTGTGTTTGTGTCTGCGGTTTACCCTGTGATGGATTGGCAACCTGTCCTGGGTGTACACGCTTCTCGTCCAATGATCGCTGGAGAAAGGCACATGCACAACCCGCCCCCCAGTCCTGCATAGATAAGTGGGTATAGGTCATCGATGGATGAAACTATAAATAACAAAATTATTTTTCTACTCAAATGAACTTGAAATCAAACTTTCTCTACAATATATTTATAGTACAGTAAATCAATAGTTTCTCATTCACAGAACAGTCTCTCTCTGCATCCCATAACATCCGCAAATACAGTATATGGATCTAGAAACTCCAGTTTCACTATGGAAAAAACAGCTTATCTTATTTTCATGTTATAACTCTAACTATAGCATTAGCTTTTTTCTTTTTTATACAACTAAAAATATAATGCATGAAAATATATTATTCTATCCACCCACTGTCTACACCTGCTTATCCTTGCAATGTCGCAAGCGAGCACTGGTGCTCCTTTCCAGTGGTCACTGAGCAAGAGGCAAGGTGCAACCTGGACAGGTCAGAGTCCATCACAGGGCAACACAAAGACACACGACAAACAACCAATATAGACAGACCAAAAAAATTGTAACAATGATGTTTTAGTAGGGAAACTGAGTACCCAGAGAGAACCCTGTGAAGATCTCAGTATTCAAACCCAGGACCTTTCTTCTGCAGGGAACAGTGCTACCAACTGCACCATCATGATCTTCATGCTACAACATATTCACTGCTTTCCTACAAGATATCAAACAAATAACTCAATTTAATATTTGATAGAACAGAGATGTAATTTAGAGTTGTTCTTTTATTACAACCTTACAGAAGCACCAAGCAGCCTTTTTGTTGTGAACAATCATTAGGTTACCGTACATACAAGTGGGGCCAGCTGAGGTGGTAAGTTGGGAGTGTGGGGGGGTTATAGCTATATGCATGTGTGTGTTTGTAAGTAAGTCCGTGAAACACTGCCCAACCAGGCCATTGTCCTTGATGGCTGATGGAGGGTCTGCCTTAAAGTCTCACTGGTACATCTCAATGGCGAGGATTGCTAAGCAGTCTGGAGCTTTGACACAGGCAACATATATTTAAGGTTGTTGCATATTGTCTTTGTTCCACTGTGAATATGAAAAGGGGGAGGAATATCTGTGTTGAAACAGTAAGCTGTGTTTTTCTCAGGAGACTTTAAGATGCTCTGCAAACTTCCACTGTATCCATTCAAAGGCTTTTACTATTAAACAGTGTGGAAACGTGACAGAATCAGAAATAAGTTGGGTTTTTTTACTTTTACCTTTGATTTCTTTCTGATTGTATTGATTTTATCCTCTATTTTAATTATGTAATATCATCTAGCAAAGACACAGATGCTCTATAGCAGAAATGGTGTGTGAAGACATGAAAATATTAAATCTGTGGATGAAAAGAAAAGGCTGTTCCCCAGCAGCTCTAAGGAAACTAAATGATTTTAGGTACCAGCAGCCATGGATGGATGGATGGTACTAGTAATTGCAAAAAGACAGAGTTGGTATTGTTTGTGTTAGAGGTGGGCGGATCAATCCAAAATATTAATAATATCGATACCAAGTCTGTATCAGTATTGGATCGATAGTAGCGTGATAAGATTGATACTTTAGTTTCAGATTCCCTCTTGAAATTTTGGTGTATTTTTGTACTGTAGTTTCTAAACTTTACCGTAAAAAAGATTTTGGTTTGATTTGCTCTCAAATCAAACCTTTTTTTTTTTTTGCAGTTTATGTAGAAAACAATACGCACAAATTTTTGTTTTTCTATTGTTTCTCTTTATCATGTAAATATGCTATTAAAGTATTTTGTAGACACCTTTAAAGTTTATCTAAATTCTGTTAATAATTTAATGGAAAAAAAACACAAAAACAACTAAAGATCAGATGTTTGATGATATATCATACTTGCATAAGTATTTGTATCGGTAAAGTTGATGCTAGCCCTGTATTTACTTGGTATCGGATCAATACCAAAGTATGGACCATCACACACCTCTAATTTATGTATGATATTCCAGTTGATAACATAATATTATATTTGAGTGCAAACAGAACCTAAAAGCATGTTTTCATATAGATAGTAACATTGGATGTATTTGTAGAGCAACAGGAGATGGAGCAGGTGGACTATCAGGGGCTCTGCTGGCAGACAGTCACAGAAACCAAGACGTGCACGCGGCCCCTGGGGCCCAACAGAAAGATCACCTTCACTGAGTGCTGCTGTCGCTTTGGTGAGGCCTGGGGAATGGACTGCGCCTTGTGTCCCGCCCGACACACAGGTACACAGCTAACCGACACACTGTTACAGGTCTGTGGCATGCTAAGTACACATCCTCCTGACCTGAATAACTATAAGTGTAGCAAAATATTTTGATACATAAGGTTTTTTTTTTTTTTTTTTTTTTTTTTAATTCTTTTCAGAAACAAAAATAACAGACCAATAATACTGAAATTTGCTTGCCTGTCATTTTGACCACTAATATGAAGTTTTAATTCATTAATCTAAAAATCTTTGTTTTCAAGTTCTAAATCTGCTTAGCAATCTAGAAAATTGTTTAGCATAGATAACTGTCATTAGTCATACAGGAGGGAGCCTCACACCTTCGTGTTATTAGCACATTTCTCAGGAATCAGAGATTTTGTCTTCTTTAATTTGACTGTTTTCTTCACTGCTCAGAGGACTATGCATCCATGTGTAACATTCCTTTGGGTGGGAGGCGGCAGCCGTATGGTCACGATGCCCTGGTAGCTGGTCTAGTCCATGAATATGAAGTGAGTCCAGACTACTTGACATCACCAGATGAGCAGCATGTCCGAAACTTTTTTGAAAATGAAGAGTGTAAGTATTTACCCTTTTCTTCAAGCCACAACTTCAGACATAAATGTGTTTGATCAGATCAAAGAGAACCTTTATTAGAGGATTTATCTTGGGGGAACAGCTTCTACCGACAGACAGGATATCAGGACCAACACGGCAACATTGAACAAATTGAAATAACTGAAGGATACCGCACTCAAGCTGGCTAATGATGGTATCTGAGTTAAAGCTTCCAGTTCTGTAGGATATAAAAGGGGTTTTTCACTATTTTTAATTCACCTGAGCTGTATTTCATTTCCACTTGTTCAATATCTGAGACTTTTTTTCAGATCAAACCTGGAGTACACTTTAGGTTCATAGATTAAGATTTATGAAACCTATATTCTATTTCTCTATTAACATAAAGGTTGTCATGGATGGACACAAACATGAATAAACAGATGGTTCCAATTTGGGTGGAGTCATTTTACACCCTATATTGAAATCAACTAAATAACCCCAATTTTAGGCAACCAACTGTCTTTTTTGACTAGCTTTACAGGAGTTAAAGCGCACATGGGTTGTTTTGACGTCCATCCTGGTGGTGCTTTCTGAAGAGCGTGACGTCACATGCAAACGGTCAACAGAAGAGTGTCGGCTAAGACAACCTGTTTTTCTCTAACACCAAACAGAGTTACCCTATTAGGTCAGTCAGGATTAGAAAAAATATTTTTATTTGCTACTTACCAGAAAAATAACAGAAATACCTTTTTTTTACTTTGCTGAAAGACAGAAGTTTTCATACACTAAGATGACAGCAGTGTCCTTTAAACAAGTTAGGAAAGCCCAGATGATGATGTCATACACCTTTAAGCTTCTGATTGGTTAAATCATAACGTCAGAGTTAAACAGAGGCATAGTTACAGAGCTGTTAGGTTGCATTTTATATATTTACAACTGTACTTCAAAATAAATTTTCTGAAAAACTATGGTTTTATATAAGGGAATGAATGTTTCCATTAGGGCTGGGCAATATGGCTAAAAAACACATCACGAGATAAGCATTTCATATCAGTCGATAATTATTGATTAGGGTTTATTTTATATCTAACATACTTCCAAACTGGTGACGTGACCTTTCCTCTTTTATTCACAGTGTCTTCTTGAGCTGTTGCCCTCCTTTCCTCCTTCCTCTCCACCCTGTTCTTTTTGATTTTGAAGCAGTTATGGGGCAGGGTGGCAAACATGAAACTGCTCCCACATACTCAGGCATAGTGTTGTCAGAGGCTGGGCTAGAATTTCTCCAGGTCTGTCATTTTGATTGACGGCATCAAAAAATTCCTGTCATCTATTTTTTTCCCTGTCAGATTTTAAATGATAATAATGACATATTCTGTTGCATTTAATTGTCATTCGATTATAATTAATATTAAACAACCTGAATGGAAACTCTACATCATGCCATCACATCAAGCAGACATGTAACTTTTTCTCCACAGTGACAAAACCGACTGACTGTGGAACCAGTAACTACATATAAACAATGAAATGAAACTATCGCACTTATTTATGAACATGGACATGAACTGCGCACAGGTTGCGATTTCATACTCAGTCGTACCGATTGCCAACATTTCTTGTGACAAATCCCTTCATTTTCCACAAACCGAATGGATACGAGCAGGTTTGATGAGCTAGTTGGAGCCGAGCCCCGTTTCTTCTCCACCAGGGCGGCCGCCGCTCACCTGTCAGTGCGCCACAGAGAGCGCCAGTCACGCTGCGCGTCCTTATTGCGACAGGTTGCGCTGACTCTCAACATGAGCTCGATGTCGCTTACAAAACAGTTCGATGTGATCACTGTTTCGTGCAACGGTCGTAAAAATGTACAGACATGTCCAGTGGACGTCCACTTTGACTCCGCGTTGTTCTGCCTTGATTACATGCGGACCTCCGAGCACTGTTGCCAACTTCTCAGCAAGGAAAGTAGCTATTGGCTGTCCTAGAAGTCGATGGATGACGTCATCGCTTCATTTGCATATTTGGTCATGTGTGATCCGGGCAGTAGAAGTAGAATGATCTACTTTGGCAGGGCAAAAGTCACTAAAATACTCCAAATGTTCAGAACTTCAAATAAACTTTAATAATTTAATAATGTCAGTTTAGTAATGTAAACATTTTACCTGACCCTACACCACATGAATCAGTTTTGTATATCAAATTGACCCAAAAGACAGTTATTTAAATTCAATTCAAATTCAACAATACTTTATTTATCCCAAAGGGAAATTAAATATTGATGTAACTCATTTAGTCAAGGAGTTATTATAGATGGTGATGGCTGTGGGCAGGAAAGATCTCCTGTAGCGGTCCATTTTACAACCAGTCTGAAGAAGCCTCTGACGGAAGAGACTCTGTTTTCCAATGACAGTCTCATGAAGAGGATGTCCAGGGTTGTCCATAATTTTCTTAATTTTATGTAAAATCCTTCTTTGCATCGTCATCTCCAGAGGTTCCACAGTCGTCCCCAGAACAGAACCAGCTTCTTTATCAGGTTGTTGAGCCTTTTTAGGTCCCTGGCTCTGATGCTGCTGCCCCAACAGATGATGGCAGAGGAGATGACGCTCTCAACAACAGACTTATAGAAGATCTGCAACATCTTGCTACAAACCTTGAAGGATCTTAGCTTCCTCAAGAAGTCCAGTCTGCTCTGTCCCTTCTTGTAGACGCTTCACTGTTGAGTCTCCAGTCCAGTCTGGTGTCCAGATGAACACCGAGGTATTTATATTCCTCAACCACCTCCACTTCTTCTCCCATGATGGAAATAGGGTTTGATCTGACCCTGTTTGTCCTGAAATCTACAATCATCTCCTTAGTTTTGTTCACATTCAAGGTAAGATGATTGTTTCCACACCATGCCACAAAGCGCTCCACCAGCTCTCTGTACTCAGCTTCTTGTCCATCTCTGATCCACCCGACAACTGCAGAGTCATCTGAGTGTTTCTGGAGATGACAGGAGTCTGACTTGTGCTGGAAGTCTGAAGTGTATGGAGTGAAAAAGAATGGTGAGAGTACAGTCCCCTGTGGTGCACCTGTGCTGCTGACCACCTGGTTAGACACACAGTCCTTGAGTTTCACAAACTGTGGTCTGTTTGTCAGGTAGTCATGGATCCAGGGGATTGTTGAGGCCTCCACCTGAGTCTTCTGGAGTTTCAGATGAAGCAGATCAGGCTGAATTGTGTTAAATGCACTGGAGAAATCAAAGAACATGATCCTCACAGTGCTGCCTGCTTGGTCCAGGTGACAGTGGGTTTGTTGAAGCAGGTGTATGATGGCGTCTTCAACTCCAACTCCACAGCGATAAGCAAACTGCAAGGGGTCCTGATATGTGCTGGTTTGCTTCTTCAGGTGGGCCAACAGGAGTCTCTCCAGAACCTTCATGATGTGGGTTGTCAGGGCAACGGGTTTGTAGTCGTTGATGACTGATGGGTGAGTTTTCTTTGGTACTGGAACCAGACAGTATGTCTTCCACAGCGGTGGTACCTTCTCTTGGGGCGAGCTAAGGTTGAACTCAGTGGTACACACAGTGGAGGAGGTGAATCAGCAACTGAGGTTGTGTGGGAAAAAAATGCAGGAATTATCTTAGTGCAACAGTTTCAGTGAAAAAACATTAGGCAACATGAAAAACTATATTTATATTATATTTACTGTAATCCAGAGCGGGATCACCGACAGCTTTGTGCATGCTTGATTCAATTGCAATGTGGAAACAGAAGGGAGTGGGTCTCCTCTCTGCTCTACTGCTGAGCCTGTTGTCTGTCAGACTGACCACCTGTAAGTGCTTCTGAGGTGGGAGGGGCTCCCGGCAGCTCTCACTGTAACTGCAGTGCTTTCCTGTTTTTTCGCCAAAGTCTCCAATAAAGCAGAGAAAAGTCGCTGGATTTATCGCTAGTCGCTTTTTTGAAAAAAAGTCGCCAGAGGGTCTGGAGAGTCACTAAATATAGCGACAGAGTCGTCAAGTTAGCAACAGTGCCTCCGGGAGAAGCAGGCCGGAGCACGTTGGGGACAACAGAAAACTGCTGCTGTGCACTGTGCACAACACCTTATTGCTAGGTAACCACAGGGCAAGTTAGTTGATGCCACCAACCTTTCTTAGCTGGGCCCTGAGAGGTTGAAAGACTAAAGCCTTCCTCTGCCTCCATCCCCCAGAATTCTGTGTGGTTCTGGATCGGAGTGAAATTATTGAACTTTCTATCGGACGTATTTTCTATTGGTATTGATCACGTCTATCGTGATAGATGTCGTTTTATCTCCCAGCCCTAGTTTCCATGTTGATTAATGTTAAAAATCCATTCAGGAGAGGCATCTGTGTAATTATCTGACTGTATGGATGATATGCTCTAACTGAAAAACGGAAAGATTTGGCTTTCTTGCTGAAGCTTCTCTTATACTTAAAAATCAGTTCTTTTACGTTTTCACGTGGAAGTCACTTCTCTGCATTGTGACATCTTTATGGGCATGCATGCAAAGTCAAGATAAGTGAATTCATGTTTTTTATTCCAAATGCAAAGTGGGTTTTTTGGGGGGAAATGGTTGATATCTTGGGAAAAAGAAATTCTTCTGTCTGTGAAGCAATGCTGCTTAATGTCTCGCTGTCTCAGCCCTGCAGCTTCTCAGCTTCACTTTGCTTAATGTGGGTCAACTTTTAGCTTCAAAGAAAAGCAGTGCTGCCTTTTTATTTCCACCCTGAATGTAGATTTAGTTTCCTAATATCTCAGATCAGTAATCCTTACATTCACAAGGATATGGTGAGGTAGAAACTTGTCTGTCTTTAAGTGATGAGAGGTGAATGTTATGGAAGTTCAGTGTAATTTTTTCCCCTCATGTTTAGCGTGCACACTGCAGAACTCAATTATTTACCACAGGGATGCTTGAAGCAGCTGCTTCTTCAAACCAGAGGAGATCAAATAACCAAGAAGCTCCAAAAACATGCATGAGGATGGTCATGTCTGGCTTTTAGGTCCCATCAGCTGCAACCTAACTTGTAGAGCTGCTCTCCTGGCCGAGCTGTTGTAGAGATGATCAGATTAGACTGATTCAGTGTTTTAATGTTGCAGTTTACTAATATGAAACTTCTCACAAACCAACACAATGACATTTAACAGCACTTTGCTGCCATCTTGTGTCCTTTCTTTGGTAAATCTTGCCGATAATGTGTGCAAACATACCAACCTCACTGCATTTAATCATTAATTACTACTTAGACTCTTAAATAATGTGATTAAGTTATATATGAATTGTACAACCTAATGGAAAAACGTTTGTCTGTGCTCTGTTAATGCATGCATCATGTGGAAGCAGATTTAAACACACCATCTCTGGACATGTTTCCATGTAAATGCTTACCTGTTGGAGAATTAGGCCCAAAGACAGCCAGACATGGCTGCAGTGCAGTCTAACAACAAGCTGTAACCTTCTTCTCAGTACCAAGTATGCAGATATCAGCCCATAGCTGCTCCAGGTCAGCTCCTCCTGATTTTTATATGAGTCATGTTTGCATTTTCATAGTTTGCTCCCTTTGGGTGTTAGAAATTTTCCACAGGCTTTCAACACTGGAAGCAGGAGCCACACTCAGGATCTCAGGTTGCTTTAAATATGTGCAGGATAAAAGATCAGCCCTCTGTAGCCCAAACAGAGCACTGATATGGACAGGAACCTCAAAGTAATAAAAACTACTAATAATATGAGGCTTAACGCACTGATAAATAGCACCATGATACATTTGAAGTAACTTCTGACTATAACTTGGCTCCTTTTGTTCTGTCTAGATAAAAACGGCTGATTAGTCTCTGTTTGCTATGACTTGAGCAAACACTTTCAGCTCTAACCAAATCCAACAACCTCAAACATCCCATCACAGCCTGTTCAGTCCTGGATCTGGTACCTGTCTGAAGTACTACATATTAGTAATAGTTCTGGACACCTCCAGGCTCATTTGATCAAACTGTTTATCACCAGCTGATTATAGGACTAATCAGAACCACTCAGATGTTTGTCATAGGCTTGAACAAAACAATCGATATTTCTACAGTTCAGTGATTATCTTCCAACAACCAAATTGTTTTTTAGATTTTTTGGCTTGTTGAGGTTGTGAATTTAGAAAGTTTAAAAATGGTTGAAATTTTGGTCCTGGTTTCATCTGGATTTCCGGCTTCTAAGAGGGTTTCTTCCTGGATTAGCCTGAATTTATCCCCATCCAGCTTCCCTTTAACTCCATCAAGTTTCCCTGTCCCTGCTGAAAACAGCATCCCCACAGCATGATTGAGGTTGTGTGTTCAGTCTTATGTGCAGTGTTGGTTCTTTGATGCATTTTGATTGTGGTCTCTAGAACACCTTCTTCCACATGTTTGCTGTGTCTCACCTCTCATTTCACCCTAGATATTCTCTGGCTTTAGATGTGAAATGTTAAGACTGTAGTAATATTCATCTGTGAAGTTTAGGCTCTAAAGCACATTCCAACTTTACTTACACTCCTTCTATCCAGCGCTGATCAAATGATGTAAGAGAGGTAAGTTAATAACTGGTCTTTATCTCTCAATACAACCCTACTTTAAACCATCTGAATGATCCCGTTAGGGCTGAGCAGATCTGTTCTCACAGCCTCTCTGTTAGTTTAACCTGTCAACCCTGGCTGGATGTTTGTGCTGTAGATCGTTACAGTGCATTTGAGGGCTTGCAAGCTGAGGAGTGCGGGATCCTGAACGGCTGCGAGAACGGTCGCTGCGTCCGGGTTCAGGAGGGTTACACCTGCGACTGCTTTGCGGGATACACCCTGGACCTGTCCCGCATGGCCTGCGTTGGTAGGAGGCCGCTCACTGTTATGTAAAGCCAATCACACCTTTACTCTGTTTCACGCCAACACCTCTCTCTGCACGCAGATGTGAACGAGTGCTCAGAGCTGAACACCCGGATGTCACTGTGTAAAAATGGAAAATGCATCAACACAGTGGGCTCCTATCAGTGTGAGTGTCTGCCCGGCTACAGGGTTTCCGATAAACCCAACTACTGCGTGAAGGCGGACAAGCACCAAACATCCACACACACTCAGTGAGACGAAGCAGAGACCAGCGGGAGAGAGTGGCCACAAAAACCACACACACAAGCTCATAATCGTCATACATGTGAGGACATCCACTGACTACAGTCGGTCAATGAAAACTTCTCAGCAGCAACCAAATTCCTAATATCCTCAAACACAGCTGACCCTCAGCACTGAGCAGGAGGCACAACATGGGGAGCAACACTTCGATTTTTCCTTTCATTTAGCATAACCCAAATCATCAAATCCTAAATATTTCTTTACCATTTATATTACCATGTCCTGTTTCATCATATTATCAACGGCATCCTAAACACCTGTAGCTTTTTTTGTCTTCATAAAATTAAATTATTATGCTTGAGAGATAATTATTGGTCAGTTGGGTTAAAAAATTGCTTTTTAGTTCTACTCTGATGGCCAAATATGTATGGTTGACCGAGGCTTTAAAGAAAATGATGCTTCTGATTTATTTGTTTTGTTTTGCTTTGCAAGATTATAAACCTGCTTCAGTCCAACCAGTTTATGGGATTAATGTGAGCAGTATAACTGGTTTACCTATGTTTCCAGTTACCATGGATCTTTCTTTAGAGGATCCTTAGGAAACATTTATATTAATACTTATTTTGCTACCAAAGTTACATAAATGCATGATCTATTATGAGAATCTGTATTTATTGGAGACCTGGTTGGTCATTTGTAAGCTAATGTGTGGATTTCCTGCAGAGATCAGAAGAAAAACAGTTGAGGTGCATCTTAGATCTGAGAAGAGCGAAGGAATAACAGGTCCATGACAATACACACAAACACACACAGAGACACACACCCAAAATCAAATCCACTATATTCAACACTGTATAAAGAAAAACACATTAGGCAAAGATGAACTATAAAGTTACTTGATGAAGCTTATTTGTGGGAGTGAGATGTGTGTAAAAAATGTTTGATTTTATCTTTTCTAAGTGCCTTTAATTTGTCTCTAAGTGGTACTTTGAGGCAGCAGAGATGGATTTGTTCTTTTAACTTTTTGACAAACCCAACATATGAATCTATCCTGGGGGATCCTGTTGAATTTCACAGCACTTCAAAAACATTGTTGAATATGTCATTCTGTAAAGATTTCAGCTGTCTGTTCCATCCCTTCCTCTGGGGACTAGCCGTTGTTATCACACCACAGCACTATCAGGTCATTTAGCCTGTAAGTTGCTCTGAGCTAAAGGAAGTCACTCAGCTTTGGAAAGAAGCTTTTCTTGGGGTTTTCTCTTTGATGTGTAACAGCTGTCAGATGCAATCAGACAACTGCTAAACACAGGACAAAACTATGCGTCATGTTTTCCACAAAGAGCTACAAGAGCTGCTGCTCCTTCCGTCTGTCTTCAAGAGACTGAAACCGTCTTTCCTGACTCTGTTTCGCTGCAAAGTCTTGCCAGGCTGCGACGTTGTTGTGGGACAGCAATGGGAGAGAAGAACCTAGTGTACATTTCTACAAAAGAGTGGAGAAAATAGCTTGTGTATTTGTAATTTGTACATGAACAAATGGCTTTTTCCGTGAATTCATAACATAATGTACATTAAACCCACTGGTAATAAACCACAAATTGTGATATTTAATGGTACTTCTTTGTTCCCTCCTCCTCCCCCCATCATCTTAAAACATTCACTGAATGTGATCATGGAGTTATGATGTATGACTCAAGATAGTCTTCAGCCTGTCATTCCCACCTTGGTCATTCATTGATATTTCTCAGGTAAAATGAACAATTTATACTTTTTTGTAGGTTTGGTGGTGGTGGGGGTCTTACGTATTTTCCATGAAGGTAATTGTTACTTTCAGTTGTTATAAAAATGCTGTACATATCAAACACAACTTAAAAGAAATTTGACTTCACAATTTGAAGCCTTTAAATGGGCCTCTGTCTCTTTAACTTTGCCTTCAGCACTTCATCACGTTTGCTGTTTACAACCATCCTTAGATTGAGAAGTAGTATGTATGCATGCTGAGCTCAGCAGCTGTGCAGTTCAACCAGGTTTGGTTTTTTTTTTTTTTTTTTTTTTTTTTGCTAATTGCTGCTACCACCAGTCTGGAGGAGCTGAGTGGGGGAGGCACAGGGGAGGGATGCTCTGTGAGGCTGAAGCTCAGCTTGGAGACTGCAGCTCCAAGAAATAGGTGGCGCTTTGTGAGAACAAGCCTTTAGGCACCCCTGAACAGCTGCCATGGGAGATTCAAGGATTCCTCAAACATGTATGAAAGAATCAAAGCAACTATCCAGGTGTTCTTTGATGAGGGAATAACATGATGTAAAGCTAAAAAAAAAAGATCAATTTTATACAATATCCCCCCACAACCACCTCCCGAAGAGGTTTTACCAGCAAAGGCATTGGATGCATGTGATTTTCAGAACTTTGACATTTCTCTCTTAACATTCTGGATATCTTTTTTGTTGGTTTGTTTTAACATGTCCTACCCAGCAGTGTGGCACTCAGAATTGTTGTCTGAGTCAAGGTAAGGTTCAACAGATTTACTTTCACAAGTGGAGCACCCGCCAAATGTCCCCGGCGGGAGGCCCACACCAGGGGCCGACAGCCCCCACTATGCTCCCTCAACCATACAAACAAATCCATGTCACTATTACTACAATGTCAACCGAGGGACAACCTTCACCAAGCCCAGATACAGTATCAAAATGTCTGCGGCCCCACGCCTTAAAAAGGATGGAACCCCTCCACAGCACACTCTACAACCCTCCACAGCACCCCTTAACCAGCAGGGCCAACATCCCCCTGATGGAGCGATGAGCAGGCCAGGAAACAAGGGAGCCTACCAAGCAACCTGGCCAATGCCAGCAACCCAAGCCCACCCATCCACGAAAAAATACACGTGCCCACGCCAACCAGGAACCTGTACCCGAGCTGACCCACCACTCCAGGCCAAGCACAACCCACCAGCCACCCCAACGCTGCCACAAGGTGCACTCCACTGTCCCACCCACCTGACAGAGACTTCTGCTCTCTCCCTCTGGCACCGGGCCAGAGGGAGAGAGCAGCGGGGAGAAGCAGAAGAGGAAGGCTGGTCCAGCACACTAAAGACCAGGCACCCACCAATCCCACACGACAGACCTGGAGGTGTCCAAGCATACCAGGAGCGCACCCTCCCCACACAGCACTCCCCCATCGCAAAAGCCACACCAGGCCGACTAGCCAGCCCCGCTGGTAAAACGAAGCCATGACCCCAGTTGCCACCACATACCACCAACGGCTAAGCACAAACCCCCAGCCAACAACCCGCTGGAACCTGGTGGCCACCCTGAGCAAAGGGCCGGCCACCGCAACCAGAAGCCGTGATCCAGAAAATTTGACTGCCGGCCCCACCCTCAACTGCCCCCAAAGGCCCAAGCCCATCCACAGCCCAGACTCGAACCAGATGGCCTGCTCCTCCTCCCAGCCCCCAACCCCAAATGGCACACAGAGAACGAGGGTTTGAACAGACTCCACACCTCCCTCCGCCCACTCAAATATGGTGTTGTTGCGTGTTGTTGTATAGTTCATTTAAAATGGGGAAGATGGAGCAGTGACCAACACAGACACCCTCCTTTGCCAGAGAGAAGCCGGTGCCAGTTCACACCCGAACCCTTGCCCAGAACCCTAGATGTCTACATGCAACATTTGGGAGTGGACACAGAAACCGGAGGTGAGACTGAAACAGTTCACCCCCTGCATGCCATTAGGTGTCCCCAGCTCCAAGACACTATATGTGTGTGTCATTAGAATGTTATGAGAGTGTCAAAGTTGTATAATAAAATTGGGGCCCAGGCCACCATGAGCCCACGGAAATGGAGGACCCTCCCCACACCTCAGTGGCGCACCTACACCCCAAGGCCCATGAGGGGTGGTGGACGTTTTGGATATCAATTTCTGGCTGATGGTGACCCATTCTTTACTTCTTAGCACCTGAAGTTGATTGGTTTGTTGGCATCTGGTTCTCCACCTCCTTCAAACTTACAACAGATTTTCGGCATGCAGTGTCAGAAGTGTGGACTTTAGTCAAAGCTGAGTAACAAATTTGATTACTTTAGACTCCACAGAATTATAAAATACTTTGGACTTCTTGAACTTTCAGACCAGTGACTTGTAACTTGAACCGTTTAACTTGAGAATACTAGATATCTTACACCAAAGTGTGTTATAATGCCTGGATTGCAACAAGGGAACCGCACCACACAACTCAGTACATTGTGCTCCTCTTGTCATTTGCCAATATTTCTTTCTCTTATTGCTGCAACAAGAGAATCTGATGGATGCAATGAACATGTTAGTGCCTCAATTTGACAAATCCTTGTTTCATTGTGTACATATAAGACAGTCAGATTAATTAATAATGGCTAGAATTTTGAGAATAGATGAGTTCATTGTTATTGTTTACTTTGGCCATACGCGCACATGCGCTCAAGATGTGTGGCAAAAGAACTTCTGGTTGGTGTTCTCTCTATAGGGTTTACTGTTGCTTCTGAACTGAACCGTTCATTTTAGTGAAACAATGAGTTCACACTCTCCATATGTGTTAGCGCTTCAACCTGTGGACTTGCAGCGGTATAAAAATACGCTCGTGTATGATGGATACAGCCTGCTGGACTGACAAGCGGACAAACACTTGCCCCCTTCGATGGAGAGTTACTGGAAGCCTACAAGTCGCTAGAAGTTTTCAAATATTTTGCTTGTGGACATGTGAAGGGTTTAATATACCAGCCCACCTGCCCTGCTTCATTAAAGCCAGAGTGAAACCTGGGCAGAGAATCACTGACCTGCTGCATGATCGTCGATAGTGTCAACACTGCACCTGCGTGGCAGGTAAGTCAAATATTAGGTCTGTTTTGTCCAATTTGATTACGAAATACAGTCCAAATAATGTGTGTTACGTGTATTTTTTTTTTTTTTTTTTTTTTTTTTTTTTTTTGCTGTAGGCGATGTAGGCAATTTATAGCCTATAGAAATTTATAATTTGGTATAGATTTGTGTCTCTATGTAATAAGGTGCAGGTGTACATATAATGGTAGGACTGTATATTGACCAGAAAAACAAGATAATTATCTCTAGAAAGGAATACATTGATACTTTAATTGCCCAATTTCTGTGGAATAGCAGACAAATTGATTGTTGTTTAAGTCTTATTGAAATTATTACTGCTTTATTTAGAATAAGGAAACAGGACTCAAGTTTTCAAGAGGAGTTGGACTAAAGTTGATACATCTTCCTACTCATTTTCAGATATGTTTCCTTTTGTTATCGTGTTACATTATTCTTTGACAAACTTAAACTACTACTACTACTACTATCTAGTGGTTTAATAAAAGTATATATTTCTCAGCCCGATGTGGCTACTTTTGGGCTGATAGATTTTAAACCCTGACCTCCTAAGGGAGCGCCTGTGATCCAATTCCTCTCATTTGATCCCAATGGTAGACCATAAAGAGCAAAATGTTCTTTCAAGTCAAAAAGCATCACCATCTCCATCTAACCCAAATTAATCTAATAATAATGATCATAATAGTAAACCTAATCATTATTCTAATAATTCTTTTAATGAGGAACATGGTGTGTAATTTAATTTAGTAATACACGTAGTAGTAAAATTATTTTCTGTCTCTGTTTTCCAGCTCGGGCAGCCAGATAGTCGGAGCCAGAGCTCCATGACAAGAACTAAGTTGTGCCCCTCTGCTGGCTGCATTGCAAAATCTGACAGACACAGATCCAGCCTCAGAGGATGAGGACTCAGACTGATCTGTACCCAGGGTTGCTCAGCAGAATAAAGGATGATGCTACTTTTTCAACGACTGACAGAGCTCATGAACACTTCTGTTAGCTATACCTGCAGCCAACCTCAGCGGGTGCACAACTTAGCTGGAGGTTCTTCTGAACAGGCCAAGTCTCCTTTATAGCAACAGCAGTGTGTTGGACGTATGACCTCCAGCATCATGCCAGGAACCCAGCAGTCACCCTGCCAAGTGGTTCCATTACAGTTGTGTCAGCATTTCTAGAAAATCTAAGAGTTAAGTGGCTTAGCAAAAAATGTTGTGGTGCCTGCATGTTAAAGATTCATTTCACAAAAAAGTTGCTTCTAAAAACTATCTTTTGTTTCAGCATTTATTTCATTCTTTTTTCTTTCAAGGTCTGTTGTTGATCTTCTCAGATTGTAAATTTCTTCATGTTTAGCATCATGTTGATCAACCACGGTAGTTTGTGTTGCAGTCTCTGTGTTATTGTTTTCATCTCATCCAAGGCCTTTTCTTCTTTTGGCCATCCGCAAGTATCAACTTCTCTGACTGAACACTGGTGTTGGAGTGTGTGGGACATCAAAGATGGTTGGCACATAGTCAGGGTCTTCAGGATCATCTGATTTTGAACCTGTAATAAAATAAAAAAAAAAACACCAGCATATCATAGATTATGGATGTTGGTAAAATACTAACACTGCACTGGTAAAAAGGAACTCCTTGCTAAATCACAGGGCAGTTGGAAGGACAAAAAATTAATTATAGAGCTTTGCCAGTAAATTAAATTTCAATCATCGAGCAACTGTGTTTTTAGGCTTGCCAGCTGTGATAAAGCTGACACAAGTGATGTTTAATATCTAAGAATACCATTTTAATAAAATTAAACAACCTGAAGCAAAATAAAAAGGAAGGTGTGATGCCAAATCCATTGAGATAAACAGACACTGATATTCAAATAATGATCTAGACTTTGTATTAATATAAAAGACAATAGCCAAAAAATAATATGTAAATATTTCAGTCTTGGAAAAACAGAAAAACATAAAGTGAGATCTAACTTAAAAAAAAAACATATTAAAAATCACAAAGATCATTTATTAATATTGTGTGTCTGTGATATGTTTTTGTAGCTGGATCAAAGAAGTACCTCTGTATAATGGTGTACATGTGCATTTATTAATAAATCGACAGGTGCAGCACATACCTGAGGTAAAGTGTCCACTAAATCCAAACAAATGGTTCTTCAGGACAAACTCCTCGGATGTTTCTGATCCAAGAATCACGTTGTTTGCAGTCATGAGTTTAATCCTGTAGAACTGCACAGCAACTAACGAACATTTTGCTGTTTTATACAATTGTTTTCATTATTCAGTCTGGAGCGGGAGAGTTGTTATGCCATACAAAACCAGAAGTACGTCATCATGATTTTGTAGATTGTAAATTGTAATTGTGGTAGATCAATGGCAAGAGACTGGACAAGATTCACATTTATGCTTGTACAGTAATTTGTTGACAGACCTTGTCACTGTGATGCACAAAGGAAAAGACAGCACTGCGGAGCACAAAGAAAAAGAAGCTAAAGTCGAAATGGGAATATAAGACAATCTCATTAAGGAAAACAATACATGCAGTACTGTAGGAATTACAGTACAGACCTTCAATATATTCCATCACTATGCTGAGAGAAATTCTTCAGTGGGGTTAAGGAATGAAGAGTAGGGTGAGAGGAACTTCATCAGCATCTTGTGGGGTGCAAACCATTGTCTGATGATGTTGGAGTGATGGAAACTGGCACATGTCCTTGGCCACTTCTGCCTCTTCCTCTATTTTGCCTCAGACACCTCCTTGCCACACAGCCTCACTCCTCTTCTCTCTGGTCGTTGACTGGTCCAATTCCTTGTCCTTCCATTGTCAGAAATGTAACATTGTGTTGTCTTCTGGCTATTTACACTATATACCTGCCAGCTGATGGTTCATAAGATGCAACTTTGAGCTATTTCAGAAAACTGGTTGATCATTGGTTGATCTAATGCTTCACACATTTACCTATGCTGGAGAAACTCACCTGGGAGCAATTTATCAGTTCAGGACAGATTTAGATAAAAAGTCTAATGGGAATTTATAGAAATATACTGACATATTATGACAAGCATTATTGTCAAGCATATTATGTTCAAGCATTTTGCATATAAAGACTTATACAACAAACCTATGCTTAAATGATGTGGAAGCTGAGATTCAATTCAACAAAGACCCATATAATTCATTTTGATCAACATGACAAAAGGAAAAGAAAATGTAGGAAAAAGCAGAGAATTGTTCATAATCACAAATGAATGTACAAAAGCATTTGCAACTTTCTCAAAGGAATGAGAAACTCTTTTTTTGATATGCACAAGTGAGACAATAATTTGAAGATTGAACAAGTAGCTTTGAGAATTTAAATTTTGTTCTGAGAAATACACCAAAGTGACTGAGAAAAACTGTAAAAAGTATCGTATGCTGGTGGTCACCCCGAAGAAAGCCCTACGTAAATGTTTATTTTATTTTAGGTGTTACAGCTATCAGTTGTAACACTTGTTGCAGCTCGTCAGCGCGACCCGTACCTCTGACCCGCCTGGTCATTGTCATGTCATACTTAGCACAGCTGCAGCAGTGAAGACCCTAGCCAGGCCCAGGTCTGCATGCTGGTGGCATGCTATGTATCACAATAGTGTTCTAAAAACAATAAAAGTTCTAAAACTCACCCCATATGAAACTGAAAAGTATTCCTGCAGACATGAATGCCACTGATCATAGTACATCTTTCTGGTGAATGTTATAATCTCCAAACTAAGGATGGACACCTGTTGGGTTCAGGATGTCCAATTATTCTCATGTCCTGCCACTGTCTTTCCATCCATGTGTTGTACTCCGGAGAAAATTTGTGGCTTCACGACAGTGTGGAGAATTCTCTTTTCTTCTCTCATGACTTTTGCTGTCAGGGTAAATGCTATCTGCGCTGGCTCTGGGCCAAACATAGGTGAGCATTTGGCTCAGACCTGAGCGGCCTGTTACCTGCGAGGATTAGGGTGATATTTCTGCTCTGGCGACTTGTTCCTGGATTTCCCGTGGCGCATCACATATACATGAACCTGTTAACTCTGTCTGTATGCTGATGGCTGTCATGGGTTGCCAGAGGGCGATTGCCATCGACTGGGCAGCCTGTTGCATTGCTATGATGATGTATTTTCCAGAGGCCTGGATGATTTGGGCCTCACTAGCATTGTGCAGTGTGACATCCTGACCACTCTCAAAGGTCCACTGAGCCTCCCTGAAAAACGGCTTGGCAAAAACAAGAAGTAGCCAACCAGCAGATGCTGCAGAGTTTGGAGGGCTAGCCTTGCCCAACCCAGTAATAGAAGCTGGGCAGCACTATTTGGGATGGTGAAAAAAGGGATTAGAGCTCCTGGCTCTGTGTAGATTACAGGGCCCTGAATGAACAGACTATTAAGGATGTTAACCTGCTGCTTCAGAATCTCCATTTCATTTAACTCAATTCAGCCAGATTTACTGTCAGAAACTCCAGAAGACACAGGTAGAAGCCTTCCACAGTTGTCTGCATGAATAACTACCTGACAAACAGACCACAGTTTGTGAAACTAAAGGGTGGTTTGTCTGTGTGTCTCTGCAACACAGGAGAACCACAGGGCACTGTACTCCCACCACACCTTTACACTCTGTACACTTAAGACTTCCAGTAAAAATCAAAGTCAGAGTCGTGTCATCTGGACCGATGGTTCTGTTGCCAGAGTCAAAAGCTTAACAAGCTAATAAAGAAGGCTGGCTCTGTTCTGGGAACTGCTCTGCAACTTCTGAAGATGATTGTGCAATGAGGGATTCTTCAAAAATGAAGAACATTATGAAGATCATCCTCTTCATCAAATTGTCATACAGCAACAGAATGATCTCAGTGAGAGGTTTCTTCCTGTAGCTAATTGCTACAGGAGATCCTGAATTACTGCCAAAAATAAATTACAGAGTGGTTAAAAATAACTTCCTTCAACTAAACTCTGGGAAGATTGAGTTTGATCATTGTCCCTGAAAGCATAGTTCCTTGGATCAGACAACAGATTGGAGTCTTGAATCAGTCATCAGGCCAAACCTAAGGAATATACTGTTGGTGTTGTCATCGACCAACCAATGTCTCTTGAAGGTCAGTCAAAACAACTTGTCCGAAACAGATTTTACCATTTGAGAAATGTTTCCATACTAATAAGAGTGGTGTCACAGGAAGATGCTGAGATGGTTATTAATGGTTTCCTATCCTCTGTTCTCGACTTAGCTCCCAACACCAGAGCACAGTTCATTACTATTTTAATCTCTGTGCATTGGCTATCTGTGTATTTTAGATTTCACTTTATTATCCCCATTTTAACATTCAGAGCCCTGCTTGGTCACACTTCTTCCTATAGTGCTGAATAGTTAAATCCACCAACTCCAACTCAGGCTCTCACGTCCTCAAACTAAAGTGTACTAGTAGTCTAAAGAGTCAGATACAAAACTCTACGGGGGTTGTCCTTAACATAATGTTGGACTTCAACTGTCAAATGAGCTTCCTTTGCTTTTACGTTGACTTGGGAGCCTGAACTCTTAAAAAGCAGCTGAAGACATTCTCATTAAACTGCACGTTTCCTTACAATCTTTTGAAAAATTAATTTGAACCTTTAATTAACCAGGAAAGGACTCACTGAGATCAAAGATGTTTTTTATAAGATGAGTGTTCTGGCTAAGGCAGGCCTCAGCACAAAACACAGTTTCAGTGGTAAAAGATTTGACAACAAAAACACCCCAACCATTAAAAATGACAATAAAACGTGGCAAGACTAAAAACAGCATAAAGGTCTCAAACAGTTTTTACATAATAAAATGTTGGAAAAATACCTGCAACCAGACGTGAATACTTCAGTTTTTAAGAAGAGATTTAAACATGTCTGAGGTAACAAGCTCCTGTAGCTCTTAGGTGTTTTGTAATTTATTCCATGCAGGAGGAACAAAACACCAGTTTTTCTCATTCATCATGGGCATCAGGAACAGAGGAATGCATATGAATGCATATGATTTGTAACACACTTTGTGACTTTTATTTGTGAAAAGGGCTACATAAACAAAAATCACTTAGTTACCTACTTACTTCCATGCTAACCTGACAAAATACAAAAGGAGAACATTTGGATTATTTTTACACATTACATTAATAATGCATTAATGTGCAAATCATGTTGATCTGCCTAAGCTTCTCTAAGAGGTTTGTGTCTGCTGCTGTGTGATGGACTGGTGAGCAGGACACTCTGAAAACAACGCTTGAATCTACTAGCTATTTTAGTTTTGTAGGAATAAAGTGCGGAATGTGTTAGATACTTTGCTGAGAATCAGATTTAATTGGACTCCTTCTGTGTTTCTGTCTCAAGGTCGCTGAGTGATGTTGGCAGGGCTGTCCTGCTCCCCAACCATGTTTACAGTAAACGCAAGTCTATTCATAGACTGAGTCTCTCTCTATCTTTCTGTTTCACTTACTCTCTCTCACTGTGCATCTGAGCTACTGACCCATGTATCTCCTGATAGAGCAGGGTCTCAGTCTGCATGGCTGAAAGGGATTTTTTTTTTTTTTTTTTTGTCAGGATCACCATGAGGTACGTGCAGATTTTCTTTTGAATTGGAAGATTTCTGTATTTTTTCAGAAGAATGATGGCTGTTTAGGTATTTAGACAGTAACTCTGTTCTCTTTTAGTGTCATACTTCTGAGGAAGTAACTGCTCATGCTCTACTCTATTTTTGTTTTGCATTAACAGCAGTGAGTGGTAGTTTGGGAGTAGCACTGCATCCAGCTGTAGTCCACTTTTGCTGAACAGAGTCAAAGGTCACAGTGTGACTAAACACCTGTTAGGTCCAGGTTTAGTGTTGAACAGCATCAACAGATAGCTTACTGTAATTCTTTACTATCAGGAAGTCCACAGAATGTAGTTAAAAGCCTTCAGCTGATCCAAAACGCTGCAGCAAGAGTTCTGATGAAAATTACAAAGAGAGATCATATTTCTCCTATCTTAGCTTCCCTTCATTGGCTCCCCGTTAAATCCAGAACAGAATTTAAGATTCTCCTGACCTCTCTTTCTCACTTTCTTCTTCTACTACTCTCCAATTAGCATTATGTGCTGTTATCTCAACTGCTAACTTTTTGTTTTCTCTCAGTTATTTTCTCTCTACAGAAGCTACACCTAGTCTGACATTTTGTTTGGCTGTGATGCCTTCCTGGAGGAGCGCTTCAGCTGAGATAATGCTGCCATCAACTAATCGTTCTCCTTCTCCTGTTGTTAACTTTTTACTTTCATGAACATTGAAAATAATCTTACATCAGTTTCTCTGTTCCTCTGGTGCATTCTGCTCTGTCTTCTCAAACCCCCAGTCGGTCGTGGCAGATGGCCGCTTGTACTGAGCCAGATTCTGCTGGAGGTTTCTTCCTGTTAGAGGGGAGTTTTTCCTCTCTACTGTCGCTGCATGCATGCTCGGTATGAGGGATTGCTGTAAAGTCAACAACACAACACCATGCAACACATTACCAAGGCCAGAGAGTTGACGCACCTGGGATCATCTGTATGCTCTGTACACCAATGATTCCCAGGTTATTCCACCAGTCCATCTGGTTTTTCTATCAGTGGCTGTATAACTGCTGCGTAACTTAACTATGGTTGTTCTTTCATTTTAATTCAAACACTGAATGTGAGAAAATTACTGAAGATCTCAGTGAAACACGAGCCAGTCCTTTTTTAGAACACTCCCACCACAGTTCCAGTAAATATGAAATTAAACCTGAACCACATTTCAGCACTATGAGACATTGCTCTAAATGAGACACCAGATTCCCACTGTGGTGCCTGCTGAAAGTGCATGAAAAAAAATCCAAACTGGACCTGAATTCTTTTTGTGCAGCCAGGCAGCAGGATGTGCTGTCAGTGCCTTTGTTTAGGCAGACCTTTTTAGAAGCACAGAGACAAAACAATGTGGACAACGTCATTGGAGTGGGATATAGGATGGGCTGACCCTCACCAACAATGCAACAGTACTCACATGGACTTGCTCCACCCTGCCTGTTGGTTATCACTCTGAGAGAAATCCAGAAAACAAATGAAACACTGTGTCGCATTCACTGAACAACATTCTCCTGAGTGTTTTTGGGATCTGCTGCAGGAAGACACAAAGAAACAAGGATGAACATGTTGTGATACATTTCCTGCTCAGCTTTTTTCACTTCACCTATATTTAGCCCAGCTTAACTCAGGCAGGAAAACTAAGTTGGGAAAGAATTGAAGGAAGTCTAGTGGTCATTTAGATAAATAAAGCTAACACACAGGGCTCTGCTCTGGCTGAATACACATCAGTACATGTAGCTGAACAAAACGAAGGACTTCAGATGAGAGAATGTGGGAGACCATCTGAAGAGAGGAGCTATGCTGGCTGTAGAGGTCTTCTGGATTCCACTGGATTCTGTTTTTTAAGTTGTAGGTTAGAGGACATGTTGATCCATGGACATCTTGAAAAGCTGGATCTATGATTTGTGTGGATAGTTCCCTATAAAGTGAGGTAAGGTGCATGCGTAAAGCTTCAGCAATGATTCTGTGCTGCAATTAGTAATGTCTGTCTGGCTGTGGATTTACCTATGTTAGCTTAGCTGAGTAGAAACGTCAATGCTGGATTTCATCTGCTTCTCTGCAAATGACAAAACCCAAGGTTTTCTAGTTAGTTTTTACATTGGGTTTGTTAAAATCTGCAGTTTCACTGTGTTTTTACACATTTTTACCAGATACAGTTCAAGCAACAGTGGTCCATTTCAAAGGTAGCCATTTAGATATGAATCAGTTTAAAAACCAACTGATTTATTAAGAAATTTAAGATTTTTTTTTTTTTTTACCTTAAAAAAAAAATTAAACAAAATAAAACAAAGAAAAAAATGTCAGGAAAAGCAAACTTTTTCCATACTCAGCCACTTATCCAGACCTGGAAAATGGTCAAAGACCATTCCAGACTTTTCCAGATTGTGTCTGTATGGTGATTGTATGACTTCACCACAAAATACAAATAAAGAAATACCGTAGGATTTTTTTTTTACTTGAAGTAAAAACTGGCTCATTGTTCATTGAAGAAATTCTACACAGTTTAATATGTTTTTGGTAGTTTTTTTTTTCTTTTCTCTGTTAGTATATTTTAATAAGGTGACTGCAGATCTAGTTTTCCCTAAGTGTTTTGTTTTTTTTCCCTTTTGGACCAGTAAACATGTCAGGCTCTACTGTTTCTAACTAAAAATTGCTTTTGCTCAATTTATTATAATAATAAATGGTAAAAAAGTTGCACTGTAGTTCAGAGGTGAATGTAATTTTGCTGGGGCCCAGTGTGAAACACAGATTGGAGCCTTTCACTTCCTTTGTCATTTCTTTCTACCTATTTTTATTTATGACCTTTTTATAACTCACTGCAACAAGCAAGTATTCAGTCTAAAGTAACTCACCATTGCTATCCTTTTGTGTTTTCAAACACTTTTTGGAGAATTTGTTTTTGTAAAATATTTGTTGTTGAAAGGTTCATGTCTGTAATATACTTGTGGGCATCTGGAGATGAAGTATCAATGCAAAAACATCAGAACTCCTTGGTCCTAAAAAAGCAGAGTTTTAGAGTTTTAAATATCTGATAAGTTTGTGGTTTGTTATTGAAGCATCTTCTTATAGCTCCTTATGAGAAGATGTTTCTCAGTGGGCATCATGTTTTCTCATGTTTCCTCTTTTTCTTTGCCTCCCAGTAGCTCAAACAGAGAGTTAGCTCTGCCCCATGCATGATGCCAAAACAGATGAACAGTATTCTAACAGGAAAGGAGATGTGCTTAACTCCAGCATATTTTTGAACTGTTTGGAGTTTTCGCTTAAAAAAAAACAAAAAAACAAAAAAAACAACAAAAAAAACCCCCACTTTTTTAATCCATGCTACGTAACATTAAATTATCAAGGCAGACAGTTCTGTGCACAGATAGCAACTGTTCAAATATCACGCATAGTGACTGATATATCTTCCTTGTAGTCTGGCATAATTAAAGCATTAATGGAAGCTAGCTTGCCTTACAATAAAAGTAATATAAAGATTAACATTAGGCCTAGTTGGAACACATAGGTGTCTTAACATCACACTGAAGCCTGTGAAGCTTCTATCTCTTGGGCTCTGGCCGGCAAATCTAGACAGGGTCCTATATTTGAACATAAAAAGTTGTCAAATGCAAAATACAAACATACACTATGTTTTATCAGAAAAAATGAGGAAACCATGTGGCTAGATAGGGGTAAGGACACAAAAACCTTTTAGAACAAGGCAAAAAACTAATAATAGTAAACCCTCTCTCCCTTGCACAGTAGATTGTGCTTCTGGGACAATTCTGACTGTAGAACTTAAAGCAAATCATTTACCTGTTTACAAAGTGAACCCTACCAGGTTGACAATGTTAATATTGTAGAAACTATCAGAACTCATGAGGTTTATCAAGCAATCAAAAAACTGTCTGAAAATAAGTCTCCAGGAATGTAAGGACACTCAGGGAAGACCCGGAAATTCAACCACACACAGAAGTACGTAAAGAAAAAACAAGTTTATTCAGTATCGGGAACTGGTTGCTGCTCAGGATGAAACAATGAAGGTCTCCACAAGGGAATCCAACGCAGCACCAGGGGCTAAGACGATAATCAGGCAGAGATAATGCACGGGAAGGCAGAGAGAGCAGACTTAGCTTGAGGCACAGGCAATACTCGGTGGTCGTGAGGCGGAGCTTGAGTCAGGGTCCAGAAATCCAGAAACAAAGAAATCCATAACAGACTTGGCAGGAGGGGAAGATCCGTGAACAGAAAGGAGTCGAAGAAACACAAGAAGGCAAGGGATAAACCGTTGGATCTATACTGGCTCGTGGCTGTCGATAATCTGGCAAGGAGGCAGAGGCTGAGAGGAGTTTAAGTAGAGCAGGGCCCAGGTGGCACAGATCAGCAATCAGGCGAGGCAGTTGAGTAGAATTAATGCTAACACAGCATGGACAGGACAGAACGTGAATCATGACAAGGAATGGATCTTATTTCTGCTGAACATCTTTGATTTGCAAGTTTTCAGTTAACTTCTCTTCTTTCCCTGTGCTTTGCTGGTTTTAAAGTGCATGGCTTCATTTCTGATCCCTCGAGGAAGGTTATTCTGTAACTATGATTAAAGACAAAGCAGGAAATGTGGACAGCTCTGATAATTCTAGACCCACTGCCTTTGCAAAGACACTGCCCAAAGTTTTTGCACTACTTCAGTTGCCAAGATTTGTAAAAACAGTAATGTCTACAGAGAATCAATTTGGGTTTAAGTCTTACCATGGCATATATATGTGCATATATGACTTAAAGGAATTATTAAGTAATTATAATAGAGAAAACTCTATGATCTTTTTGTGTTTCTTCGATGTCTCTGGTTTTGATGGTCAAAAGCCTTAAAGAACACGATTTCTAAAATTATGTCAAGCTGGTGCCTAAATATATAGTGAGATGTCTGTCTTATTGGTATGCTAACCAAACTATGCAGATCAAATGGGACAACTGTGTGTCTGCACCCATTTGGATCAGTAAAGGCTGAGTTATAGTCGCACTTTGGCGTTTATACTTGATACATACGTCAGTACCATATTCTCCAAAAATGGGCCCTCAGAAAGGGTTCATATAAATGTTAATGCAGGGGGACCTGCTCTGCAAGAGTACTTTCTACATCATCCAGTTTGAGTGAAAGGTGGTGCGAAGGAGTTACAAAAATTCAGAGGTGCACAACCAGATGTGACACCACGCGAGGCCAATGTACAGGGGCGGGGACGGCACACCCCCTTGCGCCCGGTTCAATGAGTCAACTATAAACCTAACTTAATGGAGTGAAACAAGGAAGCATTTTATCCCCTGCATTGTTTAATTTTTATATGAATGACCTTTTTAAGTGGTTAAACCTGTGTAGAACTGGCTGTATGGTTGCAGATACAGTTGTAAACCACTTAATGTATGCTGACAAAATATGGCCCTTTTCCATTAGTACCTCTACAGCACAGTTCGACTTGGCTCTCCATGGTTCCAAGGCTTTTCCACTTGCAAGGATTTGTGAGACCAGCCCCATTTTCAGAATGCACTTCACTGTGATTCCAAGTGTACCGTGCTGGCCTGAAAACGTGGCATCAGAAGACTGTCAGTCACTGATTGGTTAGGGGGTGGAGTCACTGGTTGCGTCACAGCAACCCGACCTGTCATTGGCAATAACTTGCTGCAGCAACAGCTATCGTGTCCTTCATTGTTGTGTTGTGTGGTTTGGGTTTGGGGGGGAGGGGGGTCTTCTTTTTCTGCTATGTTTAATGGTGGCTAGCTAATAATTTAATGGAGCATTACCGCCACCAGCTGGTGAGGAGTGTGGGTGTCAATTTTTGGACTCTGGGGCCACTCAACTTTATGATGAACATGAACCCACCCACTAGAGCTGTTACCGAAGTTCAATGGAAAGCCACCTGGACCGTGTAGAAGAGAGTTGAGTTATGCTGTAGAGGTTTGTTTGTGGAGGTTTTTTAGTCCAAGTTCAGTTGGTCCTCAGAAGCTCCTTAACGTGTGTTCAGTGTATGGTGAACTACATGATGTTACATTCACCCCTCAAAAAGTGTAATTTAGATCTATAGTACTAAAGATGATAGAAGTAGCGCATTTCCAAACTTCAAGTTGTCTGGAATCTTACTGAACATCTCAGATGAAGTAAAGTATCTTGGTCATGTGTTGACAGAGTGTCTATCAGATGATAAGGACATTCACCGTCTGTCTCATACGTTTTATATCCTCAAGCTAATGTTCTATCTCTGAAATATGGATATTGCTCTGATAAAGCTAAATTGAACTTATTTAGATCAAATTGTACTTCACTGTATTCGATGCACTTGTAGTGCAATTATAAAAAAAGTCAACCTTCAGAGATTGCAAGTGGCTTATAATGATGCATTAAGACTTTTGTTAAATAAAACCCAGATGGACCAGTGCCAGTGAACTGCTTGTGTCTGCTGGTTTCGGATCTTTGATGGCTGTTTTAAGAAATCTTATGTATAGGTTTATTTGCAACCTAAATCAGTCTAATAAGAGTCGTTCTGTTATTGACTAACACTAATATAGTGCAGTATGACATACAGGTGTACTTTGGAAACACTGATATGACTGGTTACTAAAAGGCTAAAGGTCTTTTTATGTATTTATACATATTCTTGTTCTTTTTATTATTGATCTTTTATGTAATTTGGACTGTAAGTCTTCAATAAAATCTATCATATTATATATCATAACTAAGGGGCCTCCAGCCTCTGCCTACCTTTGCCTGAAGGCTAAGCCTATTTTTGACAGAAATTTATTACTACAGAAATTAGATGTATGTTTTCATAAAGTACAATATTCTGCTCTACTAATGGAGTTATTCTCTTCATTCTTCTGTGGTTTTAGGGTGTAATATGAGTTGTTGAGCACTGATGAGGCTGTGTGAATGTCATGAGTTGATATGAAAAGCCCTGCTCATAGGCAATCAGCTTTGTTGCTTTGCTCAAAAACGGACGAATCAGAGAGGAGTTTATCTTTCTATGTAATTCATATTCTCCAATTCGAGCACACCATCAAGCAAACAGCCCTCCCCTTCCCTCCTACCCCAGCTGATACACCAGCTAATTTAAGGGCTAAGTCGTACTAGCATGTCTGGCTGCTCCACTTGAGAAGAGGATGTCTACTAAAAAGCGGAGCTGTTCTGTCCGAGGATCTAAAACGGCTGGAAGTTTCCACTTTACTCCTAAAGGATGAGAGAACTAGAGAAGAGAGGCTGAAGTTCATTTATGGAGAAGTAGCACGCAGTTATAACCTCAATTTGAGACGATGTTCAACGCATTTTACTGAAGAGTTTCCCAAACATGGTTGCAGCCAATCAGAGTGAAGTCAACAAGGTAGAGCCACTTATCGTTACTGTACCCAAGCCTTTAACCAAGGAGGGAAATCTGGCCTGCCAAAACAACCCACTACTAAAAGGTGACGTTATTGTTTTAAATGAAATTTTTCGGAGAACGAGATATGCAGAGATATGCAGCATTATCAACTACATGAAATAGTTTAGACAGTGATGTCACCACTCCTTTAACAAAACTACTCAGGTTGCCCTGTGTATCACCTGCTCCATATTTTTGTTTTTCATCATATGTAGTATTAATATCCTCAGTGGAGTTTCTCAAAGTTTATTCCTGACAATGTTACCTTCTCTTTCTTTTCTCGTTTCACAGCCACTATGTTGTGCAATAACTGCACTCCCTTATCAGGATGTAAATAAACTCTACATGTTTAAATACATATTTTGTATCAACACAGTCAGATTCTATGGGTTGATTTTTGAAGAGCTTCCTGTTTTTTTTCCTTTAAACACAGGTTGCATTTGTACTCACTTCAATTTCAGTGTTTGTTTAGAAAACACTGACATCTCAATATGATCTTTAGTGTCTCTTCAAATGTTTTTATAAAATTAGACATATGTAGGAAACCTATTTAGCATAAAGGAACCATGTTTTAAACCAATGTGCTGGAGATAAAAAGAGCTGTCATTTTATTGGTATGGTAAATTTTTGACTAAAAGCCACTTATGTTGGGGACACATTCTATTTTATACTTCCTGTGACTGTCCCAAGTTGCTTTATTAATGCAGATATAGATCTGATTTAACATGGCTTCTTAGAAACATTGTGTGTTATGTGAGGCTTTTATTTGCAACATGTTTAGATTGAAAAAACTTCGTATTGCTGACATTCCTGAGAATGACACTAACAGCAAAAGTGAAAGCTTACTGTGGTTAGTTGATAGTTGGTTTGCTAAATTAGACCTTATTTGGAATAAAGTGATCATAAATCATTGTCTTCTTGCTATTGTCTCATTCAAGTAAGCTTTTGGTCTCACTGATAACAAAATATTGTTGTAGATGTCAATGTCTTTATACATCACACTATGTTTATCTGCAGCTTAGGGAAAGCGTTACATCGTTGTATTCTATGTTGTTGTGTAAGTCCAGACCTACTCTTACAGTGGCATCAGGGGTCTGTTTGAGTCAGGATGTCCACTGCAGGACTTCTTCTTCTGCCTGGTAGATATTTATACCCCCAGCCCAGTGACATAGACTCTAAACAAAAATGTAAATGGGATTTAAAAGTGAATATCTTTAGCAGTCATTGAGTGAGAGGCAGGTACATGCTGGACAGATTGCTGGTCTATCACAGGGATACACAGGACAAACAACTACGCACATATATAAGGGAATTTTGAGAGATCAATTAACCATATTTTTGGACCGTGGGAGGAAGCGGCAGCAGGCAGACGGAAGATGCAACCTGCATGCAGAATGCTCCTGGCCAGGATTCTAGCTCAGGGCCTTTTTGATTTAGACATAGGCAAGGCAGGAGTGTTAACAACTGCAACACCTTGCAGCCAATAGGACAGTGACTGACTAATGTAAAACAGCCATGAAACTTGGACAACCTGTGTGTTGTGTCTGAAACATCTACTGATAATTGTTCCTCCAGTGTGGGACAGATTGGATAGACTGGACACTGCAACCTATGACCTTACATGTAACACCCTGATGTACATTTAAGCCTTGACTGAAATCAGAGAGAAAAAGTTCTCTCTCATGAGAGCAGTGTGCTGCAGTTGCAGGAAGAGCAGCACCAACTCCAGCACATCAACTAATCAGAATAATTTCTTCATTACCTGTTCGTTGTGTAAATGAATGGAACAGACTGATGGTAATCTGACTCTGCTCTCTTTTAGTCATCAGCAGTTGTTGGTGCTATCACCTTTAATAATTAACTGCAGTGGGACAACACTTTCCCACATGTTCCAGCTATAACCTCAACCACATTTCTTATTAGAGTCAATTGACATTTGTTACACAATAGGTATATCAGTATATGTCAGAGCTCTTTGCGACTTCTCTTAGATTTGCACTTTTTTTCAAACGTTTTTCAAACACCTAAAACACTTTTGACCATGGATTGCATACAGAGACATAGTTTCTTTCTCATATAGGACCAGGAGGATGGCTGTTAACAGTTACTGTGTCTCTATTGATCAATGCCATCATTTTTTGTAAATGTTAAACAGATGAAGATAAATCGAAAAAAGACATTCAGTTGTCAGTAATTTGAAGTGATTGTCACTTTTACAGCTTTGGGTGTTTGTATCAGCAGACTTTTCTGGTCATTGGGTTTATTGCAGAACCTTTAAAGTGAAAGCAAAACCTCACCCCTGAAAATTTTTGAAAAATTCCAACAACTGGGCGATGCAAATAGACACTGATGGGTGGGGATGAGTGGAGGGGGTAAAAGTGAACTGTGGTCAGTACAAAACTGTACTGTTGCCAACTTATGTACATTGTTGCTATATTTAGTGGCTTTTAATAACCCCTCTAGTGACTTTAAAAAAAAAAAAAAAAAAAAAAAGCAACTAGCGACAAATCAAACAACTCTTTTCTGTGTTAATAGAGACATTTATGGTGACATGTGAAGCACCAATCACCCGAATTAGTGTGTTGGCTGTGTGACGTAAATGCCAACCAAGCTGTACCGCTGTAACCAATAGAAAAATTCAACTGCAGTAACCACCTTTGAACCTAAGGAGGCCAGCCCTGAGCTGATTTTAGCCAAAATACTGCAGAATTAAAAAAATTTACACAGAAATGTCAAAATTTGAACAGAAACATCAAGATAGCAACCTTAAGAACCTATTTAGACAATTTATCTGCAAAAAGTGTTGATTTGGGGGTTAGTTACACTTTAAGGACAGAACTACTCCAGCTCCTTCTGGCTGAATAGGTTGTGTGACATGTGCTTTAACAGGTTTTCTTTGAAAATGTGCTCCTCTTCACCATCATATCATTTAAAGACATATTTACCTTTCATTACCTTTCCTACTTTAAGATCCTTATAGTGGATTTACAGCTATGTCACAGGGTCAAATGTTGAGTAATATAAATCGATCACTAGTTATTATTATACCAGTCCATTCATCTGTCAACATTTGGGGCAATGATCTGAATAAATAGACTTTGATGTAGCAGCATATTTATCTGCCTCATCAACTGCAGTGATACAGACCAGAATGGTGCTAAACATCATTTTATTCAATATTTCTTTGCATTTTCTATGCTTTAAATTCCTGAGAGCTCACTGGTTGTTTGTTTAACTATTATTAGATCATTTTCTGTTGTAAATTGAGAATGCTGTCAGGAAGTTTTCCTGTCCTCTGTTGCAATGTGCATGCTCAGTGTGAGGAACTGCTGCAAAGTCAAGTGACTGTCGCTACATGCTCATCCAGGAGTGAATACTGCAAGTCAGTGACTTGATGCAATCTGCGGGGTTTCCGGAGATGGAAAACCTTTGAACCAATATGAATAATAAACTCAGCCTAACTGCATTGTTTGATAACTAGGATCAGTTTGGACTTTGTCATTGACTTGGAATCTGTTTGTTTTATGAGATTGAGTTGATTTTGTTTTTGTTTATAAAGTGCCTTGAGGTTATATTGTTGTGAATTGGTGCTATATAAATGAACTAAGTTGAATTGAAGACTAAAATGTAATTAATTTTGATTTATTACAATTCATAAGATGACATGATTACATTACCCAATATTTCTGAAATCCAAAACTCCTACCTGGGGCGTCAGTGGCAACAGTCATAGGAGCTTGTCCTATAACCGGTTGGTTGCCGGTCCAGATCCCCATTCCATCTGTCTCAGTTGTTGTGTCCTTGGGCAAGACACTTCACCTGCCTTGGAACTGGTGCATGACTGCCCCACGGCAGCTGCGGTTACAATGTAGCTTACCACCACCAGCTTTTGAATGTGTGTGTGTGTGTGTGTGTGTGTGTGTGTGTGTGTGTGTGTGTGTGTGTGTGTGTGTGTGTGTGAATGATTGAATGTAGTGTGAAGCGATTTGGGTTCCTCTGGACTTGATAAAAGCACCATACAAGTACAGGGCATTTACCATTTTACTATGTTACCTGATCTGCTCTCAGCAGTTCTCTTATTCCTTGTCAGATTGATCAAACTTGATTGTTTAAAGCAAGTAAAACCCCAAACTATTTTCCTCCATTCCATTAGTGTTAACCAGGGAACTGCTTATTGGTTCTTGGCTTTTTCCTTGACTTCAATCTGAAGGTCTCTTCCTCACAGTAAAGGGAAGTCTTTAGTGTATTTGAATGGCTCCCCATATGTTCATCTGAGGTTTTCCTTTAGCTACCCTAAAATTGATTAATTGATTTCAGTTGGTAAAAAATATGCAGAATTTATAATGTGTGGATCGTGGTAGATATGTTTGTGTCAGGTAATCAGGTTTCAGTCTAGTCTTAGGAAAACACATCTTTCCTTTATTCCTGTGAGTTATCAGACATATCTTAAGCTCTATCTGACTCTAATCCTGCCCATAATTTATAATACAGTCAGGTTAATAATACCTCTAAGAAAGTACTTGAGAGTATCACCTATCCATTCATTGTCTTCTGTTTACATAAGATCAAGAGGGAACAGACTGGATATATTATATTAATTTCCTTTCAGAAAGTAAAACCTTGATATAGTCAGCTACAAGAACAAAACTAATCCTTTTTGTGTTGGAAATAATGCCCCTCTTTGGCCTAGGTTCTGATGATCCCATTTGTTTTCGTTCAGAATATTGAGATAATGTAGAGTGTTCCATAAAAATGCAGAACATGGCTGTATCAGTCTGTGGTTCCACTGAGTGATGAAGGAAGCTGGAGCACAGTGTGTGCTTGATGTGCATCCTCGTCTTTGTGGGAGTGAAGAGCCGGTGCTTCAGTTCAATTAATGAAGTCTGTCAGTGTGTTCCAGGTCCATTTGGCTGATGTACAACAATGTGTCCTCAGTCTGCAGAATGTCAAGTGGTTGTATGAAAGGCTTGATATAGAGAAAGAGTACACACTGTACATATTCTGATTATGACTGTACATCATAGGTGTCAAACTCTGGCCCGTGGGCCAAATTTGGCCCGCAGTGTAATTATATTTGGCCTGCGAGGCAATACTAAATGACTACTGGAGCTGGCCCACCGGTATTTTACACCGCATTCATCACTGGTACTACAAATCCCATAATACCCTGCTGTTGTTTTGCTGCGTCAATCAGGACAGTGCCTAGCAACGGCCTCTCTTTTGTGACACTCGCCATAGCAACCTCATACTACAACTGTTACCATGTTACCCCTTCCCAAAAATGGCGAAAAGAAAGGCAGAAAACATGAACTTTCTGGACAGGTGGGAGGCAGAATAACTGTTTACATATGTAAAAGACAGACCTGTTTGTCTTGTTTGTGGAGCCAACGTGTCTATAACCAAGGAGTACATTAGACGACGCTATGAAACGAAACATCAGGATAAGTACAAGGACCTGGACATGACTCAAAGGGGCCAGAAAGTAGAGGAAATGAAAATAAGTTTGGTTTCACAACAGAATATGTTCAAAAAAGCCACATCACAAAGTGAAGCTGCTGTAAAGGCTCGTTATATTGTGGCAGCAGAGATCGCAAAATCAGCCCGGCCCTTTAATGAGGGAGAGTTTGTAAAAAAGTGCATGATGAAAGTTTGTGACCTCGTGTGCCCAGAGAAAAAGCAAGCTTTTTCAAACGTGAGCCTGAGCAGAAACACAGTAGCTGATCGCACATGTGATCTTGCCACCAATCTGTATGACCAGCGAATGGAAAAGGGAAAAGATTTCGTGGCATTCTCCCTTGCTGTGGATGAGAGCAGCTGTGGGTCAGATACTGCGCTGCTGTCAGTCTTCATCCGTGGAGTGGGCTCAAATCTGTGCGTTACGGAGGAGCTTTTGGGATTAAAATCCATGCATGGCACAACCACAGGAAAGGAAATCTTTGAGGAGGTTTCCAAATGTGTAACTGAAATAAAGCTGGCGTGGGATTAACGACAGATGGTGCGCCAGCGATGTCCGGTCAAACAACTGGCCCGGTGGGCAGGGTTCGGGAGAAGATGCGGGAAGAGAACTGTGCAGGTGAACTAACTGTTTATCACTGCATCATACATCAGAAATCACTGTGTGGCAAAGCCCTACAGATGGAACATGTTATGACCACAGTAACACAAGTTGTTAACTTGATAAGAGCCAAAGGTCTGAATCACCGCCAGTTTAAGTCTTTTCTGAAGGAGTGTGTTTCGGAATACGCAGACGTGCCATATCATACAAAGGTGAGATGGTTAAGCAGAGGAAAAGTACTGCACATATTTTCCGAGCTGCGGGAGGAAATATGTCAGTTTCTGGAAAGCAAATGAAAGGACACAGCAGAGCTCCGGGAGCAAAGGTTTTGTGTGAGCTGGCCTTTCTGTGTGACATCTCAGGCCATCTCGACGCGCTAAACCTGCAGCTTCAGGGGCGGGGCCGCACCATCACAGACATGCACGCTGCAGAGAGAGCTTTTAAAACTGAACTGTGACTATGGGAGAATCAGATGCTGCATGGAAACCTTGGCCATTTTCTCTGCTGCCAAACCATAAAAACGCAGATCTCTACCGCCGTGTTGCCATGCACACAGTTTGCTGAAAAACTCAGTGTGCTCGGCGCTGAGTTTAGCCGGCGATTTGCTGGCCTTGATCCCCAGAAATGTAGGTTTGAACCGCTCAGTAATCCCTTCGCAGTTGATGTGGAAAACGCACCAACCATCCTCCAAATGGAGCTGATTGAACTCCAGTGTAATGACATGCTGAAGTCAAAGTATGATGCTGTGGGTGCCGCACAGTTTCCACAGCTCATCCCTGACACGATGCCTCAGCTCCGCACCTAAGCTGCTCATATGCTTTCCATGTTCGGCAGCACTTATCTATGTGAGCAACTTTTCTCCACGATGAAGATGACCAAAACATCTCACAGGAGACTCTGACTGATGAACACCTTTGCTCTTTGCTTGATACTGAGGATTTCCTCAGCTCAGAGCCTGAGCCCAGACATTGATGAACCAGCATCCAAGAAGAGATGCCAGGTATCTGGCTTGGGCGCATCAGATTAGATCAGTGTGTAGCAAACTGAACAATAATGTTTCCTTTGTGCAAGCCCATGCCTTGCTACTCCAAGGCATGGGCTTGAATGGTTGATTCATTCATGATTATTATATTTTTACATTTATTAGCCTGTGGAAAAAGTTTATTTTGATATTTAAATAAGAAGGCTGCAAATAGAAAAGAAGCATACAATTTTATTTAATAAATGAATGGCATTGATGTGTTTTTTTTATTTGAAATTTGTCTGCACTATTAAGTTATATAAGTGTTGCTTGTTCCATATTCAGTGTTAAAACAAAACTTGTTTGAGTCCATATTAAAAGGTTTATTTGTTCAATGTTGGCCCGCGACTTTGTTCAAGTTTTAAATTTTGGCCCACTGTATTTGAGTTTGACAGCCCTTACATGGCACCACATCACAGCCCCCTGACTGCCATGACTCTCTGATCACATCAGGATGAAGCTCGCATGCTAAACAACCACAACAACACATCTGGCATTATCATTTACACATTTGTGAGTCTGGGTTTAAAATACTTTTTCTTTTCCAGAAGATCTTGGTCAACAAGTCTCTTTGGGCCTTTAGGACATTGGTATTAACAGGTGTGGTTGTATCATCTGAACAACATACTTTTCATCAGATGAAATACAACATAGTATAATAGAAATGCCTTATATAAAACAACATCCTGGTGAGGACATTGTTCTTAAACTGACTTCTTAAATATCAATCTAAGATGTCCAAATGGTTAAAAACTCTCTGAATTATTCATGCATTCTGCCTCTTCGGTCTGGTTCACATGTTTAGGCCAGAGGCCAAAGTGATATCTTGTGCATTTAATAATTTCCATTTATTTGCCTTCCAGCTTTTACTTGCAGAACAGTAAAGCAGTTTACATGTATTTTTTTTATTAATAAAGATGATCGTTCACACTGTTGCAAGCCACTGGCTAAAGAATCTTGCCATGTTTCCTCTGGGAACATGTTTTGTTGATTCCTCATCTACTTTTGCAGGTTTTTCTTGCTCCTTGCACTGCCTGCAACAAAATAAACCTTGTGCATATTTGTAGTTACATCCAAGTAAAGGTTATACTGAACAATGAATCCAATCAGAATATTATTTCATAAAACTGACACTCATCTAAGTTAGTGAATGTATAATTTAGTCAACGAACACTTAATATTATTAGTTTTCTGTGCTATACCCACCACCGATGGAAATCTAACTGCAATTTAAAAGCTTTTAGAAGTGAGTCTCACCAAAAACATGTGACTTATGATTGTCATAAAGTGTAGTTTGTTAGGATTAGAACTTATAGGAACCAATGTACATAAAACTGCTGTAATTTAAAGAAGTGTTGTACTGGCACTGACCCAGTACAATATTTAGAATATTTAGAACCACAATGAAAGGAACAGGTAAAACCGGAGTAGATTTTAATATTTACAACTCAGCTTTCTGAATTACACACAGGCAGGTGAGCTGTAATGAATGAATCAGCGGTTATGATGTGCGTTCATTTCCCTCAAAACATACAAAACACCTGAAATGGCTCATGCAATAATCCTTATAGAAAAAAGGCTCCCTGACTAAATCCACCTGCGAGGTTTTCCGCCATAAAGGTCAGTCACAAGCTCTTAGAAATAACATTGGGCTCAAAATAACTCAGCCTTTACATACTGCAACAAGAAAACAGGATATTACACCACATTCTTATTATTCTTATTTAGATCAGGCTGGTCTGTGTTCCAGATAATTATCCCAGTGGCTCATTTCATACATGAAAAAAAATTATACATAGCATTCTTGCATATACAGTAATAAAAACATTATTTGTATTTTGTTTATTCATGTTTTCATTTATTAGCCTATTCATTTTTTTTATTACCATTTCACACAGATTACTTAAACATGATTAATGTCACACTGTAATAGAGGACGACTCTGGCGGCTGGAGGCGGGGCTTCAAGCCAGAACTTCAGCCGTCAGTTTCTCGATGGAAACGCAACAGGTTAGGTGGGAGCAGAGTGAAGACGAGGGGAGTAGAGCCATGTGGAGCTGGAACCACCAACGGAAATGAAGCATTAGATGTGTCCTTTTCTGATTTATAGCTGTAAAAACATGAAAGCCATGTATTCGTTTCATGTTACTTCACAAGTAGTTGGTATGTCACATAAAATCTGAGCGAGATACCTTGAAGTTTGTTGTTGCAATGTGAACAAATGTAAAGCAAAATAGAAGGCTCTGAATACTTTTCTAGGTACAGTTGCACCCTATAGGCTCATTAAATAAAGAAATTGGAATTGACCGTATCTGCATATACCACATTATTTGTCTTCTTGTTAGACAGTAAAAAAAGTTGATAGGATTACAGTTTCATGTCCTTCTCCAAACATGATGGATTATTATAGCGAATCAGTTTCTATCCTGTGAATACCAAGTATCATGACAGTAAAACTGAAGGATGACATTGGATGTAAGACTAAATTTTCATCTCCAAAATAATAGAGTGGTCGATTTATAATCTAGAGAAAATCACATCGTTACCAGTAGAAGGAACAGCATAAAGGTGAGAGAGTCATTTTATACTGCCGCCAACAGTCAGAGCAGAGGAGATCCATTCCACTCTGTGTCCACGTTGCAAATAGATAACACTGAAAAACTGAGAAATGCTGTCGATCAATGTTCATCATGCTCGCTATTACCGTATTTTAGGGAATCCGGCATGTTTGATGGCGAAACTGCCCAGATGTTTAATTCACACACTGAAAATGAGGACTTTGATGGATTTGTGGAAGAAGAATGTTAAAAAAAAAATGTGAGTGTAGTGTTACATTGTAGAATAAAGTTTAACCAAACTCGCTGTTTTGCTTCCGTGACCTTTTTTTTGTAGCCCGTATGTTTTAGCGTGCGCTTTATAATCCGGTGCGCTTTATGGTGCAGAAAATACGGTACTACTCCTGACTCACCACCGGGGGCGCCTGTCTGAATGAGATGGTTTTATACCCGAATGGGGGGGGGGGGGGGGGTTGTGACGTAGACTCTAACCAGGCTGTACCGCTGGAACCAGTAGGGAAAATCCAACTGCAGTAACCTCCGTTCAGCCTAAGGAGGCCAGCATTGAGATGGTTTTAGGTAAAATATTGCAGAACTTAACAAATTTACACTAAAATGTCAAAATTTACACAGAAACATAAAGATAGCACCCTTAAGAACCTATTTAGACAGTTTATCAGCAAAAAGTTGATTTGGGTTAGTTACACTTTATGCAACAATAGTTTTAGAGTTTCTCCAACATGTTACCACCATGAAAAGTGACAATGAAACACAACCATTCAGGGTTAAACACCTCATGTTTCCATTTTTTTTTCTTTTTTTTTTTTTTCCAAAAAATCAACTCCATTGACCACTTGTTTCTCTGGTTCTATTGATAAATATAAGGTGATAAGTATCAAAAAGAACTTCACTACACAATGTTATTTACAACTAGTTAGCTAAATGGTGATCTGGCTAACTTGTATAACTTTAAGACAAAGTTTGGACCTTGCAAGCCTTTTAGACATTTTATTTTATTGTATATTTTTATTTGATATATGTAGATTTTCAGAATGCTTCATGCCTTGTACTGTTTTGATATTGATCAAGGTCGCAAAAACCAATTGATGATCATTTTATGAAAACCTGTGTGAGGGTCATGTAATGGAAAAGTGAAGTCAGTTAGGGGGGTCCACTGTCAGCCATAGCAAAATATCTCCCTGAGATCATCCTGTGACACAGCGTATGAGCTATACCTCAGTACTCAAGATTCTAACCCTTACATCGAGAACTAAAAAGGATAAAACTCTGAAGGCATCGAGTAAGCTATACTTAGAGTACATTGTAAATTATACACATTTAAATCTTTGATGTCTTCTTCAATCTTACATTTTGGATAAAATCTCAAACTAGGTCCAGCACAACAAGTGGAATGGTCTGATATTCTAAGAAACCCAATTTCCCTCTCTTTCAGTGTGTGTATGTGTGCGCGCATGTGTGTATGCGCAAGATCACATGGCAAACTGCTGCTGCTCCAGGCAAATGTGTTTACCAACAAGAGGAGGAGGTGGCGGAGGAGGTCATAGAGTGGAGTAGCTCCACCATGGGAGGCTCTTCAGCCAGTAGCTGCCTGCAGCATGCAGCACTGGCTGCTTATATCACTAACAGGACTAATCTGTAGCCTGGATGTTTGCTGAGACATGACGCTTTAACAGGTAAGACTTGACTGACGTTTTAAATGAGGTATAGATTTGATCGTTGATTTGAGTTTAATTGCGGTTTTAAGGTGATTAGACTTTACTATGAGGTGCAGCAGTCACAGTTAGTTTGAGCATCGGATCATCATGTTCATAGAGCAGAACAATGTGTGTGAGTTTATGTGTGCGAACCTGAAAACCAGTAATAGTTCTGCATTAGTAGAAGACACATGTTTACTTCATGATGCAGCTGTGAGCCAGAGGAAGAGAGACAGTGACCCTCTGTTAGGGCAGAAACAGACCAAGTTGTGCCGCCACATCACACTGCCGAGCCATGAAATCAGAGGCAGAAATCAGTACCAACTAATAACATGAAATGCATGAATGTTGGAAACGCAGCACTGGGTGTGTGATGTTCACACAGAGGAAATGAAAGGGAATGCTGTTAAAATAGTCTCTTTGTGTGTCTGTGTCACACGGACTGAAGCAGGCAGCATTCAATGTTCCTGCTTCCACCATACAGATCTGCTCATTTATTCTAATTACTGAATCAAATAATATATGTTTGAGACTGTATTCATTTTGAAATGAAGTAATATTTTACATTTTGCTGAAGAAAGTCATTTTCCATGCTTTTTAAATCCATTTCCTGCAAGGGATGTTAGATGTTAGTCTGAATGAAGAGTTTGTGTATCTGTGCTGTTAGCATCTGGATTTCTTTCCTCACATCAGATTCAAGCAGAAACTTACTTTATTGAACATCTATAAAAGGGAACATTCACTAAACATGTTTTGGCAAATCCAAATAGATCCCTTTGCAACCAAAGAATACAAGGGTGAATCATGGCCAGCCACATGGGAGGTGGTTGGGCATGACATATTTGGTTTATTAATGTAGCTCCAATTTACAACCAATATCATCTACAAGACACAAAGAGATTCAGTTTGTAGCCATATCTACAGTTGAAATCAGAGGTTTCCTCATTTTTTTCTCAGTCTGAGGTTAAATCAGACCAAACTTCTCTTGTTTTAGGTCGGTTAGAATTATCATAATTATTTCTATGTGGTAAATGCCACAATAATGAGAGAAAGATTATATCAAAGATTTATTGTTACAGTTTTTCTCAGTCGCTTTGGTGCATTTCTTGAATCATCTTCGACAGTTGCAAAACATTAAGTGCATTTCTCAAAACAATTTGTACAAACAGCAAAACACCATGGATTACCTGCATAACCCAGTTTCTCTCTCAAAATACTTAGCTTATCCCTCAAAAGCAAATATCTATATCAATGAACATGTCAGTGTCTCAATATGAGAAGTTCTTGTTTCATTGTGTACGGATAAGACCATCAAATTGATTAGTTATGTTGTCAATATAACAGTGACTGGAAGGATGTTCTGATGTAAACTATGGCTAAAGTTTTGATGACAAGTATTGTAAATTGTAATTGTGAATTGTAAATCAATGGCAAGAGACTGGACAAGATTCACATTTATGCTTGTACAGTAATTTGTTGACAGACCTTGTCACTGTGATGCACAAAGGAAAAGACAGCACTGCGGAGCACAAAGAAAAAGAAGCTAAAGTCGAAATGGGAATATAAGACAATCTCATTAAGGAAAACAATACATGCAGTACTGTAGGAATTACAGTACAGACCTTCAATATATTCCATCACTATGCTGAGAGAAATTCTTCAGTGGGGTTAAGGAATGAAGAGTAGGGTGAGAGGAACTTCATCAGCATCTTGTGGGGTGCAAACCATTGTCTGATGATGTTGGAGTGATGGAAACTGGCACATGTCCTTGGCCACTTCTGCCTCTTCCTCTATTTTGCCTCAGACACCTCCTTGCCACACAGCCTCACTCCTCTTCTCTCTGGTCGTTGACTGGTCCAATTCCTTGTCCTTCCATTGTCAGAAATGTAACATTGTGTTGTCTTCTGGCTATTTACACTATATACCTGCCAGCTGATGGTTCATAAGATGCAACTTTGAGCTATTTCAGAAAACTGGTTGATCATTGGTTGATCTAATGCTTCACACATTTACCTATGCTGGAGAAACTCACCTGGGAGCAATTTATCAGTTCAGGACAGATTTAGATAAAAAGTCTAATGGGAATTTATAGAAATATACTGACATATTATGACAAGCATTATGTTCAAGCATTTTATGTTCAAGCATTTTGCATATAAAGACTTTGGAAAACCGATGAACGATGAACTTATAATTAAACGTTGTGAAGACTATTCAACAAAGACCCACATAATTCATTTTGATCAACATGACAAAAGCAATTGCAAATGCTGGAAAATGCAGAGAATTGTTCAGAATCACTTGCGTGTTATACAAAATTATTTTCAACTTGCTGAAAGAAATAAAATATTTTTTGATATGCACAAGTGACACAATGATTTGAAGATTGAACAAGTAGCTTTGAGAACTTCAATTCTGTTCTGAAAAATACACCAAAGAAACTGAGAAAAACTGTAATGTCTTCAAAGTTAAAAGTTTACATACATGTCCTCACTATTTAGTAAAATTGCCTTTAAATTGTATGACTTGGTTCAAACCTTTTGGGGTTCCTTACACAAGCTTCTCACGGTAGTTTGCTGCATTTCTGGCCCATTCCTCCTGACACAACTGTTGGAACTGAGTCAGGTTTGTAGGCTGCCTCACTCATACACTCCTTTTCAGATTCTCCACAGGATTGAGGTCAGGGCTTTGTGATGGCCACACCAAAAACACTGACTTTGTGGTCCTTAAGATATTTTGGAACCAATTTGACTGTATGCTGAGGGTCATTGTCCATCTGAAAGACCTATTTGGACCTGAGCTTGAACTTTTGGCTGATAGATGTTACTTGATTTTCACATAATGTTCTTTCCTTGTGATGCCACTAGTTTCTTCTGCAGCAAAGCAGCCCAACAACATGATGCTGCCACCACCATACCGCTCAGTTAGGATGGTGTTTCCAGGCTCACAAGCGTCCCCGTTTTTCCTCCAAATGTAACGATGGTCATTATGTCCAAACAGTTCCACTTTAGTTTCATCAGACCACAGGACATGTCTCCAGCAATGAAGGTCTTTGTCCCTGTGTGCATTTGCAGACTGCAATCTATTTTTTTTTTTAATTTTATTTTTATTTATTTTTTTATGTCTCTTTTGGCTTCCTCCTCACTGAGTGGTCAGTGGTCTCTGGGACACAGAACCCGTCTCCTTCCTGAGCGCTATGATGGTTGGACATTCCCATCATGTCATTACTTGAGTATAATAGTTTGAACAGATGAATGCGGCTCCTTCAAGCATCTGGAACTTGTTCCCAAGGATGAACCAGACTGGAGCAGCTTCACGATTCTCCTCCTAATACCTGGGCTGATTTCTGCTGACTTTCCCATCGGGTCAAACCGGGAAGCAATGAGTTCCAGGTGTCGCCTTAAAAATACATCCACAGGTGAGCCTTCAGTTAAATGTGTCAGTTAACCTATCAGAAGTTTCCAAAGGTGTTACATCATTACCTGGGCTTCCCTCCATTGTTTAAAGAGACAGTAATCATTCTGTATGTAAACGTCTGATCTTGAAAATTTTAATAAATAAATCTCTGACATATTCTTTCTCTCATTATTGAGGAATTTACCAAACAGAAATCTATCTATCTATCTATCTATCTATCTATCTATCTATCTATCTATCTATCTATCTATCTATCTATCTATCTATCTATCTATCTATCTATCTATCTATCTATCTATCTATCTATCTATCTATCTATCTATCTATCTATCTATCTATCACTGAGTAGTATAGCTAGATAGACTAGACTCTGCTCTGTATCACAGTGTAGTTTAGGGTACTGTGAGACCATATATGAAAACTTGAAAATTGAAGCAAGCTGGATCTTGTTAGAAGGCAGTGACCCAAAACCAGTAAATCCACCAAGGACTGGTTGAGAATCAAGTAATGAAAAGTAGTTTATGGATATATTTCTGTTTTATGAGTACAGCTGAGTAAAATAAGGATAATCTTTGTTGTTTAGGTGCAATTATATTTTTCAGAGATCAATAAAAGACAAGATCAATATTACAAATGACTTGTCTTAATGACAGCTCTGTCAACAAAATTACCAAAAGATATACCAAAGCTAACAGTTTGGCAGACAGAAAACATTGTTTTAGCTTCATCAAGATGCAAACAGTGGATAATCAATTGATGGATCATTGCACTTCTCAGATCCTGTTTCAGGTGTTTCAGTTTTTTTCTCGGTTCCTTTTTGCATGTCTTGCCCAATACCTTAGGCAGACAATAAGGTGGGTCTGGTTGCCTTTACCATGTTAGGACAGATTTGCTGTACAAGAGAGGGAGCAACAGAATATTCCCCCTGTTGAATAGCTCAATCTAATTAAAGGCATGATCAGCCGTATTTTGTTAAGGCAGCCAAAAGAACAATCACAATATAAAGAGACAAATCTGACAAGAAGGCAGGACAGGTGGGAATGTTTTTGTAAAGGCAGAGATCAACAGCTCTGATGCATCCTTACACAATAAAAAATGTGGATTTTTTTGAAGCACACAGCTACAGATTTTAACTTGAAATGATCAATTCATTTCATTAATTCATTTGAAGTCAAGTTTATTTGTATAGCGCATTTTAGCAGCAAGGCAGTTCAAGATGCTTTACATAGTAAAAACATCAGTCAAGTATACATCAAAATAATCAGAATCATCAAGCAAATATAATTTGAAACTATTGATCAATGTTCCACTCACTATTAATCAAAGGCAGCTCTAAACAGGTGGGTTTTCATCCTTGATTTAAAGGAACTCAGTGTTTCGGCTGTTTTGTAGTTTTCTGGAAGTTTGTTCCAGATTAAAGGAGAAACTGAAGGCTGCCTCTCCATGTTTGATTCTGGTTCTGGGGATGCAAGTAGACTAGAACCAGAAGACCTGAGTGGTCTGGAAGGTTGATACAATGACAACAGGTCTTTAATGCATTATGGTGCTAAACAGTTCAGTGATTTATAAACTAACAGAAGTATTTTAAAGTCTATTCTCTGAGCTCCAGGGAGCCAGTGGAAGGACTTTAGAACTGGGGTGATGAGCTCTATCTTCCTGGTCTTAGTGAGAACGTGAGCGTTCTGGATCAGCAGCAGCTGTCTGAGTGATTTTTTTTTTTAGTCAGACATGTGAAGACATTGTTGCAGTACTCAATGCAACTAAAGACAAATGCATGGATGAGTTTCTTTAGATCTTGTTGAGACATTAGTCCTTTAATCCTGGAAATGTTCTTCAGGTGATAGAAGGCTGACTTTGTAACTGTCTTTATGTGTCTCTGAAGGTTCAGGTCCGAGTCCATCACAACACCCAGATTTTGGGCCTGATTGCTAGTTTCTAGCTGTAATAACTGAAGCTGCATGCTGACTCTGGATCGATCCTCTTTGGGTCCCAAAATAATAACTTCGGTTTTGTTTCTATTCAGCTGGAGAAAGTTATGGCACATCAAAGCATTGATTTGTTCTAAGCATCTGTTCAGTGCTTAGATGGGTTTGGAGTCACCTGGTGACCTCGTGATATAGAGCTGTGTATCATCTGCATAGTTGTGGTAGCAAATCTTATTACTTGTTATAATCTGAGCTAGAGGGGGCATGTAGATATTAAATACGAGGGATCCAAAGATTGAACCTTGGGGTACTCCACATGTGACTTCCGTCCTCTCCGATGAGAAGTTGCCTATTGACACAAAGAAATCCCTGTTGTTTAGGTAGGATTTGAACCAATTGAGTACTGTTTTAAAGAGTCCAACCCAGCTCTCCAGTAGATGAAAGATAGATGAAGTTAAAAATTAAGATAAAAATGTTGGTTAAGGTTAAAATGTATCAGATGGTGGAATTATTACAAGCAGTCTACATGGTTACATACTGTATTCAGAGTAAAAAAGGACCTCCTCAGCTTTGTTTGCCATTATTACATCTGGACCGTCGTTGTCGGACGGTCATTTCGGACCTATGCGTTTTTTTTTGTTTTTTTTTAACCGCTGCATGTAAAGCACCATCTGTTGGAATATGGTTCAAAACGACAACAGGATTTTAGGCACAGTTTGAACAATGAATAGAACAATTTCTTTCTGCAATGTGATCAGGAAAATTTTCCTGGAGCTCATTCCCCAGTAAAATGAATCAGATGAGGTCTATGCTTCAAACTCCTCCCATAGCAACTTCTCTAAGGTCATCATCGATGTCTTTCCTTTTGGCATTTTATTAACACAGGCCTTCATATTACAGACTGACAAACTGACACACTCCTGATTTTACAAAAGTGATCACATTGATGATAAGTTATTTGATGCATTTGTTCAGCAGCGCCTGCGTCCTACTTTCCCTCTTACATCATATGGGAGCAGCAAAGGGAAATTTAAGCTGCTGTCACATTGTTTCCTGTGTTGCCATGTTTGTTGGCATATCAGGGTCTAAACACAAGGAAAGGATGTGTGCTTTAACAAAGTATGTCTGTAACCTGTTTTGTTTAGTGTGTGTATATAGGATGAAGGACATTGAATTCACAATGTGTAACTGTGTCAACATGGGGTACATTACTTTTGGGTGATATCACCATGTCATTTTATTAGGGATCACCTAACTATGTGGGGATTAGAGCTCAATATTCTCTAGTGCCTTCTAATGTTTGAATAACTACTATCTTAATCGAAAACATGATTACACGGTAGTCTATACAGTGGTAGCAACTTCAGTCAGTGTTTTTTATACATATTTTGAAGTATCGCATTAGAAACAGTTGAAGGAAACAGCAAAATTCTAAATAATTTCCTCAATTTTGCAAAAAAGTTTTTTTGCTTGTTTGAGGTGTTCTTTTGGCTTTTCCGAAAAAGAGTTAATGTGCTAAAGGGGAGAGGGAAACACATCAGGCGAATAAGTTGTGATGCAATGAACTTTCCCACCCACTGGTGGATTTGTCCTCCACCTTGGAGGGGAGACCTCTCTCCATTTTTCTGAGATGTGTGATCCATGCTAGTTTGCAACCTCTACCTCCTGTTTTTTACAGCCATGTGTACATGGCTGATCAAATCTGATCAAACATCTGATCAAATTACACTTTGTGTAGCCTAGCTGACTTTTCTTTTTTGTAACATTTCAAAAGTCTGCTTAAAATTTTTCAAGAGAGTTGGATGGAAACATAGGGAAAGATAATTTAACAGCTTTAAGAGGTTAAAAATGAGAAATACGCACATTTTGTGAAAATTTCTAAAAATATTAACCAAACCACAGAAACCCAATCATGGAAATCCAAAGACCCCAGCAAAAACTGAAGTACTGAGAAAATAACAAACAATACTGGCTTGTGGTCTTCATGAGGGTTTTCACAAAACATCAAACTGTTGGGGTTATGAGAAAAAAAAATAACACAAAAGAAGAATTCTAGTCAGTCAATCACACACTCACACAAATGGACTGATCAATCAGTATTTTCCGGGATATACTGCTACAACCAGTAGGAAAATTCGACTGCAGTTTCAGCTCAGAGCCTAAATAGACTCATGGTTGCTAGGTGACAGGACATACTGTACGCTGTGGTATGGTCAGGAATAAATCTAATGGCTAGATCGTCCAATTTTATACTTGATCAGTTCAATTCAGTTTATTTATATAGCGCCAATTCACAACAGATGTCACCTTGAGGCACTTTACACACACACACACACACACACACACACACACACACACACACACACACACACACACACACACACACACACAAGACACACGAAAAACTTCCACTCTTTGAGTTAAACGAAGGACCCAGCCTACGTCGACTAGGTAGGCTGGGTCCTTCGAAGGGTGCAATCACTATGGACACACCCCAAGTTACCAAGCTGAGGATTTGTCTGCCTAGCAACACTCAAAATGGGTTGTGATAGGATGACAACTGGCTGCATTCAAAGAACACTTGAACTTTCAACACTTACCAAGCAGTAGGTAATTTTATTTTACATAATTAAATAAATATAGTTCAGCTGTAAACTGCATCTTATGAGAGAAGTTGAGTTTTTAAATGTATCAAGACAGATGGATATTTAATATCAATTTTAGCAATACTGAGAAGTTTAAGAAATGTAAAAGAAACACTCACATTTACTACCACTTAACTAAAACACACTAGCATATCACATCAGGTAAACATGATGAGAAACAAAATTACTCAGCGTTTTGAAAGAGGGGTTCTTTAACCTCAGACAACAATCATCAACAATCCATCAAGAACTGGCTGGGAATTAAGAACTGGAAAAACTTGGGTTCAGTCAAAATCCAAATCTGAATATTCTTAAGACGCTGTTGATGACTTGAAACAGGGTCGTGAACTCAAAAAAACCTTCAAACATCTCACAGCTGAAAGTCAGGAGACTGATGTCAGAGACTGGTAGGTGGTTCGAAGCAGTGTCTCACTGAAGAGATTTTAGCTAGCAGGTTAACACTAGCTGTGAGGGGGTTTCTACATTTTCTTCAGAATACACATTTACATCCTTTGTTTCATGAGTAAAACAACATAGATCTGTTTACCTGTAATTAAATCACTTTTTTCCTCCAGAGATACATTTTTAAAAAGATGAGACATTGATATGTGATTTTGTTTTTGAAGGAACTGAATATTTAATGGGGTGTCCTGATTTTTTCCTATGACTGTGCAGAGCAGTGAAACTCATCCCATGGATAGTTTGATAGGAATGACTGTTTTTCCCAAACATCTTTTCTACATACAAAACTTTCTCCCATGACTCCAAATGGTATTTACAGTATTTCATAGTTTTTATAATATCAAAAAATAATTTTGGTATTTAGAGAAGTTGGAAACTCGGACCTATATGGGAGGAATACTCCAGTGATGGTGGCTCTTAAAATGCATAATCAAATGCAATCAAGATTTTTCACTGATGAACCAAAGCCTCACACACCCATCTGTGGACTTAGCCAAAGGAGGGGGTTATGTCAGGTTCCACCTGTCATCTGAATACAAGACAGGACCTACACATGGACAATCAGCACAACTCATCAACTCATCAGTCGCTTCAATCTCAGAAAATACCTCAATCCATTTGACTGATCCATTTGATGTTCTTTCACACCCACCTAAACCCATATCTACTGAGCTTCTATGTTGTCACAAGCTCCAGAACAGGTTCATTATTTCATCGCCAAGGTGATAGCGGTTGGTCACCAAGAAGTTCCTAGAAATTGGGAAATGAAGCTCCTCTGAGCTTCATTACCAGAGTGTTCTGGTTAGGATGCCAGCAGCTCCAAACACCTCTGAAAACAACATATATGAAATATTTACACATAACAAAAGCAAAAAAAAAAAAAAAAAAAAAAAAAAAAAAGATTGAGATACTGAAAATTAAACCCAAATTTCATAGTGTTTGCAGCAGTTTAAGTTTTTAACAAAATCAGTGTTCATAACATTTACATTTACATATTTGAGCATCTACAAAGTTTCACATTAACTTTAAGTCACTCAGTTCCTGCAGATTTAGCTGCTATAGGAGCTGATTTTGAGAGAGGGACAGAATATCACATCTACTCCCAACTCAGCATGGTTTAGGCAATAGGAACGTTATGATATCAAAGATGATAATCTTCTGGACAAACTGAATTTGACTGCATTGTACTGTAGCTGAGACTAATTTGGACTGTCTGGATCTGAATATGATTATATGTTTGGACTATGTTAGAATGAAATGAATGGAATTCAATTGAATTTGGATGAATAGGAATCCTAATAGGATATGAATTGAACCCATTTGTCTTGAAAAGTACATTTTTTCAGTGGTGTCCAAATTTTTTGTCACATGTGCCAAAATTATTAAGTTGAAAGTACTTGTGTCTCATAAACATAGGATTTTTTTTCTTATTGGAAATGCAAAACATTTTGGGAATACTTCTTTTTTGCTCAACAATGAACTAAATGTAATATTATAGTGAAACAAATCTAGTGTGTTTAGCTGCTGTAATTAGCCAAGTTTAATAAAGCCCTCAGCTCTGCTTTTTGAGTAAAACCTGCTGGATATTTGTCGTCTTATTTACTAGCAAAATATAGAGAATGCAAAAAGCATGATTGTTAAAAGATGAATACTTTTAAGTTTGTCAGTAAAACCTTTGATTTATTAAAAAGATACTGCACGTACCCCTCTGAAATTGCGGTTGGGGGCCACACAAAATCAACCAAGGAAATGAAGCCAAATCCAACCAACTTGTTACAAAATGAAGCCAGATTCAGTAGATTCTATAGTAAAAGGCTGTCCTCCGAGATAAACTTGCTTTTAAAAGGAGGAAAAATCCAGCAGAGTCAAGCCAGGTATCAGCAGCCACGGCCTTGACTGAGTGAGGATAAACAGACAGTAACAAAGACAGAGACTGGGTCAGGTGTACTTTCTATGACACAGGAAACACAGACAGAACACAAGCTAGAAGCAGCAATATTTGAGGGTAAAGACAGCAGGATGATGAAAAGGGTCAGCATGTCATCCAGAACCATTACAACAGTCCAGAAGTAAAAGCTGAATAAACTGTTTATTGTACCACTCAAGCACATTTAACTGTAATTTACCAGTATCTGTTGAAGATATTTTTAAGCAAAGAGGCTTTCTCTTGACACTGTGATCCTTGTTTTCTCCTCAGCTTCTAGGATCTGCTGTCCATCTGCTGCTGCCAGAAGCAGCCTGAAAGGCAGAACGAGCTGACCTCTGTGTTCCCACCACTGTGGAACTATGGGATCCTCCACCCTGGGCAAGGCAGCTTCTCTTGATACGCTGCTGACTGAATGCATTCACGCATTTGGTGAGTGACACAGAAATCTTAGTTCGTATGAAGAATTGATGTCATTTGCCTACATTCTGGGACTTCCTTCCTTTCACAGATGATAACGGGGATCTCCATGCCAACCTGCTTCCTCGTATGCTACTGCTGATGCATCGCTGGTATGTTACATCCTCTGAGCTAGCAGGAAAACTACTGACGATATATCCCATCTGGCAGAACAGAAGTGCTACTGTTATACACCTGTGCAATGCTGTTTAATTCAGTGACTTCTTCCTTGGCTTTCCTTGTGCTTTTAATTTTTTTCAAAAACTAGCATAAGTAATCGTTTATAATGGATCTTTGACCATAGAAAAGCTCATAAACTGCTTTTAGTTCTGCAGGACCATCAAACTGGTGGACCTCATTGCACATTGGCTTGTTAATAGTTGGCTTTAAAAAGATTACGTTTTTGTCAATCTGTTAAACTGATGATCTGTAATTAACCTGTAACCAGTTTCCTTTTAGTTGATCTATTTTTTTTATAAAGTCCTTAACTAAATTCTACGTACCGTGATGCCAAAGATGACAACTGCAAGATGACCAGGCTAAAGATTTGCTATTTCATGAGGTAAAGAAATAAACAGATTTCAGACTTTAAGATTGCAGACTCCCAGAAAACAATGTTGTCTCATTCAAAATTTGTAATTATGGTTTCATACTTTGAGTGAAACTTCAAGTCTTAAAAGTACATGTTTTTTGTAAAATTTCTCAATAATGAATTTTGTTGTAACCTTAAATGAAGCCAGAGACCTACTGCATTTTAGATGAGCAACTTTCTGGGTGATTGGATCCCAGCATGTAGGTAGCTGGAGCCTTTCTGCACCATAACACCTGATGATGTGAATATGCATATGTAGGTACTGGATAGTGACCTTTCCTGCAGAATTCAACCTGGATTTGGGACTGATCCAGATCACAGAGGAGTTCAGGGAGGTGACCGCTCAGCTTGGTTGTGAGAAGCATTTTAAACTCATCGATATCTCAGCCATGTAAGCTATCAAACACACACACACACACACACACACACACACACACACACACACACACACACACACACACACACACACACACACACACACACAGCAGTGTATTAGCTAAAATATTTTTTTCTTTTTCTAAAAGTGCTTCTTGACAATAAATCTCAATCCTGTTACTGAAATGCTTTTTAATCTCAAACACATTTTTTAGTTGAGCAACACAGCTGAAAATATGGGCTGAGCACATAAAAAACTCACCAAATCCTTCCTACCGGTCCCAGCAGCTCATTCTGACTCTTCTCTAGTCTCTTTTATTGGACTGGGGCCTCAGTAGGATGTAGGAGAACAGTACATAAGCATTTGAGCCTTATGTCCCCTCCTTATGATGGTCACCAGGTTGGTCACACACTGCTGTGGGACGTCATTTTATTCTTCACCCAGCATTTGTTACAAGTCACCCAAGTGTAGTTATGTTTGTTATTCTTGCATGAACAGCATGCCCCAACTGATCCCACAAGTGTTCAGTGGGGCTAAGGTCTGGACAGCTGGCAGGCCCTCCCATTCTCTCCAACATTTGGGAGGTAGCATCAGTAGACCTCCGGTCTGTTGGGACAAGTGTTGACAAAAGACAGCAGATATGGGACGGCCACTGGTTTCAGAATCTCATCTCCATCTTGATAACAAGCCTTGTTTTTATAGAAAGGAAAGCTCCATCCCACATCATCACACTGCCTCTACCAAAACGCTGTTTTGCACTGGATGAGAAGATTTAGTTTTCATGGATGCCACCCACATTCTCAACTCTGGTGCTAAAACTCTGCTGTGTTTTAACACTTTCAGGCTAACATTGTAAATAAGAAATTGTTCTGCCTGGTAAAATAAAGATTTAACTAACCCTCATATGAATTTTCTTTACAAATGTGGCACTATTTAAGGAGTAATAAACAGGCTTTCCAAAGATAGGATGTAAGATGTCTCACCAAGAAGCAGAGTTACAACAAAGAAATAAATGTCCTTTTCTGCTACATTTATATTTGGGATATTAATGGTCCATACAGTTTCTGTTCAGTAGTTGGAATTTCCAAGTACAAAGTAGAAAACAACACATAGAATGCCCACTCAAATTGGAATTCTGTCGTACCAAATTCAGATTTAGTACAACTGCAGCATCTATAAAAGAGTGAAAGCTGGAGAAGGAAACTGTTATAGTTCTCATGTTTTCTCTCCAGAGATTCTAAGGTACGTCATGTGCTGATGTAAACCATCAGCACATGACGTACCTTAGAATCTCTGTTCATGAATATATGTACCTTCTATGTAAGTTAAATGCAAAAAATCAGAAGTACATTATTATTGGCAAATAATGGTTTTGCAACCAGAACTGGTTCTATTTCTGCAGCTAAACAGACAAAAGAATTATTAAAAAAATAACATGGCTAGCAGAAAAGAATAGAGATGTTTTACTTCAGTTAGATAGTAACTGGACAACCATTTATTCAGCTTTTATATTTTTAGTTTACATCAAAATTGGATAAAACTGTGCTGACTGTAACAACAGTCATCAATCAAATCACATATTCATCAGCCTTGACTTTTGTCCAAATAACACAATACACATGTTAATTGTTTCAATATTTAAAATTCAAACTAGTGTTGCTCAACACCAGTAACAGAAAATGCCTTGTGGTTCCAACTTTGTGAGTAAAAACAGTAAAAATACTACAGTGCGTTAATAACAATGAAGATTTCTGTAAAGAAAAAGGAAATTGTTTGTGGGCCCAGTTGTTCTTTATTTTTGGCAACTTTACTTGGTTGTAAACATTCTCTCAAATATTCTAAAAACACAGAACTCTCCAGCTGATTTCACAGATTTCAGTCTGCCAACTCATTGTTCCTGAACTGATCTCCTTACAGTCCATCATATGACTGGATGCGGAAGTTGACCCAGAGGAAGAAGCAAGCAAAGAAAGGGAAAGCATCACTGCTGTTTGACCACTTGGAGCCTGTGGAGCTGGCAGAGCATCTCACCTTCCTGGAGTTCAAGTCTATCCGGAGGATATCAGTGAGTCAAACAGTCAACCTTACCTGAATCCTCTTCTGCTGCTGAAAATGCTGGTTGAGTTTCCTCCTCATAGCAAGGCTGAAACTGGTGGTGGCGCCACAGAAATCTTCTTTATACAGTCATATTGAATAAATTAGGATATTAATAAAAAGTATATTTCAGTATCTCAGTTCACGAAGTGAAACACATTATATAGATTTATTCCATGCTGACTGATGTATTTAAGCCTGTATTTCTGGTAATTAGGAGGATTTTTGGCTGACATCTAATGAAAACATGACCTTTAAGATATGAATATTAAATCAGAATAACAAAAAACTTTTTGGAATTTTTTTTTTAATGGGAGCTCATTGAAAAGAATATTTAACACCTGCTTAAACGTTATTTTCAAAAAGTAGTTTTAGTCTGACAAATGAGCCTCATCAGAACACATATATTCACAGAATATGACTATTTGGCAAAATGTTATATATTGTGGCAACAGAAACAAACTGTAGCGCAGATGTAAACTTTGTATGAAGAGGGCTTCAGTCAACATATGCATCATCATGGGAAGTTGCTCACCTGCTACAGAGGCTGGTTGGTCTCATGGTAAAGTAGTCATTTTTTCCCCTGCCTGACTGATCACAAGGGATGTTCACAATAAGGTCAAAGTCTGGATTTAGAGGATTTAAACTGAGAAACTCCAGAATAACGCTGGTGTGTTTTCAGTTGAAATATAATAGTGATAAGTGAAGACTGCTGCTTTAAAGAACACTGCATTTTAAATGTACGGTATTGCAGGTAGGCAGGACTCTCCAGGTCACATGTGAAACTTTTTCCAAATATAGAATTGTACTTAAAAAAATAATAATCAAGTCTTTTCACTTTATTATTCATATCTAATTAGGAATGTATAATAACATAAATAAATTTTGCTCTCTAGATTTCAAGTAAATAAATTAACCTTCTTTTGACAAAATTGACATTTGTAGAAAACACTGAGTAGACCCCTACGTTTTCAGCAGGAGCAATAATTAATAGTTCTGTTTTTCCTCAGTTCACTGACTATCAGAGCTATGTGATCCATGGTTGTCTTGTGGAAAATCCAACTCTCGAGCGCTCCATCGCTCTCTTCAATGGCATCTCACAGTGGGTCCAGCTGATGGTGCTCAGCAAACTCACACCGCAGACCCGAGCAGAGGTTATCACCAAATACATCCATGTGGCTCAGGTAACTCTGAAATAGGTTATTCCAATATTGGAACTGTATTTAGCTTCTATTTCCAAAACAAAAAAATATAGCTGCTGATTTGCAGTCATTCTGTTTATTCAAAAAGTTGCAACACAAACAGTCAAACCATTTGTCAAGAACATTTCCAGCTATGGTACCAACTTGGTTAATAGCAATAAATATCTCCAAGTCCAAGTCAACTCAAGTCAACATGTGACTTTGGGTAAAAGGAAGCAGATGAGCAGTATATGTCTTTCATAGTTTCGTCACAGACCAGGGCACTGACTGGTCTGAGATGAACAATGTTAAAGCTGAACATCTTAGCATTCCCCTCTGTTTTCTCAGAAACTCCTGTACCTTCAGAACTTCAACACTCTGATGGCAGTGGTGGGAGGTCTGAGCCACAGCTCCATTTCTCGACTAAAGGAAACTCACGCTTACCTGGCTCTAGATGTTCTGAAGGTACTGAACCTGGGCTTACTAGCATTAATATGACAATTTGAGCTCCCATTAGCCTCTGTAACTGGACTATCTATAAAACTATGTTACATGAGATGCCACAGAAATGACTGTGACTTAACCACTACATGATAGTGTTTTCGTATTACTGTTCCAGATTTGGAACGAGATGACAGAGCTGGTCTCTTCCAACAACAACTACTCCAATTACAGAAAAGCCTTCAATGAATGCCGAGGGTTTAAAATTCCCATACTGGGCGTACACCTGAAGGATCTGATTGCGGTGCACGCTGTCTTTCCTGACCGGGTCAGTGACAGCACTTTGGTAAACCTGGTGAAGATGCATCAGCTTTACATGACATTCAATGAGCTGGTGTCACTTCAGAGCGTGGTATCCCAAGTGGAACCCAGCATGGACCTTATTTACCTTCTGACGGTGAGAGTTACTATTTGCTTCAGGTCTCAGTGTTTATATAGCACTACAAAAAGTATATAGGTTCCACTGTAAGGTTTATCTAAGATTATTGACTTTGGAAATGGAATCAAACACCAGGAATTATAATTGGTCTCAGTTAAAAGTTGTCTCAAAAAGCATTATGATATGTCAAATATCTATTAGCTTTGTCTGATGTATGACTATACTTCACTAAGCTTCTGTGTCAGGGTATGGCCATCATTATGATTTTGCATTTTACCTAAACACTCATATTTTTCAGCTTTCTCTTGACCTTTATTACACAGAAGATGAGATTTATGAACTATCGTTGCTAAGGGAACCACGCAACCCCAAATCACAGGTAAAGTTCCATTCAAAACTATGATCCTGAATTAAAAACACTAGAATCTAATTAATACCTGGCTGTTATGGTGGAGTGAAGCCAATTTAGTGGTGCTCAGCTCACAGTGAGCAGCTACCAAAGACTCTTAACTGACCAATGGCTAAAGAACCTCTAATATTAATATGATATCTTACAGATTAGTCTAACAGTTTCAGACAACAATTATTCCAGATTATCTATGGTCTAATCTCAACATACATTGATATGTAACTCCCCTGTTCAGTCAGTGATTTCACTGGAGACTACATTTTTTCTCCAACTTAGGGTGCACAACTGAAACTGTAATTATTCATACCCCTGGCAGAAGTAATCTTTATATTTTACCAACTTATTTTTTTCTGACTGGAAGTAATATTAATTATTAATGTTTTGGAGCACCAGAGTCCGGACTTGAATCTGATAGTCTCTTAGGGCATGATTGTCAAACGCCAGACCTTGAGGGCTGACTTTCAAATGTAACTCTGGCCCAACACACCTGAATCAAATGGTTAATTTCCTTCTCGGCATGCAGTCATCCTTCCTGCTAATGATCCAAGCATTTAATTTAGGGGTTTTAAATAAAAGAAATATATAAAAGTTGCCAGACACTGATCCTTGAGGGCTGGAGTTTAACACCCCTGGCAAAGCGGTTTCCCATTCTCAAAACTTGGAACTATAACCAAAGATGAACTGTCAAAATACAAGTAGAAACATGTAAAGACCTGGTCAACTATGACCAGACTTTTATCAGTAACAGTTAGGGGTCCTTAAGCACACCTAAAAAATGCTTAAAATCATCCCTGAAGTTGAACAATAGTTTTGGACAGAAATAGGTTTATGTAGGTAGGCTCATTCTGAACCCACCTGAGCCTGGTTCTGCCTGGGATTTCTCTGGCTAAAGGTAAGTCATCCCTTTCAAGTGTTTCAACCGCAGGATGTGTAAGGATATCAAAACAACAAACAAACATTTAATTACAATCTGCTGATTTCCTTTGAAAGGTCACATTTTATCTGGCATTTAATGTGTTATGAATGGAATGATGTGGGATCCATTTAATTGTATATAATTGAGCATGAATCAGATGTGTACATAAAATATAAAACCATGAGATGAGTTTTGTTATAAATAAATATTATACATATGACCTGAATTAAAGTAGACTGAATCTGTCTTCTCAGCCTACATCTCCAACTACTCTCACTAAGCCTTTGGCCCCACTGGATTGGGCCTCTGGGGTTCCCACCAAACCAGATCCCTCTGTGGTCAGTAAACACATTCGCAAATTGGTAGAAGTGAGTAAACCTTCCAGTTTTTAATAATGCCTTCAAACAATGATAAATGAAATTATATTATATTACTTATATAAGATTAATTACTTGTTTTTGTTTTGATAGTCTGTCTTCAGGAATTATGACCATGACCATGATGGATATATATCACAAGAAGACTTTAAGAGTATTGCTGCTAATTTTCCATTTCTGGACTCCTTCTGCGTTTTGGATAGAGATCAGTGAGTGTGAAGAAGTACTTTAACAGATCTGTTTTCTGTTATAGTGAATCCAATTTAGGAAGGATTTGGTGGATTGTGGAAAACTTGTGGTGATTAGTCTATGCTTAACTTACAGCCACCAGTAATGGTCAAGGAAGATCATGATAGTCATATACCCCTTAAAAGGTTTACTTTTTTAAAATTAATCAGTGATTGGGATTTCATTCAGTGCTAGGTATTAGTTTGCATTCACTCATCACCAAAATTAAAGAAATGTTTTCTTTTTTTCAGGATGGAATTAGAATGTTAAGTCTTTGTTCACTTAAATACCAGATTTGATGTATGTTTACGATCATTACCCAGCTGGTATACTCAACTGGAATAAAGTTTTACTCATCAGGCCCAAATTTTTACCTCAAATAGATAGAAACTAGTCAGAATTTTTTGGAACAGCCCAGTAGTCACAAAAACACAACTCTATCATAAACTAGAAGATGTGAACCAAATTTAACGTCAACATAGACTAAGAGGATGTTTGGAGGAGTCAAGGTGAGGCTTTGAAACCTTATAACACTGAACTGATTGTCACGTATGGGCATAATTCAATTCAGTTCAACAATACTTTATTTATCCCAAAGGGAAATTAAATGTTGATGTAACTCATATAGTCAAGGAGTTATTATAGATTATGATGGCTGTGGGCAGGAAAGATCTCCTGTAGTGGTCCATTTTACAACCAATCTGAAGAAGCCTCTGACGGAAGAGACTCTGTTTTCCAATGACAGTCTCATGAAGAGGATGTCCAGGGTTGTCCATAATTTTCTTGATTTTATGCAAAATCCTTCTTTGCATCATCAACTCCAGAGGTTCCACAGTCGTCCCCAGAACAGAACCACCCTTCTTTATCAGGTTGTTGAGCCTTTTTAGGTCCCTGGTTCTGATGCTGCTGCCCCAACAGATGATGGCAGAGGAGATGACGCTCTCAACAACAGACTTATAGAAGACATGCAACATCTTGCTGCAAACTTTGAAAAATCTTCGCTTCCTCAAGAAATACATTCTGCTCTATCCCTTCTTGTAGACGCTTCACTGTTGAGTCTCCAGTCCAGTCTGTTGTCCAGATGAACACTGAGGTATTTATATTCCTCAACCACCTCCACTTCTTCTCCCATGATGGAAACAGGGTTTGATCTGACCCTGTTTGTCCTGAAATCTACAATCATCTCCTTAGTTTTGTTCACATTCAAGATGAGATGATTGTTTCCACACCATGACACAAAGTGGTCCACCAGCTCTCTGTACTCAGCTTCTTGTCCATCTGATCCACCCAAACTCTGCAGAGACACCTGAGTGTTTCTGTAGATGACAGGAGTCTGACTTGTGCTGGAAGTCTGAAGTGTACAGAGTGAAAAGGAATGGTGACCACATGGTTAGAGACACAGTCCTTGAGTCTCACAATCTGCGGTCTGTTTATCAGGTAGTCATGGATCCAGGCGATTGTTGAGGCCTCCACCTGAGTCTTCTTGAGTTTCAGATGAAGCAGAGCAACAATTGTGAATTGTGAATTGTGTTAAATGAACTGAAATAATCAAAGAACAATGATCCTCACAGTGCTGCCTGCTTTGTCCAGGTGACAGTGGGTTTGTTGAAGCAGGTGTATGATGGCGTCTTCAACTCCAACTCCACGACGATAAGCAAACTGCAAGGGGTCCTGATATGTGCTGGTTTGCTTACTCAGGTGGGCCAACAGGAGTCTCTCCAGGACCTTCATGATGTGGGTTGTCAGGGCAACAGTTCTCTAGTTGATGACGACTGATGGGTGGGTTTTCTTTGGTACCGGAACCAGACAGGATGTCTTCCACAACAGTGGAACCTTCTCTTGGGTCAAGCTAAAGTTGAAGAGGTGTTGCAGAATCCCACAGATCTGCTCTGCACAGGCCTTCGGGACTCTGGGGCTGACACCACCTGGACCTGCAGCCTTGTTCCAGTTCAGTCTCTCCAGCTGCCTCTTCACCTGACTTCTGGAAACAGAAAAGTGGGAGGGGAGGGAGAGGGAGCAGCAGCATCTTCTAATTTGGTTGAAGACAAATTAGTGGAAGCAGAAGAGTCTATGACTGAGGTAGAGGATAAAACATCTGAGGTGTGACAGGAAAGCTGTGGGTCAAAGGAGGGTGGGATGTCTGTTTGGCTGGGGGCAGGAGGGGAGGATGGTGAGCTTGTTCCTGAACTGAACCTGTTGAAGAATGTGTTCAGCTTATTTGCTCTGTCCAGACTTCCATCTATCTGATCCTCCTTTTGCTTGAAGCCTGTGATTTTCTTCATCCCAGACCACACATCTCTGATATTGTTCTTCTGCAGTTTACTCTCCAGCTTCTTCCTATACACCTCCTTGCTGTCTGTAATCTTGACTTTGAGCTGCTTCTGTATACTCCTCAATAACTCTCTGTCTTACTCCCTAAAGGCTCTTTTTTTCCTGTTTAACAGTTCCTTTAGCTCACTGGTGATCCAGGGTTTGTTATTGGGGAAGCATCTCACTGTTCTGGTGGGGATGGTGTTGTCCACACAGAAGTTTATATAGTCGGTCATACACTCAGTCATGGCATTAATGTCCTCTCCATGTGGCTTGCAAAGAAATCCAATCAGTAGCATCAAAACAACCCTGTAGGGCTTCTTTGGCTTCCTGTGACCACTTTCTCACAGTCTTTTTTGTTACAGGTAGTCTCTGGACAAGGAGTTTATATTCTGAGCAGAGAAAAGCAAGGTTGTGATCTGATTTACCCAGAGGAGGTCTTGCTTTGGAAATATATGAATCCTTGACATTTGTATAAAACAAATCCAATGTCTTGTTTTCTCTGGTAGAGCAGCTGACAAACTGTTGAAACGTTGGCAGTGTAGCAGAGAGTGAGGCATGATTAAAATCACCAGATATTACCACAAAAGAATTGGGGTGTTGGGTCTGTATCTCAGCAACAATGGAACTGATGACATCACATGCATTGTCGGCAACGGCTGAGGGTGGAATGTAAACAGCCACCAAAACAACACTGGTGAACTCTCTTGACAAATAATATGGACGAAAACTTACTGCCAGTAGTTCAATGTCTGGACTGCAGAGACGACACTTCACGGTAATGTTCCCAAGTTTTAGTATTCCATACCAGTATCAATCCGAGAGAATAATTTTTAAGATCTGTTTAAAAAGTGAGAAATAAAGTGGAACTAGTTCATTGTGGGATTTAGAATTTAACTCAAACTTTTAAATGTCCAACTACTAACAGGATATTGAGTTTATTGTACTGCATGAACTCAGCTTTGTTCTTCTGATACGGTATATGACCTTATAAAACACTGCTCCATTGCAGCCTAATTAAACTATTTCCATAAGCCCCCAGAGCATATTAATGTATAAGCTAGGGCTTAATAAATTATAAGGGATTCAAGTTTGTCAAAGTCAGTGTTTGTTTGAGCTTGCTTCTCTTCACTACACCTCTTTTTAGGAAACAACATTTTAGAATATTTCTTGTCACTCATTTCAGAAAGTGAAACTCATATTGTACAAATTCATTACACATAGAGTGAAATATTTCAGGCCTTTTATTTCTTGTAATTTTGATGATTATGTCTTACAGATAATGAAAACCCACAATTCAGTGTCTCTTTAAACAGAAATGTCAGGCTTCTAAAAATGTTTATTTCAATGTTCTCAATACTTGGCCTGGGCTCCTTTTGCATGAATTACTGCATCAGTGCGGTGTGGCATGGAAGGCCAGATAGCAGTGGAGTCCTGGGCGGATCCGCCCTTAAGGCGGGCAGGTCCACTGTACTGACCAATGGAACGCCCCGCCTCCAAACAGTGTTCTGTCAAACAACGGACCTGCTGCGCTCTCCAGGCGGATCCGCACATCGTGCACGCTCTTTTCAAACTGTTCTTTGGTTCCAACCGCATTTGGAGTTGGACAGCAGGACGTCTCCAACTTCGGACCGTTACTTCTTACACTGTAAGTAAACTGCTCAAACTGTTAATGTGTGCTTGTTTCCACAGAAGAAAAACAGGTGAATATATACCTGTCTGTTTTCTGTTTTAACATTGTAATGTATGATCATAGCTAGTTGGGTCAGCTAGCTCCAATAGTATATTCGCATTAGCTAATGTACATTTGAATCAAAGCTTGATAAACGCTTATTTGAGCATATTTGTATACATATTTGTCTATTACTGAAGCAAGATGACTTCGCGACACTGGTCAGTCATTTAAATATTCAGTCCTGAGCATATTTGTGGGTAGATTTAGAATCGTTGGTATGAACGGTGTGTTGGAATAACTGTTGACAGGATGAACTTGTGGAAATTTATGTGTAAAGCAGTTATTCCTATGCAGTAGGTGGCTGCAGTAAATCAAAACTAGGATGACCAAACGTTCTCCTTTTCCTGGACATTTTCTACATTATAGATCAATGGGAAAGTCCGTGAATTCACTGTTGAGCAGGGGTGTGTTGGGTAATTCTTCAAAGAGGGGGTTAAATGGGCGCCAGTGATAATCTTGGGTGGCACATTAAAATGAAAAGCAAGGCAGGGAGCAGGGCTGGGCCTCACCTGAGACAAACATTAGACTCACTACATGAAGGTCAAAGACTGACATAATCATAAACGCATAAAAAGCATAAATACGTTAGCCCATTTAAAGGTATTTCTCTTTCTAGGGTTATTATTCATGCAAAAATGATTAAGTTGTAATGCACATTTTGTGCTCGGTGCTGCAAAACTCTCCACCTCTGCAGCAGCAGTGCTACAAACTGAAAAGGTTAATGCACATCCCAGACAGCAGATCCACCTCCTGTCTGTGTGCAGACTCATCACCATTCTGGCATATGTCCTTGGATGGTTGAGGTGGCGCTCAAAGGTTTTCCAGACCACAGACGTCAGAGCAATAAGCCTGTCGTCATTTAGGCTGTGATGATGTGTTTCTTGGAGACCAGGATGATGGTGGAGCGTTTTCAGCAGGTGGGTGAGGATGGGGCTAAGTTGATCAGCACAGGTTTTTGGACAGAGAGGGGAGACTCCAACAGGATACAGCACTTTCTTTCCACTCAGACCCTGGATGCTTTATAGATTCTGTATATACATATATATACATATATAGTTTTCTTTTGTAAAAAGTCATAACTATTGACGATGATCCCATTTATAAAAGCAATAAATTATACAAGCTCCTATGCTGCAGGATCAAATCTCTCTTAGGTCTTTCAAGAGAGACATTTCATTTATGCCATCCCTTTGTTGTTTAATGTGTATGCTAACATTTCTGTATAACAGATTTAGATTATATTTTCACTGTCACGTTTTCTTTGTTTCATTTTAGATTTCCTCCCTGGCAGCAATCGGGGGCTGTGACACAAACTGGGTAACATGGAACATCCTGGCCCACATGTTCCATGATGATGCTGGGAAGATGATCAGCTGGAAAGGTGTTAGTGGGAAGAAGTCTTTCAGCCAGACGGCATCAAAGACGGCGTAGGTATTTGTAACCAATATTTCAATAATTCTCATGTAGTCTTGGCAGGTGTTTCAACAGACACACTCAACAAAATCATTTGTTGAATAAATGTTAAAAAAAATTATATTTTTGTTAGCTCAACACAAACAAATCAAATAAATACTACATTGTAATTTTTTAAGTTGACAATATGCAGGTTATTTGTGTTACTCTTACAAACTTTATTCCGATATGTGGAAATTCCATGTTTGAAGTAAGAGGCCGGACAGATTGTCTTTCTTGGAGTGCAGTATCAGTGTGTATCCTGTTAGATTAGAAATGGTCATTGTGATTCTGAATGAGAACTTCAATGAAAATGTGCTTTTGTGATTACAGATTCTGGAAGAAAGAATCATGTGGCCTGCGCTTCTGCTGAGCATGACATCTGTCAGGATGCAGTCCGCTGGTTCAAGCTGGCAGCAGATGGAGGAAACTCAAAGAGACGATGCAGTACACAGGAAGTTCAACCTGCTGACCACAACACATCTATGTAACACACATCACAGAATGTTATGCCAGTTCTGCTTTATATTTTTATTATCTGTATGTGTGTGTAAGTATTGTTATTTCTTTCTGGACTGTTGTAATGTTTATGAACAAAGTTGAATTTGCAGGTGAGCAAATTCACGTTTTCTTTCGAATTTACATGAGCATGTACCCAATGTAATGTTATGATTTCTTTAACCAAATACAGTTATGAATTTTCATCACATTTTTTTCATGTTTTTTTTGTGTGTGTTGCCTTGTTATTAGCCACTTATATTGTCACTTGTGTTGGTCAGTCTGGTGTTTGAGCCAGCTCTTCTAACACAGGGCAGAAAGTTAGAGTCTTTGTGGCATGTGCAGGAGCAATGTGTGTACAGTCAGTCATATGATCACAAGGATCATACTGCAGTGCCCCATAGCTCTCCAGGTTAAAAGCAGAGATTGGTGGAGGTAAGTGTCCTGGTACAGAGCAGAGAGCGGTGCTGAACAGTTTGTGGATGGCAGATGAGATGAATGATACTCCTAGAAGCCTTTGCATGCATCTTAATTATTGTGCTAATACATTTCATATTTCTATATTATACATATTATTATTATTATTATATGACAAGGTTAATGGAAGTGAAATGTGGGCACAGACAAGTAAGTGGTCAAAAAAAAAAGAAAATCAAAATCAAAGGCTGCAATGAGAAAACTAAAGAACTGTGTGCAAGCCAAGCGCTGCCAAAACGATCTGTCTCATTTTAAATTGTCAAAAGTTGGACTGCATTACTAATTTATTGTAAATTGCATTTGTATTCCTCAGGTGTTAGTACTTGTATTTGTTATCAGTCTCACAATGGCAATGAATCAGCAGTTATCCATCCAGGAGGGCAAGGCAACAGTGCTCCCAACTACAGCCTCAGAGCTATTATTTTCCCATAATATTAAGAACCCAATTTCAGGTCTTTTGCAGGGTCACCATAAATCATTTTCATGTGTATAAGGTTAAACTGGTGGGATTTTTATAGTCATTTCTAGTTGGTAAGCAAGTTTTTATCTGTATCTACTTTTGTTAACTAAATCATGATAAATAAAGGTTCTGGACCAAATGAGTCCAGATCAGATATGGGTATCATGAACAGATCCAAACTGGATCCGGGCCGGATGATTCGCTTAATGAGTAGATCCGGATAGGGTCCGTGCTGGATCCGGTTTGGATCCGTTATCCTTCTCTGTTCCGGATCTGTTCTGGTGTACAAGTGGACTGTGATCTGGGTCCGTTTGGCGGATCCATTCCGAAGCCTCTGGAGCCTGTTCCAAAGATCAGTCTGTGGTTCTACTGAGGTGTTCTGAAAGCCCAGATAGCTTTGACAGCAGCCTTCAGGTCATCTGCATTGTTGGTTCTTGTGTCTCTATGGGGTTCTGGACAGACCAGTTAGCTAGCCAATCAAGCACAATAACACCATAGTCATTGAACCAGCTTTTGGTACCCTTGGCAATGTGGGTCAGTACTAAATCCTTATGTGGGAATTTTACTGCCATAAGTCAAGAGTGTACGTTTTCAAATTTGAAAGCAGGATTTCATGTCTTTGCTTTCAGAGCTTTTAATACTTGAGCTTACGTTTTCGACTTAAAAGCAGGATTTCATCTCTTTGCACCCAAAACTTCTGTTGTCTCTCAGATTTTCTCCTCGTGCATAAACCTCTCTGCACGGATCAAATCTGCGCCAGCAAACCTCTCTGCTTGCTTGCAAATTTTTTCTGCTCTCTCCTGGATCAAGGAGTTCCGTCGCCTAGCAACCGTTCCAGCCAGTAGAATGACAGCGTTCCTCTGGGTGCGCTTGATACTTACTAGTGGGTGCAGCTTCATACCCAGCACACTGACCGGAAGCGGTAGTTCTATCCAAGTAACTTTGCAAAATGGATCAGCACCAACAAAACCCTAAAGTAAGTATAATTTTCACCGCTAGTAGCTGCAGTTTATTTCACACAACTGTTTAATTTTGTCTTAGTCTATATGAGTTTATTCATTTTACATCACGAAGCCCTTACAGGAGCACAGGTGAAGCAGGTTGTGTAGAAACACTACTTCCGGTTTCTGCTCCATTTAAACAGTGTTAGGGGGCCAGCCTGTAGCTAATTGTTGAATGTGTTCAAAAGACAATTGTTGTTGTTTTCATTTAACTGGTTTCAGTTGGCAAAAAACGCATTGACTGATGATGAGCTGGTTTTGTTGTGGAAGCTCGATCAGCAGCTTTGTGACTGCAGGACTGAGTTTTCTCAGTTAATCCCCCCCACAGTCTTATTTTACAGAAAGTCAGGGTAGTCTGTGTGGTATAATAATGTGATATATATTAGTCAGTAGACTGGCTGTGCAGTTGTGCTGTCAGTTTACCACAGATATACTAAGGAGGATAGGGGGAGAGGGGTGGAGTATTTGGTATGGGTCAGGATCGCGAAGGTCCATCTTTGAGAGGCACGGCTCAACACTGGCTTTAAAATAAAATTGGATAGCTTTGTCTGCTGTCAGTCTCCTGTATCTAATGTCAACAGCTCTGAAACACCAAAAGAAATTAGGTAAAATCTGCATAACATCTTTCAATACCAGTTACCTTTAAAAATTTGAGGAATAGTAATGCTTATTTTTCATTGTTGCTCTACTTGATCATTATACCTAATAATTAGATAATTATACAATAAAAATATGATATCTATCTATCTATCTATCTATCTATCTATCTATCTATCTATCTATAGCTATATATATATATATATATATATATATATATATATATATATATATATATATATATATATATATATATATATATATGTCAGTAATATTATATATATATATATATATATATATATATATATAATATTACTGACATATATATATAATATTAATATTATAATATATTATTATAATATAATTATATATATATTATAAATATATATTATATTATATTATATTAATTATAATATAATTAATATATATATAATATTACTGACATTTAATGAACCACATGCTCAACTAATAAACAGATGGTACAAAATGATCATACATGCTCAGTTTTAAGCACCTTGAACTGTGCCATATTTTAGTTAGCAATATAGTTGTAAAGATACATTTCTTGTCTCTTGAACAGTTTTTTCACACTGCTACACAACAGGGCTTCACAATCATTGGCAATAAAAAAATAAATTAACAGTTGCCGGGTGCAATATACAGATTTTTTTGAAAAACGGAAAAATTTGAAAATAAAAATGTTCTTTTTAATTATAATACAAACATAAATTTCTTTAACTGTAAAACATCTGAATTTCATTTAAAGGACAATAATCTGAAAGTTTCCTTCCCAAAATCACTTCAATCAGGAGTTTGACATTATTTTGTTTTGAAAGAACACTAAAGTCTGTTGCAACCTGTCAATTTCAAGTATCCCCTATCTTTGTCTGTACCAAGGTGAGGATTTTAGAAAATTCACTTCAGTTTATTTATTTAGCACCAATTCACCACAAATGCAGTCTCGAGGCACTTTACAAAAAAAAAAAATCAATTCAATCATACATCCTCTCCAATTGATCCTAGTTATCAAACAGTTCAGCAGCTCAATTAATTAATCAAGGTAGTCCAAAAAGTTTCTAAGGAAATCCAGCAGAGCATTGAGTCATTGACTTGCAGCATTCATTTCTCCTGGATGAGCACGTAGCGACCGCAATGCGTTCTGTTGTTGACTTTACAGCAATCCCTCATACCGAGCATGCGTGCAGCGACAGTAGAGAGGGAAAACTCCCCTCTAATAGGAAGAAACCTCCAGCAGAACCTGGCTCAGTACAAGCGGCCATCTGCCACGACCGACTGGGGGTTTGAGAAGATAGAGCAGAATGCACAAGAGGAACAGAGAAACTGATGTAAGATTATTTTCAATGTTCATGAAAGTAAAAAGTTAATAGCAGGAGCCAAACAGAACGCCAGACCAGGTGTAGCTTCTATGGAGAGAAAATAACTGAGAGAAAACAAAAAGTTAGCAGTTGAGATAACAGCACATAATGCTAATTGGAGAGTAGTAGAAGAAGAAAGTGAGAAGAAGAGGTCAGTTTGTCCTCCAGCAGCCTAAGCCTATGGCAGTATACCTACAGAAATAGCTCAGGATAACCTAAGCCAAGCTTTACCATAAAGGAAAGTTTTAAGCCTAGTCTAGAAAGTATTCAGGGTGTCTGCCTCACGGACTAAAACTGGGAGCTGGTTCCACAGGAGAGGAGCCTGATAACTAAAGGATCTGCCTCCCATTCTACTTTTAGACATTCTAGGAACCAGCAGTAAACCTGCAGTCTGAGAGTGAAGTGCTCTGTTAGAGACATATGGACCAATCAGATCTCTGATGTATGATGGAGCTGATTATTAAAGGCTTTATATGTGAGAAGGAGAATCTTAAATTCTGTTCTGGATTTAACAGGGAGCCAATGAAGGGAAGCTAAGATAGGAGAAATATGATTTCTCTTTTTAATTTTCATCAGAACTGTTGCTTTTAACTACATTCTGTGGACTTCCTGATTGTAAAGAATTACAGTCGTCCAGCCTTGAAGTAAAAAATGCATGAACTAGTTTTTCAGCATCATTCCTGGACAGAATATTTATAATTTTGGTGATATTCTGGAGATGAAAGAAGGAAATTCTAGAAACTCTTCAAACAGGTCATTACTTTTTAGTAGACTATTTTCCAGGTTTAGTAGGACTCCTCTAGATGTGTAGAGTGGCATTTTCTCTCAAATTTCCTAGTGTTCTGCTTCAAAGTATGCAGTTCTGAATTAAACCAAGGAGCCAGGAGTAGCTGAAAATGGCAATTCAATGAATGTCACTGAGATCCAGCAAAACTAAAGAACAGAACAAATACAAATTCTGTAATTCTACAAAACTGTACCAACATTTTAAAGCTAGACAAATCAAAAGGTCCTGATTGTGGAATCATCCCCACCATCGGCACGAGAATGGGTGAATGACTGAATGTAGCATAAAGTGCTTTGTCTTCTGGACAAGATAAAGTCCTACACAACTACAGGCCATTTACCATCAAACCTGTCTTGGATTATATTTGTTTTTAGTCTTTATTCATGGCAGCTTCTTGGAAAGAACTGGGAGTAAGCTTTCTTATCTGGTTGAGAAACAACCAGATAAGATTGACCAGTGGAAAGTATGAGGATGATTCAGTTTCAACACTGATGCAAGGACCCATGATGGAGCTCAACCTTTGTTTGGACAAAGAATTTTCCAGATGTTTGAAACAATCTGGAAGTTATATGTCATTTCAGTTTGTCTTTGGTGTTTTTATGAGACAGAAGTGATTGGTCTGCTGCACTTGCTGTTTTGTGCATTCGTGATTCAATTGCAATGAGGAAACAGAATGGAGAGGGTCTCCTCTCCATACCTCTCTGCCCTGACTGCAGGCTGAGATGCTGCACAACGAGCCTGCTGTCAAACTGACCACCTGCAACTGCTTCTGAGGTGGGAGGGGCTCACGGCAGCTTTCACTGGTCACTGTAACTACAGTACGATTGATGCTTTAACATGTGTTCACCAAAGTCTCCAATAACACAGAAAAAGTTGCTAGATTTTTCGCGTGACACTTTACTAGTCAGGGGTCTGAAAAGTTTCTAAATATAGCGACAACAGTGTTAAGTTTGCAACAGTGAATGTTCTTGTTGGAACAGTGAATGTTCTTGTTCTTTTTCCAGACCATTAATCTGGGTGGAAGATGTCATTAATAGATGTGATAATTAAAAACAAACAAATGGAAATGTGAGAAAATTGGAGTGTTGAATTCTGTTTTCAAATCTAAATGATGCACGTAAAGTGGTAGCATGGCAACTATAGACTACTCCCAGACCATTTGGTGCTCTTCTGTTTTTTTGGATGCATATAAAACTGTACAAAGCCTCTTCTATTTTAAAATTTCTGACCTCACTGAAGAAAAGTTGATGAAGCCCAATCAAATTAAAAGTCTTAGATCAACTTTGCATGTGTTCCATTAACCAATGAAAAGATCTGTCTTTTCTCTTTTTCATATATATATATATATATATATATATATATATATATATATATATATATATATATATATATATATATATATATATACTATGGCATCCCGTTCAGGAAATTATTGTATATATATATATGTTCAAAAGTCTGAATATATTGAATGAAAGTCTGAATATATGGAATGAAAGTCGGACTGGGCTCGAGGAATTGTGGGTAATGTGGTTCAAAACATGCATACTTCTCTGTTGGTGTGTATTCGTGTGCTTTTGATACTTCATCGACTGTGGCCCGAGCACTGTTCCAATCCTAAGTACGCATCAAAACAAGTACTTTAAAAACAACCCAGATACGTTCTTATTTCACCCATTTTATTAAGGATCCATCCCTCTGCAGACTTGGGCCAGCAACATATCCCACAATGCATTGCGCCACTAGCAGTGGTAAACAGAAACGGTGAGGACGTAAACTTCGCGTTTTCATAATATTCTGAGTTTGTCATAAAAACGTTCAAAATGTCCCTCCATCCATCCATCCATCCATCCATCCATCCATTATCCAACACGCTTATCCTTTTTTGTTTTGAGGGTCTCGAGGGGTGCTGGTGCCTGTCTCCAGCGGTCATCGGGCGAGAGGCGGGTTACACCCCGGACAGGTCGCCAGTCGTTTCAAAATGTCGGTCTCGGTTCACAGATCGCCACTAACAGATAACCGGTCGCGGGAAATGACAGAGCGCCTATCCGCTCTCCCCTCTCACCCGGCAGGGGTGAGAGGGGAGATCCCACTCCAATTCCGCTTAGTTTAGCTTAGCTTCGCAGCCAGACAGGTTTGTGAACCGAGCTGTGCTGCTACCAAAACCCAGAGCATATTTCAAAGAATGCTCAGTGTCGGTGAACTGCCTGGTCTGATAAAAATCAAAGGTATACTTTTATGCTTAAAACATTTTGAAACGACTGGCGACCTGTCCGGGGTGTAACCCGCCTCTCGCCCGATGACCGCTGGAGACAGGCACCAGCACCCCTCGAGACCCTCAAAACAAAAAAGGATAAGCGTGTTGGATAATGGATGGATGGAGGGACATTTTGAACGTTTTTATGACAAACTCAGAATATTATGAAAACGCGAAGTTTACGTCCTCACCGTTTCTGTTTACCACTGCTAGTGGCGCAATGCATTGTGGGATATGTTGCTGGCCCAAGTCTGCAGAGGGATGGATCCTTAATAAAATGGGTGAAATAAGAACGTATCTGGGTTCTTTTAGAGTACTTGTTTTGATGCATACTTAGGATTGAAACAGTGTTCGGGCCACAGTTGATGAAGTATCAAAAGCACGGGAATACACACCAACAGAGAAGTATGCATGTTTTGAACCACATTAAATGGGTTACTGGAACAAGACGGAACTGGGCGAGAGGTGAAAACTTGGATCTGTTGGAATGCTACTACTCAAGTAACCCCAGTCAGAGAGGTTACATGCAAAGAATGTGGGAGGAATGGCTACGTCGACATCCCCATTCAACACTAACTGCCAAACAACTAGTAGCTCAGTGTTCCAACATCCGCAAACGGCAAATGCTGTCACAACTTGAGATAGACGAGGTACAACACAAATGCTACGGCATGGAGCCAGGACGCCAGGTCAGAGGGGAGTTAGCTTCAACTCCCCACCCGGAGATTGGGTATGCAGCCCCAATAATGAACGAACCATCAAAGCTGAACGAGGCAGCAACTGACCTGAGAGGTAGGATCGTGGCCCGAATGAACACCAGGCAATCCCGATGCCAATTACAACGGCTGAGTGAAGTACCATCAGAAAGTCTCATTGAAGATGTGAATGCAGCATTGAGAACGATCCCTACCAACACCATAACGGAAACCAATGAGCTGGTGTACAACTCAGCATCAGTGATCCTTGAGATGCTCGGCTATAGGAGCAACCATGAGATTCAATACCCACCATGGAAAAGACAGTTATAGGCTAAAATCAAGGTAACAAGGAGGGAAGTGAGCCAATTGTCAGAGCTCCAAAGAGGTGCAATCAAAAGACCAGTACCCAAGCGGTACAGCCAGATGCCCATACCTGAAGCGCTCGAAACTGCCAAACAAAGGCTCCAAGCCTTGGCCAGTCGCCTAAAGAGGTACACGAGAGAAAATGAAGCCAGGAGGATTAACCGGCTCTTCTCCACCCAACCAGCTAAAGTGTACTCTCAATGGCAGGGTAATAACAACAGAGCAGACCCACCAAGGCTGGAGACCCAACAGTACTGGAAAGGCATATGGGAAAGGGAGGTGACCCACAACAGCAATGCACAGTGGCTAATCTCTCTACGAGATGACCACAGCAACCTCCCTGAGCAAGCCCCAGTAACTATCACAGTGGCAGATGTCCAAGAAAGAGTCTCAGGTATGAAAATCTGGACAGCACCAGATCCTGACATGATCCATGCCTACTGGCTAAAGAAACTCACTGCCCTCCATGAGCGACTGGCAGCTCAAATGAACCAGCTGCTACAAAGTGTGACTCACCCCGAATGGTTAACTGAAGGGTGCACAATCCTGATCCAGAAGGATCCCTCAAAGGGTTCGGTCCCATCCAACTATCGGCCAATAACCTGTCTCTCTACAACATGGAAGCTCATGTCAGGCATCATAGCAGCTAAGATAGGTGGGCACATGGATAAATACATGAGTACAGCACAGAAGGGCATCGGCATAAATACCAGAGGAGCCAAACACCAACTCCTGGTAGACCAAACAGTCGCCCGAGACTGCAAAACCCGACACACCAACCTGTGCACGGCTTGGATTGATTACAAGAAAGCCTATGACTCAATGCCACACACTTGGATCATTGAATGCTTAGAGATGTACAACATCAACAGGACTCTAAGAGCCTTCATTGCAGCCTCGATGGGGATGTGGAAAACCACCCTTGAAGCCAACTGCAAGCCAATTGCACAAGTGTCCATCAAATGTGGCATATACCAAGGAGATGCTCTGTCCCCACTGCTGTTCTGCATAGGTCTGAACCCCCTCAGCCAAGTCATCAACAAGACTGGGTACGGATACTGACTCAAGAACTGAGCCACCATCAGTCACCTCCTCTACATGGATGACATCAAGCTGTACGCTAAGAGCAAACGAGACATCGACTCACTGATCCACACCACCAGGATCTACAGCACTGACATTGGGATGTCATTCGGACTAGAGAAGTGTGGTCGGATGGTTACACAGAGAGGGAAGGTCATCCACACAGAAGGGGTCTCACTCCCAGAGGGAACAATAGCAGACATTGAGGACAGTTACAAGTACCTGGGAATACCACAAGCAAATGGCAGCCTCGATGAGGTCACAAGGAAAGGAGCCACAGCCAAATACCTCCAACGAGTAAGGCAAGTCCTGAGAAGCCAGCTCAATGGCAAGAACAAGATCCGTGCGATAAACAGCTATGCCTTGCCAGTAATCAGATACCCTGCAGGAATAATAAGCTGGCCAAAGGAAGAGATAAAGACCATGGATGTTAAAACTCGGAAACTACTAACCATGCATGGAGGGTTCCACCCTAAATCCAGCATCCTGAGACTATACGCGAGCCGTAAGGACGGAGGCAGAGGACTAGCGAGTGTGAGAGCCACTGTCCAGGATGAAACATCCAAGATCCATCAATACATCAAGGTCAAAGCCTCAACCGACGATGTGCTCAGCAAATGTCTCAAACAATGGGGACCAGAGGATGAGGTGCTAGAGGAACCATCATGGGAGGATAAGCCCCTACATGGGATGTACCACCGACAAATAACTGAAGTGGCTGATATCAGGAAATCCTACCAATGGCTGGAAAAAGCTGGACTCAAGGACAGCACAGAGGCACTCATCCTGGCTGCACAGGAACAGGCCCTAAACACCAGAGCAATAGAGGCTCAGATCTACCACACCAGACAAGATCCAAGGTGTAGATTGTGCAAGGAGGCCCCTGAGACAGTCCAACACATAACAGCAGGGTGCAAGATGCTGGCAGGGAAAGCGTACATGGAACGTCATAACCAAGTGGCGGGCATAGTGTACAGAAACATCTGTGCAGGATATGGACTGGAAGCCCCGAGATCAAAGTGGGGCACACCCCCAAAGGTGGTGGAGAATGACCGAGCTAAGATCCTGTGGGACTTCCAGATCCAGACAGACAAAATGGTAATGGCGAACCAACCGGACATCGTGGTGGTGGATAAACAACAGAGGAAAGCCGTTGTGGTGGATGTAGCAATACCAAGCGATTGCAACATCAGGAAAAAGGAACACGAGAAACTGGAGAAATACCAGGGCCTCAGAGAGGAACTGGAGAAGGCCTGGAAGGTGAAGACCACAGTGGTGCCTGTGGTCATCGGGGCCCTCGGGGCAGTCACCCCCAAACTGGAGCAGTGGCTAAAACAGATGCCAGGAACAACGTCAGACATCTCAGTCCAGAAATGCGCAGTTCTCGGCACAGCCAAGATACTACGCAGAACCCTCAAGCTCCCAGGCCTCTGGTAGAGGACCCGAGCTCAGAGGTTGAGAAAGACCACCCGTGGAGGGTGAGAAGGGAATTTTATTTTATATATATATATATATATATATATATATATATATATATATATATATATATATATATATATATATATATAAAATAAAATTCCCTTCTCACCCTCCACGGGTGGTCTTTCTATATATATATATATATATGTGTGTGTGTGTGTGTGTGTGTGTGTGTGTGTGTGTGTGTGTGTGTGTGCATGCATACAAAGACAGCGGACAGAGGCTTATTTGGGAGAAAACCAGTAGTTTCCCTTTAATGGACATGAGTGGCAGGTGGTGAAAAAAAATTCTAGGTGGGGCTAATTTGCCAATAGATTTCCCTTCCTAGTCCAGTATGAGGATTCAAATGAACGACAGGAAAATGACTACAGTTCCACAATAATATAACATTCTCCATACATCAAAATAGCATGAAGGGTTAAATTAGCAAAAAGTAAAAGGTCTGTTCAATAACTTGCAAAATATAAAACATTTAATTATTAAATTGGTGTCAACAGCTAATAACTCTGAATCAGACTCAAAACTGTGAAAAATACCAAACTAATGTATGATCACCTAGAAGTTTGACTCTGAACAAGCAACAGTGTAAAGGCCAACTGAGACTGTCATTGGAAAACAGAGTCTCTTCAGTCAGAGGCGTATTCAGACTGGTTGTAAAACTGACCACTACAGCAGATCTTTCCTGAACCACAACCTATAATAACTCCTTAATTCAATGAGTTACATCAACATTTAATTTTCCCTTTGGGATTAATAAAGTATTTTTGAATTGAAATGAGTAAAGTTACCTTTGTTTACTGTAACTGCCACTGAACATAGCTATGGTAACTGAATACGCAGTTATGCATGAAAAAGTTAACTGCAATACACAGAGAAGGTTAACAGCAAAACCGAAAAAAAGGATAAAAAGTGACCTCATTTTAGCTTCAGTCGATAAGGGAACAAGGTTAGCAACTAGGATTGAAGTATGTTGAGTAAATTGAAATATTTATTGATAAAATCTGTGATTGCTTGTATAAATGAAAAGAACTGTACTAATGTAATGAGCTATGCATAACAATAGATGGCGAAAATCATTGTAACTATTATTTGTTCTTGTCTAGCTCTTACGTTGGTTGATGATGTGGATGGCTTTATTAAATCATCATTTAACCATCAGTTCTGGCCTTCTCAATATTGACTGAATGCTACAGTAAGAGCTTGACAACGCCTCACGCTGCACAGGGCATTATCAAGGTCCTACGGCCATACCTGCATTGTCCAGTAGAGGGCAGAAGTTGGTTAGAAAATAAAATGGATCTAAAGGGGCTCAAAATGGAAGATCTCGAGCCTGCATGAGTGCGTCAAACGGTCACAAATAAATAGTCTGCAAGATTTAAAGAAATTCAAGATTTAAAAGTATGACCTCAAGAAAGTGAGGACAGACAAGACATAAAGATTCATTCACATGCAAAAAAGATGGCAACATATCAAAAGGAAGAAATGAATAAAAAGGAAAAAAGACTAATAACTCTTTATGAACAATGGAAAACACAGGTATGCAAAACAAGAGAAAGGTTAAAGATAGATATCACAGACATGGAGATGTCGGAGCTTGCAGACAGAACAAGAGAGAGATGATATACTTAAGCTCTATTCAGAAATGAGAAACCAAATGGCACCATCATCTGACATAAGGAGAAAGATTGATGCATGTGAAGCAGTAACTCACGACATTGCAAGAATAAATCTGGAAAGAATAAGTGGTGTTGATGGAGATTTTAATGCAGAGCGTGAAAGAAACCGTTAACGTGGAGCATGACTATGTCCCGTCTATATACGGCTCGACCGCAGCATCAAAACACAGCCAACGATCCTCAGCTTCACACCTTACCACAAAACGAGCCAACGCAGTGGCGGAATTAGCTGCAAAAGAGGCTGAATATAAGGTCGTACGAGAGAAACAAAGACAAAGAGAAAAGATTAAAGCTCTAGAGGAAGAGCACAAGAAACAAATGGCTGCTCAAAATTCAGAGTTGGAACGCTTGAGAGCACAGAAGGACCTGAAAGCAGCTCGAGCCAGGTTTGAAGCATATGACAGAGAGTTATAACAGATGGGTGAAGTACATATAAAAAGTGAACAAGAGAGCGAAACCCCATACCAAAACAGCCCACGCCAGCTCCATCATTCATTCCAATGCAAACAGTTCTTCCTGGTGTCACTCAGCTTGCACAAGCAGTGCAAGACAGCATACAAATGAACAAACATCCCACGCCAGAACCAACAGTGTTTAGTAGTGATCCCATAAACTTCATTGAATGGATATCCAGTTTTATGTCACTGACTGAACAAAAGGGCATCTCAGCGGCAGATAAATTGTACTATTTAAAAAGATATATAACTGGGCCAGCTTGCAAATACTTTGAAGGGACTTTCTTTCGAAATGATGAAGAGGCATACAAAGATGCTTGGAATAAACTAAACGAAAGGCATGGTCAGCCATTCATGATACAGAAACCATTTAGAGAGAAGCTAGCAAATTGGCCAAAGGTGCAGTCAAGAGATGCTGATGGACTAAGGACCTTTGCAGACTTCATAAACGCATGCATGCTCACTATGCCTCATGTAAAGGGATTATAAATATTCAACGGCTGCGAAGAAAATCAAAAACTGTTGCACAATGCGAGATGGAATAGGCAGGTAACAAAAACTTTAAAGGAGGATGGTGAGTTTCCAAGTTTCTGTGATTTTGCCTCCTTCCTCTCATTAGAAGCTGAAGTCACCTGCCACCCAGTCACCTCCATTCACGCACTTTGCCGTACTGAAACAAATAGCAACAAAAGGAACACGAAAGAAATTAAAAGGAATAAGACAAGTTTGCCCAGTAAAATTGAAATTGACTACTATGATGGGTAAAAATGCAGTTGTAAGCAGTGGTAGGGTGTCTGATCTCCTAGTGAGAGGTTTTAACTCAGCCACAGTCATAAAGCTCCACAGTCCACAGTCATAAAGCAATGAAACAGATATGGCCGACAGTCTCTGTCACCGAGTCACAGTTAAATAAATCCCTCCTTCCACTCCAGCAGATGCAATACGTGCTTTGGAAAGAGATTTAAAAGAGGCTGACAGAAAAGAAAAGACTGTGTCACAGGAGGATTTAATATTCCTTCAAAAAACTTGAGCAAGGCATAACACAAACTGCAAAGGGACATTATGAAATGCCATTGCCTTTTAGTGAAAAGCCACAAATGCCAGATAACAGACAACTCGCTGAAGGCAGACTAAACCAGCTCAAAAGCAAATTCATGAAAGATGAAAAATAAAAGGAGGATTACATTAAATACATGAGTGACATAACCGAAAAGGGTGATGTAGAAGAGACTGATTACATTGGACCACCTGGTGAGACATGGTACATACCGCACCACGGCTTCTATCATCCAAAGAAACCTCACAGGTTGCAGGTAATCTTTGACTGCTCTTCAAAGCATAAAGGTACCTGTCTTAATGAACATTTCCTAAGTAGACCCGACATGATCAACAGTCTAAAGGGTGTTCTCATACGGTTTAGACAGCACCAAATAGCTCTGACGTGTAACACTGAAAAAAATGTTTCACCAGTTCCAGGCGAAAGAAAGCAATCGCAACTACTTATGCTTCTTATGGTGTAAAGAAGGAGAATTAAACAGCCAACTGCAAGCATACAGGATGACTGTACATCTCTTTGGCATTGTTTCATCACCCATTTGTGCAAACTGTGGTCTCAAACATTTAGCCAAAAGGAACAGCCTTGCTTATCCTGTAGGCTCACGATTCATAGCCAGAGACTTCTACGTAGATGATGGAGTCACCAGCACAGAGACAGGCAAAGGTACTATACAGCTGGCAAAGGAAGCATGTGAACAGTGTGTAAAAGGTGGATTAAAGTTATACAAGTTTGTTTCTAACAACACTGACGTTCTGAACAGCATTCCAACTTTAGAGCATGCAACAGATGCAAAAACAAAGGACTTGACATTTAAAGAAACACAAACAAAAAGATCACTTGGCATTTATTGGAATGTGGAGAAAGATTGCTTCACATTCAACACCACATTAAAAGATCAACCACCAACCAGGCATGGCATCCTATCCACAGTCGTAGCAATATACGACCCTCTTGGATTAATAGCGCCTTATGTGCTCAATGGCAAAGGAATCCTCCAAGAAATGTGTCGCCAAGGAACAGGCTGGGATGACCCGATACCTGCTCATCTCAGGCCACAGTGGGAGTGCTGGCAAGGAGACCTATACAATTTTAAAAAACTGGAGGTAGGCAGATACTATGTTCTTGCAGATTTTGGGGAGGTAGTGAAAAGACAATTATATCACTTTTCTGATGCAAGCACCACAGGGAATGGACAATGCTATTATCTGAGACTCAAACAAAAACAAACAAGTTCATTGTTCCTTCATCATGGACAAAGCACGTGTCTCACCCACCATGGTCACCATCATTCCAAGGTTGGAACTTACCACAGCTGCAGTTTTAGTCACTGTGAGAAGCATGTTAAGAGAGGAACTGTTCTACGATGATGTTGAGGAGTTCTTTTGGACAGACTCTAAGGTCACTCTGGGATACATAAATAATGAGGCAAGATGTTTCCACATGTTTGTTGCTGATATAGTACAGAAAATCTGCAACAATACCTCAGCACAACAATGGTTTTAGGTACCTACCAGTGAAAACCCAGCAGACATGGCATCCAAGGGTACATCAGCAAATGAACTGCTTTCATCCAATAGGCTGACAGGCCCTCAGTTCCTATGGGAAAAGGAGATCCAGTTTCCAACAAAGGAAACTATTGAACTCCCAGTAGGAGACCTAGAAATGAGAAAGGTACAGACACTAAGTACACAAACATTTGAACATGCTAGCCTTAGTGACTGCCTCACAAAGTGAGGTCCATCCTTTTTCATGGTCCATGGTATGGACCATGAAAAAGTTAACAGCAAAAACCAAAAAAGGATAAAAAGTAACTCAGTTTTAGCTTCACTCGTTAAGGGAACAAGGATAGTAACAAGGATTGAAGTATTTTGAATAACTTGAAATATCTATTGATAAAATCTGTTATTGCTTGTATAAATGAAAAAAATTGTACTAATGTAATGAGCTATGCATAACAGATGGCAAAAATGATTGTAACTATTGTAACTATTGATATTTGTTCTTGTCGAGCTCTTATGTTGGTTGATGATATGGATGGCTTTATTAAATCATTATTTAACCATCAGTTCTGGTCTTCTCAGTATTGACTGGATGCTACAAACAGGCTAAATTCTATTAAAAATGAAGAGAATCAATTAATGACACCAAGTAGCAAGACAAATCAGTTTTTTTTGTATAGCACATTTCAGCAGCAAAGCACTTCAAAGTGCTTTACATCATAAAAACATCAATCAAGTAAACAGCAAAATCATCAAAATGATCTAGCAAATACACATGAAAATCATCAAAATCTTTGGCAAAAATATTGATCAATGATTCACTTACTTTATTTAACTGATTTACACTCAAACTTCCACCCTTTGGGAAACCAAGCTTATCTTACCTGGCTTTGTTTGCAGATTTATGGTCCAGACTACTAATCAAAGGCAGCTCTAAACAGATGGGTTTTCAGCCTTGATTTAAAGGAACTCAGTGTTTCAGCTGTTTTGCAGTTTCTGGAAGTTTGTTCCAGATTAAAGGAGCATGGAAACTGAATGCTGCCTCTCCATGTTTGGTTTTGTTTCTGGGAATGCAGAGTAGACTAGAACCAGAACACCTGTGTGGTCTGGAAGGTTGATACAACGACAACAGGTCTTTAATGTATTTTGGTGCTAAGCCGTTCAGTAATTTATAAACTAACAGAAGTATTTTAAAATCTATTCTCTGAGCTACAGGAAGCCAGTGGAAGGACTTTAGAACTTGGGGTGATGAGGTCTATCTTCCTGGTCTTAGTGAGAACATGAGAATTCTGGATCAGCAGCAGCTGTCTGAGTGATTTTTTTTAGGCTGACCTGTGAAGACACTGTTACAGTAATCAGTGCGACTAAAGATAAATGTGTGAATGAGTTTCTCTAGATCTTGTTGAGTCCTTTAGTCAGCCTTCTATCACCTGAAGGTGATAGAAGGCTGACTTTATAACTGTCTTTATGTGTCTCTGAAGGTTCAGGTCTGAGTCCATCACAACACCAGATTTCGGGCCTGATCACTAGTTTCTAGCTGTAATAACTGAAGCTGCGCACTGACTCTAGGTCATTCCTCTTTAGGTCCAAAGATAATGATTTCAGTTTTGTTTCTGTTCAGCTAAATAAAGTTTTGGCACATCCATGCACTGATTTGTTTTAAGCATCTATTTAATGCTCAGATGGGTTTGGAGTCATCTGGTGACATCGTGATATAAAGCTGTGTATCATCTGTGTAGTTGTGGTAGCAAATCTTATTACTTGTTATAATCTGAGCTAATGGGAGCATGTCAATATTAAATAGAAGGGGTCCCAGGATTGAACCTTGGGGTACTCTACATATGACTTTTATCCGTTCCAATGAGAAGTTGCCTATTGACACAAAGAAATCCCTGTTCAAACCAATTAAGTACCGTACCAGAGTGTCCAACTCAGCTCTCCAGTCGCTTCAATAATATATCATGATCAACAGTGTCAAATGCTGCACTGAGGTCCAACAGAACCAACACTGTGGTTCTTCCATAGTTTGTATTTGTGTGGATATCATTGAACACTTTGACGAGGGCAGTCTCAGTGCTGTGGTGAGCACAGAAACTGGACTGAAAGACATCAAAGCAATTTGTCATTGTGAAGAAGCTGTTTAACTGTTGAAACACAGCTACTTCAATAATTTGCTGAAAAATGGAAAGTTAGAGATTGGCCTGTAATTCCGCAATTGTGATTTGTCTAAATTGTTCCTTTTTAACAGCAGTTTGATAACTGCTGTTTTTAGAGCCTGGGGGAAAACACCTGATGAGAGGTGTTTCAGTCAGATCAGATACAATGACAGGCAGAACTTTCTTAAGGAAGGTTGTAGGTAGGATATCTAGGCAGCATGAGGATGAGCTTAATTGTTTTAAAGTTTCTTCTAGGTTTTCATGGTTCAGTTGGCGAAAGTCAGCCATTTTGTCTGCATTTGTTGTGATTGGGCATAGCATCGTTATTGGATTTAGTGTGGATGTGCAGATTAACCCTATAATTTTTTGAATTTTCTCTGTAATAAAGTTGTCAAATTCATTGCAGGCCCTGGTAGTGTGGAGTTCTCGTGGTAAACTCACAGGAGGGTTTGTCAACTCTGTCAAACAAGGCACGAGTGTTGTTGACGTTTTGTTTATGATTTCCACAAAGAACGTTTCCCTTGCATGTTTTCATGATGAGTGATCTTTGCAGCCATTCTTTGTAGATTTCATAGTAAATGTGAAGTTGAGTTTTACGCCATTTACTTTCAACCCTTCAACAAAGGCTTCTTTCACTTCTTACAAGTGGAGCATTTATCCACGGATATTTCTTCCTACCAGACACAATTTTCACTTTAACAGGCGCAATGAAATCAATGATGTCTGAAATTTTAGAAGAGAAGTTATCTACCAATTCATCAACAGGTTTACAGCATGGAAGTGAGGTATAGCAGTAGATTTGGTAAAAAGTTTCAGCTGTGTTGTCTGTAAGAGAATGTTTTGTAATATCTGGTTTACTAAGCAAGTCAACAGAGATTGTGCTTTCAAAAAGAACAGAAAAGTGATCAGACAGAGTGACATCAATTACAGAGACTTTGGAGATTTTCACCCTTGCTGATAATCAGATCCAGAGTGTGTCCTCGATTATGTGTCAGCTGTTTAACATGTTGAGTCAAACCAGAGTTTTGAAGCACATTATTCAGCTTTTTTGCCTCTCTGTTTATCAGGTTGTCAATATGGATGTTAAAGTCTCCCATAATTATTAAACTGTCACAATCAATGTGTATCATAGAGGCCTTCCTATCTAAAAGAACTAAAAGCCACTGGTATAGGATGAAATAATCACAGCTACTAACATCAAATTAACCCCAAACTCAAGAAGACTTAACCAGCTTCTGCTGGAACCACAACACCAAGCACCCCCCGGATCTATCTGACAATCAGGAGCTCAGCAAAATCTAACAGATATGAATGTTCATAGATCTGAGTCAGGGAAATAGTGGGAGAAACTAGTCTGGTCAGGTAAGAGCAAATCTGAACTCTTTGGATGTCATAAAAACAGCAAGCCAAAAGAGAAGCAGGTGGGAACATCATGGTATGGGCTGTGTTATACCACATGGCTGTCTGAAGGAAGATGAATGGAAAAATGTACTGACACATTCCTGATAAACAAGTGTTGATTTGCAAGCAAAACAATAGTTTCAGACACACAGCTAAAGCAACTTGGAGAAAGGAAGTTAAATTACTAGAATGGCCCAGTAAAATAAAGTTCTAAATCTATGGAAAAAACTGGATATTAGAGTTTATGGAAAAAAAATATTTTGTACCTTTCATAAATTTCATGACTTGCAGTAATTATGTACAATACTTCTTCAATGTGCCATTTCAATTTTTACCAATAACTTCTTTTGTAGATGAAATTGCTTCGATTTCTTTGTATGTGTAGATTATGTGGGTTGTTGGTATCAATTTCATGTCAGTACAAACATCAGAAACATATTTACTGAGAAATATTTGACAAGTTCAACACCTATTTTAACCCATAACTTTGCCCCCAGATTGTGGAATGTGTTGCCTCCATTTTTATCCTGTCTCGATTCTACTAATTCTTGTTTTGTTTCAGTTGAAATTTTATTGTGGTTCTTGACTTGTAAAGGGTGCTATAAAGTTAAATCTTTGAAGATCTGGGGAACTGTTCTTTCTTCTGTGATATTGTATGTATCAGCTATCTGTGTTGCGTGACTCCAGTTCCAAAGCTAATAAAGCTTTTTGCAGTAAATTAACATCAGTCTGATAATTCTGCATTAATCTAAAAAAGAAAAAAAAAAAAAAACAAAACAAAAAACAAAAAACAAAAAACAAAAAAAACAAACAAACAAACAAAAAAAACAAGCAAGCAAATAAACAAGAAAAAAACAATGAGTATTTATCAAATAAAAAGTCGCACACGTTTGTATCACTGTCATAAGAAAACATCTCCAGCTGAACTGATGCTCCTGTTTTCTCCTCTTTGTCCTCCTCTGTACGTCTTCCTCAGAGATGGATTAATCAGCAAGGATGAGATGATAGCATACTTCCTTCGGGCCAACCCTCTGCTACAGTGTAAGATGGGACCAGGATTCATTCACAACTTTCAGGAGATGACCTATTTAAAGCCAACATTCTGTGAACATTGTGCTGGATTTGTACGTATTTCAACAATCATCACTGCATGTGTTAGACGTGTATACTTGTTGCTAAACATACTGAATATATCAAAACATAATCTCACCTTGTATCTTGCATTGGCTCAGTTGTAGGAAACAGAAGACTGGGTAAGATTTTAACAGTTTATAGAAATGCAAAAAGGTAAATGTAGAAAACAGATTAGAATGGCCCTGACTTGATTTGGTAAGTATATTCTTCATTATATTAATGATATCTGTTGGATGGAGCTCAGAAGGTGATGGTGAATCCTAGAGTGGAGGAGGGGACTGAAGAATGGAGGTGAGTGGTTGTTGGAGGACTGACAGCTAGGAAGGGAAGGTAAGTCTTGGTTGATTTCCTTTTTAAAGTTATTTTCTGTAAGTAGCAGGTGAGGAGATAGAGCAGTTGAGAAGCTGGGTGAAATGACAGGTAGGTTCTCTTTTACATATGAAGTCCTGATTCCAACTGTCTCTGTTCAGAAGGATTGCTTGAAGGGAAGATCAAACCATCAGAAGGCATAAGCAGGAACACTAGAGGTACAGTAAGTGGCAGAGGGATTACATGCACAGGATAATCATTGGAGCACTGCTGATAAATACCCTGCAGCTGATGAGAAGATTTGCTGGAGGTGCCCAAGCTTTACCTGGGAGGCCCCGCCCATAAAGAGGAGCAATGTGGAATAAGAATGAGGAAACAACAGGACAAACACAAACTAAAACCCCAGCACCATCACTTAATGTTGTTGTGTGAGGAATTGGCAAGTAGCATTTAAAAAACTGTAGTAAAGACTGTAACGCTGTGTGACAGATTTCAAAGAGCTCTAAGCTGAAAACTTTTTAGACAGGGAATGGAGGTTGATCATGTTATCACCACTGGAATTGATCTCTGATAATTGGACAAGTGAGAGAGGATGGATGGGATGGATGGATGGATGGGATGGATGGATGAATTGTAACTATCACACTATGATGACGTTTTTCTGTACAGAACAACTAGTATATTTGTGAGTTCTTCAGATTCCAAATAACACAAAATTTTAAAGAACTCTATATTATTTTCTACACAAATATTCAAAAAGAAATCTAAAAGTCATCTCACTGTTGAGAATCATAGTTGCAAATAAGAATTTTTGAGAACTATACTTTGTGTAAGAAATTAGGTGTTCTTTGGTGCCCCCTGGTGGCCTATTTGCCGGAAACAGCATCTCAGTCCGTCTGTGCGTTGCTTCAGGTGTTACGTCGATTCACGTTTCTGGAGCTGCAGGGAGACGCTGGGAAACAGCATCTGATGGGGAAACGTGAATCGACGTAACACTGGCTCTGGGCACATAGCAATTATCATGTAACACAGTAGACTACAGTGATTGTGTCTGTTTTCTGTCCATTATGTAACATTTTCATCCATTTCTCCTTCCATGTGTGCAGCTCTGGGGAATCATCAAACAGGGATACAAGTGCAAAGGTACATCTGCTGCTTTATTCTCAGAGGGAATTTCGTGGTTGTGAATTCACTTGTTTGCATCTTCTCTCTTTTTTGACTCCAAATTTATTGGCAGTTGCTATAATTATTTTTAGTGATACTGCAGTTATGCTGCTTAAATATTAGAGGCATGATATGAGCCAATATGTGTTTCTTTGCAGACTGTGGTGTTAACTGTCATAAACAATGTCGGGAACTGCTGGTTCTGGCCTGCAGGAAGCTGATTCGCTCAGGCTCTCTAAGCAGTGGTTCTCCTGTCAGGCTGACCCACAGCTCTTTGCCCAACAGCCCAACGCTGGCCACCTGTAAAGGTTGTTTTCAGATACAAAACACATTCTGTTACTTACAAGCAATATTCTGGTGTTATCAAGATTTGGCTGAATGATGTCATAAGTTAACCTTTTAATAAGAATAAATAAACTGAAGCCTATAGTAACTTAAAGAATTGCAACGAATAGTGAGGTGCTGGACTTTGGGTCAGTAGACGTAGTAAAAGTGTGGTAAAAGCATATCTCTGTCACTGTTTTTGCTGAATTTATTATCCAACTGTAAAATCTATTTCTCTTTGTAAAGTTGAAATATTGGCTACTTATTACCATTTGCATTATAAAAAGTAGAGTGTAAAAAAATAATATTTTTTAGACATCTAAAAATGTTGTAGAAAAAAAATATCCTATATTGTCCCATGAGGAGGAAATTTCTGTGCAACAGCAGCAAAGTGACAGTAACAGGCAATAACAGTAAACAGACTCACACAAGGATAGAATATGAGATACATATATATATATAAAAACAGAACAAAGAATAAAAAAATACTGTACAGTAAGGGCAAGATTTTAACATAGATACTGTGTAGTTATAAAAAAAAAAATACTCCAGTCCAGAGGAATATGCAACTGAGTTGGTTAATTAAAAATGTACAAGATATGCATGTCTCTGAGTATTAAAAAGTGACAATAAAAAACGGTGAAGTTGTACAGATACTAGCATGGATACAAACACTTATTGAGTTTGTTGGGAGCAATGATGGTTATAGAGTCTAACAGCTGCTGGGAGGAAGGCTCTACTATAACGCTCCTTTGTGTACCGAGGATGCAGCAGTCTGTCACTGTAGGAGCTCTCCAGCTCAGCAGCAGCTTTATGCATGGGGTGGGAGACCCATGCATAAAAATGTTATTCTACCCAGAGTCCTTCTGTCTCCCACCACCTGCACTGGGTCGAGGGGTCGGAAGGTACCGCATTCTGTAAAAAAAAATAGCGAGAAGTACTCTTATGCATATACTCCCACACAACATTTTACCTATCACAGAGAAAAAATTAACCAAAGCAACAGATTTTAAGTTGGGTTATAAAAAGGAAACAAACAAAACACAATGTGTAAAGTATAACAATGGGGAGTGTAGTATAGAACGAGGTCTCATCTGTTAAAGTTCCTTTAGAATAAGACTTTTGTTTTGTGCTGTTTTTACATGTTGTATTTGTTTGATGGAGCCCCTAAAAACAAGAAAAAGTTCTGACATTACAGAACTTTTTAGAATAAGAAAGGGTGGCAGCACGTTGGAGTAGCTCTGTAATTTTCATTGAGAAAGTTACAGAGCAACGGATTTTTTTCTTTTTTCAAAATTTAATTTCTGTTTTTCTTGGAAAACAATTGCTTTTTTTTGGGCAACCGTTCCTTCTTGTCTTGGATGCTGTGCAGCTGGATTGATTTTTCCCAATAGCTTTTTTATATTTTGCTTTTTTGTTATGATGCGTAACCATACTAAGGGTGGTTTACAACAGGGAGCAGCTGATTAACATTGCAGAAACAGAAATAATATGACAACTGAAGCCAGAAATCCCAGAGGAGTTGAAAAGGAGGCGTCGTGGATGCAGAGCAGAAGCAAAGAAGACAGAGAGAAGGAGGAAGTTCAAACCATCTCTGCCATCCATCATAATGGGCAACGTGAGATCTTTAGCTGACAAGTTGGATGAACTTCAAGCCCTGACAAGGACTCAACAAGAGTATCAGGAATGCAGTATTATGTGTTTTACTGAGACATGGCTGCAGGATCAGATCCCCGCCTCCAACGTCTCTCTGCTGGGCTTCCTGACTATACGGGCGGACAGAGACTTAAACAGTAGGGAACAGGAAGGGAGGTGGATTGGCAGTGCTTGTCAACAACAGATGGTGTCACCCAGGACACGTTACTGTGAAGTGTCGTCTCTGCAGTCCAGACATTGAAGTCTTAGCAGTAAGTTTTTGTCCATATTATTTACCAAGAGTGTTACACCAGTGTTTCAAGGTTTTCAGTAAGATGTTGCAGATCTTCTATAAGTCTGTTGTTGGGAGCGTCATCTCCTCTGCCATCATCTGTTGGGGCAGCAGCATCAGAGCCAGGGACCTAAAAAGGCTCAACAACCTGATAAAGAAGGCTGGTTCTAAGAGACTGTTTTCCAATGACAGTCTCATGCAGAGGATGTCCAGGGTTGTCCATAATTTTCTTAATTTTATGCAAAATGGTTCTTTGCATCATCAACTCTAGAGGTTCCACAGTCGTCCCCAGAACAGAACCAGCTTCTTTATCGGGTTGTTGAGCCTTTTCAGGTCCCTGGCTCTGATGCTGCTGCCCCAACAGATGATGGCAGAGGAGATGACACTCAACAACAGACTTATAGAAGATCTGCAACATCTTGCTGCAAACCTTGGAGGATCTTAGCTTCCTCCAGAAGTCCAGTCTGCTCTGTCCCTTCTTGTAGACGGCTTCACTGTTGAGTCTCCAGTCCAGTCTGTTGTCTAGATGAACACCAAGGTATTTATATTCCTCAACCACCTCCACTCCTTCTCCCATGATGGAAAATAAGGTTTGATCTAACCCTGTTTGTCCTGAAATCTACAATCATCTCCTTTGTTTTGTTCACATTCAAGATGAGATGAGTGTTTCCACACCATGCCATAAAGCGGTCCACCAGCTCTCTGTACTCAGCTTCTTGTCCATCTCTGATCCACCCGACCACTGCAGAGTCATCTGAGTGTTTCTGTAGATGACAGGAGTCTGACTTATGCTGGAAGTCTGAAGTGTACAGAGTGAAAAAGAATGGTGAGAGTACAGTCCCCTGTGGTGCACCTGTGCTGCTGACCACCTGGTTAGAGACACAGTCCTTGAGTCTCACGAACTGTGGTCTGTTTGTCAGGTAGTCATGGATCCAGGCGATTGTTGAGGCCTCCACCTGAGTCTTCTGGAGTTTCAGATGAAGCAGATCAGGCTGAATTGTGTTAAATGCACTGGAGAAATCAAAGAACATGATCCTCACAGTGCTGCCTGCTTTGTCCAGGTGACAGTGGGTTTGTTGAAGCAGGTGTATGATGGCGTCTTCAACTCCAACTCCACGACGATAAGCAAACTGCAAGGGGTCCTGATATGTGCTGGTTTGCTTCCTCAGGTGATGCGGGTTGTCAGGGCAACGGGTCTGTAGTCGTTGATGACTGATGGGTGTGTTTTCTTTGGTACTGGAACCAGACAGGATGTCTTCCACAACGGTGGAACCTTCTCTTGGGTCAAGCTAAAGTTGAAGAGGTGTTGCAGAATCCCACAGAGCTGCTCTGCACAGGCCATCAGGACTCTGGGACTGACACCATCTGGACCTGCAGCCTGGTTCCAGTTCAGTCTCTCCAGCTGCCTCTTCACCTGACTTCTGGAAACAGAAAAGTGGGAGGGGGAGGCAAAAGGAGCAGCAGCATCTTCTGATTTGGTTGAAGACAAATTAGTGGAAGCAGAAGAGTCCATGACTGAGGTAGAGGATAAAACATCTGAGGTGTGACAGGAAAGCTGTGGGTCAAAGGAGGGTGGGATGTCTGTTTGGCTGGTGGCAGGAGGGGAGGATGGTGAGCTTGTTCCTGAACTGAACCTGTTGAACAATGTGTTCAGCTCATTTGCTCTGTTCAGACTTCCATCTATCTGATCCTCCTTTTGCTTGAAGCCTGTGATCTTCTTCATCCCAGACCACACATCTCTGATATTGTTCTTCTGCAGTTTATTCTCCAGCTTCTTTCTATACACTTCCTTGCTGTCTGTAATCTTGACTTTGAGCTGTTTCTGTATACTCCTCAATAACTCTCTGTCTCGCTCCCAAAAGGCTCTTTTTTCCTGTTTATCAGTTCCTTTAGCTCACTAGTGATCCAGGGTTTGTTGTTAGGGAAGCATCTCACTGTTCTGGTGGGGATAGTATTGTCTTCACAGAAATTTATATAGTCGGTCACACACTCAGTCATGGCATTAATGTCCTCTCCATGTGGCTTGCAAAAAGAAATCCAATCCAGTCTTTTTTGTTACAGGTAGTCTCTGGACAAGGGGTTTATATTCTGAGCAGAGAAAAACAAGGTTGTGATCTGATTTACCCAGAGGAGGTGTTGCTTTGGAAATATATGAATCCTTGACCTTTGTGTAAAACAAATCCAATGTCTTGTTTTCTTTGGTAGAGCAGCTGACAAACTGTTGAAACGTTGGCAGTGTAGCAGAGAGTGAGGGGTGATTAAAATCACCAAATATTGCCACAAAAGAATTGGGGTGTTGGGTCTGTATCTCAGCAACAACGGAACTGATGACATCACATGCATTGTCGGCAACGGCTGAGGGTGGAATGTAAACAGCCACCAAAACAACACTGGTGAACTGTCTTGGCAAATAATATGGACAAAAACTTACTGCCAATAGTTCAATGTGTGGACTGCTGAGACGACACTTCACAGTACCATGTCCTGGGTGGCACTATCCGCTGTGGACAAGCACTGCCACCTCCTTTTCTTTTCCTGCTACTCTTTAAATCTCTGTCTACCCGTATAGTCAGGAAGCCTGGCAGAGAGACGTTAGAGTCAGGAATATGATCCTGCAGCCATGTCTCAGTAAAACATATAATACTGCAATCCTGATACTCTTGCTCAGTCCTTGTCAGGGCTTGAAGTTCATCCAACTTGTTAGCTAAAGATCTCACGTTGCCCATTATGATGGATGGCAGAGATGGTTTGAACTTCCTCCTCCTCTTTATTCCTGCTCTGCATCCACGACGCCTCCTTTTCAACTCCTCTGGGATTTCTGGCTTCAGTTGTCATATTATTTCTGTTTCTGCAATGTTAATCAGCTGCTCCCTGTTGTAAACCACCCTTAGTATGGTTACGCATCATAACAAAAAAGCAAAATATAAAAAAAGCTATTGGGAAAAATCAATCCAGCTGCACAGCATCCAGGACAAGAAGGAACGGTTGTCCAAAAGAGCATTTTTTTCCCCAAAAAAAGCAGGAATTAAATTTTGAAAAATAAAAAAATTTCAATGAAAGTTACAGAGCTACTCCAGCGTGCTGCCACCCTGAGCGGCGCAATTCTAGAACAATGCCTGCAGTCAGTCCTTTCCTCACCTCTCTGAGTGTTGATACCTCACCTGTCCTGAACGCAGCATCACTAGCTTTCAGCAGAGCTCTCACTTCAGCATTCAGCCAGGGTCTCTGGTTCGGATAACAGGTTACTGTACTGGAGGTGGTAACATCATCAGTACACTTGGAGATGAAGTCAATAACAGGGGAGGTGCATTCCTCCAGGTCCACCTCACCCTCATATGTCGCCACCTCTCTGAAGATCTGTCAATCTGTGCATTGAAAACAGTCCTGGAGCACAAACGTTACATCCCTGGGCCACACAGTGACTGTCTTCTTTGTTGGCCTAATGTCTCATCAGCGGACGGTATGCTGGCGCCAGCAGGACGGCAATATGGTTGGAGAGGCCAAGATGGGGGTGAGCAAGGCCTCTGTAGGCACCTTGAATGTTAGTGTACACACAGTCCAGAGTGTTGTCTCCCCGCGTGGGAATGGTGACATGCTGGTAAAAACTGGGCAAAGTGTCTGTCAATTTCATGTGATTAAAGTCCCCCGCAACCACATAAAATGCTGCCAGGTGCTTTATCTGCAGTGAGCTAATGGTGTCATACAGCTCCTTTGATGCATCGTTTGCATTAGCACCCGGCGGGATGTAAACAATGGTGACAAAAACCACAGTAAACTCCTGTGGCAGATAGTACGGCCGACATTCCACAGTTAGTTCTATCGCCTCAGAGCAGAAGGTTTTTACCGGTCCACAGTTCGTACACCAACCTTCATTTATGTACACACAGAGTCCTCCTCCCTGTGTTTTTCCTCAACCATTGGTCACAGTTGGAAAAGCTGAATATCATTAATCTGGAAGACTGAGTCTGGCATGTTGTTGTTATGCCAGGTTTCCATTAGGCAAAGAACAGTACAGTTCTTCTTCTCTGTAGAAGCACTCAGCCTTGACGTAACAAATCCACTGTTATCCAGTGAGAGAACATTGGCCAGAAAGAGTCGGGATCGGTGGCTTTCTAGCCTTTAGCTGGGCCAACACGCCTACCCGCTTTCCCCTCTTCAGTTTTCGGGTACGTTTCCTCTTGACCTTTGCTCTCCGCACTCTGCTGCACCAGCCCGTTGTCCTCAGGAGCCACTGTCTACCGAGTACAGATTTCAGCTTCGGTGATATAGTAATAACGAAACTGTCTCTGATGACCATCAGTTCGGTTGAGCTGTACTTCACTCGCGAATCCAGCCCCATTGGTTTCAAAATAAGGCTTAATCCCAGGAGCTCGAGAAGCCGCTGCACCTCTGTGCACCGCCATACCAACAGAAAAGACCCAAAAAAAAAAAAGTCAGAGGCTTCTCCATACTGGTTGTAAAACAGACTGCTACAGGAGATCTTTCCTGCCCACAGCCATCATCATAAATAATAATTCCTTGATTAAATGAGTTACATCAACATTTAATTTCGCTTTGGGATAAATAAAGTATTTTTGAATTTGAATAATCAAGTTTTGTTTTCCTGAGGAAGATTCATTTGGAGATTAAAACCAAAAATCTTGCAGAATTTCTTCACATTAAGTGACATGTTATTTTAGTTTAACAGACTTTAACTCTACCTTTCAAAGTAAATCATTTTTGAAGCAAATGAGCATTGGATAATTCCTTATGTCTTTGTTGTTTTCATATTTATCATTTTTCATATTTTTTATTTGTTCATAACAGTTTAGTGTCATTCCACTAGTGAATAACTGTTTTCAAAATGTTTTATTTGTCAACAACAGCAAATTTTTTCCAGGGTTCTTCCTACTTATCTCCTTCTCAGCCACTAATGAGTGGTGCAAACAGCTGCTCTCAGCGCAGCGCTCAAACAGTCCCAAGTAAGAGGAGAGGTGGACAGTAGTGAGTGGAGCTGTTCCCAAATATGACTCTAAAAAAACTGGAAAATAACTGAAACAGAAAATGCATGAGATGAGCACAGGTGAGGTCCAAAAGTATGAAAACCTGTGTTTTCATCACTGTTCAAAACAATTTAAAACGTAAAAAGGAATTTGCGTTTCCATTAACTTTGACAGCCCTACTTTTAAAATAAAATTGGTCTATTGATTTATTATTGATTTATAATTTATTATTTCTATTGTCTTTTTAAAATGTTCTTAATGCAATTTAACAGAATATTTTTTAGGTTTATAATATTTTTACAGGGCATTGGGGTGGATAAATATACTTCTTTAATGCAAATATATGTTTATTTTAATCGCAACAATACCAAACATGACAAATATTATGAAGAATATTCCACAAAAAATATACAACAGATCATTGCTCCATTAATTTAAATGAAGTCTGAAACAATGGACTCACAACCCTAGCTGTGCTGGTTTGGACAGTGTTAATGTTCCTATTCAATTCTAAAACTGTGTAGCACGTTACTGCTGCAGACTTTCTTTGAACAGATAATGTTTTATTTGTTGCTTTCAGCCTTCCACATATCCTCATAGTTTGTGTTTATTTTGCAAGCACTGATGGATATATTTCCTGTTGTGCTTCCTCCTCCAGATGAGGACGTATTTGAGTTCCCAACTGTTCCCTCAGCAGCTCCAGCTCCAGACCTGCAGTCCATCACCCTGATGACCGGCTCAGCGCAAAGAATATCTGTGCGCCTGCAGAGGGCCACCACCACCCAAGCCACACAGACTGAGCCCCTATGGCCTGAACTGGGGTGGGGGTCTGCAGACAGTGGCTCCCACACGTTTCCTAAAATGAAGTACAGAACTCATAGAAACGAATCTAAAAATACAGGTTTTGCCAGCTGGGAAAATCACAATAATAGACAGCAACATGAAGTTTCCCCTCAGAGTTATGTGGACTATCAGAATAAACCAGACATCTGTGATGGACAGAATGGAGAAACAAACTGTATGGAGGTAATGAAACCACACAATATATGACGAATTTATTAAATTATACAGCTATACACATGAATTTCAATAAATGAAAATATCAAAAAGTTCATTTATTTAAGTAATTAAAATCAAAAAGTGAAACTCACATTTTATATACACACAAAGGGATTCATTTCAGGTGTTTATCACTGTTGATTTGAATAATTATGACACTAATTAAAATTCCAAATTGTCTTTTTATTTAGGATGTTTCATATTACACACACTCCCCTCTTAACTTTTGAATGGGCTTTGCTTCACAATCCCTTTCAGGTTAAGGTTATCCATGATGCTTGTGCAACTTTTTCTACCTCAACTTTTCTGTTTCAGATACTTTTATTAGAAGCAAACAAGAGTATAAGTGTATAGGTCACACATTACTTAGGCCTAATTTTTTTTTACAGTGCCCCCTATGGGAGGTGATGCAAGAAAACAGAAAATAAAATAAAAATCATCCCAAAGTAATTACAACAACCATAATAATAATAATAATTATTAGACACAATAAATGGAAGAGTGCAAACGAAACTAAACATGGAAATTAAATGAAAAACCAAAATGGAATAAAAAATAAACAACAGAAACAAGTAAATACATCAATAAACATCAGCTGATTGTAACTTCAAGTCATCTTTAGAAACTGAGCAGTCTGAGCAGCCCATTTCCGATCTTATCACCCTCCCAAAAAATCCGATCGGTACCACTTCCATATGTGGTACTAAATCGGATATGTATCCAGTTGTTTTCAGTGTCTGAAGTCTGATCGGTCATGTCGCATTTCATCTGACTTTCACATCATTGATGTGAGACATGCATCATAATTCTGCACCAGAAGAAGCCAGACGTGGTGAATCTGGACATAAACAATGGCTGAAAATTATAATTACGAAATTATGAACGAAGTCTGTGTCACTGAACTGCATCACATCACAGTCCCGCCACTCTTGGTCTGACTGTGCAGCCACAAAATGCCATCACTATTAGTTGTGCTCTTTTTATTAGCTTACCTTGTCTTGGTATAGCTTTGTGACAATACTGTCAGCTGCCATTGCTAAATAAATGTTAAAACTGATCCACAGACAGCAGCATCCATTATTACTTCTGTAAACAGTGTGACGTTGCTGTTGTGTGACGTTCTTCTGTGCATAGGGGTTGCTTTGGGCTCATAAACCATTCACACAGATGTCTGATTGCAGTCACATCGTTAAATTGAATTTCAGCAAATTGGAATTTAGCATCAGGACCTGCTGTGTGAACGCTGGTAGCCTTAGGCAGTTGTCTAGAACGTCAGACTTGGCCCTCTTGAACTGACAACCCTGAACGAATAGAATTTCGTAGTTGAAGATATCTAAAAAATGACTGTTCAGTAATCCAGATTTATTGTGTAATTGTTAAAATAACATGAAGGAATCATCTGAGTACAAGTCTTTCAATCTACAAGCCCCATCAACAAAGGATGGAAGAAAAGAGGGGTTAGATGAAATAGGTATACAAAGTGACAGTGTTTAAGTTTAAATTGTTTCTATGTTTCCAGATTCTACAGTGACTCACTGGGCTATTAATATAGTGTGAAGTGTAAGAAGAGTAGGTGAGAGTAATATTTCACCAATAGAATAAGGAAGGCAGTCCTCCTGCTCCATCTGTTATCCTTTGGGGAGCAACACTGTATCATCCAACAAAAGAGATTATTCTTAAATTTGTAGCCCAATAATAATGCATAAAGCTGGGTAGAGTCAAGCCTCCAAGCAATGTCTTTACAAAGATGTAGTTTTTTTATTCTACGTGATTTGTAATTCTATGTGAATTTCATAATAATTCCATTCAGCTTTTTGGAAAATGATTTGGGCAGAAAGATGGAGCTATGTTTCTAATTCAATCTGCTATGCTTTATTTTTCTGTGAGGCCTGAAATGGTATTTAGCACCCTGTAATATATGCTTTCTGGGTTTCCCACAATACAACAGGTGAAGTTTCGATTTTATTATTTGTGTCATAGTTGTTGAATAATTCAGATTTTCCACATTCTTTAAGCTCTCAGACTTCAATATTCTGTGTGTCAAACCTTCAACTTCTTTGCATTCTAGTGAGGTCACAAAGTGTAAAGGAGCAGGTGACAGGCCAGTGGTTAGAAATAATAATGTTGTGGTAAGTAGCATTAGTTACAAAGGGGACCTTCTCCCATCTACCAAAAGATAATCGATCTTAAAGTAAATGTTATGTGCATTAGAGTGTAAAAGTACTACCAGATGGATTTAGGGTTCACCATACATCACAGAGGTTCATATTTTCAATATATGTTTTAATAAAGCTGCTACTTTTACCCATTGTAATCACCCTTTTGAAAGACATCAAGTATCACTGGCCCAGAAAGTACACTTGTAACAAAACAATAGACAGCTGTCAACAAAAATGAAGCCTTGACAAAAATAAATTCTGCCCACAGTATTTGTATGTGGATTTACAATACCTTAGCCTGGTCTGAGCAGTCAGTGTAAACAATATGTCCATATGTCTTGATGCATGCTCAATAATTCAGGTAAATAAATCTAACTGGCCTTGTCCTGCTGGTTTTCTGAAAGCAGATAAGAAACTCAAGAGGACTCCAGCCAGCCATCAGGTAGAAAGGAAAGGAAAGGAAAGGAAAGGAGGAACTCAGACCAGCGGTCATTCCGTATGTTGCAGGAGTTTCATAGAAACTGAGACGTGTATTTTCTAAACATGACGTTCCAGTGGTTTTTAAACCCCAAAATACATTATGGCAAAGACTGGTCCATCCCAAACATCCAGTCCCATGGCCCAACCCAGAAGAGCAACATCATCAGACCAGGACTCTGCAGTTTACTCTCATCTACAGGCCAACGGTCACTCTTTCAGGGATGAAGATGTCCACAACCTTGATAGAGAGGAACACTGGTTCAAGAGAGGAGTAAAAGAAACTATCTTTATGAAAAGAAACTGCTCATCATTAAACAGGGGAGGAGGTCCCCATGTCCAATTGTCCCCCCTCTTACAATGACAGTGTTGTCACTGCGAGTATCACTCCACAAGCGGCCAAAAAGAAAAAAAAAAAAGAGCGGCTATCAGGGCATTATCAATCGATTGTTATGCTGATGGTCCTTGCTCTGGATGTGAATAATTAGTTTTAGGCGTCACCGGCATACTGGTTGATCCAATTTCCAAAGGAGATGTTTCACCTGCAGCTCCTCCTTAACTGTTCCTGTTAAGGTCCAAATTGTTCTTGTGCATAGCGGCAGGCTTTGTTTGATCTGTGAACACAAGCTCCATGCTATTGTGTGTCACCCTGAGTTTGGCAGGATATAAAAGTCCAAATTTAACTCTGGGTGATCTTGCAGCTGATTCCTAGCTGGGATAAACGCTGCACCACGCTTCATCACAGACTGTGGTCATCACCATGCTTCATATGCATGCATCTTCATTGCCAACCTGGAAGTCTACCTACCTCAATTTTTCCATCCACTAAACCTTCTGTTAATATGCTTGGATACAGTCAGCTTGTTTAGCAATAATGTTCTGTGGCTAACCCTACGTGTGGACGCTGTCAATGACGGTTTGCTGGACAACTGTCAAGTCAGGAGTTTTCAGTAATGTTCTTGTTTCTAAGAAAATGCATTTTGGGTTTTCAAACTTATGAAAATGTACAGAAAAAAAATATTTAAGATATAATGTAATCACTCGATATAATATTTGAGATAAACTTTTTGAATTAAATTACTGAAGGAAATGTAATTTTTAATGATATTCCAATATTAAGTTGTACTTGTAAATATGGCTGCTATTTTACTATATTTTGAGGTGTCAAATGTTCTTATTAATAGTTAATGATTAGTATCTTGTTAACAAATAGAACTATAGCAATTAGCTGCATGGGAGGACCATTGTTTGATCTGTTTTACAAATCACTATCCAGCATAATTATCAGCTTTGGCAGAAGACATTTTGATTTTCATTGAAATACATGCAAATAATCACTTGTTTAATCTACACTATGTATGGTATGAGTTGTTTTCAGTGGTATGTTAAATCTGTCAAATGAGTGCTGCTCTGTCTCTCCACTGGAAGACAAACAGACATGTTACAAAGGCTGCACCTAGGGGCCCTTGGTGTTATTAAAGGCAGCTCTCAGACCAGCTGGTAGACCTATACATTTAAGGGTGCAGATGTACTGTATGATGGAAAATATGGATGACAGTATTCTAAAGAGAAATAATAACATATCCCTCCTCTTTGGTCCCTTCAAGGACAGCTGACTTAGCCACAGCAGTGAAGGCCGGGACATCAGGACCAGTAGGACCACAGGGACCAGGAGGCTCTTCTCACTGGGGAAGACTTTGGGCTGCTTCAAGTCCCCGTTCAGTGACCTGAAGTTATCTCTCCCTTTCAAGACCCAGCACAGGGATATGGCTGGTACCAGGGAGAAGCTTAGTGGATCATAAACACTTGACATGAATCATACAACTTGAGGTCTTAAAAATCCTGAGAATACAGCATAAAGCTTGCTGTAAACTAAGGTTGGCTCCTGAAAAGACAACACATGAGAATTTACAAATAAAATGGAAGCTAAAGATATAAAGCACACAAGTGTGCTTCGGACTTATCTCAGTGGATCAGTCTTTAAATAAAATCCAAACGTTTGGACAGGAAACACCCTAAAAGAAAATTACATTTTTCCTGTCGAACAGGCTGATATCTCTGACCACATGTATATAATGTGTTTATGTAGTGGTGCAAATAAAGGGAAATTATTCTTTTTATTATTAATAATCTTATTCTGCACATGGTTTTGAAGCCTGATTCATTCCGTTCAGTCCAGTTTGTTCCAAAACAACTCAGTCTATTCACTGAGATTCAGAATCAAATCAGGTTACTAACAGTTCAATTATGCTGCAATCCAGTCATATTTCCTGGGTTATTAAAAATGCAATCAGCTGTAAAGTGTTAAATCAAAGAAAACCAACAAATTGTATTTTATCCTTACTTTGAAGCAATCCTCCATTCAGGGGAAGCACAAGGTGACGGTAGACAGTAATGAGCCAATTTTAACAGGAAGAAACCCCCTGCAGGACCAGGCCTCGGATGAGTAACCTCTTGCTTTGACTTCCTTCCCTGTGTAGTGTTGGGTAACACTGGATTTGGCTTGGCTGTGAACAACTAATTGCTGAGGGCAATTAGTAACAAAACTAGTAATTTGGCTTTCCAATCAAATGCTAAAAAGAGGACATATTATGCAAAATTAATTTTTTGCATGTTTTTGGACTTCCATTTGGGTCTCTACTGCTTCTAGAAACAGTCCAAGTGCTAAAAAAAAAAACATTCAGCCATTTTCTGGCAATAAGTTAATGTTTTTTTGGTCTGTGGAAAACGAGCCATTTCAAAAACCTCCTGATTATTAAGTTCCAATTGGCCAACCACACCCCAACCCAGCCCTTCATCTAGCAACCCAAGCGGAGCTGGTCAGCTGGTTTTACCACTCTACAGTGGCTGCTGGAAAAAACAAGTGTTTTGTTGTTGACTTACTGTTCAGAAACCGGTGCTGGATCCTTGATGGTTGTGCAGGAGGCTCCACTAATTATCCCTGACTCAGGGTAAAAGATGTATGGTTGTACAATTGTGCATCTGTTTGCAGCCATTTTGACATGTATAAAGTGTGTGCATAAATATTGAGTTTTGAGGGGCTGCAGCCAGCAATAGCTTCTTTGCATGAAAGTGCCAGAGCCCTAAAATAGCTCATTCTGAAAAGAACTCTAAATAGCTAGAACTGAGAACGTGAAATGTTCATGATCTGAGAATCATTTTTTACCAAAAAAATATGAACATGTCGTGTATAGCCCTATCCTGTTTTAAATGAAGCATTATAGTAGGTTACTGAGTTTAATCAACAAAATCAGTAAGCTAGTAATACTCAAAAAAACTACGAAGTAAAACTGAAAGAACAATGAAAACTAATAAATTACTAAAATGTAAAAAGGTAAAAATATATAAATAAGAATAGAACAATAACCATTAACACTAATGCAATTATGTGACAGCTCAGTATGACTTGTGAATGTTGAAAAACCAGGTTTATTTAAGAGGAATTTGGGAATGAGACCAAATGAGCTTTCAATTTATAACCCCAATTCCAATGAAGTTGGGACATTGTGTAAAACATAAATAAAAACAGAACATGATGATTTGCAAATCCTTTTCAATCTATATTCAATTGAATACACTACAAAGACAAGAAAGTTAATGTTCAAACAGAAAATTTTGTGGTTTTTCAAATATTCACTCGTTTGGAATTTGATGCCTTAAACACATTCCAAAAAAGTTGGGACAGGGGCAACAAGAGACTAGGAAAGTTGAGGAATGCTTAAAAGACACTTGTTTGGGACATGTTTGGGACCGGTTGGAAACAGGTGAGTGTCATGATTGGGTATAATGGGAGCATCACCAATGGGCTCAGTCGTTCATAAGCAAGGATGGAGCGAGGTTCAGCTCTGCATTAAAAACCTACATCAGATATTACCACATGGGCTCAGGAACACTTCAGAAAAGCCTTATCAATGAACACAGTTCATCGCTACATCTACAAGTGCAAGTTAAAACTTGACCAAGCAAAGTGACAGCCATACATCAACAACACCCAGAAACACCATCGGCTGCTGTTATGGAGTTGTTTCAGTGCCAAAATTAGGATTATTTCATGTAAAATTAGGATTATTGTACAGTATATACTGTACACAGTATATAACATACAGTATATACTGTACACAGATATCTAACTTAATATGTAAAGCTAATATTGACTACATCTCTATGTGTGAGAGCCAAGTAAAAAATTTTTGGTAAAGAGGCACATTGCTAACATTAGCTAGCTTACTTTGTTAACATCACTTACACATATCTTACCTTTCTTTGTGCTTCCTTTCTAAGTAACGAGTAAAGTTTGACGTATTCCCCACCGCCTCTGAAAGCGAAACACTGCAAAATTTACAAGTCGCTGTATGCTTTCTTCTGGATGTTGTTTTACAGATATATTCTTATTGTTATGTTATATGTAGCCAAATTGTATTACTGAAGATTTTGCAGGCATCTTCTCTCACTCCCGTACAACCATTCCTCACTTTCTGGGAGTGCAACTGAAAGGGCATGAGGATGGGTGACAGCAGTAACAAAAATACATAATTAGCAATGCGTCACATTATTGCTTGAACTTGAATCAGTATGTCTTACATCCAGTGCAAGCAAGGATGTTAACAAATAAACTGGACAATATTCTGGCACTTTAGTTATATTTCCACCATTGTGGTCTTTACTAGTCTTGAAATAAAATCCTGAGTCCTCAATGTCCGAGATCAAGACAAGACCAAGTACAAATGTGGTCGAGTCCGAGACAAGACCGAGACAAGACCGAGACCATCAGAAAGTGGTTTTGAGATCAAGCTTGTCAATAAAAAAAGACAAGCTTACCTTACTGGACTATTAGTGATCAAACCACTTAATGGAATAAGCTCTGACTTGCTCAAGGCCTGGTCCGTTTGGAAGTTTTTAAGCATCAACGACGCAAAATATACAATGCAATACACAATCAGAAACAATATTTAAATTTTTTAAATCATAGTGAATTGTAGCACATGGATTGACTGACCATGTGCTGTATTATTTTGTTATTTTGCCTAAGGTAAGTCACTATTGGATAATTTCATTTTTCCTTAAATGAAGGCTCGCCGTAAATTCAACCTGGCAGACTCTCTCCAGCCTACCTGCATTATGCATCACAGGGCCACGCCTCTGCCGCTGCCAATTATCATCCAGGATTCTGGACGTAAGGCTCATATTCCATGGTTCCGCCTGCTCGCCAGCCAAGCTTCATGCAGGCATTCGACTCCGTCTCGTCAGACTGATCCGGCCGGGTCCCCGCTCCTTCCTCGTGGATCCTGATTCTTTCATCCTGCGCGTGGAAGCGCCTGCTCAGCTAGCTGCTCGGATTTTCCTTCTCCTCTTCACAGCTCAGGTCCAAGAATCTCTCCCAGCTTCCGCCTCGGCTCACTCTGGTCTTGCTTCTTTTGCCTGTCGGGGACTCTCCACCGCCCGCCCCTCATCTTAGTTCCCTGACCATCATTCGCGGTGAGTGAACCCGCAAGTCACCTGTTCCTCTCACCGTCTCGCCACAGGAGTCGTCCTTCCTCCGCTCCGGCTCCTGCTTGTTCCCGCACCAGCATTCCTCCGCTCAGACCTCGAACTGTTCGGCTGCAGCTTCCCAGAACTGATGCCCCCCTCCGGAGCTGTAGTCCCCTCTGCGCCTGCCTTCATGAGTACCGCCCGCCATGTCTGCGCCTCCGCACACTTCCGTGCAGTCCAGCTTGCTTGGCAGCCCCTCCCTTCAGCACTTCATCCCCGCCGATGCCCGCCCCGGGCCGTATCTAGGTAAGATGTACCCACCCATGTCTCGTCTTCTCTGCATGTCTCACATACATGAGAACCGGCCCTCCCTCCTGGTCGGTTTTTAGCTGCATTCAGCATCACCAGGGATCCGGTTTGCTCTGCTTACCCAGGTCGCAGCGTCTAACCCGCGGCGCATCTAAGCCATCAGCGGCCTCCGTCTCGCCTGCGGCAGATCCCCTTTGTCAGCATCAGGTCCTCGCTGCCAGGCCACGGCAGTGCTGCCTCGATCCTTAGATCGCTCTGCTTCCGTTTCAGGTCTCCTTCTCACGCTTGTTCAAGCAGTTCGTCCCCCTTACCGTGGCGTGGATCATCACCGGTGCGCTTTCCACTCCGTCTTAAGTCCAGCTTAACGCTCGCTCATCCCCTCTCCGTTATTCAGTCCCTGTCACGCCTTTTTGCGTTGTATTCCTTTCTGGACGAAAGCGGAATTCAATGCGTATATCGCGTTTAGTCTCGGGCTCCGGAGCTGCAGCCTGGGAGTGTGAGACCAGTTTTCACGTGACTGTTGGCGCGTGCACTGTTGAACGCGTCAAGGGTACTCTTAGCTTCAATCTATCAGAAGCTGCACTGACGAGAAGCACAGAAGCACTTTGTATAAAGGCATTAGCAGCCCTCTGCCAAACATCTCAATGCTTCAAATAATTAAGGTGTTCCATGGACTTATGCCAACAAAGCACAGTTGATTGCACATTGATACACAATGGCTGTCTCCAGTGATGTCCCTTTGGCTGGCCCCTGGTTTGGTCCGGTGCAAGAGGGAAGTGTGCTGTGCTGTCCTATCAGCTGCTGCCAAGGACAGTCCCCAAGACCTGTCCACACATAGACACCCCTTCTCCCTCTCAGTTCTCATTGTCTGGTTACAGGTTTGGACCCTCTACCTGTGCATATGTGTTTTCAGAACATCAGCACCATCATATTTAGACATCTTTGGAGATGGCTCTCATAATTGAAAAGAGCATGAGAGAATGCTGAGTGAAATCAATCAGGCATGAAGTCAAGCCTGGTTGTTCCAAGACAGAGACCACACTCTCCAATACCAAGACCAGACCTTCCAAGACTGAATGTTTAGAGTTCGACAAATATTGCAATTTTTTATTTTTTATTTTTTTTGTTTTTTTTGGTACACCACAAAAAGCAAAAATGAATGGAAAATTGGCTAATCACTCAACCAAAACTACTTATTGGTAATAAACTAATTACAATAAAGTAATATTTAAGTTATTAAATGGAGCCACCCATTTCAACACAATTTCTAAACTGAATTCATCAGCTTACATTTCACAATAGTTGTAATATATCTTTTAAAAAAATCAGTAAGACGGTAATAAAGATTTGTCAAATCGGGCATTTAGTTAAGGCTGATTCTTCTGAGACAGAGACGGCACCCTTCAAGCCCCAGAGTGAGACCGAAGACCATGGGAAAAAAGCTTGAGACTGGTCTTGAGCCCTCTATCCCTGGCATCAGTTAAGGAGGTGCTGTGTCACCTCAATTGGGTCCAGAGAGGTCTGTCACCCCAGTGGGTAAACCTCTCCTGAAAACCTTGAAAGTGCTTCTGAGGTCCTCCAGTGATACTACTGATGTGGCAGGGGCTTGATTTGGAGTACATAGCTGTGGAGGAATACTGTCAGGTTTAGGGAGGTCAACCACTACCTCTGAAGGTTCTTTATCCGCCCTGATGCACAATGGATGGGGTCATCACCTGATGGAATCATGCACAATCCTAAGGGTCAGCTAGTATTTGGCATGCTTGAAATAAAATGTTACAGTGCAGAATGCCCTCGCATTGTGATCAGGGAGGGCACTGAGACGATCCCATCCCTATTATTGTCTGATCCTGAGACAAATGTTGATTTCTGGGTGTGACTTTCAGTGAAAAGGACATGTTCATCCAGGGTTCCACATGGCAGCAATTGATGACATAAAACAAAAAGTGGACCTTTTTATATATTTCTATCTCATTAACTAAGCATATTGTTTTATAATAAGTAATAATTCTATAAAAGGAAATGATGGAAATTTACCAGAGCGACAAAAGCAAAGTACTAATACTAATGGAATTGACCTAAGGGATTTTGATAAACTAGCATACAAAGGCCTGATCTGTTTACAGATTTCATACAAATATAAGCACTGTGATAAAATACTGAAAAAAAAGGGATTCAAAATTAATGTGATGGAAAACAAAATATATTGGTAATAGGATGACACTGGCTTTGATAGACTATTTCTTTAAATGAGACAACATGCACACATAAAAACTAAACAGTGGAATTTAAGGTGTATCATTTCAACCTGTAGAGACTCACACAGAGAGAAAAAAGCAATTAGAAAGTTTTATTTAACATGAATAAGTAAAAGTTCTTTGGTGCTTGGACCCCGGCAGAAGACATGGATCCTGAGAATTGCTATAAGCTTGGATGAACATCCTAGGTCTAGGATTAGAGATGTCTTTCCCCCCGGGGCCTGGAGGAGTCAAGAGGATGAGGGTGGAGAAGGGGTGGAGGTGGGTTGTAGCTTGGCTGAAGAGCAGATGGAGCCATGGATGGAGGGCCTTATAGAAGGGGGACTTGCACGATGATTGGCTACAATGGACTGATGATCTGCTGCAGCTGAGGCGCATGACGTGAAGAATGGTTGATGCAAGCAAGGCTGAAGAGTCTTCCAGACTGAACTTACACCTAGGCTCCATAACTGTGGGGAAAAATACAAATCTAAATAATTGCCAGTGAAATCTGTAGCAGATGGTGTTGACCACAGACGTAACCAAAGTTGTGTGACCACCTGAAATTTAAACATAATTCAGAAACGAAACAGCACAAATGAAAGTTTTAACGGCACAAACCAGCACAAATGGAGCACTGAAAAGTAGTCCACTCTAGTTTGTTTTGGAGCAGGATGGGGGGATGGTGACCTTTGGATGACCTAAAGAATAATTTTTAATATCTTAGAAATCAAAGCATGATGATGGCAGTCCCTGGGCTGAGGTCACAGGGATGGGGATGAGGGTTTATTTATATAGATGGGGGGGCCGTGTTGGGGGCTGTTGACCCCGGGTGCGGGCCTCCTGCCGGGGTAGTTGATTCTGTCCTGGTATTAGGTCGGGGAGGTTCGGTGTGGTTGCGTGGCTCGTGCAACAGCCCTGTCATGCAGGGCTGTTGCTGTGTGGTGGGGGGTGGGATGCAGCGAGGTTCTTGAGGAGGGGGCGGTGTGTGGGCTCACACTGAGGGGGATGTATTCTGACTGGCTTTTCAAGGCTGGGGCCCTCCTGCGGGGGTGCCCCCCTGTGGATGGGAGGTTTGTAGCGTCTGTGTTCACCTGTGCGTGTTCAATGTTTGTGCACTGGTTTGAGGTGGCCCTTTGGGGGGACCTTGGGGCCTGTGGGGGGTTCCACAGGGGTTGGGATTGGGGCTCGTAGGAAGGATCATTTATCATTGATCATTTATCCCAGTTATTTCCTTATGTCCAGTTTTCTCCTTGTTTCTTGTCATCCTGTGTTTCTTATATTCATTAGATCAGTCATGTTTTGGTTCAACTTTGGTACAGTGTTAGTTATCCTCTGTTTCTGTTAGATTTTGCTTTTGTAATTTCTTTGTATTCACAATTTTCCCCAGTCAAGTTTATCCCTTTGGTTTGTCCAGTTCTTAATTTGACTCTTAATTTTTATTTCAGTCTGTTCTAAGTAGTTCTAGTTATATCCATGTCTAGTTATTCTCAGTTACATTTAGATTATTTTCCTTGCTTCCCTGTTGCTCTCCCTCATTCTCTCTCTCCTCAGCTCCCCTCTAGTTAATTACCCACACCTGCAAACGTTTAGGTAATCAGCCCTCACCATTGTTCCAGCATTCACTCCCTCAGTATTTAAGTTCCTCTCTTTCAGCCACTCCTTGCTGGTTCCTCCCATTTTCTCCCCATTAAGCCTCCTGTTTCTCTGTCTTATTTCTTCCCCCTTGTGCTCCTTGCTCCCTGCTCCTTGCTCCCAGGATTTATCCTTTGTTTTGCTCTGGCTTCCTGTGACCTCCAGTGTTTTTTGTTATCATTTCATTATTAAATCTTCAAATCCACTTGCTGCCTCTGCATTTGGGTCCTCAACCACCACGCATTGACAGAAACACAGTCTTATCAGCTGAAGGAAGAAAAGCTTTTCCTGTTCTCTCTCATCCTCATTTGATAGTTTTTGCCTGTTAAAGTTTTTGAATACACCCAGTTGTTATAGTTACTCTTACATTGTCTACCCTCATAGCTGAATTACTTCAGATTTATGGACTGTGGGATTTTTACTTTTTTTTTGTACTATATTTTTCTACTTCCAAGCTTAACTAGAGCAAGATGAATCTGTTCAATACTGAGGACCTTGACAAACATCTGCAGGGAAAGGAAGCAATAGAAATGAAGATTCGACTGGAGGTGAATATTGAGGTCAAGACAGGTTGTGGAAATGAAACAGCCCTAAAGATGACTCAAAATAACGGACTAATACCATCCAGGCACCTCAGCAAGCACCCCCCCTTCCCTGGAACTGTCTTGGAGCTAAGCTGAAAAATAAATATCATCCATTGGATCTGATGAGATGACTAACAGGAAGTACCCCTCACCTAGATGACACAGTGAGGCTAACATTGAGCCGAAAAGTCCCTTCCTCAACACCAGTGCCAAAGAAAAAAAAAAAAAAAAAAACCAACTAGCAGCTGGAGCTGTCATAATTTCACCTTCTTCAACCCCGGTACCAAGGACAAAACAACCAGCTCAAGCCATATCACATCCTGTCATCTCTCCAACTGGAACCTCACTAAACTCCACTGGTATCCCACTGAAAAATGGGTTTGCTGCACTTTAACAGGAGTCTGCGAGGGAAGCCTTGCCTTCAAACATCAGCAAGAGATATGAGGCAAGTTCAAAACAATTACCTCCTAATGTGTGCCAGAACACGAAAAACATGCCAAAGATTCTTATTGTCGGTGATTGGGCAGTCAATGGAATCAGCCTCTTCTGCAATCCAAGGAGGACAAAGGTAATCTGCTTCCCCCTTGACACAGTTTCTGATGTTACAGCGAAAATACTCTCATTAACCACTGATCAGCCAAATGTTGAGAATCTAATTACACACATTGGCGCTAATGATATTGTCAAACAAGTAGAAGAAATTCTGAAAAATGACTTTAAACATTTGAGAAGCACAATCAGAAATCTTAAAATGAAAGTGTGTATCAGTGGATCACTACTGACAGTTGGAGGTGGAGATGGGAGATACAAAAGACTAATTAACCGTTGGGGCACCTTGGCTGCCCAAAATGGGACATCTTGCTTTACTGTTGTTTTTGATTCTCAATATCTCCGTCAGATTAAAGGTTAATTCAATGAAACTTGGTCAGGACTTTTGATTGTATGGTGTATATAGAACAAAAGATATGTACTTTGTGTACACTGTTTATCTTCTGTCCCATATTGGTCCCATTGACTCCCATTATAACCACAAATTTTCAATGGACTGTAATCCTAGCATTTTAAAATGACTTTCCCATGAAGACCAAAATAATCTAAGCTTCTACTTTGAAAATACAAGGAAAACTGATTTTAGGTAAAATGACTGCCCCTAAAATTACCACAGGCCTCATTGCTTTATTCCATCAAGTTTCAATGGGGACACGGTTCTATGACCTTTTAAAATGCATGGCAATAAAAATATAGATTTTTAGATATAGATTTTTATAGATATATTTTATCTGTATGTGTGTGTAATTTGAAGAGTCAAGAGCCAGGTTGGCTTTGTTTGTTTTTTATTTCAAAGGAGAGGCATAGCATGTTTATGCAGGTGCATCTGACAATCAAAGTCAAAGTTGGCTTTGTTTATGTTTTTTTTTTTTTTTTTTTATCAAGAGAGACCCCTCTCACCTATTGCTGGGTTGCAGTCACATGACCCGGATGACGCAAAATTCAGATGGGGGCCAGGAAGTGATTTGCTCCGGTTCAAAACACAGCAAAATGGATGATGAGTAAGCTAATGCCTTAAATGTGCTGGCACAGATGAGATATTGCGAAAAAATACGCGTACATCTAGGATATGACCCATATAGTCTTAATAAAGAAGTTTGTAATATAATCTGGAGGATTTTCATGGCGTGGAGGCAACTGACATAAATTATCTGGCTGCAGACCTTGTATTTTACAGTGAGCCAGATGAAAGCTTTCAAAAGCCTCGAAGCCGACAATTATTTTGTTTCAGGTTGGGTCAATCATTTAGGATCCAAAGAAGCCTTAAATGGCTGTTGCCTTGTTTCTTCCTGGGTGAGTAATGAGTTGTGCTATTTTAAGTATTTAACCTATGATAACAATGCCACTGCTAATGCTAATGAGTTAACCTCTGTTATTTCTACGTGCTTGAATCTAACTTGTAAGTAATTTATTTAGTTTCTGTGAACCCAAATTCGTGCTAGATTTGTACGTATATGTTGATATTGAGTCATACTACATTTCTCCAATGCAGGTCAACCATTCTCAAAGATCTACAGAAACCTCAATAAAAACAATGCTTGTCTGTTGAAGTAATTGTCCGATAAAATATCTGAAAATAGGATTTAATAAACAATACCATCCTTACCTGTAAGAAAATGGTCGCTGCAAACTCTTGCATTGTCCGTTTCCGCACCTCCTGTTTTTACCCATAGATCCGTTGAGCCACTTCTGTTGTCTGTTTTGCGTAAGTTTCTCAAAATTAACTCCCTTGTGACACACTACTTTCGAAACATAAGAAAAACATTTATCTTTCTCCCGATTAGAGCAGTTGCAACAACCGTACATGGCACAGAAATTAGGCATTTTGATGCTGACTCAACAAAATGAAACAGGATTGTGTATTACTACATTTACTTCCTGTCCCCCATCTGCATTTCGTGACATCAACACTACATCATCTGAAACCCAGCAATTGGATGAGTGGAATAGCATGTTTACATCAGTGCATCTGACAATCAAAGTCAAAGTTGGCTTTGTTTTTTTTTTTTTTTTTTTTTTTTTTTTATCAAGAGAGAGACCCCTCTCTCTTATTGGATTAGTGGAAAAGTATGTTTATGCAAGTGCATCTTCCTTTAGATTAGTTTGCAGTGTTGTCTAGCTCGTAATTTCTCCAGGAGACAGCCATCAGTAGAAGACTAATCCCATAGGGACTGTTACAGCAGTTTTGAAGTCTGGGGAGAGTGAGGAAGGAGTTTCTGATGAAAATATAAGCAGTTGTCAGAATTCATATGAGGGGTAGGAGGGATTGGTGGAAGGATGGCTGCCTGGAAAAGGAGGAACCTTGGAGCCAAGAAGAGGAGGAGGAAAAGGAGGAGACAATGGGTGATGGGAAATCTCCATGGAGATCAGAAAATGGGGGAAATTGTGTCATCTTCCACACATGAACAGGCTCTGCCATACTCCCACTAGCTCAGGTGATAACAAGAAATAAGATTAGCTATCATAACTACATAACTACGCAGATGATACACAGCTCTACATTACGATGTCACCAGGTGACTATGAACCCATCCGAGCACTGAACAGAACAAATCAATGCATGGATGTGCCATATGTTTCTTTAGCTGAACAGAAACAAAACTGAAGTTATCTTTGGACCTAAAGAGGAACAATCAAGAGTCAGCACAAAGCTTCAGTTATTACAGCTGGAAACTAGTGATCAGGCCTGAAATCTGGGTGTAGTGATGGACTCAGACCTGGACCTTCAGAGACATATATAAAAACAATTACAAAGTTGGCCTTCTGTCACCTGAAGAACATTTCCAGGATTAAAGGACTAATGTCTCAACAAGATCTAGAGAAACTCATCCATATGTTTATCTTTAGTCATATTGATTACTGCAATAGTGTCTTAACAGGTCTGACTAAAAAATCAATCAGACAGCTGCAGCTGATCTAAAATGCTGCTGCAGGAGCCTGAACTGGTGTGCGAGGTTGAGCAGCTCAAGTTAGATATAGTCAGACTCACTTCGACACATGGGTCTGGCTCTGGAACCAGTCTCCTTGAGAGGGCTTGGATGCTCTTCCACTCTGGAGTTGCCCTTATTGACAGGTGCCAAACAGGAATGGTATACTCGTTGCCCCCCATCTTGGTGCCTGTTCATTGAGGTTCACCCCGGTGAATGAGAGGGTAGCCTCCTTCTATCTATGTGTGGGGGGATGCATCCTGATTGTTGTTTGTGCTTATGTGCCAAACAGCTGTTCAGATTACCCACCCTTTTTGGAGTCCTTGGAGAGGATACTGGAGAGCGCTCCTTCCGGGGACTCCCTTGTTCTGCCAGGGGACTTCAACGCTCATGTGGGCAATGACTTTGAGACCTGGAGGGGTGTGGTTGGGATGAACCCTTGATCTGAACCCAAGTGGTGTTTTGTTATTAGACTTCTATGTTCGTCATGGATTGTCCATAACAAACACCATGTTTAAGCATAAGGGTCTCCATATGTAGTCTTGGCACCAGTACACCTTAGGGCACAGATCGATGATTGAGTTTGTTGTTGTCTCATCTGATCTGCAGTTGCATATCTTGGACACTTAGGTGAAGAGAGGGGCAGAGCCATCAACTAAGCAGTATATGGTGGTGGGTTGGTTTAGATGGTGGGAGAGTCAGTCAGCCAGTCAGACCTGCGGACCCAAACATATTGTGTATTCTTCATTCATTATTTTATCTGAAATAAAGTCTAAACATATATGTATTGGTCATGACATCATCAGCCACTTAGCATTATCAAGTGTCATGCAACATTTGCAACTTCCCCTTTGCCAGATTAATTGGCATAAACTCTCTTGTCATGGTTGCTCCTTTTTATATATTTTTGGTAAATGTTAAATGGCCTGTACTTGTATAGCTCTTTAGGGGCGAAGCTGTCCACTGACCACTACTCGTGATGGGTTGGCTCAGATGGTGGGGGAGGATACCAGTCAGACCTGTAGACCCATACATATTGTGAGGGTCTCCTGGGAGCATCTTGTGGAGTTCCCCATGAGATGGAGCTTCAATTCTCACCTCTGGCAGGGATTTGAACAAGTCCAAAGGGAGGCAGAGGATGTGAGTCCGAGTGAGCCATGTTCCATGCCTGCATTCTCGATGGGAAGAGTTCAGTGAGACCATGGAGAATGACTTTCATATGACTTCGAGGGGATGCTGGTCCACCATCTGGCATCTCCGGAGGGGAAAGCAGTGCAGCATCAACATTGTTTATAATGGGGATGATGTGCTGCTGACCTCAACTTGGAACTTTGTGGGTCAGTAGGCAGAGTACTTCAAAGACCCCCTCAATCCCACTGGCATGTCTTTCAGTGAGGAAGTGGAGTCTGCAGATTTTGGGTCAAGCTCTCCAGGAGGAGGAGGAGGAAAGGACTGGGGGGGTAGATTGCCTTCCCAGGGCACCATCTCCCCCGCTAACCCCAATAGGCACTCCTGTTGTCCAAGACCCACCAGGGGAGGGAGGTCCGATACTTCCACCCAGCACAACGTCCACAGCAAGAGTACACCAATGCAAAGGAGGGTGCATGTCCTGCACACCCAGACACCCCAGGACCAATGGTGCAGAATCACTAGAGCGACAGCTCTCTCTCTCTCTCTCTCTCTATATATATATATATATATATATATATATATATATATATATAAAAAAAAAATTCCCTTCTCACCCTCCACGGGTGGTCTTTCTCAACCTCTGAGCTCGGGTCCTCTACCAGAGGCCTGGGAGCTTGAGGGTTCTGCGTAGTATCTTGGCTGTGCCGAGAACTGCGCATTTCTGGACTGAGATGTCTGACGTTGTTCCTGGGATCTGTTTTAGCCACTGCTCCAGTTTGGGGGTGACTGCCCCGAGGGCCCCGATGACCACAGGCACCACTGTGGTCTTCACCTTCCAGGCCTTCTCCAGTTCCTCTCTGAGGCCCTGGTATTTCTCCAGTTTCTCGTGTTCCTTTTTCCTGATGTTGCAATCGTTCTCAATGCTGCATTCACATCTTCAATGAGACTTTCTGATGGTACTTCACTCAGCTGTTGTAATTGGCATCGGGATTGCCTGGTGTTCATTCGGGCCACGATCCTACTTCTCAGGTCAGTTGCTGCCTCGTTCAGCTGTGATGGTTCGTTTTTTATTATTGGGGCTGCATACCCAATCTCCGGGTGGGGAGTTGAAGCTAACTCCCCTCTGACCTGGCGTCCTGGCTCCCCCTTGCCGTAGCATTTGTGTTGTACCTCGTCTATCTCAAGTTGTGACAGCATTTGCCGTTTGCAGATGTTGGAACACTGAGCTACTAGTTGTTTGGCAGTTAGTGTTGAATGGGGATGTCGACGTAACCATTCCTCCCGCATTCTTTGCATGTAACCCCTCTGACTAGGGTTACTTGAGTAGTAGCATTCCAACAGATCCAAGTTTTCACCTCTCGCCCAATTCCGTCTTGTTCCAGTAACCCATTTTTCCTGAAGGTGCCCTGGTTCCCCAGCACCTGACGCAGACCTTGTTTGGCCGGGCGACGTCTGAGCCGGCATGGCGTGTATTCCTTTATCACTCATCATGAGGTAGGCAGTAGCGCGAAGGATCTTGCCTAAGGACCCACACTGGATATCTCAACCAAGTGACCCGGCCTGGATTCGAACCCCAGTCTCCCGGGTGAAGGTCGGGTGACTTACCCATTGAGCTACCCAGCCGCTATATATATATATATATATATATATATATATATATATATATATATATATATATATATATATATATATATATATATATATATATATATATATATATATATATATATATATATGTGGAAAACCACCCTTGAAGCCAACTACAAGCCAATTGCACAAGTGTCCATCAAATGTGGCATATACCAAGGAGACGCTCTGTCCCCACTGCTGTTCTGCATAGGTCTGAACCCCCTCAGCCAAGTCATCAACAAGACTGGCTACGGATACCGACTCAAGAACGGAGCCACCATCAGTCACCTCCTCTACATGGATGACATCAAGCTGTACGCTAAGAGCAAACGAGACATCGACTCACTGATCCACACCACCAGGATCTACAGCACTGACATTGGGATGTCATTCGGACTAGAGAAGTGTGGTCGGATGGTTACACAGAGAGGGAAGGTCATCCACACAGAAGGGGTCTCACTCCCAGAGGGAACAATAGCAGACATTGAGGACAGTTACAAGTACCTGGGAATACCACAAGCAAATGGCAGCCTCGATGAGGTCACAAGGAAAGGAGCCACGGCCAAATACCTCCAACGAGTAAGGCAAGTCCTGAGAAGCCAGCTCAACGGCAAGAACAAGATCCGTGCGATAAACAGCTATGCCTTGCCAGTAATCAGATACCCTGCAGGAATAATAAGCTGGCCAAAGGAAGAGATAAAGACCATGGATGTTAAAACTCGGAAACTACTAACCATGCATGGAGGGTTCCACCCTAAATCCAGCATCCTGAGACTATACGCGAGCCGTAAGGATGGAGGCAGAGGACTAGTGAGTGTGAGAGCCACTGTCCAGGATGAAACATCCAAGATCCATAAATACATCAAGGTCAAAGCCTCAACCGACGATGTGCTCAGCGAATGTCTCAAACAATGGGGACCAGAGGATGAGGTGCTGGAGGAACCATCATGGGAGGATAAGCCCCTACATGGGATGTACCACCGACAAATAACTGAAGTGGCTGATATCAGGAAATCCTACCAATGGCTGGAAAAAGCTGGACTCAAGGACAGCACAGAGGCACTCATCCTGGCTGCACAGGAACAGGCCCTAAACACCAGAGCAATAGAGGCTCAGATCTACCACACCAGACAAGATCCAAGGTGTAGATTGTGCAAGGAGGCCCCTGAGACAGTCCAACACATAACAGCAGGGTGCAAGATGCTGGCAGGGAAAGCGTACATGGAACGTCATAACCAAGTGGCGGGCATAGTGTACAGAAACATCTGTGCAGGATATGGACTGGAAGCCCCGAGATCAAAGTGGGGCACACCCCCAAAGGTGGTGGAGAATGACCGAGCTAAGATCCTGTGGGACTTCCAGATCCAGACAGACAAAATGGTAATGGCGAACCAACCGGACATCGTGGTGGTGGATAAACAACAGAGGAAAGCCGTTGTGGTGGATGTAGCAATACCAAGCGATTGCAACATCAGGAAAAAGGAACACGAGAAACTGGAGAAATACCAGGGCCTCAGAGAGGAACTGGAGAAGGCCTGGAAGGTGAAGACCACAGTGGTGCCTGTGGTCATCGGGGCCCTCGGGGCAGTCACCCCCAAGCTGGAGCAGTGGCTAAAACAGATCCCAGGAACAACATCAGACATCTCAGTCCAGAAATGCGCAGTTCTCGGCACAGCCAAGATACTACGCAGAACCCTCAAGCTCCCAGGCCTCTGGTAGAGGACCCGAGCTCAGAGGTTGGGAAAGACCACCCGTGGAGGGTGAGAAGGGAATTATATATATATATATATATATATATATATATATATATATATATATATATATATATATATATATATATATAAAATATGTCAGCTATATGCCAGTTGATCTGATGACAGAGTTGTCATGGTTGTCGTAGTCCCCCTGTGTGCAAGCAGAGCGTGTGCTGGTTATGGCCTGCTTGCAATGAGCCGTTTTTTGCTGCCTGGGCAGTGCAGAGGTTTGACCCAGGTCATACAGTTTAAAAGACAATTATTCCTGATATTGATCAAATGTATGTAAACTTTTTATTTAGAAGAAAGTTACAAAAACATCTCTAAAAATTTTTCTCACTAAGTTTTCTGGCATTTAGCAAATAGAAATAATTTTGGTAATTCTAACTGACCTAAAACAAGAGAAATCTGATCTGATTTAACTCAGACGGTGAGAAAAAATGTCTGTGTCTTTTTATTCAGTGTATGTAAGCTTCTGGTTTCAACTGTATAAAGTGACAATATGGTGAAGGGTAAAATTTAAAAGTGTATTGGTGTATACCGGCCTGCGTAATGCACTTACTCCATCTGCATTTATACCTTTCTGCTCCTTTGTTGGATTCTCCTTCATGGTCACACCTGTGTTCTGCGTCACCTGTTTCTCAACCGCAAATATTTTCTTGTCAGTGTTTTGTTCAACTTTTTATTAAAGACCCAATGAGATTACCACATTCCTGTCTGCACTTTTATCCATTTCTCTTTCACATCATTGTAAAAAATACCAATATTAGCCATAACGTCAATGTGTATTTTGAGCCCTTCATCAATTACCACTATGATATTTTAATCATTTATTTTGAGTTGGGTCTTTTTCTGCAGCATCTGTTTAGTTTCAAGACCACAGTCCAATGACAGAAGCCCAAAGGACTATTCAATGATTTTTTTGAGAATCAGGACAACAAGTTATGTGTGACCCTTTTTTGTTTACTTTTCCAAAAGATTTGACACTGAGGTGACCAGATTTCTAAGATAAAATCCAGAGACATTTCAAGTGCAGAGATAAAAAAAAAAACAATTATCAAAATAAAATAAAGAAACTGGGACAGTTAGAGTTTACGTATTTATTCATATTTAAACAGTAAAAAATCAGATGTAACAGCAGAAACATGTTTTTTCCTAAGAGTAATAAAGCAAATAAAGTTCTAGAATTGCACTGGTCAGGGTGGCAGCAACGTTAGAGTAGCTCTGTAACTTTTATTGAGATTTTTTTTATTTTTTCAACATTTAATTTCTGCTTTTCTTGGAAAAAAATGCTCTTTTGGACAATCGTTCCTTCTTGTCCTGGATGCTGCGCAGCTGGATTGATTTTTTTTTTTCCCCATTAAATTTTTATATTTTGCTCTTTTGTTGTGATGCGTAACCATAGCAACAGGGTGATTTACAACAGGGAGCAGCTGATTAACATTGCAAAAGCAGAAATAATATGACAACTGAAGCCAGAAATCCCACAGAGTTGAAAAGGAGACGTCGTGGATGCAGAGCAGAAGCAAAGAGGAGAGAGAGAAGGAGGAAGTTCAAACCATCTCTGCCATCCATCATAATGGGCAACGTGAGATCGTTAGCTAACAAGTTGGATGAACTTTGAGCCCTGACAAGGACTCAGCAAGGGTATTGGGAAGGCAGTATTATGTGTTTTACTGAGACATGGCTGCAGGATCAGATCCCCGCCTCCAACGTCTCTCTGCTGGGCTTCCTGACTATACGGGCGGACAGAGATTTAAAGAGTAGCAGGAAAAAGAAGGGAGGTGGACTGGCAGTGCTTGTCAACAACAGATGGTGTCACCCAGGACACGTTACTGTGAAGTGTTGTCTCTGCAGTCCAGACATTGAACTATTGGCAGTAAGTTTTCGCCCATATTATTTGCCAAGAGAGTTCACCAGTGTTGTTTTGGTGGCTGTTTACATTCCACCCTCAGCCGTTGCCGACAATGCATGTGATGTCATCAGTTCCATTGTTGCTAAGATACAGACCCAACACCCCAATTCTTTTGTGGTAATATCTGGTGATTTTAATCATGCCTCACTCTCTGCTACACTGCCAACATTTTAAGAGTTTGTCAGCTGCTCTACCAGAGAAAACAAGACATTGGATTTGTTTTATACAAATGTCAAGGATTCATATATTTCCAAAGCAAGATTTACCCAGAGGAGTCTGGGTAAATCAGATCACAACCTTGTTTTTCTCTGCTCAGAATCTAAACCCCCTGTCCAGAGACTACCTGTAACAAAACGGACAATGAGAAAGTGATCACAGAAAGCCAAAGAAGCCCTACAGGGTTGTTTTGATGCTACCGATTGGATTTCTCTTTGCAAGCCACAGGAAGAGGACATTAATGCCATGACTGAGTGTGTGACCGACTATATAAATTTCTGTGAAGACAACACTATCCCCACCAGAACAGTGAGATGCTTCTCTAATAACAAACCCTGGATCACTAGTGAGCTAAAGGAACTGATAAACAGGAAAAAAAGATTATTTAGGGAGCGAGACAGAGTTACTGAGGAGTATACAGAAGCAGCTCAAAGTCAAGATTAGAGACAGCAAGGAGGTGTATAGGAAGAAGCTGGAGAATAAACTGCAGAGGAACAATATCAGAGATGTGTGGTCTGGGATGAAGAAGATCACAGGCTTCAAGCAAAAGGAGGATCAGATAGATGGAAGTCTGAACAGCAAATGAGCTGAACACATTCTTCAACAGGTTCAGTTCAGGAACAAGCTCACCATCCTCCCCTCCTGCCTCCAGCCAAACAGACATCCCACCCTCCTTTGACCCACAGCTTTCCTGTCACACCTCAGATGTTCTATCTTCCACCTCAGTTATGGACTCTTCTGCTTCCACTAATTTGTCTTCAACCAAATCAGGAGATGCTGCTGCTCCCTCCCCCTCCCACTTTTCTGTTTCCAGAAGTCAGGTGAAGAGGCAGCTGGAGAGACTGAACTGGAACAAGGCTGCAGTTACAGATGGTGTCAGTCCCAGAGTCCTGAAGGCCTGTGCAGAGCAGCTCTGTGGGATTCTGCAACACCTCTTCAACCTTAGCTTGACCCAAGAGAAGGTTCCACTGTTGTGGAAGACATCCTGTCTGGTTCTGGTACCAAAGAAAACTCACTGATCAGTCATCAACGAATATAGACCTGTTGCCCTGACAACCCACATCATGAAGGTCTTGGAGAGACTCCTGCTGGCCCACCTGAGTAAGCAAACCAGCACATATCAGGACCCCTTGCAGTTTGCTTATCGTCGTGGAGTTGGAGTTGAAGACACCATCATACACCTTCTTCAACAAACCCACTGTCACCTGGACAAAGCAGGCAGCACTGTGAGGATCATTGTTCTTTGATTATTTCAGTTAATTTAACACAATTCACAATTCACAATTGTTGCTCTGCTTCATCTGAAACTCCAGAAGACTCAGGTGGAGGCCTCAACAATCGCCTGGATCCATGACTACCTGACAAACAGACCACAGTTTGTGAGACTGAAGGACTGTGTGTCTAACCAGGTGGTCAGCAGCACAGGAGCACCACAGGGGACTGTACTCTCACCATTCTTTTTCACTCCATACACTTCAGACTTCCAGCACAAGTCAGACTCCTGTCATCTACAGAAACACTCAGATGACTCTGCAGTTGTCGGGTGGACCAGAGATGGACAAGAAGCTGAGTACAGAGAGCTGGTGGAGCGCTTTGTGGCATGGTGTGGAAACACTCATCTCATCTTGAATGTGAACAAAACTAAGGAGATGATTGTAGATTTTGTAGATTTCAGGACAAACAGGGTCAGATAAAACCCTATTTCCATCATGGGAGAAGAAGTGGAGGTGGTTGAGGAATATAAATACCTCCGTGTTCATCTAGACAACAGAGTTGACTGGAGACTCAATGAAGTGTCTACAAGAAGGGACAGAGCAGACTGGACTTCTGGAGGAAGCTAAGATCCTCCAAGGTTTGCAGCAAGATGTTGCAGATCTTCTATAAGTCTGTTGTTGAGTGTCATCTCTTCTGCCATCACCTGTTGGGGTAGATACTTAAAAAAGCTCAACAACCTGATAAAGAAGCTGGTTCTGTTCAGGGGACGACTGTGGAACCTCTGGAGTTGATGATGCAAAGAAGGATTTTGCATAAAATTAAGAAAATTATGGACAACCCTGAACATCCTCTTCATGAGACTGTCATTGGAAAACAGAGTCTCTTCAGTCAAAGGCTTCTTCAGACTGGTTGTAAAACAGACCGCTATGGGAGATCTTTCTTGCCCACAGCCATCATCATCTATAATAACTCCTTAATTTAATGAGTTACATCAACATTTAATTTCCCTTTGGGATAAATAAAGTATTTTTGAATTTGAATTTGAAAAGTGAATGGGGGGATGAAACTGAAGTCACAAAGGACAGTTATACTCATGTGCACCACATCAAAATCACAGTCACACACAAAATTTACCTATTAAGACTCCTCCATAGCTATCCATGGGAGAGAAGATTTGAGGAACAAATATGGATGTTGACAAACTAGAGGTGTCTGGTTTGGAGGTTTTTGATGAGGATACAAATGGCAGCAGGACAACAGTCACTGTTTGTGGAGTCACGTCAGGTCAATTTTATTTGTACAGCACATTTTAGCAGCAAGGCAAAGTGCTTTACATCATAAAAACATCAATCAAGTATACAGCAAAATCATCATGAAAACATCAAAATCATCAAGCAAAATCATTAAAATGATCCAAGAAATACACATGAAAATCATCAGCAAAAATATTGATTGATGATTCAATTACTTCATTTAACGGTTTTACACTGAAATTTCCACACTTCGGAAAACCAAACTTATCTTACCCAGGTTTGTTTGCAGATTTATGGTCCAGACTACTAATCAAAGGCAGCTCTAAACAGATGGCTTTTCAGCCTTGATTTAAAAGAATTTAGTGTTTCGGCTGTTTTGCAGTTTTCTGGGAGTTTGGTCCAGATTAGCGGTGCATAAAAACTGAAGGCTGCTTCCCCATGTTTGGTTCTAGATCTGGGGATGCAGAGCAGACCACAACCAGAAGACCTGAGTGGTCTGGAAGATTGATACAATGACAACAGGACTTCAATGTATTTTGGTGCTAAGCCGTTCAGTGATTTATAAACTAACAGAAGTATTTTAAAGTCTATTCTCTGAGCTACAGGGAGCCAGTTGAAGGACTTTAGAACTGGAGTGATGAGCTCTATCTTCCTGGTCTTAGTGAGAATGTCTGTAGCAGCGTTGTGGATCAGCTGCAGCTGTCTGAGTGATTTTTTTTTTTTTTTAGGCAGACCTGTGAGGATGCTGTTGCAGTAATCAATGCAACTAAAGATAAATGCATGGATGAAGAATAATGGATTTAATAATGAAATTATAAACTTACAAAAGTCAGGGAGAAACAAAATCAACTAGCGTGACAGAAACAGTAAAACAGAAGTGTTATTTATGCTTCCATTGTTTAGCCATAACTATACATAAGGACCTTTCAAATAAAAAAGGCATGTAAGCCAACTTCAATCTTAAATCAAGTCTGCGCAGCATTTCGAAGTTTTGTCACTATCACCTTCCTCTCTCCAGTGATTACCAGGGTAATGTGTTCCATAGATTAACACATTAAATGTTTGAAACAATCAGACTAACCACTGTAAACATGTAAATACCGCGGTGACACTGGTGTGTAATGCTGTGTGATGGATGTACTGGCACTGCTGAAAGACCTTGTGAATGGAAGAATCAGGAAGGAACACGTTTTCGGGATTAACAAGATTTCCAAGCTATTAATGTGGAAGTCATATGTGACTCCAATGTGCACCTGACAAATTTAGTGCCATGCTGGCCAGCCTCAAAACATGACTCCTTTATCCTGGTGCAAAGCAGTGTGGGGAATAGCAGGCAGGTGCTACACATGATTTATGAAAAACTTTGGAAATTTGAACTATTAAGGCCTGATGTATTCTTCCGCTATAAGCTGCAGGCTGGCCAGGCTCTGAAACTCCTTTGCAAGCCCCCAGAGTGCAGAGGAGGCACTCTTTCATACCACTCACTCCTGTTCTCAAGTGTGGCCTCCTAGATGTCAGTGGTGGTGTGTTCCTTTTAGTTGTCATTACTGTGGCGACCATAAATGAGATGTTTTCAGTTCTCTACATCATTCACATTGGTGTTCCACTTCTATCATTGCAAGACATATACTCTAAGCGACTTATTCGCAGAGCGATCACAGTTGTGAATAGTGGAAGTCATCCAGCACATTATGTGTTTGGACATCTGCCTTCTGGGAAGTGATATAGAAGCCTTTGCGCACGCACTACTAGATTATTAAACAGTTTCTTCAGTGAGGAGGCTGAATTCTCTCACACGAGTTCTATCTAAGCTGTTAACTATATAAAAGTTTGTGTTTTTAAAATTATATATTGCATCGAGTTTGTGGGATTTTTAAAATATTATTGCTGTGTTTTTTATGGATTATGGAAAACTTTATTACAATTTGTTATTTATGTGATGTAATGTTTTCAAGTTATGAGTTTCACCTCAGGATGGCGAGAAATGTAAGTTTGATTCCTTGTATGTTTAGTACATATGATGAATTGACAATAAAGACTTTGATTCACCAACACATCAGTTTCTGCCTTAGTGAAACTGTTGAATTCTTCTCTATGATTGCCATTGTTGAGCATGAAATAACATTGATCAGATGGCTCATTTAAACACACCCTCACATTCATGAGGTGCTTCGCATTGACCATTAATGGTTGAACTTGGGCATGTCAAGGGCTGAACCTGAGGCAGGACCTTGTACGCACACATTGAGGTGCAGCGGTGATTTATAAAAGGGAAATTACTTTTGGTGTGAGTGCGCATGTTTTTAGTAATCTTTCAGTGTATGTAATTTTCAACTTTTGGGTGTAGGTACACTTTTAGTATGGATCCTTTACAATGTTATAAATAAGACCCCTGGTGAGTACAGTTAACAGAATGCAGAGCAGCTGGGGGAAAGTCTGAGGGAAAGTCAAATAATTAACGGTGGAAATATGGAAAAATCTGAATCTGTAATGGCACTCAGGGAAGACCCGGAAATTCAACCACACAGAAATGAGTCAAGGAAAAAAGCAAGTTTATTTGTTTTTCGGAACCTGGTAGCTGCTCCGGAGGAAACAAAGAAGGTCTCCACAAGGAAATCCAAACGCGGCACCAGGGGCCAGACGATAATCAGGAAGAGGTAATACACGGGAAGGCAGAGAGAGCAGACTTGGCTTGAGGGATAGGCAATACTCGGTGGTCGTGAGGTAGAGCTTGAGTCAGGGTCCAGAAATCCAGAAACAACGGAATCCGTAGCGGGCTTGGCAGGAGGGGAAGAACCGTGGACTGAAAAAGGGTCGAAGAAACACTAGGAGGCAAGGCATGAAACGCTGGATCTCTACTGGCTGAAAGCTGTCGACAATCTGGCAGGGAGGCGGAGACTGAGGCGTTTAAGTAGGACGAGGCCCAGGTGGAACAGGTAAGCAATCAGGCGTAGCAGGTGAGTAGAATGAGTGCTAAATACAGCATGGACAGGACCGAACATGAATCATGACAGAACTAATAAAATGAACATTGTGGAAATATCCAAAAATAATGAAGACATGAAGAAAATGAAGAAAAATACACAGAACATGGCAAGATGATGAGCCGAACCAACTTCTGACAACAGATAGAAAGTCAAAGTCAGCCTTCCAGCACCTGAAAAACTGATGTTTTTAGTCACACTCGCTATGTTTACATAGAAAAAAATGTCTGGATCGGATTGAAATGTATTCTGATTAAATAATCCGAATGTATCATTTACATGGGCACAAACTTAATAAATCTGATCATGACGTGCATTTACATTCACCAGCTTTTATTCAGAATAGAAGCACTGACATGCGCAGTCTCTTGTTGCATTATATTTATGCGTGCAGATGCATCACAGACACATCTGTTCAGGTCACTTTTAGCAAGCCAAGAAACTCTGTGCAACAGCTCACAACATTAGCGACATCTTTTTCAGCACTGTTCCATCACTCAGCCCAACACATTGTCCAACAGGTTTTAGGATATGGCACTAAATACCACAAATCCCCATTATATATTTACCATTTCCTTTGTGAAGAGGAAAGAACAATTATTTAAGTGTGCAATACAAAAAAAAAAAAAAAAAAAAAAAAAAAAAAAAAAATCAAGTAATGTAACCTTCTTTGGAGGCCTCGGGAACCATTGCCACATAGATGGACTCATTGAAAACAGGTTTGTTGTTGTTGTGGTCAATTACATTGACTATAATATCCATAGGATCTTCTGCATTTCCATCACCACCCTCTGCCACAGCATCTGCTTGAAGCTGTAAAAATGACACAATTATTTTATAATTTATTATCAAGATAAACAATCTGTGTGTAGATTTTTGTATTTATTACAAGAAAATGTGTATTTTAATAAGTATTGTTTACACTTTATCTTTAGATATTTACATAATCACATTTAACCTATCTGAAATAAACTCAGATGATCCACCAGCTGAGACAGTTTAGTTGTGCCCTAAAGGTTTTTTCTATTAGCCTCTGTAACACAACCACTTGGCAGACACTATCTGTCCTATTTTACTGTTCACAGATATACATTTTAATTTCACATTTACTTCACATTCAGAGTTGCTTTCTCCGATTCTCACACGTAAATGTTTCAGATTATAAATTGTAGAGATGAATCAAGTGAACTGATTAGTGCAACACTGATTGTCAATCAAGAAAACATTCACAAACCTGTGAAAATGTCAAAAGTTTTTATGTTTCAGATCACCAAATAAATTTTAACATTGGATACAGATTAGCTGAGTAAATATTAAAGGCAGTTAAGCATAAAAATGAAAAGAAAAAAGCAAGTCAAATTTTGATTTCATTCATTAGGGTAAAGAAGCTATCCAAACCAACTTGGCCATCTGGAAGAAGGTAATTGCACCCTAAACCTGACAGCTGGTTGTGCCACCCTTGGCAGCAAGAATGTGTATCATGAGTTTGTGATAACTGGGAATGAGTGTTTAATATTACCATTGAGGAATTTTGACCCATTCTCCTTTGCAGAAATGTTTTCATTCAGCTACATTCAAGGATTTTTGAGCATGAACGGCATATTTAAGGTCATACTACAATATCTGAATTGAATTTAAGTCCAGACTTTGGCGAGGCCATTCCAAAACTTAATTTTTAGGGTTTTTTTTAGAGGTAGCCTTGCAACTGTGCTTTGTACCATTGTCCTAATTTTTCCATCTAGCTGATGTCTCACAGTCTAACTTATATATATGTAATGAATGTGTGTGATATATTTAGTCTTTCTGATCGGCCATTAATGCACAGTGAAAATGCACAGGATGAGGTAACAAATACCATGCCATACTGACAGGGGGCAGTGCTGAGCCCTATAGGTATAATGAGCAACAGGAGCTGCTGTTCTATTTATTAAAAAGACTGACTATATACAGTTGGAATAGAACCGAACCAGGATAATGCCTCCTTGGTGATCATTTCCTTTGAAACTGCCAGACTTATAAAAATGAAGGTATGTAAGTACAATTTTTACAGTGATAGTGACAGACATATTTGTGGAAAAGGAGCATGGACTTTGTATACACAAGTAAAGGTATGATTTTCAATTTTAATTTTAAAAAGAGAGATTAGCCTTAAAAAAATAATTAAAAATCTAATTTGACCTTGTGTGAAATAATCTTATTTTTCTTTCTATTGTATTGCCAAACAGGATGGAAACAACCATATGTTTCAATTAAGGTCAAATTAAAATGTAAGCTTCTATTTTGGGTTTTACATTAGTACATCTGGTGTAGAAGTATCAGCATTTGAAAAAAGGAACATCAGAGCAGTAAAACATAGTGGTGGTAGTATGATGGTCTGGGGCTGTTCTGCTCCCTTGGGACCAAGAAGACATGTTGTAAATGGAGCCATGGATTGTCGTGTGTGCCAAAACATTCTGAAAAAAGAATGTCCATCCATCTGTTTGTGACCTCACGCTGACGTGTAATTGGGTTCTGCAACAGGACAATCATCCAAAAAACACCAGCAAGTCTACCAAACAAATGAAGACTTTGGAGTGGCCTAGTCAAAGTCCTGACCTACTTGAGATGCTATGACATGACCTTCAAAATGTGTTTCATGGTTTTAAAACCCTCCAGTGTAACTGAATTAAAACAATTAAGCAGAGATGAGGCCAAAATTCCTCCACAGCTGGAAAAGACTCATTAGCCCATCTGGTTGTTAGGTTTCGGGGTCACTTTTCACACAGGGCCATGTAGGTTTGGATTTTTTTCCTCTTCATGATAAACATCTTCATTTAAACACTGCAACTTGTGTTTACTTCTGTTATCTTTGCCTAACATTTAAATTTATTTGATGATCTGAAACATTTATGTGACAAACAAAATATAAAATCACAAAGGGGGCAAACACTTTTTCACACCACTGTAGATTATTTTGTGTTATTTAAATTTGTACTTTGTTTTGCTTTTAAGCTTTCTTTTCCTTTTTGCAACATGAGAATCCTTTGAAATATTTTTTTTCTTACAATATTCCTTTTATTTAAAATCCTGTTTCCTTCAAAAGGAAGGACACTGGATTTTTACCAATGAAATCAAAAACAAAAAGCACTGTGTTTAAAGCTACCAGAGAAAACAGTCACCATGTACTTGCCCCGTTTCTCTCTGTCCACTTCCTCTGTGGCATACAAATTACCAGTGTTCCTGTCCATGGTGAAAAGACCGACAGGAGAACAATGATACTGTAATACATCCTCTTTTCTTTATCTGCATCATCGCATATCTGGATAACACAGACCAGGGATCAGTTAAGCTCATTTTAAAGACAGCAAACAACCAAGAAACATGAGAACAGACAGAGTTTTAGGTTAAAAGTGTCTGACTGCAGCTTAATTGGTTTCAGAAAGGCAGTTTGCAACAGCCTCTGATGCATCAGGAAATATTACTGGCTAAATTCACTACAATGGAGTTTTTGTTTTGTTTGTTTTTCCAGTTTTCATGTAGATAAGGCTCAGATTTGATGATGAAATGTGGATGGTGGACAGATTGTTGTGAAGTACCAGCAGGGCCACCAAAATTTGTTTATGAAAAAAAAGGGTGTCCTTGGAGATGCAGGGTGGGCATCACAACTGTTAACTGATCATGCCTTACAGCTGCTACCCCCTGTTATGTTATGTTATGTTATGTTCCTTGGATGAAAGGATACGTTTCTCCCTGCTCAGTACAGGGAAAGCATGTAAACTTTTGTGCCCTCTGGCAAATAGAGTTTGGACAATGGAAGCCTAAGTGCTCTGCTGCTACATGGTCTATGTTGCCTAAGAGAGTTCTCATTAATTTTTACTGGAATGCATACAAACTTTTTTTTTTTTTAAATACTTATCAGTCAGAGTATCAGTCTAAATTATTGATAGTAAACCATTCATGGTATTAGACTGACTCATTATTTGCGCTGATAAGATCTTAATTTTTGAAGATGTTATTTTATGTTGAGTTCTGCTGATAATTTTGGCCATCAGGCTTCATAACATCTCTCTGGGTCAACTTCATGGGTAAAACTGGTGCAGCCGGGCAGCTGTGGGGTGGGGGTATTATGTAACTTGCAGGCAGGACAGGGTAGGGTTGACCCAGGGCTTTTGGGTTTAATCCAGGTGGTTGTTTGCATGCAGTGTTTACATGGTGAGAGTTACTGCTAGTTGGCTGTGGTGAGGGATCAGGCACTTTTGTTCTGTGATCATTGGATTGTTTTGCCTTGAGGCTTCTTTGGGTTAAAGTGGCTGTAGCTAGGTCTGGTGACTAATCTGGTAAAATGATTGTGGGCTGAATTGCTTCTGGTGGTTTTTTTTTTTTTTTTTTTTGCAACTTATGCTTTTTAGGGGTTTTGGGTGGACTTGTTGGTTGGTTTGTATGTCTCCTCTGGTTCAGGAGGCCTACCCTGAGGATCTCATGACATGATGTTTTTGTGTATAGTCTGACAGGGGGAAACACTGCTATGAGAGTACAGTACTAAAGCAGGATTGCAAATTTATGTGATTTGAATCTCATGATTTGAATTTCACTCTCACTCTCTCTGCCCAGACTAATAAGGAATGTGGTTGTATAACACGGGACCATTGTCACAGGACTGTTTGTGTTTGGTCAGTCCAAATACATTGATAGTTGATGGTGTCCCTTTCCTGATGGCTGGGTCCCCTCATAAATATGATTTTTTTTTTCATCTGTGATGATTGATTAAAAAACAAAACAAAAAAAAAAAAAAACACTCACACTCTCCATTATCTATGCCAGTCTGGACAAATGGAATTAGAAAAATAATCAAATTAGGCTTTCAAAAAAAAATTGAAACTAGTTTTATGGGGTCACAGCTTTATGCATGTCACAGAAGGCACACGGCGCACCAACCTAACCATGCGTACACTGGGCTGACAGCTCTCTGAATGTTTTTATTTATTGCTTGTGGCACCTTGTGTTTAGCTTCAGCGTCTTGTTGTGATCGGGTCACAGAGCACTGTGCAGTGCTAAATCTGTTGAAGAAAATCAGCAGCTGCTGCATTCCACACAAAAATCCCTTTCATCCTGCCTCCATTCTTAAGCTGATGGAATGTTCCTCTAAAACAAGGCAGTAATCAATATCCTCTGGACAAGAGAAAATCAATTTAATTAAATTATTATTATTATTATTGTTATTATTATTAATTGTTTGAATATTATTATTAATAATAATATTATAAATGAAAACAAAAGTACTTATTTGTTATTTTGTTGAAACCAAAGAGAGGTACCTAAAGAATTTAATCATGATGGAATGAAAGACTTAACTGACCATAAAACATTTTTTTTCAGATAATCCCTCAATTCCAGAATCGATTAGAATTTATCATGCACTGGATGGATGGATGGATGGATGGATGGATGGATAGATGGATGGATGGATGGATGGATAGATACTTAGTGTTATTTCTTTGACTAGATTACGTACAGGATTACTTAGTGCAGGAAAGTAGATCTTAGAGATCCTTGCTCCAACACAGCTTAAACAAATGATTAATTAATCTTCAGGCTGGGAAAGGCCTGGTAATGAGCCATTCATGTGATTCAGTTTTGATGGCGCAGGTTTGCATCTAAAACCTGCAGGACAGTAGAGCTCAAGGACAAGGGTTGGAGACCCCTGCCTTAAAGGTCTAATTCAGATTTTTTGAAGTGAGGTTTCAACAAATTATTATTGGTCATAGCTTCCTTAGTAGAAATTTACAGCTTAGTGTAAATGTCTTATTTTATTTTGCGTTAAGTGTATATTTATCTGACTGGCGAACTCTGCACAAGAATTCCTATATAACTGAACTTTGTGTGAAAGCAAAAATGGCAAATAAAGCTCTGAAATCTGAAAAGATGTCTTATCAGAGTTAACTTGTTGGAAAATGAAGTACCTCCTTAATGGTGGTGGAAGCTAAAAAGCCAGTCAGATATATGCTGTATCTATGCGGTTCACCACCTGACATGGTGACTTGGCCAATTGTGAGTCTCCTCTCCATAATTTCCGACAGGTCACAACTGATATAGATGATGAATACAGCTGGGAGGCATAACCAAAGTAACTCCTCAAAGAAAGACAGACCTTGTTTGGCTGAACAAAACAGTACCAAGTGTTTAAAAAAAACTCATGTTTTAATTTGTTTGTCAGCCAAAACAAACAATTTATGTTTGAGTACTTGTTGGGCATCCACCATTCAGTAGAACTATTTAATTTCCAACAATCTCACAGTAATATGACATCGTTCAAGTGAAGGAATTTTTGCTGTTAACGTCATACAGCCTCAAATAAACTTTTAATAGGGTTAGGGTTAGTATGCATTTGGTCACCTACTAGCTCTAGCTACAAAGGTCTTTTTGGACATGACAAAAAATATCAAATATAGGCACCTCTGCAATTAAATTTATGCAACAATAATATATCCTAATTTTATGCTGATGCACTGAATGTCCCAGTGACGATTTCCACACCTCAGCTTATTGATTAGTTGGAAAGATCCATAGGTCTTCTCTACTCTGACAAATTTTCATTCTGCTAATAACTATTTGATCACTTGGAGCACTGATAGACTATGTGCAGTGCACTAAATTTTCCTCTCCAGATTATTAAATAGGTTAAAAAATACCTACACACATTTGTCAAAGTAAACATTATCTAACTGGCCTGTCCTGACACAGCAGAACACAGGGAATTTTACTCCCTTCTTCTCAAGGTACACACTTAATAAAATGTGCACACTCTATGGGTGCATCAAAAGTGCCACACCTTGTGGCACAGTGGTTAGAGTGGGTGCCCCGTATACAGAGGCTACAGACCTTGATACGGCCATCCTGAATTCGACTCCTGTCCTCAGTTCCTTTGTCGCATGTCTTTACTCCTTCTCTCTGCCTCCTTTCTATTGGATTACTGTCAAAGTCCACTAGTGTCGAAAAAAGTGCCACACATGCCTAATATATGTGGCAGGGCTTTTTCCACAAAAACAAAACAAACCTACAAATAGCTTCCAGAAAAATCCATTTGTTCAGCTGTCTAAACAGAATTACACCTTGTTCTCAGTGTCTCACAGAATAAGGTCTCTGCACCCAAAACCTGTTCAAAGAGAAAAAGAACACAGCTCTTTAGAGTTCAGGGATTATATAAATCCATCACACATGAGATCTAGAATGATCCAAAGTATCTAAAAGGATCCATTTATAACATGTCTAAACCTACCTGTTTATTATAGTCAGAGTCCATTTCAGACTGATCATCAAGCTGGTTGTTGAGTTGGTGAGCCTCATGGTGATGCTGAACATTTGGATTGACCATTAGAAAAAAACACAACAGGAACAGTAATTTTCTGGCCTTTTGAATCCCACAAGTAAATGAAGAAGTCCCGGTTACCCTGGTGAACAACATTTACCTGGATGATGGCTAGAACAGCAGTCATTGGACTTTTATTGCTGTGACTCTCAAGAGTGATAGCTTCATGTGATTCTTCCAAAAAAAAAAAAAAAAAAAAAAAAAAAAAAAAAAAATCTATCAATCTATGACTACAAAGTTCCTCATCAGATACATTAAGAAATTTCAAAAAGCTAAATTATTCCCCACTGATTGAGGTTCAAATGTGTCTTTATGTGAGAACTTTTGAATGTTTGGGGTAATTCCACATATGTAAAGTAGCCATCATTTCCAAAGTCACAGAAACATCTATGATATTTAATAATATTGACTTTTTGGTCCAAACTCTCTCCGTTACAGATTGGCGAATTGGACTCATTCTTCAGTTGTCCAACTGTCAATGTGTTGTGAAACTACATACATAATGGTTCAATACGTTCAAACACTTTCTATGTTTCTACAACAATAGACAAATATTACATCTGCATACTTCAAACTGTTCCACCTTTCAAAACAATAACAACTTTCATTTTGTTATCAGTATGACATTATTTTCCAAGTCATGCGTTTAAAAAGAGTTTTAAATTGCACAGAGTTCCATGAAGTCTGCTATTCACAATTATTATTCTATTATTCTGTACATCAAAATGGCTGTCATCTGTGCTGAAGAGAAAGGTTGTTCAGATCATGCAGTCGGTGAAGCCAATGAGAAATAAACAAAGGGCCATTACAAAGATGTAAAAAATTATACCCAAAAGCAGAATTTGTCTTAATAACCATCATCTTTAACCGATACTGCTAAAAGAAACAGTTTAGCCACACTGAATACAGAAAAAGCTAATTCTTTTATGTTCCACTATTTAGTGATGAGGGGCTATGCTTGTGTCTTACCACATCCAGGCTGTGATTTAAAAATTCCAGAACTGGTGGGACAGCATAGCATACAGTGGAGACCTCAGAAAGGTCTCTGGTCTTCCATCCAACCAACCCCTCTCTACTTATTCTCACTTTCTTCCCGTATGAAGATTACTGCAAACTTCTCTCAGCACATTCAGGCTAGCTTGGCCCTTCTAAACAGTTCTCGTGTTCTGTAAAGGAAAACGTTGCTGAACTCTGTATTGGCTCAGGTCTGGACTGTGCTCAGTACTTCGAAAGAAGTAGTTTTTGGTTATAAAATTGTTCCCCTCACCTTCTCAGTTTCAATACATAGAGTAATGTTTGGTTCCTCCAAGCTTATGTGTAAAAGAGAGCTTAGTGTTTGCATAGTATTAAACTGCTAGTAAATGGTTGGTAAAGTCCAGCTAATGTGTGACAGTATCTGAGTTTCCATTGACCATAAAATCGCACAAATTGGAATTATGAAATTATATTTGCTTAATGGAAACACATCAGTTTCAAAAAAACTTAAATTAAATTAAATTTCAATTAAAAAGTTGTTGCACTAGGATGAGGTGGTTTTTCTAGCCGTATCGAAATTGGTGTTTTTCGCAAAACTACAATGGAAACACTTTTATTGCATCATGCCAGTTTGTATACAGGAGCAACACACTTATTTGTAGGCACGGGCCTCCTTGGACAATGTATAGCTGGGTTCATCAGAGGGCTCACAGCATTACACAGTTCATCAAAAGTTGAGTTTGTCAATCCAAAGTGTTGAATCCACAGCTCCTCTGTAAAATCACCCACCACAATTTTCCCAAAACACCGACTATATACTTAACAACTCTGAAGTTTAAGAGGCTTGTCACTCCAACGCCAGAATAAGACACTGACATCTCCTCTGATGGGTGATGATGAGCACTATTGTCATGGCTGAAATATGAATATATCTTAAGTGTTTACATCCGTCACCGCTATGATTTTGAATGACTTATCACAAGAACAAACTTATTCACATAAGATTTTAATTGCACTTCTTATTTAATAGAAACACCACAATTACAAAATTGTGGGGGGTTTTTAACATTAGCAGAAAATTGAAAAAGTTTTGCAAACATTTGTAATAAGGTTCAGGTGTACATATAATGTTGTGATTGTATATATTGACCAGAAAAACAGGACAATTATTTCTGGAAAGTAATACATCAATGATAGTTTAATTGCTCGATTTCTATGGAATAGCAGATAAACTGATTATTGTTTAAGTCTTATTGAAATTATTACTGTTTTATTTAGAATAAGGAAATAGAAGAACTCAAGTTTTGGAGAAGAGTTGGACGAAATAAGTTTGTACATCCTGCTACTCATTTTCAAATATGTTTAATTTTGTTATCTTGCTACATTTTTTTTTTACGTTTGACAAACTTAAACTACTACTGTTATTTAGTGGTTTAATAAAAGTATATATTTCTCAGCCCGATGTGGCTACTTTTGGGCTAATAGATTTTAACCCCTGACCTCCTAAGGGAGCGCCTGTGATCCAATTCCTCTCATTTGATTACAATGGTAGACCATAAAGAGCAAAATGTTCTTTCAAGTCAAAAAGCATCACCATCTCCATCTAACCCAAATTAATCTAAAAATAATGAGCATAATAATAAACCTAATCATTATTATAATTATTCTTTTAATAAGGAGCATGGTGTGTAATTTAATTTAGTAATAAGTCAAGTCAAGTCAGGTGAAGTTTATTTGTATAGCACATTTCAGCACCAAGTCAGTTCAAAGTGCTTTACATCATAAAAAACATCAATCAAGTATACAACAAAATCATCAAAACATCAAAATCATATAGCAAAATCATCAAAATGATCTAGCAAATATAGATGAAAATCATCAAAATTATCATCAAAAATATTGATCAATGTCACTTGCTGTACTTAACTGATTTACACTCAAACTTCCACCCTTTGGAAAACCAAGCTTATCTTACCCGGCTTTGTTTGCAGATTTATGGTCCAGACTACTAATCAAAGGCAGCTCTAAACAGGTGGGTTTTCAACCTTGATTTAAAGGAATTTAGTATTTCAGCTATTTTGCAGTATTCTGGGAGTTTGGTCCAGATTAGCAGTGCATAAAAACTGAAGGCTGCTTCTCCATATTTGGTTCTGGTGATGCAGAGCAGACCAGAAACAGAAGACCTGTGTGGTCTGGAAGGTTGATACAATGACAACAGGTCTTTAATGTATTTTGGTGCTAAGCCGTTCAGTAATTTATAAACTACCATAAGTATTTTTAAAGTCTATTCTCTGAGCTCCAGGGAGCCAGTGGAAGGACTTTAGAACTGGGGTGATGTGCTCTATTTTCAGGGTCCTTGTGAATACATGAGCAGCAGCATTTTGGATCAGCTGCAGCTGTCTGATTGATTTTTAGGCAGACCTGTTAAGACATTATTGCAGTAATCAATGTGACAAAAGATAAATGCATGGATGAGTTTCTCTAGATCTTGTTGAGACATTAATCCTTTAACCTTTTGATCCTGGAGATGTTCTTCAGGTGACAGAAGGCCAACTTTGTAAGTGTTTTTATGTCTCTCTGAAGGTTCAGGTCCGAGTCCATCACTATACCCAGATTTCGGGCCTGATCACTAGTTTCTAGCTGTAATAACTGAAGCTGTGCACTGACTCGATCGTTCCTCTTTAGGTCCAAAGATAATGATTTCAGTTTTGTTTTTGTTCAGCTGGAGAAAGTTTTGGCACATCCACGCATTGATTTGTTCGAAGCATCTGTTCAGTGCTCGGATGGGTATGGAGTCACCTGGTGACATCGTAATATAGAGCTGTGTATCATCTGCGTAGTTATGGTATCTAATCTTATTACTTCTTATAATCTGAGCTAGTGGGAGCATGTTGATATTAAATAGGAGAGGTCCCAGGATTGAACCTTGGGGTACTCCATATGTGAATTTTGTCCGTTATGATGAGAGGTTGCCTATTGACACAAAGAAATCCCTGTTCTTTAGGTAGGATTCGAACCAATTAAGTACCGTACCAGAGAGTCCGACCCAGGTCTCCAGTCGCTTCAATAAGATATCATAGTCAACAGTGTCAAATGCTGCGCTGAAGATATTGGCAGTAAAAACCTTTTCCCCGTCTTGATTTAGTCTGACCCTGCATTGTCTGAAGAGATGATAGCGCTCCCAGAAAATCTTGTGATTATCAATAAAGTTCACGGATTTGGAAGAGCATTCTTTAATAAGCCATTTATTAATCATAAACAGTCTGCTGTAGTTCTCATCTCCACATCTAACTTTTGGTATTGGTCCACTGATAAACACCTTCATTTTCAGATTTCTAACTGTGCTTAGAAGATGACTAAAATCCTTTTCAGAATTTCAGATTTTTGCTTGGACAGAGCATTAGCTCCAATGTGAATGATTAGATTCTCAATGTTCGGCTGATCAGTGGTTAATGGGAGTATTTTCTCTGTTACATCCGACACAGTGTCATTTGGGAAGCAGATTACCTTCGTTCTGTTTGTGCTACAAAGACGATCAGTCCCCGATAATAAGAATGTTTGGCATTAATTTTGGTTTCTGGGTCACTTTCGGAGGTGGATGTGTTGGTCTTGTCTCATACCTCTTGATGTTTGGAGGAGAGGTGTCCGTCGTAGGCTCCTGCTGCAGAGCAGCAAGCCTGTTTCTCAGTAGAATTCCAGTGGGGTTTAGTGGGTTTCCAGTGGCTGATTAGTCCTTGGTACCAGAGTCAAGGAAGGTAGAATCATGTCAGCTTCAGCTGCTTGTTGTCTTTTCTCTGGTGCTGGTGTTGACGAGGGAATATTTCAGCCCAATGCTGGCCGCGTTGTATCGTCTTGGTGAGGGGTCCGTCCCGTTAGATGTCCAGTCAGATCCAAATGATGATTTTTGATCCAAATGATTTATCTTTCAGCTTAGCTCCAAGATAGTTCCAAGTGGGTGAGCTGCTTGCTGAAATGCTTGGAGGCAGTTTGTTGTTTTGAGACATCAGTAGAGTTGTTTCATTTCCAGAGCCTATGTTGAGCTCGAGATTTACCTCCAGTCGAGAAACCTTCAGTTCTATCAACTGAAGTCTTTGTCTAACTACGAATGTCCCCTGTGTCGACCGGAGGCATCTTGCTCTTGCTTATCTTGGAGGTAGAAAAAATAGGGCAAAAAGTGAAGTCAAATTAAAAATCCACAGTCCTTAAATCTGAAGTAATCCAGTTATGAGGGTAGACAATGTAAGAGTAGCTATAAAAACTGGATATATTAAATAGCTTTAATGACGTAACCAGTAAAACTATCAAATAAGGACGGGAGAGAGCAGGATAAGATGTTCCTCCTTACAAGGCTGCAGCAGTAATTAAAAAAAAAAAATACATGCAATAGTAAAATTATTTTCTGTCTCTGTTTTCCAGCTCGGGCAGCCAGATAGTCGGAGCCAGAGCTCCATGACAAGAACTAAGTTGTGCCCCTCTGCTGGCTGCATTGCAAAATCTGACAGACACAGATCCAGCCTCAGAGGATGAGGACTCAGACTGATCTGTACCCAGGGTTGCTCAGCAGAATAAAGGATGATGCTACTTTTTCAACGACTGACAGAGCTCATGAACACTTCTGTTAGCTATACCTGCAGCCAACCTCAGCGGGTGCACAACTTAGCTGGAGGTTCTTCTGAACAGGCCAAGTCTCCTTTATAGCAACAGCAGTGTGTTGGACGTATGACCTCCAGCATCATGCCAGGAACCCAGCAGTCACCCTGCCAAGTGGTTCCATTACAGTTGTGTCAGCATTTCTAGAAAATCTAAGAGTTAAGTGGCTTAGCAAAAAATGTTGTGGTGCCTGCATGTTAAAGATTCATTTCACAAAAAAGTTGCTTCTAAAAACTATCTTTTGTTTCAGTATTTATTTCATTCTTTTTTCTTTCAAGGTCTGTTGTTGATCATCTCAGATTGTAAATTTCTTCATGTTTAGCATCATGTTGATCAACCACGGTAGTTTGTGTTGCAGTCTCTGTGTTATTGTTTTCATCTCATCCAAGGCCTTTTCTTCTTTTGGCCATCCGCAAGTATCAACTTCTCTGACTGAACACTGGTGTTGGAGTGTGTGGGACATCAAAGATGGTTGGCACATAGTCAGGGTCTTCAGGATCATCTGATTTTGAACCTGTAATAAAATAAAAAAACACCAGCATATCATAGATTATGGATGTTGGTAAAATACTAACACTGCACTGGTAAAAAGGAACTCCTTGCTAAATCACAGAGCAGTTGGAAGGACAAAAAATTAATTATAGAGCTTTGCCAGTAAATTAAATTTCAATCATCGAGCAACTGTGTTTTTAGGCTTGCCAGCTGTGATAAAGCTGACACAAGTGATGTTTAATATCTAAGAATACCATTTTAATAAAATTAAACAACCTGAAGCAAAATAAAAGGGAAGGTGTGATGCCAAATCCATTGAGATAAACAGACACTGATATTCAAATCATGATCTAGATTTCATTTTAATATAAAAGACAGTAGCCAAAAAATAATATGTAAATATTTTAGTCTTGGAAAAACAGAAAAACATAAATGCAGGAGCATTAAATGTGCCTTCACATCAGCTGCTGTCTGGCTGTTATTCCCACAAGACACAACGCAGAATAAACTACGCTACACTTAACTGTTATAATAATCCATTCTAGTAAAGAGTTTGGAGAAGCTATTTGACATCTCTGAAAGATGCTGTTACCATTCAAAAGTTCACCAAAGAGCTGGAAAGTTGGCTCACCAAGGTTGACAAGTAAGAACTGCCATGCAGATTCAGAGCCTGGATTTACCAGAACTCCATCCTATCACAGGTTCTTTGCTCCCTGCTTGTGTACTCAGTCTTGGTGTCAACAGTGGAATCCCTGGAGAGGAAAATTACTAGCTTTCTCCGTAAATGGTTGAGCTTCCCCCTTTGCCTCAGCAGTGCAGGCATCTATGAGACCATTAACACTGTGCAAGGCCCACTCAGTGGTCTCACCGAAGAATTTATGGTGGCATGCACAAGAGAAGTCTTTCAGTATCCACCTTATTCCTAGCCCCCATGAGGCTTTGCATGAATTATGGGTGCGACTTCCGCCGCGAACCGGAACCAGCTTTTGTTTACATGCTAGCGATGCGCTAATCCTCTTTCGTTGCGGGTTTTTGGCTATAAAATATGTGGGAACACCAACAACCACTACTCAGATGTGGCAATATTGTTTTACAGCTACTTACAGTTATTAAAAGGTTGGAGGATGACCTGAAGAATCTGCCGCAGATAGCCTAAACTAGCATATTTAGCTGCTTCATTAACTCGGTTGCTTCAAATGGCAAAGCCATGACCAATCTGAAAAGCTCTGAAGCTTATTAGTATCCTGACAGTAATAAGGTTGGGCGTGTTTTGTTAAAAGAAATGGGGCATGCTCGTGCTTTTCATGTTCATACGTTTCAGTTGGCCAACATTTCTTAAAATCCTTTTTTTTTTTTAATTGGTCTTAAGTAATATTCTAATTTTCTGAAACTGAATTTGGGGTTTTCATTCGTTGTCAGTTATAATCAACATTAAACAAAATAAATTGTCCCGGTTACTTTCCGCTGTAGGATATTCTTCCCACTTCGTCCTGCTACCCGAGACCTAATGTCCTGCTCGCTCACTCTTCCTCCACACCTGCTCAAACCACTTCCTGAACTAGCTTGTCTTTCCTTCCCTCAGGAAGGAAACATTTGAAATAGTCTGTGTGTAATGAATGAATATACAAGTTTCACTTTTTGGCTGGAATTACTGAAATAAATCAACTTTTTCATGATATTCTGATTTTATGACCAGCACCTGTATATACATGTATGTATAGTGGGGAAAACGAGTTGATTTTTCAAGTTGCCCAACTTTGGAGAATGAAGGTCTAATTTTTAATGTAAGTACATCTGAACTGTGGAGATCCTAAAAAAAAAAAAAAAAAAAAAAAAAAAAAAAATACATAACACTACACTTTACAATTTTTAGTTAATTTACATTTTATTGCTCAAAATAAATGGAAAAGTAGAACTTAATATTTTGTACAGAAACCTTTACCAATGACAGATGGTTCTTGTAGTTCTTGATCAGCTCTGCAGACATTGCAGCATGGATTTTGGTCCACTCCTGCATACAGATCTTTTGGAGATCTGTTACTAGGCAACAGAGTTTCAGCTCCCTCCAAACATTTTCTAATGGGTTCAGGGCTGGAGATTTGTTAGGCCACTCCAAGACCTTGAAATCCTTCTTACAGAGCCACTCCTTAGTTTCCCTGGCTGTGTTTTGGTCGTTGTCATGCTGACAGACCTGGCTACAACCCATCTTTGATGCCCTTACTGAGGGAAGGAGGTTGTTGCACAAATCTAGCAATACACAGTCCCATCCGTCCTGTCCCCTTTGTAGACGAGCACCCCCATGTTTCACAGTTGGGTGAGTGTTCTTGGAATTGGAGTCATCCTTCTTCCTCTAAACATGACAAGTGGAGTTTATACCAATAAGTTTTGTGTTTGTCTCATCTGACTATATGACCTTCTACAGATGGTCACTGAAACTCCAGATGGGCTTGTACTTGTATAGCACTTTTATCAAGTCCAGAGGACCCCAAAGCACTTTACATTCAGTATTAAACACATTCATACGCTGATGGTAATATGCTACATCATAGCCACAGCTGCAATGTAGTTTTGTGGTCATTTCTTTAGGAACTTTCCAGTGTTTAATAATGACAGCTTGCAGATTAAAGTCATTTGCCTTTGAGAACCCAGTTCAGAGAAAGTCATTATACATTTACCACATGGATTTCTAATGAACATGGTTAAAATAAAACCTGTGTTCCAAACATTTGGTTGTTGCAATTATTCTGGAAAAGACAAACCACACACAAACTAAAATGTATAACTTTTTATATATATATATATATAAAAAAAAAAATAAAAAAAGTAAAACAATACATTGTTTACCTTCTACCATACATTAGAAATTATTGCATCAAGATTTAGCAAAGCAGTACAAAAGGCATTGTCAAATGTAGTCCAGAGGCTGACTCACCTTTTGCTGGCTACCAGGATTTCATGATTTCTGAAATGTTCCTATTCTAACCATTACACAAAAAAAATATAAAACAGGATACAAAAAAAAGTACCATATTTACCACACTTTTTTAACCTGTGATACTGCAAACCTTTCAGTGTGAGACCAGTATAACCAGTAAGCTACAAATCAGAGGGAAAAAAAAAAACATTGTTGGTCAGCCTAAAAAAAGCCCCAGAAAGACCTCTCTAATGGAGAACACTTATAAAAATCAAACTTAACATCTGTGCAGTGGCCCTTAACTGCCAATGGGCATGAACTAAAATTCACAAACTAACATCTCACTGATGTCAGTACTTCAGCTCAGTTAAACTGTGTGCAGCCATGTTCCCCAGTATTGGTACATTTACAGCATGTCATCATCTCCTCCTCCGTACATGTCGGCCAGTTTCTTGAAGCGAGGGCCCCAGTCGCTGAGGCAGTCATAGTCCTGGTCTCCGTCGCTTGACGAGTTCAGAGATGAAAGGCTTCCTGCTTCAGAACCACCTCCTTCATAATCAAACACCAGTAGAGAGTCATAGGGGGGAGCAGTTGGGTCGTTATCAGCTGCCTTCAGGTTCTGTGGCATAAAAAGCAAAATATGTTTTATGCTTCCAGGCTGATGTTTCAATATAGAAATAAGTTTTTTAGTGCTGTTCTGAACTCACATCATCAATGAAGTTGCCGATATCATCTGGGTTGGCGGGCCGAGGCTTATATATAGGCGCTGGCATAAAAGCTGGAGCCACGTCATTCCTGAACACGTCAGGTCGGTTGTCCAAACCACGGTGGAGAACACCCAGATCAAAGTCCTGACGGAGAATAATGCAACATAACAAGGTTTCCTTTTAGACTACAAGTAATGAAAACAGTCCTTCAATCACTGGATTAAATCACCTGAAGAGCCCGTTGAAAGTAACATACGATTTAAATATTTTGCCAAGAACAGTTCTAGCCATGTAAAAATATTACATGTAAACAGTGTTCCAGGGTATAAATCCTGATTACATAAGAAGCATAAGTTACCTGATCCTCCTCTCCACCTCCCTCCTCGTCATAGTAAAAGATGTCATCCCTGATGTCATCATCTTGGATTAAGGGTGGTCCCTTCTGAGGTTTCCGTTGCTTTGCAAACAGAAGCAGCAGCAGGACAAGCACTGAAAGAGAATAAAGTTTACATGATCTCTCATCTCAAGGCCAAAATAATCCCATGAAGCTGGGAGGTGACCACTATGGACTGACTAGGTCTTTAGATAAAAACTGAAGAAGGGATACATGATGCATTCAGGTCTGCCAAAATCTGTCCTGGGTGACTTGATCAAGTCTGGACAGATGACAAACTACAGATGCACCACAGACAAGACTGAGGGTGGCCAGCATTCAGATTGAGAAACTAACCCAGACTAAAGTAGCTTCAGACTTCCGCATACTTGACACAACTCTCTTCAAGTAGCAGATTCGGCAGATTATCTGAACAGTCTTGCTGGATGCTACACATCTGAACCTGGACTAGCCAGACCACATGGGAGTGCCAGGGATTGAACAGGGCTCATATTACCAAGCATTTGAACCATTTTATTAGCATCAATCAACCCCAACAAGTCACTAAACTGATCAACTCATCAAAACAGTATTTCTTTCCTTAGAAATTTTTTATAAGATGATTATAGAATGACTATTACATAATCCTCCTATAGCTAATTTCTAAGAACATTTCAAATTTGTAAACATTGGATTCAGTTTTTAGAAGAGACTGAAAACATCAAATGCTTTTAGAAAAGTTTCTTTAGATCAACTCTGAGAACCTGCATTCATGTAGAAATGTGGTAAATTCTGAAACTCACTGAGTAGCAGGAGGACACCGCCGAGTATTCCCAGGATGACGGGCAGGTTGGTAGCAGCACCACGTTTCTCCAGGCAGGTTACTTCTTCTCCAGTGCAGTCACACACTTCAGCTGTGACTGTGCTGACCTGAGACAGTCCCTGGTTGTCTGAAATACTCATGGCTACGTTGTATTTTCCGCTCTCCAGGTCGGTGTTCAAAGTCAGAATAATACCTGTTCCTGTATAAGAGAATCACACAGTTAAACAAATCCATACATTGCCAGTTATTTTATTATAAGTTTCTCTCATCAAGCTTTACTGCATCCCCACCACAGACATTCAGTTACATTTGTTTTACTTAACTGGTCAAGCAATATTATTTAATTTATATAAGCTTCACCAAAAAACAAAAACTGGCATTTAAAGAATGTCTAAATATTTAATAAAACACATTCACAGGAGAAGTACCTGGGGTGGAGAGGGATTTAAAGTTCAGGCAAAAAAGGTTGGTTTTTTTTTGCATTTACAAAGTGTATTCACATCAGCTAAAAAAAAATAAATAAATAAAAAAAATAAAATAAAAAAAATAAAAAATCCTAAAATGTTTCTCATTTGAAATTCAACACTTTCAATTGGTGTTGAAAACCCAAGTACAACTGGTGAACATGAAGAATCAGCATGTTGTATACAAGGAAGAGGTCATTAGAGATTCTGTGAAAATAATCAAATCTGATGATGTCACTGGGATTATTATTTCTATTTGTAGACCGGTTTTATTTACAGAGGCAACTTTGACTTTGGAATTTTCTGTTTCCATCTGTGGAGATGGTCAGAGGTTTACAGACATTTATAATCATTTTTATCAATACCATTATTACAACAAAAGCAACACAATATTGTGATCT